>ML675616.1:99882519-99949264 GCA_007922155.1 Mesoclemmys tuberculata | reverse complement strand
TACACTAATTTTAGACTTGAGACCCTCTAACAGTGGTGGCCAAACTGTAGCTTGTGAGCCACAACTCTTTTACAGTTAAAGGGCATCTTATGGAGTCCTCTGTGCCCCCATTCTCCACCTACCAGGCTGGGGTGAGGTACTTGGAGCTTCTGCCCTGCGGCAGAGTGGTGGGGCTAGAGGATTCTGCCCAGCAGGGAGGGAGGTCTCAGGGGGTCAGTAAGTTTGGCCACCCTGCTCTATAGGTTTCAGAGACTAGAGGATGACAGGCTCTCAACAATACTTCAACTGGTGTAGCACTTTTAGAGTTCAATAAGTAGTATGTAAACTGTGCCCCTAGGTGGCAACATAATCTCTCTTACACACACAATTTACAAGCAGACTCTTGAGTTGCTAACAGCATTCCATCTGTGCTGTCAGTACCAAATACTCAGTATAAATAGGTTTGACTTTGTGTGAAATGTCACAATTGCACTGAGACCTGTCCTTCCTTCAATCACTTATTTTATTCAAAAGTTAATACATTTATGCTTGTCAACCATGTCACTTGATTGGACAAAAACATCCACACACACTGTGTTCTCAAACTCCCTATGGATGTGCAAAGAGGTGCAAGCTGTGGCCTTAACTAGCATCATCCATGAAGCCTCGCCAGAGATTTGTGGATTTGCAGGATTGAGCCAGATCTGGGAACCTCACTACATGATGCCTGGTATGACATCAACCTTGGTCACTCTGTCAGGTGCAATTGTCCTCCACAGAGTATGTGTGTTTGATTATGAAAATTACACACTCAAGAACATCTCATATTTCATCCATTAAAGAGCAGTGGTACACATACCTGTTATGGTGAAAGAGATATATAATTATCTAGATAATAATTCCAGTGGAAAATTTGGTAATCTTGATAACTGTATACTTGTTTATGGTCTTTGGAAATCCTGCAAAAATAAGTTACTTGAAATGATGATGGAACCTTCAAATAAATTTAACTGCATGGCTGTATTCTAGTCCACATAGGTACAGGTTATAGCTTAAAAATTTCTGGAGAGATAAGAAAGAAGAAGATAATGGCAAGTATAGGATCTTTTTAAAAAATAAAGTACAAGGAGAGAGCAAGGTATGGAAACTTTATTTGGACAGCCAACACTAAATATAGTACTGTTCTGATTCCTAGTGAAGTTACTTTAAATGTGATCATGTTATAATGTCCAAGTTGCTTTGTACATTAGAAACCCCTGTAATTTTTTTAAAAATCTGTGTATATGTTCTTCTCTTTTTAACGATCTGACAACTTTCATAAAGGTTAAAGATTAATTCATATAGCTCCATAATGTCTTGTGCGATGATCTCATTAGATGAGTTAAGATAATCAACTTGTGTCAAAACATCATTTGTTTGAGGCACTGTAAATGTTTAATAAACAGAAACAGCCCAAAATATAGGAAGAAGTATGGATGGCTAGGGAAAGCTGTTTTAAACCTGGACACAAAGAAAGAAATGGAAAAAACTAACAGAATTCTTGGTCATGTAAGAATGGCCACAGTATTTAAGAATGCTCCAAAACAAGCTAGAAGAGAAACCTAAGAACAGCCATACTGGGAAAGATCAGTGGTCCATCTAGCCCAGTATCCTATCTTCTGACAGTGGCCAACATCAGGCACTTCAGAGGCAATAAGCAGAACAGGTGTTCATCAAGTGATCCATCTTGTTGCCCATTCCCAGATTCTGGCAAACAGAGGCTAGGGACAATTCAGAGCATGGTTTTGCATCCCTGTCCATTCTTGTTAATAGGCATTGATGGATCTATGCCCCATGAACTTATCTAGTTCTTTTTTTAACCCTGTTATGGTCCTAGCCTTCACAACATGCCTTTTTTGCCTTAAACAAAAAGTTCCACAGGTTGACCATGCATTGTGTGAAGAAATACTTCCTTTTGTTTATTTTAAACCTGCTGCTTATTAATTTCATTTGGTGACCCCTAGTTCTTGTGTCATGAGAAGGAGTAAACACTTCCTTATTTACTTTCTCCACACCAGTCCTGATTTTATTGACCTTTATCCTGGCTTAGTCGTTCCTTTTCCAAACTGAAAAGTCCCTGTCTTATTTAATCTCTTCTCATATGTAAACTATTCCATTCCCCTAATCATTTTTGTTGCCCTTTTCTGTATGTTTTCCAATTATATATCTTTCTTTTTTGAGATGGGGCAAACAGATCTGCACGCAAGATGTGGGTATACCATGAATTTATAAAAAGGCAATATGATATTTTGTCTTATTATCTATTCCTTTCCTAATGATTCCCAACATTCTGTTCAGATTTTTTGACTGCCACTGCACATTGAGTGGATGTTTCCAGAGAACTATCCACAATGACTCCAAGACCTCTTTCTTAAGTGGTAACAGCTAGTTTAGACCCCATTACTTTATATATGTATAAAATATATTTTTATATATATGTGTGTGTGTGTGTATATATGTATATATATATATATATATAAATAAAATGTATTTTATATATGTAGTTGGGATTATGTTTTCCAATGTGCATTACTTTGCATTTATCAACATTGAATTTAATTGGGCCATTTTGTTGCCCAGTCACCCAGTTTTGTGAGATATGTAACTTTTTGCAGTCTGCTTTGGACTTGACAATCTTTAGTAGTTTTGGATCATCTGCAAATTTTGCCACCTCACTGTTTTGAATAACTGAGCGTACCAAAATACCAGGCAAGAGAGAAGGGGCAACAAAGCTAGTTGTTGAATCCCTGAAGTATTTCTGTAATGAAATCCTAGAACTGTAGCCCTAAGCCATAAAAGTATAGCAGCTCTCAATGTCCCCACAAAGCATCACAAAACCATCAGGGACGCTGTCTGGATTAGGGTGACCATTTATAATATTACTGATACCAATGTTACAAAATTGCAATAAATATCATATAGGATATTGGAAAAGTCATGATTTGCTAAGATTGATACGCATGTTTATATGTATGTATATCAGTTTTGTATTATGAGTTCTAAATATGTATGGTATACTTGTATTTCAAACTTGTGCTGTTTCTGCGTGACGCCCTCAGGCAGGATGACAGTAGCACTAAGACTATCTAATGGCCCCTCAAGGGAAGTTAAATGTACAATGAATCCAGTGAAAGAACCCAGGGGCTACACACCTTATGACTCACCAGGACATGTAAGAACATGCCTATGGGACAGGAGACCCTCTAAGGCTTTTCCATGCCATGTGCTGTGTGGCTGTGTTTGGGAGAAAGAAAGTACAAGCCTCATGGCAGAAACTATAAAATGCAACTGCTCCATCTTCATCTTGTCTTCATTCCTGCTTCTTACCTCTGGATCAATTCATCTACAACTGAAGCTGTGAAACAAAGGCCTGAGACCCATCCAGGTACTGGATGTACACAGAGGACCTGTCCAAGCCTGAAAACTCCACAATTCTGCTGAGAATCTGATATATATGGACTTTAAAGTCATTTGTATGTATCCAATTGCTTTCATCATTTAACATCTCTCTTCTTGTTTCTTTCCTTTATAATACACCTTTAGTTTAGTTACTAAAGGATTGGCTGGCAACGTGGTATTTTGGGGTAAGATCCAAACTTACATTGGTCTGGTACTGTGGCTGACCCTTTGGGCCAACGGGAAGCACTGAAACGTATTAAGCTTTTGCAAAATAAAGTCAGGCTCTTTATTTGCCTTCTGGTTTGGGGTCTCCTCAGGTAGGCTCAGGCCATGTTTACAAGCTCATCGTTTTAGTAACCACCAGGGAACGTTTTTGTCATGAAAACTGCAACCCCCCCACAGTGAAACGAGGCCAGGCTCTGGGGTTGTACACCAACCCCCACACAGAGCCAGGCCCCACACTGCGCTGCCAAGCGCTGCAGCGCCCACGGGAGCCTGGCCACGGGGCCTCTCTGCTGCGTCACCTCATAACACCGACGTGACAGGCTTGTCCCGGGCTGTTCGATCGAGGACAGGCATCGTTGTCCTGGCGGGAGCCGGCTCAATGCGGCCCGACTCCCCCCCCCCGGAACGCAAATGGTAGCCCCCGGACAGGCAATGACATCTACTGCTCTGGCTCTAGCGCGCATGTGCGGTCGGCCCCGTGACGTTGCCCGGCTAGCCGGCTCTCATTGGCGCACGGCAGGGGCAGTGGGCGGGGCGGGGGTGACACCGCCCCTCCCCCGCCTCCGTGCCCCGACCCGGATTGGATTCCGTCACTCAAAGGCTGAGGAGCCCGGAGCCGTGTCCCCGCGCTGCTGCCGTTAACCGCCGCCTCCCTCCCTCCTCGTGCGCCTCCGCCCCGCCGCAGCCATGGCGCTCAGCGACGCCGACGTCCAGAAACAGGTGCCCGGCCCGGCCCGGCTCCGCGGGCGGGGGGCTGCGGCAGCGCGTCCCGCTGGGCGGGGGGCGGCAGGTGCGAGTCTCCCCGCGGTCGGTGGCTAGCGCCGCCCCCGGACCCTTCTGCGCTCGGCCTGTCCCGGGGCCGGGCTGGGGGGAGCGGGTTCGTCTGCCCCGGGCTGCAGCTGGCCCAGGCCGGGGGCGATCTGGGGGCAGAGTCGGGGCCGCGGGCCAGCGCCCCGCATGGGCTGTGGGGCCCCGCCAGCCTGGGCTGCGGCCTGAGTGGCCGTGGGGGCAGACAGGTAGGGTTTGGGGCTTTGGCCACACCCCCGCCCCCAGCAACTAAGGGGTTGCGTTCGTAACCGAGCCCTGGATGAGGGAGGGAAGCTTATTCAAAGTGGAGGTGGTTTTGTCAAGGTAGGAGACCGCTCATTAAAGCGACAGTCAACAAAACTAAGAGCTGTCTCAGCCCCTGCTGGCTGGGGTAACAGATCCTGCTGTTGGTAGTTGAGATATTGGTAACCTGTTGCTACACTCCTGGCAGGGGCACGTGGGTAAGAAACCTCCCCGCTTTAAACGGGTGGCTGTAGTAGGAAAAACAGTGACAGCCTTGTACCATGGAGAAAGAGCAACTGGAAAATCCTATGACTAATACCCATGCTAACTGGTGGATAAGAGGCGCTGACTGCACACTGAATAGCATTTTTTTTAAAATCAAAACTAGTGTTGAAAGCTCCACACAGCTCCCATTAGCATTGGGAGCTCCTGTGTTGACAGCAGACTGGGGTTTGCTAAGTAATTTGGATGGTCCCTGAAGACAAGAGGTGATCATGGGAGAGGTCATGGGTGATCTTGTCTTTGCCATCTTATTGCTCAAGTATCATTGCACCCTAAGGGAAAGATACGACCACTCATTTGTTGCTTCTACATGACATCAGATTTTTTTTCTATAGAAGATAGGTTTACATTTGAATTTGATTATAATGGCTGAGCTGTACTTGCTTACAGTTGGGTTGGCTCCTGGAGTTTGTGTTGACTCTTCAACTGTCTGTCAAATGACTTTTGCATATTAGGTCTAGAGGAAAAGCAGTCAGCTGGCAACTAGAGCCTAGATTTTGCTGCTACTCCTTGGAAATTTCCACTGAAGGCTTGGCCTTTATGCTCTCTGGCTGTCCTTTTAAGTCAGGACATACACTGTTCTCATTGACAGTAAATAGTGAACTTGCTAACAAACTGGTTTGACCTGAGTCAGTGAAGTTTCCGCTCAAGTGATGGGCAGATCAGACAGGTTTGATGCAGGATCAGCAGTTCCTAATCTCAGTTCCCATAAATACCTACTGCATCTCTGACCTTCTCGTTCTGCAAATCTGTTTGGCAAAGGACCACTGTGTAGTGAGAATACAAACAATTGTTTTGTATTCCCATTTGCCTTTTGAAGATTAACATCCTCCCTTAGCTCCCTGGTTCACCTGCACAACCAATTTTTGGCATGTCCTTGTTTATCATAACTTGGGCTGGCAATGTTAGTCGTTATGGGACTGAAATTGAAGGGTGAACTCTGACAGTGGAAGGGCAATAGATCCTAACAAAGGACCTTTGTTCTGTATTCATATATAATAACTGCAATATATCTGTAATTGGATTTTGTTCACCTAAAACGTAGGGGGTGATCCTGTCCTTATGTTAACTGAAAACACAAAACACAGCTGCATGACAAGTCAGCATGCATATAGGTCCTGCTAGAACTAAGAAACTGACTGTATCACTTTCAATACATCCCATATTTTCAGCTTTTAAGAGCCCAACCCAGTGACCACCTCCCAGCAATACACTCGCTTGGTTCATTCTGCAGACCATAGTTTGAATGGTAAGAGAGCCCTTCTGAAGCTAACTTAATAAATGGATTATATTCCCATGGACAGTAAGTCAAGACTATTACAAGTCTTGAAGAAAAATCCACTAGCCTTCTTTCTATAGGAAACCCTTGAGCAAGGGCCTTCAATTTCAGGAGAAACTAAGCTCTCTTCACAAAAATAAAACAGTTTGCCATCATATTAAAACTTCCACATTTCTAAATAGTGTAAGTCCCATCTTGTTCTCTTTGCCTTCTACAAAAAGCAAAATGAGCTTATGATCCTGTCAGAATCTGGGATCTCAAACTCTTCCATATGAGGTGAGATTACTAAGACTAGGATTTTTCAGTTTGGAAAAGAAACTATTGAAGGGGATATGACAGAGGCCTATAAAATCTTGACTAGTGTTGAGAAAGTAAATGTTATTTACTCCTCATAACACAAAACTTTGTGGTCACCAAATGAATTTAATAGGCAGCAGGTTTAAAATGAACAAAAGAAGTATTTGACCATGCATTGGGTGAAGAATCTGTGGAATTTTTTGTCAGATGATGTTGTGAAGGCCAGGACTATAACAGGGTTCAAAAAAGAAAGGTCCATCAATGGCTATTTGCCAGGGTAGGCAGGGATTGCTGTTTGCCAGAGGCTGGAAATGTCCGACAGGATTGATCATTTTATGATTACCTGTTCTGTTTGGTCCCTCTGAAGCACCTGCCATTGGCCACTGTGAGAAGACAGGATACTGGACTAGATAGTCCATTGGTCTCCTGTTATGACTATTCTTATTTTCTTATGCTGTTCACAGAAATAGGATCCTTTTTTATGTTTGCAGGCAGTGCTATGAGATGCAAACCTGGGGAAATGGGTGCTCTGTGATGTCACATTTCTCTCTCATATCGTCTGAGTAAGGAAACCAAGTTTCTTGAACACCCAGTGTAATCCTAGTGCTATCGGAAGTAACTCTGCCAAGTAGTCTGATGCAGTAGAACTCCTTGGTAGTCTCTCCCTGCAGTGGATATTCCCAATTTGTATTCTGGGTCCCACTGGGAGACTCTGATTCCAGTTAAGTTTGGGTCCTAAATTCAGAAAACTAACTCAGTCATTTACTCTTGCCAGCCCTCTGCTCCCAGTTCTGCTTCCTGAAACAAAGCCAGAGTTCATCACTGGTTTGACCTGGCCACTGCTAAAATCACTCTTCATGCCACAATCATTTTCCTCTGGAGAACTGTGATTACATTTTTACGCTGGTCCCTACATGCTGGCCTTCAGAAAGCTGTGGCCAAATAACTGTCCAGCCACAAATTGGACCCATAACGAACACTTGGAGTCATAATTTCTGAATCTAAATTGGAATTGTTGTTTTGGTTTTTAGAATATGCTCTTCATCCACTCCTGCCCGACCTGTCCGAACTTCTCCATCTATGGCCTGGCTACTCACTTCACTTTCCCCTTATCCCCTGGAGTACATGCAGTAGCGCATGTGCTGACCATCTTCCTAGGCAGATTCTTTTCTCTGTAAAGCATTTTGTAATCATGTGCACAAAGGACACTATAAATGGGAGTCCTTCCTGCATGTTGCTGTGGCTTCCCTAGTCCAAGAAAAGTCTTTTCACTGCTAACTGGGTACTGAAGCCCTCTGTACAGTATAGGCCATTCATTGTCCAGCATTGGATACAACATAGTTTCAAGTTGCAGTGCAGTGGCAACTGCTATTGAACATGCCCAAGGCTTAGTCTGAACTTCTAGCCCAGTCACAGAACAGTTAAGTTCACAATACGTACTGGAATTGTATTGTAACTAGGTCCCTTGACTGTTGCATGTACAGCTCAAAGAATGTTTTTAAGCAGTTAAAAAGGTTCATGCATGCTTAGCAGTATATGCAGGTTGCTGAAGCAGTTCATAACACCCTTTAAAAAATGCTATAGATCAAGCTGTGCAGCTGCCTTCCTTCTCCTCCCCACCCACTACAGACTATTGCACAACTTTTTAAATTCACTTATCAATCCAGGGAAGACCAGCTGGTGGTGTTCAGAGAAATGGTGTTAGATGGAACCTTTGTCTAAACTATTTAGTGGCTGTTTCTCTTATAACAAGCACAAGAGTTTAGAAAGGAGATCACCTTCCTCTCTCGGAAGGCAAGAAACCCTATTATATGAGAGATGGGGTTGGGGTGCAGGGTCAAATATTGTGGAATTGAAAGGAAAAGTTTCCTTTTGATACAATTCTTCCCCAGCGTAATATAACCATCTCTCTATTCTATTCCAGATCAAGCACATGATGGCTTTCATCGAGCAGGAAGCCAATGAAAAAGCCGAAGAAATAGATGCTAAGGTAACAAACAAAAAAAGCCATGAGGTAGTTCAGTGGTTCCCAATCTTTTTGTCTCAAGGGCCACAGATATCATTTTTACAACCCTGAAGGGCCACCAGCCTCCCCTGCAGCCAGATGGCAGTTCATTGAGGAGGCTGCCTTCTCGCTGATCACCCATCTCCCCGACTGCAGCAAGGAAACCACATGCGTCCTGTAGCCTTTGCGCGTCAACTGGGTCCCTAGGCAGTGGCTCCCTTCTGCAGCTGGGGGATAGAAGATCAATGCACTCCTCCTTCTGGCTCCAGCAGGGACCCCACCACCTAGGGACCCAGGCAGAGCGCTTTGCTCTTGGCTGGAGCCAGGGGAGGAGAATGCTGATCTTCCATCCCTCTGGTTCCAGAAGGGACCTCAGTGCCTATGGACCTAGGCGGAGCACTTTGCCATGCTCCCTGCTACAGCCAGGGGTAGGGAAGTGCTGATCTCCCATCCCCTTGGCTGCAGCAAGGAGCCTGCACCGGTCTTTTAGCCCTGCCTGGGTCCTTAGGCAGCAGCTCCCTTCTGCAGCCAGCAAGAGGTGAGCCACCGGCCACTTTGAAAGTCCTCGCAGGCCACTTTTGGCCCCCAGGCCACAGGTTGGGAACCACTGAGATGATTTAATATCAGGCACTCCAAAAGGAGGTAGATCGCATCTGACATTGAGTGGTTTCCTAGTCACACCTTCAAAAACAATTCTACAATATTCCCAAGAGTCACATACAGGAATTATGTGACAATAAGTAAACTCCTGAATAAAGTTAAATATTTATTAGTTTGTGCCAAATTAATACAATCAAGGGAACTGAGCTGAAGCTGATCTTCCATCCTGAGTCTCCTCCTTAATGCCTAAATGTGAGCACATGTATGCAAGATCACATTGATTGAATTCTTCGCGTGAGCTAAGGGTGATGTGAGCCTGGATTCTGCATAAACAAAGTGGGTTAAATTGGTCCCTCTAACTTCAGTGGAGTTACAGATATGAATGTGATCCATTTCCACGTTTGTTTTCTTTAGCGCTTGTATGTGCACGCATGCACACACACACACACACACACACACACACCCCCGAATAGCTAAATTGGTTCTAATTCTCAGGCTATGTCTACACTGCCACTGGCAATGCAGGATTTATTTTGATTGAATGGCAATGCAGACTTGCTCAATCAAACCCAGAAGCTGACTCTGTAAATCCACCCTGGCAAGAAGGGTAGTGCTGTGTCAGCGGGAGGGTATTTCCAAACAGCGCAGCACAGTGGAGACGCCATGGTAGGTAGACATTAGGAAGTTGACAGGAGATACACAAGTTACTGTATGTATCTCCTGTTGACTGCTGCCGAAATCCGCAGCCAGTGTAGACCATGCCTCACTACTTGGTTTTTTTTTGGCATAAGTCTGTGTGAACACTCTTATTCCTGAGTCAAAATAGAACAATTAATCAAAAAAAAAAAAACAAGTGTTCACACATGGATTTTGAACCAAATTCACAAAAAGTGAGAGTTAAAACCAGTTTAGTTATTTGGGTGCCAATATGTAAACCAGCTGTTAGATGTGATGTAACTAATAAATGTTTGTAGCTACACTCTGACTTAGTTCTATTTCCAGCTGTGATTTGCAGCTGTGTTGAGGAACCACAGCATAGATTTAAACAGGGGATAAAAACATGAACGCTTCCACATTAACAAAATGGAAGGTATTATGCCAAAGTTGTAAGGGTCCATTAATCATTCATTAATGATTGACTGTGTTACACAGCAGGACTGTCAAGGCCCCCTCCCTCAGTTCTTAGTTCGCTGACAGAAGCAGAAGTCCAGACTTCAGCAACAGGCAATACTATGGGTTTATTGGGGTAATCAAGCAAGAATCCCAATTCTTCACACCAGTAATTTTCCTTCTTCCCACCTTACTTCCTGTTTGGTTAGGATACAGTATAAAAACTGAGGTCAATCATTTTCTTAACAATATTACAAAATAATTCTTTAACCACTCCTAACATATTGTAACACAATTCTCTAACCAATCACACCCCACCACCTTAACTGGTTACAATTAGTTATGCAACAGACAGAAAGAATCGGACAAATTATCAGAAAAGTGGGTACTATAATAACCAAACAATACCAAGTGTAGATTCTACAACAACAAATGTTTAAAAACCAGACCGTATGCTATTAACCAAAGTTTTCTTTAAGCATTCTAGGGTCTTTTCTTTATCTGGTGCTGTTAGACTGTATCACCTTCTAAACAGCCTGGTATTCCCTTGTTCTAATGTAATTTGTTTGGAATGTATAGATGTGACCACACACTTCCAAGTTTATGGCTGCCTCTGCTGCTTTGCTGTTGTACAGAGAAGGCCTATAGACAGGCAGCCTATGATTTTGATTCTTTGGTTTTATACCCCCTGTAACTAGCTAAGTGATAAGAATATACTTAAAAATCATAGGCCTTTACAGGCAAGCCTAAATGTCTCTATTCTAACAAGGACCATTTGTGTCTCTTCATATTGGAGAAGAAGGCCTAAAGTATGGATCTGTTGAAATGATAGCCAATGTCTTTTTGAAATTAGCACGGTAGTTTACATGCTAGAAATGCTTATGCAAAGTGAGCAAATACATTGCGTATTTTTAATTATTTCTTAAATCTAAAGTGGGCCCTGTTGATTCTCTCAAAGTATGGGTAAAACAGTCAAGACACATTTTTGGCTGGCACATGACACGTTTGTAGCTGGATGCTGTAAAAACTGCACACTATTTACCATATTTTCATATGTGAAAGGACCAACCATGCTCTAAGAAGGCAGTAACTGCCACATGTATCCTTGTTTAAGTAATATTGTAGTGATCAGATTAACTAATTAGCAGTAATTAGGCCCTAGTTCAGCAAATAACATGTTTAAACCCAATTGACTTCAGTGAGATTTTAAGGTACACGTTTTACTTAATTAGGAACTTGATTCTCATCGCCTAACCTTTACGTTAGTGAGGTGAATTGAGCTGAGTCTCTTCTAAAAGTCTATGGAGTCAGCCTTAATTTGAACTGTATGACTGTTTCACTGTAGGCAGAAGAAGAGTTCAACATCGAGAAGGGTCGCCTTGTGCAGACACAGAGACTGAAGATCATGGAGTACTATGAAAAGAAGGAAAAGCAAATTGAACAACAGAAGAAAATGTAAGTCGCTTAGACTGCCTGATCTACTAAAGGACTTGAAAAATCAGTAGCTTGACAGTGAAACACAAAAACCTTTCATTGGCAAGGGGGAGGGTGTTGCTAAACCATCCATTTCCGCAGAATGTGAATTTTCACATATTAATAAAAGGTTCAGGTCCTTACAGTTGTAGGAAAGAAAAATTATTTGAATGTGGACTGAGGCACTATAATCTTCCTGAATTTGCAGACAGCTCCACTGTTGCTACTGTTTACAGCAGGGGTCTCAAACTCAATTGGTATGGCGGGCCACATTTACCTTAAGTTGAGTTCAGGGGGGCCACATGTAACACACACTCCTCTACTCTACCTTTCATGCTCTACTCTCCGCCGAAAAATCTCCCCGCAGGGTTAAATTCGGCGGCACAGTAGGAGAGAGAGGCTCTCACAGGGACTTGCACACTCCACTCTCCGCCGTTAAATCTCCCTGTGGGGCCACATTCGGCGGCCATTTCCTTTTTAACACGGACATTGCCTTTTTAAGATGTCCCACAACTTGCCTGAGCTCCGCTCAGAAAACGCTCACAGCACAAACCTGCCGCCCGGATTTGGACTGCGGGCCACATAACACAAGCCCACGGGCCGCAGTTGGCGACCCCTGGTTTACAGCTTTCCCAAACACACTGAAATTGACAACTCTTCCACCAGCACCGTGAAGCTGACCAGGCGTTGGAGTTCCTTACAGGAACACAGGTCCCCATAAATTGAGGCTAAGAGGTTGATAGGTAATAGTAGACACCAACTCTTCCCCACTCCAGAGCCTCTGGATTGGTTTGTGGTAAGGTAGGAAAGAAACCCTCAGCTGCTGGAGAGAGTTATGTGAGGAGCCTTGGTGGCAAGCCTCAGATACACGAGCCAGAAGCTAATTCTAAATAGTCCCAAGCAGAGTCCAGGGATAGTAATCTAAAGATAACAGCAGATGTGGCGGAGGGGTTTTTCATGTTACTTTGGGAAGTAGATATCTAATGGCTTTGTCATGCTCTGTCCTGCTCCATTGCTGGCACAACTAATTCTCCGAGTACTGGTCTCAGTGACTCGTTTCTCTGGAATAGTTTTTCTGTTTTTGTTGCCACTTGTGCCAATACAATGGAGGATGGCTTTTCTAGCAAGTGAGAAGTTTAACATGGCTGCTGTTGAAGCAGATTCAAATAAATGGACGGGCTTGTGTTCACCACATACTGTGTTGCCCTAACACGTAAAGCATGCAGTTAAAATATTTGCTGTACTACTGTTGTTGTCTAAAGCTTAATACACTGATTCTATTTTTACGTACAACTTGCAGTCAGATGTCCAACCTCATGAATCAGGCAAGATTGAAGGTCCTCAAGGCAAGAGATGACCTTATTGCAGTGAGTATATAAATGTTGCCTTGTTGCCTCTATAGTAGAGGGACAGGGGGTTCTCCCTATTCCCAGTTAAGAAATTACCTGATTCAACCACTAAACAAGCATCTGATTTTTAGTGATCAAATGAGCTATGTACTTGAAGCTACGTAGCCTAGAAAAAAAGGCTGTGCTAGCTTTCTTGGGGAAAAAAACCATTCTTCTGTAAGTGTGAAGTCAGGCTTTTCTAGCCTACACTAGTATCTTGTTTTCACAGACATACTTTGCTATTTAGGGAAGATACATCAGTCTGCCAGGAATCTCAGTTTGTCCATGGTTGAACTCAGCCCTGGACAGCAGCTGATCTTTAGTCACAAAATGGGAAATGCCTCTGTATAACAGAGTGCAAAAAAGAGGAAGTAACTGGGTGACAAGAGACCTACAAAATGTTGAGTTGCTTCAGGCAACTCAACTTCATGTCTGCAGTGATACCGAATGACTGGATTTCAGCAAGTCAGACTTGACAAGCATTTCCTGTAAATAAGCAGTGCCAGAAAAATCCAAACAGTGGAGTTACTGTCTCCGACAGCGCCAAGATGGATGGAAAAGCTTTTCTCTTGGTCCATGTGGGGGCCATTTTATGCCTTGGAGCATGAAGACTGTTAACCACTGTAATCATCTTGTCATAGACAACATATCAGTTACATTCACTATCAATACCAGTAGCCATACTCCAGTGTTACTAAATGGCTCAGTTACAGCTTTTGTGAGAATAATGTAACAATCACAATATGGAAACTCCCTTGTCTTGTCCCTTGTCTGTCTTGAGTGTTTCAGATAGTAGATGGTGCTGCTAAGCCGTCAGAATAGTACTGTTTGTGAGAACTACAAAAATAAAGAATAAAACATTGTCTGTAATACTGCTTGTTTACAACACTGTTCTGAAAAAGATTTGTTGGAAGGGGATATCATCTTAAGCTGTAAGATCTTTGATTCTTTCATACTAGTGCCAAATTTGTCACCCATCGTGAATTTGGTGAGATTTCTAATTCTGTGTATCTAGAGGAGAGGGGTGAGAAAAGAGTTAACTCCATTGTGAAACAATCCATCCTGGATAATCTTTCCCTGGCCATGCTTTGAGCTGACTCAGTCACATGCTTCTGAATGGTGTATAATACATTTCCTTCCTCATGTCAAAGTATTTCAAGCCCTGTTTTACTAGCTCAATCTTACCCTGTTGGCTTGGTCTCCAACAGGATGGACACTTCCAGAAATTCTAGGCATAACTAGGTTTGACAGTGAGGGGAACTCAGGATGGTCTTGTTAATTCTTTAGCATTCAAGTCATAAAGGCATTCTTGTTTATCAAAACAGACTTTCCTGCACCCTGAGATCACTTGCATAGATATTTCCCTTTATCCATTTCTGTTTTAAGGGTTACAGCAGGACATCATGGGGTTGCTTCTGCTGATATACGTACCATAAAGTTTCAGATGTGGGGAAGGAATTGTACTCAAATCAAAACTCTAGGGAAATTTGGTTTTCTGGGGTTTTGAGAGGAAAGAGTTTGAAGGGGAGATGATATGGTAAATGGGAGGAGAGTAACAAGCAGAAGCAGAAAGCCTTAAATGCTTCAAACCTGAGAATCCAGACTTGAATTTCAAAATGTGCACTGACATTGATAGCTGCAGCATTTTACATAATTTAGAACAGACAGAGATCCACAACCATACTTGTTTGAGCTCTTTCAGTGGATTAATAAAAATAGATACTTGTTCATCAATGAAAACAGGACACTTGGAGCTATTAAAAATGAATAGCAGAACAGGGATCTGGGCTGCTAGAATAATTAGTCTCCCTTGTGCCATGTTTAGGATGTATTATTCTGCTTTGACTGTACTTCAGGGCCCTTATCTTAAAGGGTATTTAACTTCTCCAAAGTGAAGACAGCACCGTGAGTACCAAGGAATAGCAGTATTTTTCTTGAGTGCTGAATTCAGTCTACGCTTAATGTCAGCTATGTGTAGGCTGTACTATTCTCCCAGTCTGGAGTCTTCTACTTGGCCAATTCTAGAACGTTGTGATCACTTTGCAGATTTGCATTTTGCATGTCAAGGATTTCTGTACAATTTTGGAATAGGAGAAAAAAAAGTTGTAGTTGACTGCTTTCTAAGGCAGCCTGCAGCAAATCATAGGAATGTATGGCTGGAAGGGAAGTCAAGATGTCACCAAATCAATCCAGTCTCAGCATGGGGGAGAGATAATGTATACTTAAGGCTATCCCTGTTTTGTGTAATCCGTTCTTAAAATCTTCCAATGATGGGGGTTCCACAGCCTCCCTGGGTTCCCTGGATCCAGTGCTTAACTTGTCTTCTCATTGGAAAGTGTATTTTGTGGGGGGTGGGGGTTCCCCCTTAATAGCTAACCTCTATCTTCTTTGCTCCAAAGTAAGTTAATTACTACCTATCCTACCTTCAGTGGCCATGGGGTACAATTGATCATCACCCTCTTTATGAAATGTTTTAAGACTCATGTCCTCTCCTCAGTCTTCTCTTTAGACGAAATGTGCCCAATCCTTTCAGCCTCTTCATAGGTCAGATTTTCTGAACCTCTTACCTTTATCACTCTCCTCTAGCTTGTCCATCTTTCTTTAAGTGTGGTGCCCAAGATTGGATACAGTACTTCAGCTGAGGCCTCACCAGTGCTGAGTAGAATGGGATAATCACCTCATTGCATAGATATGACATACCTGTTATTACATGCCTAAATGTCAATTTGTGCCTCTTTTTTGCAACAGTATCACACTGGTTCATTCAATTTGTGATCCACTACAACTCCCTGGTTTCTCTTCCACAGTGCTGCTGCATGGCCACTCACCCCGTGTTGTATTTGTGCATTTGATTCCCCCCCCCCTTTCTAAGTGCAGTACTTTGCACTTGTCATTATTGAATTTCATCTTGTTGGCGTCCGACCATGTCTCCATGATTGGCTGTCCTACTGAAGTAGCAGATAAAGTAGGAGAAACAACTAGTTCATTCAGCTAGAATAGCATTTATGAACTGAATAAGCATTTGTGGATAGTGTGGCAAACTACCAGCTTCCCCCTCATGGGTCTCGCGCTTTACCTCCACCTTCTATGGTCAGGATGCCCCCAACTACCTTGCCTCCCCTGGCTGTAGCAGAGCTCTGTCTCCTGGCCTGCAAGAGAACCTTCTCCTGCAGCTGCCCCAGACCATCTGGCAGCCCCTATTACAAGTGTTCCCTCCCTTCTTTTAGGGAAGGCAGGGTTTAGATACCCTTGGCCCCACCCTTCATTGGGCCCAGGTGTCTTTAGTTGCCCTGCTGTGCTTTCCCCTCTGCCTGCAGGGCAGTGTTTTTAACCTTTTCAGGCCCTCATACCGGCCCTGGTATAGTCTTCTGTAGCCATCTGGCCTGACTTTACCACAATAGCTAATACTTTCCTATTACTCTGACTTCCCTTCTCCATAAATAGGAATTCACAGTTAATGTTCACTTCATGTACTGAACAGGGTAGTGAGGAAAAAGCTTTTTGGGAAGGTTATTGCTTCATGCACGTAATTCAATCCAACCCTCATTATCAGCTGCCATGTAAGATTGCTTGTTGGCAGGGTACATAGCTTCCCTAAGAGTACAGGAGGATGGTAGGGCATAGAACCAAATAAAGTAGGGAGGCTTTGTTGACCTGATCTCCTTTTTTGCAGGATTTGCTGAATGAGGCCAAGCAGAGACTTGCCAAGGTGGTGAAGGATGCTGCCAGGTACCAAACACTGCTGGATGGACTGGTTCTACAGGTAAAACACTCCAGCCATAGCAAGAGGCTGACTGCATCCCTGGCCTCAAACATGAACCCTCTGTAGGAGTACTGCTGCTGTTTGAAGACTACCTAAAACAGGCATTTTCAAAGCTACCACTTTCACTGTACTACTTAGTCTTGGCTCACAAGGCCCCAGAACATGGGAGGGGGAGGGAGGAGGGCAGGAATCCTAAATTCATGAGCAGTTTTATCTGAATATGAGAAGAACAAGGGTCACAAAAAACACAATGTAACAGCTGCATCTGAAGCTGTCCTCAAGCGAGCACAGCTCAGGAGTGCACACTTCAGGAGACATGTGCACACCACAAGTTTCTCCTGCACGTACAGGATGAGCTCCTCAAATGCAGATACTAAGCAATTTCTATCGCCCTCCCTTCCCCCCCCTTCCAAATCTTAGGGAAGTGCACAATTCTGTTTTCATTCCAGATTTGACACCAAGACTCGGGTGGCAGTAGCTTTGAGCAAACTTTTTCTGTGGTGTGAGACAGGAGCTACTTCCCTAAACTAGATGTATGTTCTAAAAATTCAGCTTCAGGCTCTTTTTACCCTGTACAGTTTTACTTTTGGAAATCTTGCAAGTGCAAGCAGCAGTTTTAATCAAAACTAGCTACCTCAATTATAGTGGCTGGTACTGGCAACTGCTGTAATGCAAGAGCTTGTCATAAATATTACCACCTGTCCTTTTGCCAAGAATTCTTTTTAAAGTGAGTCTAGTTTTTTTTCCTCTGCAGTCTAGCAGTCTCTGTTCTCTTCCAAATCTTGTTCTTGATCCAGTATTTCTTCCCTCTTGCCACACTCTCCCCCCTGAGTATTGTGCCTTACAACCTGTAGTCTACTTTACTCCATAGCAGGGGTCAATAGCGTACTTCTAATGGCCTGACTGTCAGGCCCTGCCTACTGCTGCTCATTTGCATCCCAGATGAACCAACCTCTGTCTTTTGAAAAGCGGGGCTCGCATTTGTCTAGGTCAGAAGTCTGATGCAATGTGTGGGCTCAGCTTATACCACTGTCCGCTTATTCCTGTAATGATCTAGCACAGTTGGTGGTATCTGTTCAGAGACCAAAGATTGCTGCAGGCCTTAACCAGAAGTTGCTTACTTGCTCAGTCTGGCATGTGACTAATGACCATTAGCCTGCCTTTTCTCATTCTTCTCAACCAACCCTCAATAGTGTCCAGATTTATTTGCCATGCACCGCAAAATCTGGATTGTTTACTTCCTGCATGATCAAAGCCATAGGTTCCCGTGGGTTGCCTAGTAACAGATAGTAAATGCTATTTCAGAATGACAGTAAAAAGGGGACTTTAAGCAATGAACTTTCATCTTCACAGTATGAAATGAGTAATGGCAGAAAGTTGCTAAGTCTTCTAACTAATCCTAAAAAATGACTGGAGCTGATGAATCAATTATAAGATGATGGGAGTTTCCTCCATCTCATATTAATACAGTAATTGTCTCATAACAGGGATTCTATCAGCTGCTTGAGCCCAGACTGATTGTTCGTTGCCGGAAACAGGATCACCCTATGGTTAAGGTAAGGTGGCCCTAGCTAGAGTAGGGTAAAATGTCTCCACAAGGAAATCCATGGGATTGTGACTGCAGAGATCTCCTGCTTAGGACTTGCAAGGCAAGATCATAAGGCAGTAGGGTGGTTCACTATCAAGTAAAACACTTCTGCTGCAAATACCTGCACTCTTGTATGATTATATGCTCGTCTAGTTGGGGAGTGTCTTCCTTTGTTTGAGAAGCACCTAGCAAACTTTGGGCACTACCATAATATAAGGAATGATGGCAGTTGCTACAGGTTCAAGATTGAGAGGCAGGATTAAATATGTTGCAGAGTAGATAGGCCACAACCATTTCTCCTACAGCGCCACCTTCCTGGAGAGTTGGAAACTAACAAATGAAATTGTGGCATCTAGCTGATTTTCCCTCTCAATGCCTGTTCCAGTGTAACAGACTTAGAAGCCTTCAGATCTGTGCAACACTAGCAGAGGACTCCATGTGTTTTCAAGTCTCTCCAGGCTGAAGTGGGGTCTATTTTGTGTTCTAGGCTGCCGTACAGAAGAGCATCCTCCTCTACAAAGCTGCTACCAAAAAAGACATTGATGTTCACATTGACCAGCAGACATTCCTGCCAGAAGATATGTAAGGAATGCAGTAGCTGTTAGTGCCGGGTAGTAACTTGTTGGAGATTCAATGTACTGCTAAGGCAGTCTGAAACGTTTCTTATGGGAAGTGGCAAAAGGATTACCATTGAGAACACATCTGCCACTAGTTAGGGGGAGCTGGCTCCTCCTACCACTGAATACATATTTGACCTATCCTCTTGCCTGCCATGCAGTTTCCCAAGCAACTAAAGATGCTGGTTCGGAGGCTGTAGCAAGATAACTCATTCCCAGCACACGGGCATGTTTTGCTCTAGGCAACAGCAGGCTGAAACAGTCCATGTCTTAGACATGAAAGGAATGCATGGGCAGCCCAAGGTTAAGGTTCAACATAAAGCAAAGAATGAAGTCATGAGGGGGAACACGTGGGTTAGAGATATCCCACTGATGGACTGTGTCCTTCAAAACTCCCAGAAAGATTTTCCTGTAATATAGAAGAGAACACTTTACATGATGCACTCAAGTTAAGATCTAATGAAGCCATATATAGAGCCATAAATGGCCCGCAAAATACTTTTAGAAGTGTTACCTCTAGTTCATTTCCTCTTTTCCCAAAATATGAAAACTAACCCTGTAGCCTAATTTATATCTATTGGGTGGTGGAAAGGAGATGCAGCTAGTTACTTCAATCATTTCTCGTGCCTACAATTTCCATAGCTTCCCTGTCTGCTTAGAACACTAGGTGGTGAGGAATCTTACCCATTAGGATGCTCAACAACCACCATTCTTAGGGCTGTCTCATTCTCCATCAGGTTATCCTAGCTTCCACTGTAATGGGATTAAGATTGGAGTCCATTTAAAAGCAGAAAGGAGGCCACACACATCTGTTGATCCATCTCCTTTGCACATGCATTCTCGCAGTTGTTTGGGAGAGTGGCTGTTTGTCAAGTTGACATCTATTGTAATGTCTCTTCTCTCTAGTGCTGGAGGTGTTGAGATCTATAACAGTGATGGTAAAATCAAGGTTTCCAACACCCTGGAAAGCCGGCTGGATCTCATAGCCCAGCAGGTGAGTATGGGGAAAAAGGGATTTGGATATCTCCCTACTCAATCTACTAGGCTTTCTCCTTTCATGCCATGTTCATCTTGGTTGTTAAAGTGAACACGCTTCATCTTGAAGTCAACATCCCTGAGCCTCAATCATCTTCTTCCTCTTTAAAGTAACATTGTGGGATCCGATCTTTTTGCTTGTCATCCATCTAAAGGGTTGCAGAAACAAGACGAAAACTAAACTGTCCAGCTTGTTGTATGTTGGTTGGGGAGGAGCACATCTCGGCCTCAGTAGGAAATCCCTCCTTCAGAGTTTTATGCTCAGATTCTTGAGAAATTACACTATTGAAAGACTAGGTCTAAAGAACCAGCTTGCATTGAAAGATCTGTTACTTAAATAGTACAAAAAATAGATGGCAGCACATGGGCTGATGAGAGATGTCTCAAGCTCAGAAACCTGCTCCACTAGACAATGTGAGAATCTAAAAGTCCAGTTTAGAAGGAAGACCCTGCAATGTCAGCAGTGACTCTTATCTTGGCAATATAGATCTCCATATTCAAAAGGATAAACTCTGACATTGAGTGATAGGGTAAGGTAATCTAGAAGCAATTCTCTGATGTCAGTAACTAATGAGGATAATGGATGTGATCTAGGTGTGGTGATCACATGCCTGATCTTAAAAGGTGGTCCCCTCTGGCTCAAGCAGCAACAATGTTAATGATTGCAGTCTTCTGTTTGCTCACAGTGAGAGAGCACCACCAGTATAGGATGTTGCCTGGTGGGTGAACTTTGTACCTCTTAAAGATTTGGATGCACTGACAGGCGTCCTCTATTCATTCATAGCTCTAACATGGAACTGCTGTTTAGGATTTCTTAACTTTTGTACATATGAAATTGCTCTGTTAGTTTGGTGCTTAACTATTTTTAGTGTTTTTGTGACTGTGCAGTTCTATACAAAGCCTCTAACTGGTGCACATGCTCTCTCAACAGATGATGCCAGAAATCCGAGGGGCACTCTTTGGTGCCAATGCCAACAGGAAGTTTTTGGATTAAGCTCAAGGGAAAGTGGAATCTGTTCCACAGCCATATTGAAGAGAGATGCAAAAAAGCATCTGATAATTTAAACCCTAGATACGTACCATTTTCAGTGCTATGTGTTGTCCAATGTGTGTTCTTCAGTGGAATAATTTTGCATATATGCTGCGCTTTGCCTCACTTACCTTGTGGCTACACTGTATTGATCAAAATGAGGTGAAGACCAACCCATCCAAAAGTGACATTGGAGAACAGATGCAGTTGGGCTCTTGGCTTGTCCTGCACTCCTGTGGCTATAGTATGACGGTGATCAAATAAGGATCACTTACTTTGCTTCAGCCACCTGCCTCTTGAGTTATCTAATTGTGAAGTACCATGCTGCCCTGGGGAAGCAACCTTTCCAGTTAAGGTCTTCTCCATGTTCTGTTATGCAGAGGGCATGCAACCCTTCCCAGGGCTAGAAGTGTAGCTTGTGTTACTTGGTCAGGCACAAAGTTTTTCTGTTCTGTATATGTGAATGAAGCCTGAGCCTGTACTTTTTAATTTATTAAAAATAAAAAGGTGTGTATCTGGAGTCCATTCTAGTCTTTGTCCAGACGGCAGTGACTCAATAACTAGAGGAGGTGGGGTAAGGATGTCTAGGTTAGCTGTTAGTCCAGTGTATCACATTACTTAACAAGAGCTTCTGGCTGTAGGTACTTGTTAATTCTCTATGCAGCACACTTGAGTTGAAGTCTGTTTTCTGCTTGAGCTGATTCTTGTAGTGAGCTTTATAGGAGAAATATTAAAAGTACCTTCAGGCTCAAATACAGTCCTTCTGTGATGAGCAGTTACCACAAACTAGTAATAAGCAGCAAACCCTTTTTTAAGCAGTACGGCAGAACTAGTGTTGTGTAGTAGTTTAATAGCTGGCAGATATATTAAAATACACATGAACATAGTGCTGAATGCATAATACACCATGTAGTTAGTAAGCTAAAATATCAACTCCTAGTCAGAGGAGACTAGGGGAGCATTAGGGACAATCAGTTGGATTCCCATGCAGAGTGGCAACCTCAGCAGAGCTTGGACGGAATAACCATTGCGCTCATGAGGTTAGAATAGGGGAATTGGCTTTCCCAGAAGAGGCACAGAGGGAACATGCACAGAATAGCTGTGGTGTCTGGGAAGAGCAGGCTGTATGTGCATTCCCATTTATTTTTGATGGGCTCTGAATCCACTTAAGCGACACAGTCTCAGAGCACTGTCATTGCTGCAGGTTGACCTGGCGGTGAAGTTCTGTCAGCACAGTCGTGCTATTGAAATGAAGCTAATGTTCTGAAGGGACTCTAGGACTGGTCTCACTCAGTAACTCTCCTTCTGGCACTGGACAGTGACAGAATTCGACTGAGGTAGCTGTTAGAGGTGGGTTACTAGCTGTAAAAGCATCAGCCTCTTCTGCCAGCTGTACTCCTGTCTCCCTGCACTGTTGGTATTTAAAAACTTTAGCACTGCACTTCAGTCCACCCCAGTGCTGGTCTCCAGTAACCTAGGTAGAAAAGCAGCTGCTCCCTCTGTTACTAGTCTTTGTCTCTCCTGCTGCTAGCATTGTACAGTAATACAACAATCCTCCCTGCATCAGCCACTGGGCAGGGACTGCTTTGTAAAACAGGAGTTGCTAATGCCCATGCGATGTTAAGTATTATCCCTAGGTAACTGTAGGGTGAGATATACTGGCATGACTTGCCCATTTCCACTATGCAGATCACTGCATGCCTATGCTTAGCACACACTGTTCCTGACTTCTGGCCCTATGTTGAGGTCTGTAAATCATTGCTTGAGCCAAACCGCTATACCCTCACACAGTGCTTGTAAAGTTTTCACCGTGGGCCAGTCATGAATATGGTGCTTGCCAGGCTGCAGGGATACAGTTATAAAATAAAGTGGTGCCCTTCATCTCCCAGGCTCAAAGGCAGCACTACAGCCCACTCTCATCTTTTACAACATGTACAAAATAGATTTGCACCTCTCCCCTACACAAGTTGCAGACTAAACTATGAAAAACCTGCCCTGCTGAATCCTGACGAATACTTAACCCAGGGTTATGTCGTCATCTTTTCCTACCTTGCCTTCTACCTCCATTGCCAAAGGACGTGCTCCTATTAGAAGACAGTTCCCTTGTGCAGACCCTGCACCAGAACCCTAACTGTCAGCAATTTTGGCAAGTGGGCTGATCACAGCTTTGAGATTTGCAAGGAGAACTGGTACGGCAATGATTTTGGCACACCCAGCTGCTGGATGCCTTCTGCTGGCACATTCATATTCTGGGCTATACTGTTTTTGCACCCCTAATGCTTTGCTATAGGATTGACATTTGGTGTGTATTAGTCTTTATTCCTAGAAAATTGTAACTACATCTAAGCCTTAATACTTTTGAGTTTTGCTGCCTCCCCCTCCTGACCCTGCAGGGAAGGAATAGAATTGTCTCACACTTAACATCTTTGTGTTCTAATTTCTGTGACTCATCTGGTCACAGTCACATCAGCTCTACACTAGAAGGCTATAGCTGCAGAGCATCTGGTGAAGACACCATATACCAATGGGAGTGTGGTCTACTGGCAGCATAATTACTCCACCTCCATGAGAGGCAGAAGCTATGCTGGAGGAGAGCATCTCCCACTGACATAGCGGCAGTGTGGACAGCTCTTAGGTCACCGTAACTTGTGTCGCTCAGGGGTGTGTCTTTACATCCTTGAGCAACATAAGTTAGATCAACTTAAGTGGTACTGTAGAGCTGCCCTCAGACACTGCTTGCTGGACCAAGTGCATTTGAATCCTTGCTGGCTGTTTCATAGAACAACCACAGCAGTCTTGAAATACTCAGTCTAGCTTTTACCTTCCCTACAATGGGGGTAAGGAACAGCAAGCCTAGGCTCCCAAGCAAAGTAAACAGTGAAGCATTTAAAAACAGAGAGGGATATTGAACAAGATATTGAAAATCATATGGCTGAACTGGTCATGGGGGAGCTGAGTCAACCGCACTAGGCCTCTTTGGTCATACAGCACCTCTGGTCTCAAACCATCCTTGAGACTAACTCTTCAAAAAAATTGGATGAATCTCTACTTACACACAACCATTCAAAGGACAAGCTATTGTGTTATACTAAAAGGACTGAGATGTCCTGAAGAAAAGTTAGGACACACAAATCATCCTTCCCTATGTTTAAATGTGCAGTAGCCAGCTGTAGCATACAAACTATCAAGTGAATGTATGAAACTAGCCGGAAAATGAAGCATAATACATCAGAAAGCCAGTGCAGCCCCTGCTCTTGGGCAGGGGAAGTTGAAGGTGGTAATTCAGTCCATAAGAGAAATGATTGCAACATGGTCCTGGCCAGTTCTGGCAAATCCAGTTCTGCAGAAGTGGGGAGTAGACGTGTGTGATCTTCAGCCAGGCCTGTTTTTAGCTAGAACAAGTTCTACTGGAAATATCCTAAGATATATTCACCAATGCCAATAAAATAGACACCCTGGGCTATGCCAAAGAGTGGAGCTATAACCAGGGCCCGACAGCCTGCCCCCTTCATGAAAGCAGCAGGGCCCTCGTGTGTCCAGATCTTCCTAGATATTTAAAACAAAAGCAATGAGATGGTCAGACAAGCAGCACTTCAGCTAGTTGCCACTTAGAACCCAAGACACCCAATCGCCTTACATTAAAACCCAAAGGTGCTCAAAGCCAGTGTTTGTAATGGATTATCCAGGTATCCCTCAGAGGGGAAGCCCCTTGGGCCCACAGGAAAGGGTGTAAGCGCTTTCCTTGTATATTTAATCTGGACAAGTTATAAAGCAGTTGATCCTCTCCCAGCAGATGAGCTGTTTAGAGTACTGGGCTTACACTTCCTGGTTTATCTAGCCATCCTGCAGCTCTTTCGGCACAAGGCACTGTCAGGTATGTTGTGGGAACGCGCTCTCGTACCAACCGTTCCCTGCAGGAGCTGATGTAGAGCACAGAGTAGCAGCACCCACTCAGGGGAGGCTCTGATCCTTTCTAATCAGTGACTCCGCCCCCACAGGAGACTCTCCAGGGAGCTGTGCTGGAATGTTGGCTAGCGGGAGGGGAGGTGTTCCAGGCACTCCACTGTCACAGCGGGGAGGGGCTAACAGGAACAGCACTTGGGCAGGGTGACGGAATTGTAGAATACCAGACAAGCAGCGAGGGAATATTCTGGTTTACCTGGCGCAGTCAATGATTCCATTGTAGGTGTCCTCTCCCAGGCCTTTCTTGAGAGTTTGAATTCGGGTTTTTAAAACTAAGTTGCAGGGAGTGGAAAAGAAACATTTAAAAAAACAACACCCTTTCCAGGCAGAGTTCACAACCATCATTAGCAGCTGAGTTCAGCACTGACTCACTTTGGCATGGCACACTCTCTCCCAAAGTGAGATGGCGCTTTTGAGATCAGTGGGCGAAAAGCTCTGTGTCTGCGTGCAGAAACTGCAGCCTGGGGGACAATAGAAGATCCAGCAATAGGCGGTATTAATAAATGACCCATTGGCGGTAACGGGAATGGGGCACAAGGGAGACAGCAAAGCAGCAGTTTAGCTAAAAGACTAGGTTATGGCACCAGGAATCTCAGTGCAATGGAGCGTGCCATGCTGGTGCAGGGGAGAGAATTTGAGGGAGACACAAAAGACCTCTGATTTTGGGCAGTTGGCACTGGGAAACTTTAGGGTTTTAATAGTCAATGTGCAGAGTCTTAACAAGTCAGTACAGAACTGGAACATATCACTACACATCTGAGTCACCACCCCTCTGGTCAGAGCCTGGTTTTTCATGCTGGAGAGATGCTAACGTTAATCAGTGAGACACATGCCACATGAATGATCCCTAGGATACATGTGGGTGTGAATGTGAGAGACCCACAAGAGGAAAAACCAGGAAGTGATTGAAAGAAGAGAGGTCTCGAAGTGCTTATGGGGTTGGTATTTTTTAAAGAGCTCTGGCGTCAGCCCTGGGTGGCCGTGCATACCCAGGAGGTGGGAATAAAGAGGGCAGCTGGAGCCCCGCCACCTGGGCTTAGGATCTCCTCCCCCACCCCACCCCAATCCATCATCAGCCGGTGGCAGAGCTCCAGCTGTCAGCCCCAGGGCAGCAGCACCAGCACAGAAGTCCGGGTGGCAATGGGGCACTAAGTCCGCTGTGAAAAGTGATGACAAATAATCACTTTTCACATTGCATCCCCTACTTCTGCGCTGCTGCACTCTTACTTCTAAGTCTGCTGTGAAAAGTGACGCCGACGAATGCTATTTTTCAAATTGCCACCTTTACTTCTGTGCTGGCGGTATGTCTACTTGGGGAGAGGAGGCATAAATTACTACAGACACGAAGTGGGGTCCCCATCAAATAAGTCTGAGAACCACTGGTTTAAAGATGTGACCCACAGGGGCAACATCTGCAGTTCTTGTGCGTGGGGCTCCTAACCTAAGAAAGGTGCCAGCGTTTACATACGTGGGAAATCACAGGCTTCTTGGAGTTCAGCAGCAATTATTTGAAGAGCAGGGTCTATTTCCTCAGAGTTCACTAACAATCATGTGCTGTAAGGGAGTCCTCAGCAAAGAGGTGAGGGCTGTGAGGAAGCAGGGGTTTTGGAGCCTGAACATATTCCCTGTCTTCAGTCAGTTGCTGTAGCAATTTTGGTCTGCCACCGGCACTACCAATTCCTAAGATGCCACAGGGACTTGCACAAAGGAACGCACTGGAGGACCACCAGGGGAGACAGGCCAAACGTGGGGCTGTGGTATGAAAGCGGCTGAATAACTTGAGTTTAAACAAGTCCATCCCCTCCCTCTCTGGAGCACTGGCTGTATTGCCCTCTGACACTCACCATCCAGAGGGGTCACGGCTACTGCAGCCACGGATCCCGCCACGCAGCCAGACACGAACGAATGGAAGAAGGGGGCCTTCTCCTCAGAGTGCCTCTGTCCCAGTTTGTTGATGTTGGCAAACAGTGGGAAATAGATAATGGAAAAAGGCACGTCCCTAGTGGGAGGGGAAAGAGTTAGATAAACACCCAACACAGACCAAAACCAGAGACGGCATTGAGAGCCTGGCCTCTGACAGGAGGTGAGGCAAAAAGCACAGGCTCTTATCCTCCCCTGTAGGCTCTTGTACAAAGCAGGGCACATCACCATCTACCTGCCTGAGGGGAGACATGGACCAAGCCCTAATCCACATTGAAATATGGCTGTAGTGACTCTGAGATGAGACACAGCTGCAGTTTGGAGGTCAAGAATCTCCTGCCTGATGTGAAAATGTATCTCCCCAGGGAATGGAATGGCGGAGTGCAAAGTGGAGCGTGCTTTCCACTTGGCATGGAGAGAGCAGGATCTGGAGAGAAATCTCAGCTCCAGCATCTTTGCCTGAGGTAGGGGAAAGGGAAGGTAGGTCTGGAAGATTATTAGGAAAAATTATTAGAATTGGAGTGTTGAAATAAAGGGAGATTCCCCTCAGAAAAGTTCAAACGCAAGAATTTTCCCTTAATGAAGTAAACAAACGAGCTGCTTTTCATTAATTTGGGGAAAGCTGGTGAGCAGAGATGTTAAAATGCTGTAAAGCAATTTGGCAAAGGTGTTTAGCCCTAAGCTGCAGCTTGGACTGAGCAAGTAAAATGTGTGGTAGTCAAGTTTAGCATTCGGTGTGGACAGTTCAGAGAAGCACAGAAGTGACAGAGGTAGGCCCCTGTCCTGGGTCAAGCATATTTCTCAACAATGTCTTCGGGGAACAGGGCAACTCGCCTAGCTGGTGTGTGGGCTGCCCATCTTGCAAGTCCTGCAGGCAGCTGTCACTGCTTTAATGGCAGCTGGCAGGATAAAATGGACTTGTTCTGTGCGGACTATCAACCCATAATTCATAGCACTAGAAGGGGGAAAGGGAAAAAACCAACTAAATACAGTGACCCATTGGACAGAGAAGAGTGTTCTTTAATACAGATATAATCATTAATACTACTCAACTCGTATGTTGTGCTTTTCATCAGTAGATCTGAAAGCATTTCACAAATTACATCAGTGTCTTTATCCTCATTTTACAGATAGGAAAAGTGTGTTGATGTGATTTGCCCAAGGTCACCCAGCAGGCCAGGGGCAGAGCCAGAAACAGAAATAGATCATCTGAGTCCCAGTGCAATGGTTTATCCACTAGGCCACACTGCTGGATACAGCTTTCCCCTCAAGTTTGCCTGGTAGTTGGGGCAAGTCCTTCATGAACAAATATTGCAACCATGTAGTAAGGAGGGAGGGACAGATTACAAGCCAACCAAGCCCCTGATTTGTAGGGACATCCCCCACCTTTCCTCCTTGGAGTAAGGGAGAACAGGTTTCCCATAGTGACCCATCACTCCCCGCGTCTGCCCGCTTCTCACCGGAGCAGGGTGACTCCCAGTCCCTTGTACAGTCCTACTAGCCCTTGAGTTTTCAGAAGCTCTCTGGCAATCACAGTGGCCGAGGGGCGTTTGAATGCTGAGGCTGGGCCAGTGGTGTAAGGCCTGTCCGGAGGGGGCTGGGAGAAGGGAACCTTTGGCCCATCTGGTCCCAAAACTTTTTGTTGATGAATAGCTAAAAACAAACAAGAAAGAAGAATTTGGTATTTGAGTGAGAGAGGACCCTTCATTCCTTGCTAAGCTTCCCCCCTACAGTTACTACCTGGCTTCCCTGTGACCTGCCCCTAGATCCTTTCCCCAACAAAAGATCACTCCTGTCCAGGAGGTGAGAACTGGTGCTGAGAGAATAACTGATTTGTTGGTTAATTGGCCGAGCCGAAAAAAATCCCAAAAAAGGTTAGTGTCAAACCAAAAGTAATTTTTTTTTTCAGTTTTTCTCATCAAAACGAAAAAGAAAATTTCATTCAGGGATTCAAAACAACGGTTTGTTTTAAAAATACCAGTTTGCCATGAAATGTGGAAACAGTTTGTTTAAAAAAAGTCAAAACATTTAAACATTTCTGAAAAAAAAAAACCCCAAAAAACAATGGTTGCTTTTTTTTTTTTTTACAGTCAAACCTATTTGCCAGATTCATCCCCATTCACGAACAGTTTCAGTGCCCCCAAAAATGCTGAAAAATGTCACCCTGCTCTAACAGCCGCCCTATCACTCTCCAGGTCACCACCAAGGGCTTCCCGGTTCAAATCACTCAGCAGTGGTCCTGATAGCATCAGAACCGAGCACTTCTCCCCTGAATCTTCCCTCCCAATCCCCCCTGGGGAGTGGAGAGTGTAACCTCTCTAAACACTCACCAGCCTCCAGCCTGAGTATAAAACGCTGGAGGTGGAGTTTGAATCAGTCCCCAGTAGAGGCGCATGAGGCAATTACTAGTCTATTGGACCAGTACAGAAATTAGACTCTGAACATTCATCTAGCTGAACAGGTAAAGAGTCATACGTTTCTACACGTCTCCCCAGGTATTTCGTCTCTTCTTAAATCCACATGATGCGTTACAATTAAATTAGAATCGCTGCGGTCTGAGGATGGGACTCCAGGAGCCAATGTGAGCTCATCACAGCAAGTGCCCCAAACTCAGCCCACAGTGACGCCTGCTGGCTGAGGCTGGAACTGCAAGAGCAGTGAGCTCTCCTCACAGCCAGTGCCCCCTTGTCATTCCCAGTGGGGTTTTTTGTTTCAATTTTTTTTTCCCACAAAGGCAACAGAGATTTATGAAAACAATCACAAGCCAACAGGAAAGGGTCAGCGTCAGCCACACGGCACTGATCACTTTCTTTTCACTGGCACTGTTATGAGGATGAGCAGCCTGGAGTTCTCACACGCGCAGAGGCTGGGCCAGGAGTCCCCACGAGCCCTTCTTCAGCAAGTATCGAGGTGGTGGGGACTGCACAAGCCTGTTCCTGCTAAAGGGACTACGGTATCGGTGGGATCTCAGGAAGAACGTGACAAAGGGATTTAGTGCAGAACGTGAAGCAACAATCTGGACGTTCACTCCCACCATGCAAAATAGAGCCTAACCCAGTCGTCCAGCATCCTGAAGCTGAATTTTCAGCATCTCCATTGGGGAGGTGACCACCACTTGGCAAGTCCCAGCTCCACAGCCAGCCAGCATCTCCCTCACCAGCGTCAACTCCTTCCTGCCGGGAATAGCACAGAGGTAAAGGGAATGCACAGCAGGGAGACAGACAGGCAGCCACACACATTTACACAGCGATCTGGGAGCACACAGCCTTCTCACGCTGCATCCCGATAGTGCCAGGCAACCCTGGCATGACAGCTATCATAGCTCCACGTTGAGTCCTTAGACACGCATCCTGAGCTATAAGGAAACAGACTAGACATGCCGTGCCACATATCCCACAGAAACAAGCACGCAAGGGCACACACCTCCGTGATTATCCACATTTGCCCCACACACGCTATGCAGCTACACATCCATCCATACACAGAAGATCAATGCTGCCTTTATTCCAACAGCCTGCCTACAACAGTGACCTTCGCTATACAAAGGCAGAAAACCCCTAAATCGCCCCTGATTTTGCACTGTTGTACCAAGGGAGAAAATTCCTTCCCGACCCCAGCTGCTGACTGGCTCACGTCTTAAAGAATATAATTTTATGATAATTTTTCAACCTAGCATATGTACTCTTAGATACCATAGATCCTTTTCTTGTTCATATACATCTCTCATCTTTAAAAAAATAAATTTCTGAGATAGTTCTCTCAATAACATCCTGCTGCAGTGAGTTCCACAAGTTAATTTTATATTAGATAAAAAGATACCAGGTGTTTGCTTTTATCCCTTATGCATACAGGTATAATATCCTTCCTTGACAGGTGTCTGGACTTTGATCATTTAACAGTTTTTTCCACCTTTAATTTCTATGATCCTCTTTATTGTACAGACATACAAAGCCCCACCCATACATGCTTGATATATACTCCCACATACAGTATATGCCCATCCATAGGAATTAATCAGTGGTCCACCTAGTCTCTGATGATGCTATGTATCAGACACTTCAGAGGAAGACAAAAAATACTTCACGATCCTGGATGCACACATATACTAATCACCTACATACTGTACACCCAGAAACACAGATATACAGCCACCCACAGAGCTATGCAGGTGCATAACTACACAGACCCACATAGAAACACTCACAACTACACAAATTCACATATGCACACACAAACTAAACGTGTGCCTACAGCTTCATATAAACACTCCCCTCATATACACATAGAATTTTGTGCAAGGCCAAAACTAGACAGTGAAGTTTCCTCCATACCCTTCCTGTGAGAGCAGCTGTCGAAAAAAATCATTGGCTGCCAGCTTGATTGCTTTCTCTGGCGTGACCAGGGTCAGATTCACCGCAGCTCCTAGTTAAGGATGCAAAAGGGGCGATAAAGGGTTAACTCAATCACATTTTGTGGTACATTAAACGTCCCTTTCACATGAATGACACAAAGTAAGAATGGGGAAGAGAGACATCATGCTTGCAAATTATTCCATGCAGTGAGTATCTGAGGTCTCAGCTGGTTGCAAGGCAAGGGACGAAGGGCATTTCAAAGAGACACCAATGGAGGCAGAACCCAGAATGAGGGCAGGACAGCCCAGAGAGGAGGGAGTTGTGAATGGTTTATGAGAGCTAATACTTTGATGGACAGCAGTGTGCTCAAATTGTAGCCAGTAGCTCCACTCAGCCCGACCTGGTGGTCCTCAGAATTGCTGGGCATTGGCAGGGTTGGGATATTGGGAGGGGACTCCTGGGAAAAGCATGCAGGGCTCTGTGTGACTCCCACTACAGGTGAACAGGTGCCTGCTGGGACAGGAGAGGATCTCTAGCTGACAAACCTGTCCATCTGATTAAAAGGATGGAGGAATTCTAACAGTGACTAGGCTTCCCACTGCCTTTGGTTCCACTGGAGTTTAAGAACAGGCACATCAAACAAGTCAATGCTCCATTCACTACAACATTCTGCTGACGACAGTGGGCTATGGCACAGGAAGATGCAACCCTCCTAAAATGCCTGATTCTGCAATGCTTCATATCCAGGGATCTGACCCCAGTCGATGATCACTTTACGCTCTGAAGCATGAGGCCTTACACCTTTGCAACTTTTTATCCTAGCTTTTGTCACAGTAGGTGCTGTTCTTATTCATAAAAAGATGCCATCCTTTTAAATGAATTTGCTAAGATCGTTGTCTCATTCATATCCTGCAGCAGAGAATTCCACAGGCTAATTACATAACAGGTAGAAGGGTATCAGTATTTGCTTTTATCCACTTTAAATTATTTGTCTATCAGTTCCAGTAAACATCTTCTTGTTTCTACTAAGTAGGCTTGGAAGGATTAGATTTTTATCAGTAAATGACAGTAAACATCAGTTTCCCTATACACACATATAAATAGACAAAAAATATCTCCATCAATAATCACTGAAATTTAAAGGAAGGCAAAGTAAGGTCTCATGCAGCATTTTTTTTATTTTAGGATATTTACTTGTATATTTTGACATATGATAATTTGTGTTTATAAACGATTACAAAACTGATTGTTTGAATCTCAACCACTACTGTCATTAAATAACTATGATCTGACCCCCTGACCCCTAATTTTTCACAATTTAAATAAATACACTGAAATAAAACAAAATGAATAAAAGTCTAAACAAATGCTTTAAATGAACATCATCTGTCAAAATTATAAAAAAATAAAAATCAAATTCCATCAAGCCCACTAATAAGGTAACTTGGAGCATCCAACTGGCCTTTTCTGGTCATCATTTAATTTCTCTCCCTGCTTCTGGTGGTTTTCACTACTCTTCTCTGAAAGATTCCCTTTTTACCCAGTATTTCTGTTGTCAGTAATTGCCAGCTGTGCTCAGTGAGTGAGAGCAGTGACTTTGTGTGGGCCTGAGGGACAACTGGGTCTGAAATACGGGATGCCTCTACTACTGAGGGAGAGAGAAGAGGTGTACAGTTGGCACTATGCCCTTCTCCTGAGAGGTTATAATGAACACAATGGGCCAACCCACTGCAAAGGGGCCCCTGCCATTCCCACAGAGACTACCTCGATACATGCCGAAGAATCCGTCTGAACGCAGAGTCTTCACCAAGCAATCTCGCCTAGAACCAGAGACACAGAAAGAAAGAGAGATGGGGAGAGTTACTGCTGCTCCAGGATTGGGCCATTAGTTTGGTGCTAACAACCCGATTAGCTGCACTACAGCCAGAGTTCACAGCTTCTGTAGATAGAGGCCATTAGGGGGCAACATGATCATACGCTTGGAGCAGGTTGGATAGTCTGTCTATGTGGGGCAGTAGTACATTCACGCAAACACACACACGCCAACCACCCCTTACAGTGGGACTGCTCCTTCTGTAGAGGGCACAGAGAAAAGCAAGACAGAAGTCCCGCTCTAGGAAAAGAACTACCCCTAGCTACTACCATGTTTAACACACAGACAGCTAGTATGGTTCTAACAGGACAGGGATATTTTGACTAGTAATAAGAGATTATAATACAATCGTGCTATAGAGACTGCCTGCTAGAAGTTACTCTAGAGCAGTGTTTCTCTATCTTTTCTTGCGGGTGATCCCTTATTTGAAGTCAAAACTTTTCCACAACTCCTCTTACACTTACTCTAAAAGACTAAAAAATGAAATCAGATCACAATAAGCTAAGATAATTAATCTGTGAGTGTGTTTTGAGGGACTGGCTGGGGAAAGGATTTTTTTTTTTAAAGACTGTAATAACATTTTCAATGCCTTGTGACCCTTTAAATTGCCTTCTGACCCCCACCCGGGGGGGGGGGGGGCGGGGGAGAGCAACACCGCTCTATAGCACAGTTTGGTTATCAGGGTTCTCAAGGACAAAAAACCTTCTGACCATTGATCACAGAACTCATGCCAGAACCACTACTAGCAACAGCTGTCTAAAACACGGTTGTAGCTATGGTGCTGACCCTTTAGAATAGTGGTTCCCAACCTGTGGCCCGGGGGCCAAAAGTGTCCAGCGGGGTCTTTCAAAGTGGTCCGCTGCTTCTCTCCCTCTGGCTGCAGAAGGGAGCTGCTGCCTAAGGAGCCACGTGGAGCACATTGCTGCGGGGCTACGAAATGGGTGCAGGCTCCTTGTTGCAGCCAAGGGGACGGGAGATCAGTGCTTCTGTCCCCCTGGCTGTAGCAGACAGCATGGCAAAGTGATCACTGCTGGGGCCAGAAGGAGGGGAAATCAGTGCTCCTCTCCCCCAGCTCCAGCAGGGAGCAAAGCACTTTGCCTGGCTCCCCAGGTGCTGGGGTCCCTGCTGGAGCCAGAGGGAGAAGGGAACTGCAGGAGTCACTGCCTAGGACCCAGGTGGAGTGTATGGGGCTACAGAAAACGCACGGTTTCCCTGCAGGAGACGGGAGATCAGCAAGGAGGATTCCATCTAGCTGCACTGGGGGGGCAGGGAAGGGGCTGCTGGTGGAGACTGGTGGCCCTTCAGGGTTGTAAAAATGGTATCTGTGGCCCTTGAGCCAAAATGGTTGGGACCTGCTGCTTTAGAATTTCTCTTGCCTGGCAGGAAAGGTTTTTGCTTTTGGGAGGGGGGTCTTTTAAAGTGGGGAGGCAATGTTATTTAATGGAATTCACTTTGATCTCCAGGGTGGGCAGGGCCTTAATTCTCCAAGGCAGAGTGGTAATAATAACAAATACTTAGCAGTTGCACAGCTCGTCACATCTTCAGAGTGCTTTGTAAGCATTCACTATAAAACGATCACTACTGTTGCCCTCCGGTACCCTCTAGTGTCCAGAGCCTGTAAGATGACTGCCTGTTTCTGGGCCTCTCTCTCTTCCTTTGTCGTCCCAGAAGCACTGGTAGCTTTAAGACATTTCAGCTCTGTCCTTACTAAAAGGAGGAAAGCAGCATTTCCCAGCGAAGGGCAGCAGGGCTCGGAGAGCTGCTGGAGGCTGAGAACTGGCACTGTGTGTTTATTCAGAGCAGTGCAGATTTACTGTGCCCATTTCATCAGGATGAGGCTCCTGGAACACGAGTGAACAAACCCAAGAGAAATACTTCCCATCCCAGCATGCATCATGTTTGAGAAAGGAGGGGAGACGGGGAGAGGCAAACAGTCTCAGGATACAGACAGACACACCCGCAGGACAGCCATGTATGCTTATGCAGACATAGACAACTCTATCCTGCAAGCCTCCTCACTCCGAGTTCCTCTCTGCCCCTTTATCTAGAAACATGAATGTTTTTCTTTTCTTTTCATTTGTGAAGGGATTGTGGATACATGATTTTCTTATTATTTCACCACCCTGGATCCAAGAGATACCTCGTTCCTCTTCCGCCCTTCCTTGTGCTTCCAGCCAAATGCAGAGAATAACCCACTTTGGGGCCCAGGAACTCTTATCAGAGATGCACTGTTGCCAGTGGTAATTCCCCAGAGTGAGCTAGCTGGTGGATCCCATGACAAAAGAAAAGGACAGGGAGGCGACTGGGAGCAAAAGCTTCCTGTGCTCAGTGAAGAAGGAATGAAGGACAGGGACAGTTGAGGAAGAGGTCTTCCACTCCAGCCATTCCCAGTGAGGGGGATTAATCATTAGGGGCAGCTTTATTTTCACTTACTAGTGCCCCCACCTGGGGGAGGGGGTTCTAAGAACACCTACATTCCCGTATAGACTCCTTGTCCCTGCTGGTTCTGAAGACGGGTTTTTGCCAGATCAATTGGGAAGACGCAGCTCACCCCCACGAGCCCGGCTATGCCTCCATTGATTAACTTTGCTGGAAGACTGAAATGAGAAGGGAAAGTCAACGCAGTACAGGCAACTCTCAGCAGTGGTGTGATAACTGCTTCCCCCACCCCTGAACCCTCCTGAATCCCCTCCTAAGTGCCTTTGGAAAAGGAGACAGGCTCCTAAATCAGTTGGGCATTGTGACACTGAGCACAGCAATGCCTAAATACCTTTACAAACCTTTTCCTTTGTCTCTTTATGCCTCAGTTCCCCATCTGTAAAATGGGGCTAATAGCATTTCCCTACCTCACCAGGGCCTTGGGAGGACAAATACATTAGAGATCGCGCAATGGTAATGGGGCCCATGTAAGAACTTTGACAGACAGGGGAGAGTAAAAAGTGGAGACTGATAGCTACCCAAGGGATTCTCCAGTTCCTTTCAGTGTGACCTGTGTGGCCAAATGTCCTTGGCAACTTTGAAAATCTCAGCCCCAAACTGAAGGAATTAATTACCCCTGACAGTCAGCCCTGTGCAATGACCAACAGTGATGCTGCACAAGGCCTTACCCCTTTTAGGGACTGCTGCTTTTCTGGACCCCATCCCCAGAGCAGGGGGACAAGAATGTGATGACTGTTACCTCACTTCCCATGTAATTAGCACAGTTAGCCCCACAGCTGCAATCCCACCCTTTTGTGACAAGCACCTCACCCAATCAGCTCCCAAACCCCCTGCATGTGCACAGCCCAGGCAATAGGAGCCGACCTGAGCCCATTCATCTGATTTCATGCAGGGATCCACCAAAGCTCAGGCCAGCCCCTTCCTCAGTCCAATATGGGGCTCCCTGGATGGGCTGGGAAAGGCTGCTAGGGAGTGGACGGATTCTGCAGTATGGTTGGCTAGCAGCTCCCTGTCAGCTAGAATGGTCAGTCAAAAACCTCAGCACACTGCAGAGCTCACTAAGAACAGAGGGGCCTTTGATTTCTCAGTTTGTACCATATTCACTGAAGTAACATTGGCCTGGCAAATTTCCACAATGGCCCAAGCAAGGCTGCAAAAGAGAACTGGGCTGCGTACAAAGTCCCCTTGGTGGTGGAGAGGTTGGGACAAGAGCAGTTGGCTTAGGACATCTGCTGCTAGTGCTGTTAGGCCCTCGCAGGCGAATTAACATCAAACTCTGTGTAAATCCAAAGAACTCAGAACCTGGAAGTCTCACACGCCATCATCCAAGAGGATGGGAAGAGCAGGCCCACCTGGCTCCCAGCTGCTGCAACTGACAAGCAGCCAGCAGTTTGTGGCCACAATTATGCTCTGAAGGGTAAGAAACCATGGGAATGGCACTGACCTGATCTTCTTGCTCCCCATTGTTCCTTGATTGCCACTGACAAGGAGATTCTTTCACCACAGAGACTCTCTTCCCTTTGAAAGAGGCTGCCTTGTTCAGCTGGGGGATAGAACACCAGATCTTACAGCACCAATTGTCATGTGATTTAATATCAACAGGCATGTTATACACCTCTCTAGTATTTATCACATGTCATCTATTACAAGGCCATGGAATACATCAGTGTGTTCACAATTTATCATACACCTTGTATGGCATCACCTGCACACTACCCATTAACCCATCTCCCCTTGGACAGAAGCTGAGATCCTCAAAGGGATGTGGGCACCCAACACTCATGGATTTCAATGTGAGGATCTCAGCCTATGCCTAACATCCTATGGTCCTGGGCAGCATCAAATAGCACCATTTTCTTTTTCTAAATCCATTCACCACAGAAATGTTCCTTTCTTCTCTCCAGCTATGGAATTCTCCTCTCCTCCCCCCATATTATACCCGCCCTAGGCCCTGGACCGGTGAGATTCAGTTCTGCACCCGAGATACATTTCTGGGCCAAGGGGCTGAAGAGTCACATGACAGATGAGCCAGGCAGAACAGTTAGCCCTATTATTCCAGTTGCTCTGACATCTCTCTCTGTGGAGTCTGAGAGCAGCTGTAGTTGCCAGGATCGCTCGTGGTAGCTCTTTTAAGCTGGTCTCATCCTAGCAACAGGATTGTTGAGGAACCACTGAACAGATGGTACACAAGCTCCCCTGTCACAGGCCTTCTGTCTTTTGCAAGAAGCGAGGAGCAGAAGAATCCCCGAGGTACAAAGCCACGGCTGAAACGACGTCTCCCACCACCCCCAACCACAGCCAGCTTCAAGATTCACAGGAAAGGATGTCTCCTCCAGGGACTAGCGTGGCCTAGTCTGCAGAGTACTATGGCAGAGACAAGGCAGCAGAAAGCAGACAAAGGCAGCAGCAGCAGCCGCCGGCTGGGAACTACCTTGTGATAGAAAGCAAGGGAAGAATTGAGAGTGCAGTTTAAAGGGGATGAAGTGAGCAGAATCTTGCCTCTCTCTAGCCTGATCTCTAGGCAGACCAGCCCTTGGCTGTTCTCTGCACATCTGCCCTTAGAGAGCACATGCTGGAGGCCAGCAGGAAGGACCAGACACGCAAACAGGTGGAGGTGATCTGAATGTGGGACTGAGCCCACAGTCATTTCCAGCTGTTTGCGCGCGCTCTCACTCGCTCTCTCTTTCAAAGAGCACGGGCAGTTTCATGCATGTCATAAAAAACAGCAGTAGCTGGAGTCAGGCAGAGAGCAGGCAGGCCTTTGCCCAGCTTCCTCCTTTCCCCAAGCTCTGCTGGCGCGGCTCCGCCCTGCCCTGCAGAACCCCCCTGCTGTTCCAGTCCTGGCCTCCTCCAGCCCCAGCAGTTCTGTCAATGCAGGGCCCTACCGACCTGGGGTCCCAGCTGGTTTGTGAAGGAGGACGACGGAACTGAAGCGAGCACAGTTCGAAACACAAATCTCTTGTGCAGACGCTTTATTCTGATCAGTGCAAACGCAGCACTAGGAGGCAGCAGACACCAACCACTGCCAGCTAGAGAGCAGAGCAATGTGGTGCTGGGATTTCTAAAGGGGGTGGTACAAGGGAGAGGGAGGATCCTTTGGAACGTGGGCCATTGCAGAGACCTGGATGAGCAGGAAATAGGGGAACAGCAGGCACTGTGGCACACAGCCAATTGCTGCCCACCCAGGGCACAGGGAAGTGATGCACTCTAGGCTCAATACTTCCTCCTCCCAGCCCCCCGTCAATGACCCAAGGGGGGGGGGGCACGTAGGGGCAGGATACTGCCAGGGAGCTGTGACTCATTGGCATGGCAGGACACACACGAACACTGGGTATTGACAGGGTGGGGGCAAAGTCTGATGTTTTGGCAGTGAGGGAGTTCAAACGTCGATTGCGCTGGTGCACGGAGCAGAAGAATCCCCTGACAGAAAGCTAGAGCCTGCAGCCATCGTATATTCTTCACTACCCCAAAGCAGCTTACACCGTGCGTAGGATGTGTCCGTAGGTGACGAGGTGTCAAGACCGGCCTTGTGCAGTCTCTGCTGCCGCCCAGGCCCAGAACTGCTGGGCGCTTTTTAAAAAAAAATACATTCAAGATTTGCTTAAAAATTATGAAATAAAACAATTTAGAGTTATTTTTAGTTGCCCGCTGGTGGTGGAGTGTGTGGGGTTTCGAGTTCTTCACAGCCATGAGGGCTAGCAACTTACCTTATTTTTCAAACGAAAGCTGACACTGTCAGGCAGAGAGTGACCTGCCTCCAACAGCCCGGGTGTGACAAAAACACAAGACTCATGATAATAAACATGAGCGGGGCAACACTGCAGTCTAGGTCTCACCCCTCTAACTCCCATTATCATCTTCCTCCCTGCAGTGGTAACCGCCCATGCTGCAGGGAGCACTTCAGGGCGCAGTTTGGTAGAAAATTACTTACCGATCTCTTTAGGGTAGCTGATTCTGACAAGGACCAAAAGCACCACGGAAAAAGCAGAGCATAAGATGCTCTAGCCTCCTTCAGGGAAGCAATCTACTCTCAATACATAACTAAAGAAATTAGAGACGGGCCTGGATCAATGTTTCTGAACTCTAGGGAAGTTCAGATCCAGGTCTGAACATTGCAGCTTGGACCCATGTGGAAGAGAAATCCTATTTCCATTTTCCAGGCCCGTCAAATGTTTCTGAAGCACCAGGAATCCAAGTGGCATCAGGAATCTAAGGAGACCCAAGGCTGGGTTAGAACTGCAAAGTGTGCAATTCAGGCTAGTTCCCTCAATACCTCCCCCCACCCCGTGACTTGCCCTGAAAACATGTATTTGTGCGTGATGAAGAGTGTGAGAGAATGAGTGTGTTGGGCTGATGCATGGATGGAACTGCTATAGGGTCAGAAGAGAAAGAGGTGAGACTTACCTCTATTTCTGACCCATCAGTTTCTGCCCTTCTCTGTCCTTTCTCCTCTTCCAAAGTTAAACCCAAATATCTGACTCACAGCTGGATTCCACTAGCAAGCAAACCCCATCCCTGGCTTAAGGGACAGTTCACAAATTCCCATTATTTTAAAGCAGTGTAAAAATGCTTTTCCTGTTTGGTTGGCTTTTCCTCCCTTAGCCCAGGAAAGAAGTCACTTCTGGTCCCTTCCAGCCAGAGCTTTCTGTCTGGCTGGGACAGAGAGTTGGAGGAAGGGCACATCTCACACAAAATTGACTGTTTTTAACTAAAGTTAAAACAGGTGTTTAGACTAACATAGGCTGGATTTCCTCCCCCTTTGCTGTAGCCCTGCCTTCCCCAGGGATGGCAGGCTATAATCATTCAGTTAACAGTCATAGATCTGTTAGACCCGGCAGCCCCTACCCCTGACAGTGCAGGACTGAGTCCTAAAGCCCAAACTCCAGGGCTTTCACCCCCTCTAGTTTTAGATGTGATGAGCTATGGGGCTTCCACTATTTCCCCTAGAAGACTGTTTCACAGCTCTCGCCCTCAGGAAGCATTTCCTGATATTCAGCCTCCACTTTTTCTTTCTTAATTTCATCCCATTACTCCTATTTCCCCTTTTTCTGCAGCAAACAATTCTTTCAGCCCTTGCTGCTTACTCTCTTCATCTGCTTGTAGATTTAAGTCTCTTCCACCCACAGGTACCCATTTTATTACAGAAATTTGGCCTGGAATCCACAGTCAAGGACTAATCAGCTGATCAAGGGAATCAACCCAGTTAGCACTCAGCCTTCTATGCAACAATGGCCTCGAAAAAGATGGTTTATGACACCCTATAGAACCTGCATCTTCAGCAGCTTGTGATTGGGAAATCCAAATAGTCCTTAAACAACACTGCCTTGCAAGGGAGTTAGCAAACCATACAATTCCTAAGGGATAGCTGAAGTTTACCGGTAAGACAAACAAAAATGTGTCAGTTAGCAAATCGGTCCCCATACCCCACGCTGTCCCTAGTCACTTGTGAGAGTGGTGCATGATGAGGCTCTCTCACTTTGTGTCTGACATGGGCATTTCTGGACAACCTCTCCTTTCCCCTCTCTACGATTCCAAACAACACTTCCTCATTCAGAGAGTTACCTTCCTGTTTCCAGTGACTTATAGCTACTGAATTGTAATTCTTGTGCTATAACATTTCCCCCCTTCAGGAAAGGTGCATTATTAAAAATAAACTTAACTGTGTTTTTTGTAGTGCATTCCTCCAGAGACAAAAGATGAAGACTAGATGTCTTCCTAGAAAATACACTCTAGTTACACCACAAGTTTCTGAGCTGTATGGCAGAATCACTGTGAATCTCTGGCCTGTGTTATGCTGGTGCTCCCTTCTGATTTTAAAATCTAGGATCCCACAGCTGCTTGACTCAGATTCATGGGGAAGAACCAGTTTCCACAGGGAATCTTTAATCGGACACAGGGAGGTATGTGTATGATGCATTTCCACAGGGACACTCAGATCAAAAGGATGCGTGTGGAAATGTGATTCTCTTTTCCAAGGGAAGCTTGGCAAAGGTTTATGTGGGTTGCACTTCCCCATGAAAGATAGTTTCAGATGCAAGCATGGTTGTAATGCATTTCCCCAGGGATGCCTGTGGTTCTGTGATGCATTCATTGCTCCAGGGAACATTAACATGAAGGCAGGTGGGTGTGAGATATATTTCCCCAGTAAAAGTTCCCGTTTCTCACCTCATTTCCCTGCTGCAATGATGAAGGCCCAAGCATTTTGAGTGGCAGACATTGGAGTTTTAACCCATCAGCACTGAGATTCACCACCTCAGATTAGACCCTAGGACTCTTTGTTTGCCCCTTTGCTTCATGCCATCCAACCCTTTACTTTAACTACTAGATAGCAGGTCCTGTTTAACTCAAGACTCTAATAGTCAAAACAGGAACCAGACTGACAGGTTTTGCTGAGTCCCTTGTCATGCCAGAATTGAGTGGTGCTGAATGTTATCACAAACCCCAGGGAAGCTAATGGGCACTGGCAACAGAGTGTGTAGAGCTTAAATGCATCCCCAAGAGAGCATGAGAGGAGAGTGTGGTTCAATCCACTTCTCCTAGGGACATCTTTGCCAGCCCCGTCTATCCCTTGCCCTGAACAGGAGCGTTGTCCAGCAATGCCTCAGCCCAGCTGATAAATCTTTTCAGAGAAGGGGGCTTTAAGGAGCTCACTTGCTGTCCCATGCTGCCTCAGCAAATCATGGTCTGTTCTCCCTCACTGGAAGAAGAGAGGCAGCTCCACTTGTTTCTTCTCCTTGAGGCATCGTATCTTGGAGTCCCCAGAAGTCATAACATGGCACCAGTGAGAAATGCCACCAGAGGTATAACTGCTGGCAATGGTTTGCTGCCCTTAGCTTCAGCTCTAAGGTTTGTGCTGCTCCAGGCCCGATGAGACAATGGTCTAGGCCTCAGCCTGCGGCATTCTACTACCACTGAACAGTCTACTTTCCTAGGGTTGCGCCTATTCTGGCCGTACGGACAGGACAATTGAGAAGTCCAACTGACCACTCACTGTTTCAGCTCTTCATGGCCCTAAGGAAATTACTGTGGCTCTGTAAAATCTCAGCCAGGAGCCAACCTGGCCCGAAGGAGGGAAGCTGAAGAAACTGACTCCATCTAACGCCAACTGCTAGTGAAGGAAGGAAGGTTTGAGAGAGTAAATGTCCTTTTTGCCATTCCACATGGACTGAGTGGGTGAAGCAGGAGGGAAGGCAGAGTGTCTCCACCCTATACAAATACTATAAAGTAGTGCCTAAAGCTAGTGCAGTGGCACACGCTGGCAATGTCAGTCTTGTCTGCAATACATTCTCCCTAAGGATAGGAAAAAGCTCACACTAACAACCTAAGCGAAAGGTCAGTCAGGTTTATCCGTGCAATAACTACTCTGCTGACTTAGGGTTGTCAACCCTCCAGGATTGTCCTGGAGTCTCCTGGCATTAAAGACTGATCTTTAATTAAAGATTATATCGTGATGAAACCTCCAGGAATACGTCCGACCAAAATTGACAAGCCTCCCCTGTCTTCAATGGAGTAATTATACCAGGGACAAAGCTGACCTTTGAAAAAGCTTCAATTGCAAGCTCTTCCGTGTTTAGCAAAATCCTTCTTCTCTGCCCACTCTGGCATAGCTAGGAGCTGCTTTCCTCCCCACCCCCGAACGTGTCAGTGAGGAGCCAGGGATTTGATCGATTGCAATTCTCCCGTCCTCTGCCATGGTCACAACACAAAGGTCAAGGCCCCAGGAAATTGCAAACAACTTTTGCCCGCCAGCCCCGGAAGAATTGGTGCATTTGGGAAGAGAGGGTGAACTTTTTACGATCCCTAACTATTGGGAGTGTGTTATGGAAATTTTTTTTAAGTGGGCAGGGAACATGTGGTTTCCTGGTGCTGCTGGGGAAGGCAGGGGGTAGCTCCACCCAAACAGAAAGGAAATGCTGCTGCCAAGAGCTGGAGGGATTCTGTGCCAGAGGACTGCTATCACATTACAAACCCCACCCAAGCTGCTCCTTCCCATGCTCACCCTCTTCCCCAAAACCCACTCCATTACCTCCCTCCAGACCAGCCTCTGCTTGTCCACCAGGGGCTTCAGAGGACAGAGCTGCCAAGCTTCACTCATTTGCAGGGAGGGGCTTCTCTCTTTGGGGATTGATTTTAAGGCCGATTTTACAGTATGGCAGAAACTCACAACTGGCAGTGATGCCTAGGAGGCCCATTCAGGCCCAGGGAGTAAAGCAAAACCAGCCCTGCTCTGTTACTGTATCAAATGGTGTTTCGGGTTAGTACTTCTCTGCAAAATACTTCAGCCTGCTCTCTTTTGTAACATCATTAAAGGGGAAACTGCTCTCACGCACTGAGCTTATGGCTGGCAGCCATTTCTGAGTCCCCCAGGCTTGGTGTGTGACTTTAGTCAAGCCGCTTTACCTCTCTGTGCCTTGGTCTCCCCAACTGTAGAACAAGAACATTTGCTAGAAGTGGTGTAAAAAAAAAAAAAATCAGGATTTCCATCACCCAAGAAATGCCAATATTTCAAAATTTTGTTTTCAATCTCAAACTGGGACAAAAAGCCAAAATACTGAAATTTTTCAGGGAATGGAAAGTTTCAAAAAATTCAGTTTGGAAATAATGAAACATGTCAATCAAAATGAAACAGTTTCATTCAACAGAATTGAAACGGTTCGCAGCCTCATGAGCTGCTGTGGTGCCATAGGAGTGCTGCGATTTGAGTAGCCCATGCCCTCACTCTCCACTGTGGGTGGACTCTCCAACAGAAGTACATCTCCCATGATGAACTGTGGTCACATTACTCTCATGATGCCCTTCTGGCAGTCTACACCCGGGGGACATGGAAGTGCACCATGGAAGATGTAGAGTCCTGCCAGGGAGTCCTGCCCATTAAGAAGAATAGGGGCATGAAAGATGCACACTATAACTCCCATGGGCACTGTAACAGCTCAGGGAAGCACAGATTAAATGTAAAAATGAAACATTTTGATTTGTTTCAGCAAAGGTTGTTACGATTCAAGTCGACTTGATTCAAAACTAAAATATTTCCATTAGATTTTCCCCATGGAAAAATCAAAAAGTTTCTGTGAAATCTATATTTTCCCACAGGGAAAAAAATATCAGTTTTGTGGAAAATGCATTTTTTGTTTAAAAAAATTGACAGAAAATTTCCAGCTGGAATTCCCACTTTTGTAAAGGCCATTGAAATCTTCACCTAAAAGCACTATCCTAGCTCTGCTCTTAGATCTTTGTGGAAAGGCAGGGTTGGGAACAGACCACACTGCCTTTTCAGTGTATATACTGAGTTTCCAGAGTAACACAGTGATGTGCAGTAGAGTGATGCGGTGATGCTGGGCTCTGTCTCCACTCGTAAGGTTTGTCAGCTTCACCATTTCATTCAAATGCATCACTGTTTCTTCCACTTCTATTCTTCAATAACATCAGAGGGAAGAATTAAGTCTTCTATACAAATGTAACTCATTTCAGGATACAGGCTGGGTCTACATTGACAGCGGCAAATTCGCTGCCGTCACATCGATTGCTCTGGATCGACTGAGCGGTCTGTGTAGACGCGCTCAGTCGATCCAGGAAGCGATGCAGGAAAACCACCCTCGTAAGCGGAGTAGTGCTGTGTCAAAGGGAGCACTGTTCCCTTTGACGCAGCGCAGTATGGACGCCACGCAGAGGAGACTCCGCAAACTCAATGGGAGATACGCAAGTGATTTACATCACTTGCGTATCTCCCGTTGACTGCTGCCGAATCGCAAAGGTAAGTGTAGACCGGGTCACAGTGTGTATGGCAGATATTACACACTATGAAGTTGCAAGATATTGTGATGAAGGGCTCTGCTATGTTTCAGTGAGAATTAGGAAGGCCTGACCTCCGGAATTCAAATCCATTTCTCAAAAACTCAAGGGGATGTTGAGATTTGGCCCATTTCTTTAAGACACATGACACTACTACAATGACTGGTACTATAGGGAAAACTCAGATATCTGTTTTCCAGCACGCAAAAGTTCCTCACACTACAAATAAGACACAGCCCTTACCACAAAGAGCTTGCAATCTAATTCTAAACATGACACACTAAAGGAGGGGAGATAATCAAACAATAGTTACAGCAACATAATGGTCATGGTCATTCAGCAAAGACTGGTGCACAGCACAAAGGAGCAAATTTCTAGATGTACGAATGCCTCTGACAATGATGTTGTAGTAAAATGGGTGCTGAGAGATCTGAAAGAGGGGACCACGGTCTCAGGTGGGCTTTCCACAAGCCTGTCCCAGCATGCAGACAAACCAGACACTGAAATAAACTCAGTTAAAAAAAAGCCTCCCTTGTTCAGGTTAGCATAGCTTGACAATAAATGGGCACAGCCTGGGGAACAGCCTAGATCTCAGGTAGAGGGGATCTACGTCTCTGTCAAAGAGAGGTCTGTTTAGATGTCATCTGCAAATTCTTCTCTGTCCAGGGGAACCCCCCCACAGACACACAAAGGAAAAAAGCCCCCCAACAATACACTACACACCCCAGTTGGCCCAGAGGAGAAACTAGAAAGGCACAAACTGAAGAATCAGAGTTTGGGCGCTATTCATTCCCTCCACTAGCACATGTGGCATGGAATGACATTCCCTGTCAAAACCACATGACAGCAGCTTGCTGAGATTAGAGTGCCCATTTTCTATAAAACAGATGAGCTCTGTCTCTGTTTAATATTCCGCTGCCTTTAGAGCTCTCTCATAGCCCCTATCGCCCCCTCTCAGGGACTGGTTCCAATTAGTGTCATTTCAGTTCAGGGCTGTTTTAGCCTGAGGATTAGAATCCCCCCAGTCCCCTCCCCAAATCCTCTCTGACTCAAAAGCTTCCTGGGATTGAGGAAGCAACAGAATTCCTTTCCCTCCTAAATTGGACTCCCGCTTTACTCTCCCCCACCACTGAACCATACATGCTGAGGCCAGGGAAGTAAGGGGGGGTGGGTGCAAATGTGACATAATGACCCCTGGCTCGCTACCTGGGAACCAGGCAAATGGATTTCTCCTTAGAGACCCCTGCCTTAGAGGAACAAACCCCATCAGAAGCCAGTGCATGGCGACTGCTGTCAGGAAACGCATGGCAGACTGTTTCACTTACCTTGCCCCATCAAGAGACAGAAGGCCAGCTGGAAACAGTAGAAGCTGGGCTAGTTCTCATGGTCCGATCAATGCTTCAGCGGCGCTAGCTGCAGTGCTATAGCTTATGTCATCCATTGTCACTCAGGGCACTTTGAATGGCTGTTAGCACAGGCACTTCAATATGGACGTCCGCAGCTTGAATACACAGTGCTGTGCCCACAACTTAAAACAAAGGTACGGCAAGCCCCAACGATGTAGCAAATCATTTATCTTTTTTTTAATCTCACTGGGGCCAAAATCTGCCCCCAGATAAACTGGTCGAGGGAGCTACGTGCATGTGCACCAGAAGCAGACAGCATGTGGGGCGGGGGGGGGGGGAGGAGGAGGAGGAGGAATTACCAGATCTATCAGACAGGCTTGGGCAAGCAGTTGCTCTGTGCTTGGGTTTCCCCATCTTTCAAATGAAAACACCTACAAACCAATGGTGCTGATTCACAGTTTCTGAGTCCTCAGGCTCCTCAGAGAACGTGGTGCTATAGAAAGTCTTATTGCCAAGGGGGCAGTTTGGCCATGGAAGTTGACCATGAATATTCTGTTCTCATTTCTTTTCGGCGCCAAGGGACAGCTTCGGTGGCCAAACTGCAGAGTGGGAAAGTCAGGTTTAGGAGCAGCCTCATGTCTTTTTCTGTGGACTGCCTCCCAGAAGGAGCCCAGTGTGGGCCCACAGGGAGGGGAAAACAAGCAATATCGGCATACGTGCTTCCTGCAGGCAGGCCTGGTAGCTAAGAAGATGTGAGCAATATCTGCTGTAACCAGAGAGAGACCGAAGGGAGCGTTTGGAGGAAAGGGAACGGCAGTACTTTACAGCTTAAAATGCTGCCTGAGTCTTGACTCCTCAGCCACTTATCAACTTCTGTGGGATTTGTTGGCACAGTCTTTTTTTTTTTTTTTAAATGTAAATTTAGTACTGACGAAAAGCTGCTGGATCAACAGACAAGCTCACTGGTTATCCAGAGAATAGTTACAGCAATGACGAGAGCATGCTTCCCAAAATATACCGTGAGGAATCACCTTTAAGTATGAATGAGGGAAGATCAGTTCTCAGCTTTGGCACTGAAACTGTCAACTAAAGCACTATCTGTCATTGGAACACCTGTCCACGAGAAACAGTTTCACAGAGGCTATTTAACAGACAGCTGATGCTAACTGCCACTTTGGACCTAGACTGGATTGAAATCAATGAAGGGCTCCCTATTCCATCACCAATCCCCTGACCTATCCAGTCCTCCATCATCTGGCATGCTTAACATTAGAAAGAGAATGAAAGGGAACCAAAGAAGCAAAGTTTAGTTCACCTTTAGAAGCAGTTGGGCCTTTTGGACTTCGCTTAATTTAATCCTTCAAGCCTACTCCACCCTTTTAAAAACAAAAGAAGATTTAGGATGAGTGTGAGGGAATGTACTAGCATTAAGATCGGTAACACGGTGAACAGTTTCAGAAGGGATTCAAAGAAAGAGGTGAATCCCCGATCACGAGACTAAAAAGTGGCTTGAGCAGAACGCTGAAGACAGTATAGGGAATAGTCCTCCATTGGTTCATGGGGACAGATAAGATGACACCATCTCTAATTTAATAACTCAACAGTTCATATGCAGACTGTTACATTAAGGAAAGGGAAATCCCAACTGGTTTCCCAGGTGCTCTTATAAATGACCTTGAGGATATTTCCAGATGGTACAACCTTAGCTTTGTTCACTGCTTTGCCTTTGCGAGAAGCACTTCTTCCATCCCACCTCTCCAGATTGCATAGCAAGACCATTTAGGAGACAAAATACACGCACAGCAAGGGCAGTTGCTATTTTAAGAATGTACTTTATACAAAATAACCAATTCATATGGAAATAAATCTACAGACCTCCAAGGATCAAGCTTTTAAAAAAGTTCTTAAAAAAATTACCCAACACACAGTATTAAACTAACTATTGAGGTAACTGTCGCTCTCGGGGAAACAAAAGGAATCAGCAGACCAAGACAAAATATACACAATATAAAAATAAATAGCATTCCCCTTTCCAGTATTGACCAGGAAAGTCCACACAGCTTTGCAGCAGCAGGAGAGAGAAAAGAATCCTGGACACTGTGCACCGTGGGCAAGGTGGGGGGGCAGGGGGAACGGGACTATGACCAGGGCTTTCCAGGAGCAGTGGAGAAGGCAGTAGAGCGAGGTACCTGAGCCCCAGCTGGGGAGGAGGGACACACATGGGAAGTGAGGAGAGGAATTTATTAGGCTGGATGCTTCTGGGACTTCAAATACACCTTTAATCAAATACAACTTTCCAAGACGTGCCTGCTGAGCTCTGCAGTAGCTCCTGTGTGAGTTTGCCCACAGCATAAGCTGGGTTGTTGCAGCGCAGGCGGCCAATTGGCTCCCTTTCAAACTCAGTTTAGGACAAGAGAGACTGGCCCTGTGACGCGAAGTCTGTAACCCGGCCAAATGCCGCAGCGCAGAGCCCTGTGTGCGTCAGATCCCAGAAACATGAAGAGTTTGTATACGGTTTATTTTCACAGCTTGCTGTGGGAGGTCCCTGCTGTGGCAGCAACTTGCAGTCCCATTGCCCAGGGTCAGTTACAGTTGTTTGACAAAGGCCAGAGTCCTGTACCCAAGGCCGATAGACTTCTCCCTTCCCCCAACAAATAGCAGCCTTACTTAGAAGAGAAAGGCCCCATCTTTCCCCAAACAGACAAATTACATTCTTTGCACGCTTACAATAATACAATCCCCAGCATGACCCAGCAACCAGCTTCAGAAAACCAGAGAATGGCAAAGAGTTTGCCCAACTCCTCACTCAATGTAAAGTCAAAGCGCACCAGGGAGGTCTTAGCACCCAGACATGTAAACACACTGTATGCCGAGGCCCTAACTGCATCTGGAAGAGCAATGCAGAGCAACGTGTCTGCAGCAGCCAGGGGTCGCTGTTCCCCACACCCATTTGAAACTAGCCTACAGGAAAGTTACTTAGTGGTCTCCCTCTCCTCTCTGAAGATGCATGCAGACAGTGAGGATGCAAGGGTAACTGAAATGCACTGGAGACAAGTACCTTCTGACTGAAAAAAAAACACAGTGACTCTCAGAAGGCCCTTTCTTCGCTTCCAAATTGCACCTAACTCACATAACTTACATTAAATTCAGCAAAGGGCCAGACCTCAGTAATGGCTCCAAGTCTGATCTGCATCCTTTCTAATGATGGATCTCGCTCTTTCCCCTTATACACCTGGTCTGCCTCTCTTCCTTTAACTTCTGCGACTGGCCCCATCACTGATTTGTTCCCTGCCCCTCTGCATTTTCAAAGAAGGAAGAACTGAATCAATGGAGATACAGGTGACTGGAATGTGATGAGGCAAATCCAAACCAATATGGGGCAAGCAGTGCTGTCGCTACAGCGTCCCACCACTTCCTTAACACTGCCAGTGAGACCCGTAGTGACATGCCCAGGGATGTGGTAACATGCAGCTCACTAAACACAGCCCAGGCACTGAAAACACACTGTGATCCTGATTCCCAATTCCACCCAACACACACTGCCCTGGCTTCCCACACACAGGGGACTGATTTAGCCCAGCTCTCACCAGGACAGTTCCTATTCAAAGGCTTTTGGAAAAGCAGAGAGCTTTTTTTCCTGGTTGGCGGGGTGGGGAGTGCAGGGAAAACAAAAATGGTAGGTTCATTATGTGCCAGTTAAAAGTACTTTCCTTCCGCATGGGCGGCAGGGGTCCTGCAAAGCCGGAATGTGCTTTGCCCCATCTGTATGTTAAGCAGACACAGATGGGGAAAGGCTGGAAGGTCAGCGTTTGAGATGCCTTTTCAGTTGCAATAAACACAAGCTGTTAAGCCCATCACATGACCTGCAGCTGCAACAACACTTTCACAACCTGCCATCTCAATCTCGGCCTTAGAGAGAGGGCACAGCGCTCACACACCTGCTCTTCAACCACCAGCGCAGGGCTTACAGCAGAATGGGAACGACACAGCAGCAGCCTGCCACACCAATGGGCTGACGTAAAGAGCTTTTACAGGGCAGCTTTATTAAACTAGATCCAGCTGCACTGCTGCTCTGCCACAGGAACCGCTAGCATCCATACCACTACAGGGGCCCCTGAAGTACCCTTGGGACGATGGGGAACTGCAGGTTTCCCACTAAACACAACCTGGTTCTGCATCTTCTCCTCATCTAACCACGTTCTTCACACACCCCAAAGCGAGACCGCTGTTGCAATGACCAAATGGCAGCACCCTAAAGAGAGGTCTTCCCCCCGTCACTGTGAAACTGGAAACAGGATGAGGTCATAAAGGATGTGGCAGCAATCCTGGCCAGGCACACAGAGACAGCTAATTACTACAGATTATGAAGGGATTGAATAGCAAGGGGAAAATATTATTGTCTAATTACAGCCTTTTTTGTTTTAAATGGAGGAGCGCTGTGGTGTGAGGGAAGAAAAGCTGCAGGAAAACATACATTCATCAGCAAAATGGAAGACACCTTTTCATAGTTAAGGCTCTGACTCGTTTTCTATTAAACCGTTAATTCAGATACCTCTACAACCTTCCAACAAGCTCGCTTTGAAAAACTGTACCAATCCACTTGACATTTCTCACTTATGGTGCTCTTAGGCCAGAGATATGGTTCAGAAAATCTGGGGAACCACCAGGCAAAGTGTTCATCAGATGCGGCCACTCAAGACCAAAACAAAAAACAAAAAAAACCCAACCCCAATAAAAAAATACCAACCAGAATGTTTTTGCACAAAAGTTTCCTTACATTTTCTGGAGTCATAAATCAAACAGCTCAGCTAGAAATTCCAAATTTGGTTTACTATATTGTCCTGATTGAGGACTAGTGCCTTGACTATTTTTGAGTGGTTTGGTGGTTCATTTTGAAGTTACTTGCTATGCTTTTACTGGCCTTCCGTGGGGTTCATAAACTCCACACTGCATTGGATTATGTTTAATCACTACCCAGCCACAGGTTGCAGACTTCTTAAACTCAAGCAATCCAACAGCCACAGAGCCCGTGACCACTACATATTACTCACAGAAAAATTAAAACAAAAAAGGCCATGGGTCTGCGGTAGTTTATACAGCTGTGAGGATCCGTTTGCAATGTCTATCATGTTTGATGGTGGTCACAGGATCTTTCAGCACAGTACCTATTCTAAATATTACGTGGCCTTGTTTTTACCCCACACCTGTAATTATAGCAATGCATGTTCTCTGCATCTGAAGTAGTATAGCTACAGAAAGTTTTCACATATCACTGGTTTAATATGCTTTTTAAAGAAGGATTACTTATTGTTCATTTGTATTACAGTAGCGCCTGGGGGTCCAATCAGAAAGAACAGGAACTCACTGTACATCTGCTGAAACCTTACTGAAGTGTAGTGGTGATAAAAGTCGAACGCTCAAGAGTCAGGAAATTTTAAAGTTAAGTTACAATTCTCCCACCAACGCATGGAAAAAAAATACCGTCAATATTCATAAAGAGCTGCCATCCTATTCTCTTTTACATCCCCCCTTTAAAACTTCTCTCTTCAATGATGCCTAAAATCACTCCTGCTTGGCATTGGCTAGGCAAGTGGTGAGCTGTGACTTCTGCTTTTCCGCTAATCTCTATTCATTTTATCGTTCCTTCATCCTCCCAGTCCGCTCTGACTCTATTGTTTTTTCCCCGCCCTTTGTATCTTATCTATCATGTAGATGGTGAGCTCTAGGGCAGAGGCTGTTTTCTCTTAAATTTGTCTGCACAGTGCCCAATGGGCTGGGTCCTTGATTCTTGACTGGGATTCCTAAGCAATATTGTCATCGACATAACAACAATTTGTGAACAAAATTTCTGAAAATCTGGAGATTCAGAGTTAAGATTCCACAAACAATTCTGTCCCAGAATATCTTACTCCTATATTCAGTCATGATTCCCATCATGTATTTCCAATATAAGCCATGTGCCCCAGAGCTATACCCAGATGTTTTAGCGCCCGGGCCAAGCAAGCATATTTGCATCCCTGCCGGTTTTTTCCGGCATTTCACCACCCCATTCTTCCACTTCCATGGCTTTATGCCTTGGGTGGCTGGCCCGCTCTGGTTACAGCCCTGATGTGCCCCATGACAGCAGCCCATGATCCAATAACATGCTAACTACACACTACATAGGAACCACCAGCCTAATCACAGACTTCGTAGAATGGAGTCAGCTACAGCACCCAGGCTCTTGTCCATCAGATACAGATCACCTTTGTCTCTCCCCCACCTCCCACATGGTCAACAGATTACCATATTTTGACATCTCACACACTGTGAATGGTGTTCAAAACACTCTGGTATTATCTACCATTCCATAACCCTCTCTCTGGAGAGAGGATAAACATCACTGTTCTCATTTTACAAAGCATGGCCCCTTTTTGCTGTGGGGCTGACACTGGACCATCTATTTCCACTCACGTCTCCCCTAGAACCCCATTTTTAATACTAGCTCTAACTGCAGACCAGAGTGCTTTATCTCATTCTCCATAATTGCAAACTCTCCTACTCTACAGAGACAAAGAGGAGTCTACAGGAAGTTGAAAAGAACTTTAAATATTCAGTATAGCTGTTGCCTTACATCATATGCAGGGCATGTGCTGTAATGGGGCAGGGGTTGTTTATAGAACCTGCATTCAATTTCCAGAGTTTCAAATGTTTTGCCATAAAATTATATTTAGAGTTTCTTGGTTTTTAAACATACTCTTTTGTTTTAATTTTTTATATCTACAATGAACCAAAGGTTTTTTACATAGAAATAACTGCTGTATTAAAAACTTTCCCTGCTGGACAGGTTTATTATCTGGGAATGTAACCACACATGCACACTTCACTGTTTATAAATACTAGACACTGTTTCAGTACTTCCATTCAGTGAATGGGACTAAGCCTCTCCCGCCAGGGGAAGAGATTGCCCAACTCCCACTCCTTTCAGTGGTGAGCTGCATTTCTACTTCCTGGGTTCTAGCCTACTCCCCACTGCCAAGGGTAGCTGCTCCCTGTCTGCTGAACAGAATAAAGACTAATTAAAACTGACACTTTACTAACATAATGTTCTATGTAATTAGACATTCAAATAATTTAGACTACACCACAGTTTTCCTATGAGTTGTCTGAGTGTCTGGGGTGGGGCATAAACCAAGTAACCAGGGCATTGCTGTAAGCAGAGAGCAGTCAATTTGCAGGTTAATTTCAACATGGAGTAAGAAGAATTGCATTTTAGAAACACACTTGCCACTCAATGCCTATTTGATTTTAGCGTGAATACCGTTGCAGGCGTGTGTGTGTTTGGTAGCAGTGCTTAAACTCCTAAGTTTGTGGGCTGAGAGCTAGGAAAATGGCTGGAACCTGACAAAATACTACCAGAGTTAAATAATATCGCAGCAACAGAAAAGCTAGAGTTGCTAGTGTGGCGAACACTAAAATGTTAGCTCTTCCTCATCCTGAGAGCTTCAAGAAATTTTATTTTTAATTCAGCAAGTTTCTGAAGCTCACAAAAGCTGGGTCTAAAAGAAGTAACAGAACAGTCACAGATGCTCGGCAGGGGCTCTTCACACAGCTCTGCTGATGCACCATAGTCCTATCCAGCAGCACACCTTATACCAACAGTGGGTCCCCTGCACAGTTCCACCAGTGTAGCAACACCTTCTTTTCTTGCCCCACAGACCTAGTCCTGTCTCCAAAACTCTCATGTGCACCTGCATGGTGGCTTTATGATGCGGACAAATATCTGCTTCTAACAGTTAAGAGTAAGACCCCACCAAACTCATTTAATTTGTAATCATAGTTAGATTTAAACTTAAGTCCTCACAGGAAAGACTAGTGCAGGGTAGTCAATAGGCGGACTGTGGACCAAATTTGCACTGGCAGATGCTTTTGAATGGATCCCCAAAAAATTGTATTTACTTATTAACATCATTATTGTTGCTGGGTTTGGTTTTTTTTAATTATTATTTTCTTTGGAGTCTGGGCTTTGACTGTACCTTGACCCAAAAATGTGGACCTTGACCCAAACAAAATTGACTACGCCTGGACTAGTGCATTAACCTGAGGCGTTCCTGCCCCATTCCACTCTACAATGTGCCCCTTAACCACTCGACCTAGAATACATAATTTCTGATTCACATTTATCTACTAACTTACAAACGGCAAAGCTGGTGCCACAGGTTGACAAGTTGTTTGCAGCCCAGGCAGACAGACCCTCCCTAAAGCAGCTCCATTTCCTATTTCACTTGCAAGCTGGAGTTCTCAGAATCTAACTGGGGCTCTACTTTTGCTTTGCTTTCATCAGAAGATGACACTAGCCAAGTTACACTGAGAGAAAACTGGGAATCTCTCTATTCCTCTCTCCTTTATAAGGGGTATTTTATGCTAGCACAATACTTGTTCCAATACAAACAACTCCATGACACCACTTCATGTTTCTGCCTCCAAACTGCACTGGCTTCACCTAAAGAGGACTAAGGTGCAAATGAATAATTAGCCCCTGGCTGGTACACAGATGAGTCATACCAGAAATGCCTAGAGGACAATGCTATGAGAGACTTGCAGTTCCTGGTTCTGGTTTCCTTGTTCCCCATGATGGCAGGAGCTGGAAGTGCACTCGACTCCTGGGTGGGAGAGATGAGTGCTATGCTTTGCTCCCTGAGCAGTCCCTGTGATCAATTACAGGTTAGTGTCTTAGCTCTGGAGGACCGGAAGGAAGAAGGGGGGTGGGGTGGGGGCAGGAAGCTGTAAATTTCCCATCATCTCCCCCCCATTGCCCTGTCCTGAAAGATTTCTGTGTGACATGATTGTAAACAGTTACGGATCACCCCCAGTGCTACACCCACTAAAAGCTGGGTCCCACCCCTCCCCCATTATGTACAATACATTCACCAACAACAGAAATTTATTAAAAAAGGCAACAGGTAAATTCTGTAAACTGGATCCAGCTCCAAACACACACATTAATACTACAAGTAAATTCCATCATCGCCCCTCCTCCACCCTGAAAAATATACCTGAGTTTAGCAGTTCATGAAAGTTTCGATCTCCCCCTCCCAACCCAAACCCTGAATGAGACACAGTCTCCCAGTCAAGACAAGCCACTAGTTTGAGATGCTTCCTCTATGCTGTTGAGATCAACCATCGTGATGGCCAAGGACCCAGGACTATCCCATGTTTAAACACACACAAGAGCCATCAAGACACTGTGTTCCACTGGATCCTGGAAGCTACATGTCGCTGGGGAGAGGGGGAGGCCTATGCCCTCCTTTCCCCATGTCCAAATCACGTGTGGCTTTCATCTCCTTGAAGTTCTTCCTTCCTTGGACTAGCTCTGGAAGAGAAAGGAAAAAAGTTGGAATGTTATTTGCTTAAACAAGCAGTTTTATAAAGAAAAGGCTCCATTTAAACACTACAACTACTTCAACACTAGTGACACGACAGATGTCCCAGGTATAACCTACTGTCAGGGATTCAGCTACAAGAATCAGAAAATCCCTGTTTCCTTCTCCCAATAACTGTTCCATTTCCCTCCTTCCCCAACCCATCTCCAAATATTTCACTTCTTTAATTAATGACAAGTTCTCATCTGAATGCTGCTCTTTGCTGGCTCTTACTTGATCCAGAGGCAATGCTGATGGTTTTTGTGGTGGCAGCTCCTCCCGGGATGTGGTTGCTGTAGGCCCCTTCGGGAAGGGTGCTTGGGTCTGGTGTATTTGCATTCTGGAACCACGTTGAATGGAAGGACAGTTTTAGCACATAAATACCAAGAACAAATCTCATCTGCATGGCGTGTGCAGATTATTTACATACAAGTATGTATTCTAATTACATTTAGTGTAGACCCTTCCCTTTTGCTGGGTTCCCTCACACCAGACCATGGCTGAGTCAAAACCCAGGTGTTTTTGTGCATTTGTCTTTGGGTCGGAGGCCAATTTTTAAAACAGCACTACTTTCTACGCTGGAATGAAAAGTGGCTTGGGAAATGGCAGGCAGGATTGGTTTCCTCTGGGGAAATTTGGGGTGAGAATGGAAGAAAAAAATGAGGCAGTCTAAAAGAAACTTCTGTGTACAAGAGGAAGCTAGCTTCAATGTTAGTTATGGAGCCTCTACTGCTCCATTAGTAATTGCAAAACAGCTTCCCTCAAAGAAACTGGGGGGAAGCCCACACTGCTTAAGAGACCTGTAAAACTGGATAAAGAATAGAAATGTTCTGACTGGTAAGATGAAGCATTAGTAAGGGGATGGACTAGACAGCCTGATGGGTCTCTCTCATTTCTGTTACTGTGCTCAAAAAGGCTGCTGTGAAATTCTCCCCCAAGTTTTGTAGACACCTGATCTATGACAGCAGAACTATTTTGTCAATTTGTTATTCCTATCAGCACCCTGGATTCCAAATCTGGACTTTCCAGAGCACCCAACATTTACATCTCCCTATTTTCCCCTCTTCCTGTGGAAAACAATCTTACCCCGGTGGTCTGTACATGTCCTGGGCTCCCCCAATGCCACTTCCACTGCCTCTCTGCTCCATCAATAAGGCCTGAAAGTGTCCCATGTTCTCTTCCCGGCAGTGATACAAGGGTCCCTCCTGAGCGAGGCCATTGGCTTGGCCGGTGGCAGGATGACAAGACAGGTGAGCATTCACTGGTGATCCATAGGTCCTGGGCTGGAAATGACTGGCTGGATGCCGAGATGCATAAGGAGACCCCGTCTGCAGCATCACCCCATGGGGAGGGAAAGCTGATGGACCAAACCCGATCCCAGAACTCAGAGGCGGAGGGAGAGACCCATAGAGGAACTCTCCTGCTGCCACTGAGCTCTGCCTCTTGGTGGCTGCATTATGGTTGTCCAAATCAAGAAATTCTTTGGGACTCTCCGGCCTCTCGTGGGATTCATCTGACTTCTCATCTTCAGGCCCTGGATCCTGCCCATCACCTGGAGGAACCTCTTTGGCGCTTGCCATGTCCATTCGGTTTGGGGAAGCCAGGGCAGTGCTAAACGCCTCACAGCCCTGCAGACTGCCCATGTTCCCCCTGTCTGAGAAAGGAGGCCTGGCCAGAGGTGGGTGGGCGGGCGGATGCCCACCAGGGTTGGCCTGGGGGTGGAGAGGCCTTTGCCAGTCCGAGTAACCTTGCGCACAAGTGTAGTATGAGGGTCGCTGGTAGTGGTGGTAGGAAGGTGGCGGCTGTGGCTGATAGGGGTATGGCACCCCCTGAGGGGGGCGATACCGAGGAAAGATACCAGGATGGGTGTTACTATGCTGAAAGCCCCGCGTGGGGAAATGCTGTGGATGCGACACTGAGGGAGGCTTCCCTGCCATCATAGAGCTGAAGCCCTGCAGTCCTGAATTGATATGGTAACGTGTGGCCGAATTTGGATACTCCAAACCAGGCATGTAGAGAGGGGGGAATTGGCCTGGAGTCCCCCCCACCGAGCCTCCATCCACACCGGGAGTACTGGTGTTCTGTCCCATACAAGGCACAGCAACTTCAGACGTCTTCCCCCCAGAACAAAGGGACTTCTCCAAGACGTTAACAGCCAGTCCTTTCCCCTCATTGCCACTGGAGGGCCCTGCGCCTACAGCCCCGTTCTCAGGCACAGGCCCTCTCTCAGGTGCTGTCACAAGGTCCCTCACACATCCCTGGCCTGTCGGGCCAGTGTAGGAGCTCTGTCCCGGCCAGGCACTCTTGCTCTGCACTGCCTTCGGGTCCATTTTAGTTCCAGAGTCATCTCCCTCCCCCTCCTGTGACAAGCTCCGTTGGGTGCAGTCCATCTGTAAGGGGGGGTTGGAATGAGGTAGCAGTTTGGGGTACGTCCCTTCTGGAACACTGATGCATTGAGCCGTCTCTTCGATTCCAGGCGGGGGCTCCACTGCAAAAGGGGAAATGGCATTTAAAATAAATGAATAAATCCCAACTTCGTTTGATTTCACAAAGGAGAAATTTTTTCCACCAATAAAGCACATTTGCCAGTTGGTAATTCTTGCCGCTTTAACCACAGGTACTGAATATCCCCAGCATCTATGAAGGACAGCAGGAAGAACATAAGCCCCCCCCTTTCCCTCCCTCCAAAATATGTCCCTGACATGCATTCTTGCTGTTGTGAGCCCCAATCTGACCTAAAGCCACTGCACCGAACCTCTTGAACAATTATATGGAACAATGTCTTCCCACAGCTGTCATGTTACCCTGGCTGTTTGCTGATAATGGTCACTAGCCAACTTGCAGGTCCAATGGCTTCCGTATTCAGGTCCAATGGCTTCCACATTCAGCATTGGTTGCCAGCCAGCACATTTACAATGCTAGAAACCACCACCAACAAATTACTAGTGTTTCAGATGTGGCAGGCCAGGAGTCTCCAAACCATGGGGTGGGCTCCCCTGGGGGTGTGCAGACGAGCGTTGGGGGGCCCAGGCCAGCCCCCATGAGGGGGCAGGGACAGAACGTCATCCAGTCCTGCTCTGTTCCCAGCTCTGCTCCAACTCTGCCCACGGCTGCAGCTATGGTCCCGGCTCCGCTCCCAGTCCTGCCCCATTCCCAGCCGTGGCTCAGCCGCCGGCCCCTGGCCCCCACTTTTGGCTCCAGGCCTCTGCCACAGACCCCAGCCCAGCTGCGATTCCCCTCCTGGCTTAGCGGGTGTGGATGGATTCTATTACTGGTAAGGGAGAACACAACAGGAAAAGTTTGGGGATCACTGTGGTAGATGAACAGTGTTTAAAAATTAGAGTAGACGCTGGACAAAACAGCTTTCCAGATCATACACTGAAGAGGCATGCCAATGAATTGCAAATTAAAGTCAATTCTAACTCTTTGAGGAAATCAACTTTTATATAAATTCCAAGTCACTCTTGAAATGTTATGTACTGTTATTACTGGTCCTGTGGTATTGCCTAGCATGATCAGGGCTCCACTGTATGTGGTCATGCAGAAAGGAAGATAAGGTCCTTGCTTTAAAGAGCTAAATATGAAAATAGCTGTAATCCCAAAACCCAGAAGTTCTCACTGCTTCATTTCGACTGTTAGTAAGTAAAATTTAATAAAAACACCAAAAAACAAATTGTCTGTGCTTTAATAAGTTTGACAATCTTAGATTTATCTATCTTCCATTTCTTACACACACACACAATCTCAATTCAGTGCCTGTGGGTGCTTAGCAGCTAGTACAGCCAATATTTAACAACACGTTTAACTACATATCAAAATATATTTAGCCCATCTCAGTAGACTGGGATCTAGTTTATTGACCTTGTCACTAAATGACATCACCTCGCAAGCAAGACAGCTGCTGCCAGTACCAGATGCACAAATGCGAATTTTAATTACATGTGAACATTCCTCCCACCCCATTTCAATATGGTGCAGGTGAAAAGAGTTGCTCGAGCTGCTTGGACTAGAAAAATAGTGATGTTTTCCATTAACAACAAAACCTATTGACCAGTGAGATGGGCAACCTCTCAGAAGTGAATAGAACAGTGTAGAATGGCGAGCAGAGCGTGTGGGCGAAAGTGCGGAAAAGAAACGTGGACATGAAACGTTAAAACAACACTGGCAGTGACTTCAGACCCACAGCGTGCATTAAAATTACCTCGGTTGCCTTCCGGTTCCATTGTCTGACTGGCATCCTGAGAATTTCCGTTCCCCAAGACCGGTTTCGGCGGCTGCACGTTTGCTGATGCCACGTGGGCCAGCTGTGGGAAGGGGCCCGGCAGATGTGGGGGAGGAGGCTGACGGGGGTGGTAAGGCACACCCGGTGGGCATACGCGAGATGACAGCTGCTGGATGGCGATCATCTCTGGACTGTCCATCATGGAATCCCCACCCTGGCATCCTCTCGGAACTTGAGGGGGTCCCCCGAACACAGAGGCTGGAGGCTGCTGCATTCTCTGACCAGTGGCTTTACCAGATGGCCTGATATATCCTGAGGGAGGAACCCCATGAGGTAGGAAATTTGATTGATCAGTCCACTGGCTGGGAGGCAGAGATGGTCTTATTGCCCGGGGGTCCACCATGTGACTAAGAGCACGAGACTGCAAAGAAGGTCCTGTGCCCAAGGGGGGCTTCTCGTCTGGGCCCAGGGTGGTCTGGTTTGTTGCACTGTGGCTTCCATTCCATGCAGCAGGATGTGCTCGGTTTAGATATTTATATGGTCTGTATATATGGCCTGGGGGGACCTCTGAGCTTTCAGGTGGTCTCATTGGAGGTCCACTGTGCCTTGGAGGAATAAATCCTTGCTGGAACTGCACTGGGGGATACATACTAGCATCTGGGGGAGGGCCACTCATCCGCCCAAGCTGCAGGGATCCAGGCCGTGGCCCCAGTGCAGAGACGTGTGTTGGCCCTGCACACACTTGCTTCTCTGGTGCAGCCAGTCTGTGTCCTCTGTGTTCATTTAGTCTGACTGTAGGCTGTGGAGGGAAAGAAAGGGGCCAGGTTCAGAGAAAGAGTCACCACGTACTGGCACACGAAAAGCTACAAGAGGAATAGGAAGAGCCAGGAAAGAATCAGTGACTCATAGCATTGGACAGACCCCTCCCAGGCAGAGGATGCCCTTTGGCATTGTCACCAATGAATGCAGTGAGGTGGAAACTGAATTATATCCCTCCGCATACAGAAGGGCAGATCACACCTCCCAGTGCTCTGTATTTCCTAACAGAGACCAGGAAGTCGTATATATAAATTTCAGATTTCTTTTGATTTCAGAGCAAGGCTCTTACCTGCATGGCAAAGTGCTGGTGCTGCTGGACTGGGTCGCCAGGGTGGGGTTCTGGCACTCGCGGTGACCCATACAGTTTTGCCGGATCTGATCCCCGCAGAGGGCCAAATGTTCCTGGCACTGCTGGCCGCTGGAAAGAAAAACAAAAGCCACTGTAAGACTCCGCAGAAGAGCAAAGCTGCTACAGATACTGGCAGCCAGGGACGGAGGTGCTTCCCAGCAGCACCAACAGGCTGTTTGAGTCTCCACACTGAATTCAATTGCTTATTCTGAGGAGCTATGCTGAGGACTGCGGTGTACAATAATACAGCTCACGTGCCACAAAGTTACTCCTTCACACAGGGAACCAGCTGAAATCTCCCAGCTATGAATCCCACAGACCAGGCCTGTATACAATTGACAGACACCGAACTAGCTCGAGGCTAACAAAAGACAGATGAGAACGGAGCCCACCAGTTAGTTCCAGGACGATTCTGAGACCCCAATGGAGCCTGGATTAATTGAGAAGGGGAATTCTGCTGGGTTTCCTATCAGGATGCTTGATAGCTCCATCTTTCTGTATCATCTTTGCAACTCTAAGAGCTAAAATGTTTAAGCTTAAAATCTGCAGAACTGATTGGTGAGTGGTGGGACTTATCCAAAGAAAGTGTTTTACTTACTGTTGGCAAGGGGACTTTTCAAGTCTGGCACAGATCACATCAGGAAGGAAGAATGGAGGAGTGAACCAAAGAAGGTTAAGAGGACAAAGAGAAAACTATGGAGGGACAAAGAAGGAAAATGGAGGAGGAAAAGAGCAATAAGGACCCACGTTCCACCACCAATAAGAAATTTTAATCATACTGTAGGGCTTCTGCTGGGAATTTACAGGAAACAATTTTATTCTCTTCCCTTTCTCTGCACTTACAATCTGTGAAAAACAACAGAGTCCAGTCCTTACCAACTGGCCAGGGTGTGGCACCTGGCTGGGCATTCCACCATAATGCAGTGGGCGAGGGAAGCCTTGGCCATTGGAAGCACCCATCTCCCGTGGGGGCTGCACTGTGCTGCCACTTGGATCCTCTGCAGAGGAGGAAGATGAGGAGGAAGCAGAAGAGGAAGCAGGAGCCCGGGGAGTAGCCCGGAATGGTCGTGGTTTCCCTCCATTCTCCAGGTGTTGCTGTCTCCTGCCTGGTCCCTCAGGGTCTCTGGATCGAGTCCAAACATTGCCAGTGCTGGAGCGCCCGGTCCGACGGCTCCTCTTCTCCCGTTTCCCATCCATTCTGATCCAGAACTCCTCATCTGTGTCCCCATCTTCACCAGGGAAGTGCTTCATCATTGCCCGGTGGAAGCATCTCTCCAAGTTGTATGCCATTTTGGTGTATTCTGTATTCAAAACAAGGGAGTCAGAGAGGCAGATCTTAATGGAGAAAGAGAATGAGGCACATTCAGACTTCCCTACTCTAAAGGCTCTGACTTCTCCTAAATAGAAGAGTGAAACGGGAAGGGCTGTTTGCAATCAGCCCACTCTGGGTTACGATCTCATCAGACTTGGTCAGTACTTGGACTGGAGACTTTCAAGAATAACATGGGTGAGGTAGTATCTTGTCTTGGGTCAACTTCTGTTGGTGAGAGAGACAAGCTTTCGAGCCACACAAAGCTCTTCCACAGATCTGGGAAAGATAGACACTCTGAGCATCTCAGTTAAATGCAAAATGGAAGATTCTTGTGTAGGTTTCCTTCCTAAGCAAACTCCTGCCCTCCACAAAATCCCTGCAACTCAGAGAACACACTCATATAGGAGAGCTAACTCCTGAAGGGTCTCTTCTCTTTGCGTCGACTGCCCTCTCTACCCAATTACACTAGATCGCTTGGTATAATTAATAGGCCCCAGCTTAGCAAGATATTTAAATACATGTATAACTTTAAGTGTGTGAGTAGCCCCAACTGCAGTCAGTGTAACTGCTCATGTGCTCACCATTACATACATTTATGTACCTTGCCGAACTGGGACCTTATTATCCACAAACTCCTCCTGTCACCTCCACCCTTCAGAAAATATCTGGAAAGGGTTCTGAATGTCCAGTACAAACGATGAGTAGGGAGAGGATAAGGTTTTCTGACCAAGCATAGTCAACAGATTACATAAGTTTTCCCGTTGCTCTTACCGCTGCCTTCACCATTGTATTTTAAGCAGTTCCTGAACATTGTCTTCATGTCACCCACGAACTCCTCCTTGGTGCAGTACTGACCTCCATTCAGCTTCTTCTCCATGCTAGAAATGTCCATGGGTGCCTGAAATATATCAAGATCTCCCTTCAATTACAATAAGCTCAAGAGAGGCCCGTAAGGCCATGTTACCAGCTTCGTTAAGAGGTCAGAAGGGAACATTATGATAATCAAATCTGACCTCCTGCATAACAGAGGCCAAAGAACTGACTAAAGACCTAGATGTCTACCAATCCAGAGAGTAACATGCAAGACAACAGAGCAGGCTGGACCATGTTGCTTACCTTAATGATCTGGTAGTAGTTTGGAGCATACGATTCATCAACGGGTTCCAAGAAGGGCCAAGAGTCCTTGTGAGCCTTTACCACATCTAGAACTGAGAGCAACAAAAGGGAAGACAAACTGTTATGCACAATCAGGCAGACATATACTTATTTTAAATTCCTACAAAGGAAAGGCTAGTATAGGAGACTGACCTTTGTACATGGCGGTGAACTCATCATCCAATTCAAAGCTGCAAATGGGAAATGCAATAATGAATATGCACTCTTATCGTCATCATGCCTCCACCCCCATACCGAGTGCTGCCCACAGTAAGGTTCTTCAGCAGAATTGGTATGTGCAACTACACTATGGACACTCATCAAACAGACCGCCTCTTGCCTATACTGCATTCTGCGCCCCTTGGACATTCCTTCCAGCTTAACCCCCTCCTCTCTCCATCCTTATTACCACTCACCCCATTTACTTTGATCACCAGCCACATTCCTCCTTTGCCCTCCCCTGAAAGCACACAAATGCATGTGCATGCTACACACACTGCAATGTACTCACAGATCCTTTGTCCTCCTTCCCTCCCTGGTGGGAGAACTGGGATCCAAGTGGGAAAGTTCTGGGGGAAGCTCCTTTCCCTGGGCCAGAAGCCGAGCCCGCTCTTCCCGGAGCTTCCTCCTCCTGGCTCGTTCTGCAAGGGGAGTGAAAGAAAGCCATTTAACCCTCTTACAGCTCCTCAGTGACACTATGAAGGAAAACTAAGGAAGCTCTTCAGCAGCCAGTGTCAGGAGGTGGTTGTGTCTGTCAGCCAAGGGCTTCATGCAGTAAATTCTATCACCTCTCCAGAAAGGGCGACAGCAAGGAAACATAGAATACAGGAGCACCACACTTGCCTTTACGCATCTCCTCTCCACCTTAACACAAGCTATTTTGCAGTGTCACTGCTGTAGCAGCTGCTAGCCTGTTTCTAGACAAATTCCCGCTTAACTTACCAGTCTGGGACCGCTGACTAGTTCAAAGAAAGACCGCAGCCATTATAATGGCTTAGGTGGGTCAGCTGTGTTGCTAAGGTTTAAGATGTCAGTGGCAGGAGCTACTTTAAGATCACCTTTGGTCTGCAACCAGATATTGGTTACAAGCTGTTTTGTTTCAGACTGGGAAGTTTGGTGGTTTTGTTTGAGCTTAGTTTTCTTTTACTAGTTCTAAGTGCATTTAAAGCCACAAGCAACTGTTTTGTACCAAGCTTGTGTCTCCAGAACTGTTTTCTGAGAAGACTCTCTGTCTCCTTGGTCACTGCAGCTGCAGCAACCCACAGAGGAGAACACCAGAGAGCCAGAGATGTAAGGTGGAGACCCAAAGGAGGATAGCGGAGGACGAGATTCTGGTGTATTTGCTTCCTACAATCTCTGCAGTTCAGGACTGTCCCCTGTCAGATGGCAACTTTCACATTCCTCTTCCAATTGTTCTTAGAGGGCCAGAAGTGACAGGAGACCAAGGCAGTACAAGATGAGCAGCGCTTAAGAAGTGCCACACGCTGAAGGAAAGCTATTGCTACATTCCAGTTTGGCAATGAAGGAGGGAGGTGAAAGAGGATGAAGGAAAAAAACCTGAGAATGAATGTCTCTGAACGACCTTACTCCCAGCAACACAATGGGCACCATTCCTGTCTTCAAAGACATGGTTTTCACAGGAAGCTATCACCTCCATCAGGGATGGTGCAAACGCCTCCTGAACTTCCCCAGTTTCACCTGATGGGTGAAGATGTTGGAGTTTTCCTTGTTTTGAGTGGATGGCCACTCAAATCGTCTTGTGAGCAGCCACAGAAGGTGGGGATTTCTTTCCTGATACCCTTGTTATCTGAAAAAGCACTTGAGGTCTATTGCGCCATGGGAGGGTACCCCAGTGACCACTCCTAAGAAAAAGCTGCTATCCTAAGAAAAGGTCTGACTACTGCTGAAGGGTCAAGTTGGACACCACTCCACCAGAAGCAGCACCCCCAAGAAAAACTTGATTGGCTCTGCAACAAAATTGCTACATCTGAAGAAATGCATTGAGGAGAAACTGGACATTATCATTCAGGAGCAACTGCAGAGCTGGGTGTGTATCAGAATGAAGAATGGTGAAAGAGTTCCCAGGGTTACCCTTACAGGACTCCGGCTAGCACTCAAAATGCAAAAATTGGGAAGAGAGAAGAGGGAGAGCTTAGTGTAACATAAACATGGATACGACAGGGTGGAATATACTTTTATTGTGATCAAGTGGGACATAAAGCAGGGGACTCTCCAGTGAAAAATGTCATGGATGATGAGCCTATGTTTTTTCCTAGGAGGAATTTTAATACCAGCCATTTGGGTGATGGCATCCAGATGTGTGTGCGTGATTCCTAAATGGGAGGAAGTTAGAAGACCCCTCCTTGATACAGGTAGTGCACAGACCTTTGTTCAGCACAAATGAATCCCCATTAAAGATCTGGATGTAAGTGACACCTCGGGGTTATGCTGTGTTCCTGGAGCTTGCATGGTTTTCTGGAGTTCTGGATAAAAATTAAGGACCTGTACATTTTTGATGAAAGTAAGCATAGCTGATAAACACCCCCTGCAAAAACCGGTTATTAACCTTTCATAACTGTTGTTCGAGAGGCGTTGCTCATGTCCATTCCATGCTAGTTGTGTGCACATCCACCTGCATGGCTACCA
>ML675616.1:99757240-99882119 GCA_007922155.1 Mesoclemmys tuberculata | reverse complement strand
AGGAATGGAAAATCTGCCTTATGAAAGGAGACTCAAAGAGCTTGGCTTGTTTAGCCTGGCCAAAAGAAGGCTCCGGGGGGATATGCTTGCTCTATATAAATATATCAGGGGGATTAACGTTAGGGAGGGAGAGGAATTATTTAAGCTTAGTACTAATATAGGCACGAGGACGAATGGGTACAAACTGGATATTAGGAAATTCAGACTTGAAATTAGACGAAGGTTTTTAACCATTAGGGGAGTGAAGTTCTGGAACAGCCTTCCGAGGGAAGTAGTGGGGGCAAATGACTTATCTGGCTTTAAGACTAAGCTTGATAAGTATATGGAGGGGATGTTATGATGGGATAGTTTAATTTGAGCAATTGATTTGGATTATCGGCAGATAAGTCTGCTCAATGGTCTGTGGGAATGTTGGATGGGATGGGAACTGAGTTACTGCAGAGAATTCTTTTTTGGGTGCTGGCTGGTGAGTCTTGCCCACATGCTCGGGGTTTAGCTGATCGCCATATTTGGGGTCGGGAAGGAATTTTCCTCCGGGGCGGATTGGCAGAGGCCCCGGAGGTTTTTCGCCTTCCTCCGCAGCCTGGGGCATGGGTCGCTTGCTGATCGATTCCCTGCAGCTTGAGGTCTTCAAATCTCACTTTTGAGGATTTCAATAACTCAGTCATCGGTTCGGGGTTGTTATAAATGTGTATGGGTAGGGTTTTGTGGCCTGCCTTGTGCAGGAGGTCAGACTAGATGATCATATTGGTCCCTTCTGACCTATGAGTCTATGAGTCTATGAGCAGGAAGCAGAGAGACACGGGTTCAAAGGGGAGGACCTGTGAGTCTTGATAGAACTAGGTTCGGATCCCACGGAGGTATGGGATCCCTGACTGGAGGGTAAAGTCTCTCCAGGCCTTTAAGGAATCTGACTGACACGTCATGGAACCAAGGTGGAGATGACAGTGCTTCCACCTCGCTGCAATGTGGTACCAGGGAACAGTGCCGTGGGGAAGGAGAGTGACGCTGGACTTCCAGGAGTGGTGGCTGCTCTGGTGGGGAGTGCGATGGTGAGGCGAATGGCACTATATTGGGAAAGGGGGCACTGGGGATCGGTGCCGGGAGTCCTGTGCCCATTGTCATGTCATTGGCGATCGGTAGTCTCAGCACCGCCTCTATCAACAAGGCTTTCAGACAAATGTCCCTGTGCCTCTTGGTTCATGGCCCAACGCCCTTGCAGATCTTGCACTTATCCCTTCTGTCCATCTCTCTTAAGCACTTTAAACACGATCATGGGGCTCGTTGAGTGGGAAGGGCTTATAGCAGGTAGAATAAGACCTGAAGCCCAGGGAACAGGGCATACCCCATTCCAAGGCAAATGGTCCTAGTGGGACTACTAATGTCTAACTACTAACTATATGCAAGAAAGAAACACTATTTTACAACTATAATAGTAGCTACAAAGCACTTCTAACCGTAAGAGAGAGAAGGAGTTCCAGTAACCGTCACAGGTGGAAAGAAGGAACTAAGAGGGCACAGGGCTGGTGGTGCCTTATATAGCCACACATGAGCACGGGGCTCCAAAAAGTGCCAGCCCTACTGATACTGTTACGGCAAAAATCTCCGGTAGCTGTGCACATATGTGTGCACACACCTAACATGAAATGGACATGAGCAAGCACTTGAAGAAGAACATAGCATTGGTCTATCCTGACCTAGAATACTGCAATTTGTAGCAGACTGTCCAATATCACATGTGGTAATTGGGCCTTCGGCTACAGAGAAGCAACTTTTTTTCAGAGTACCCTACTGTATATGGGAAACCAGGAAAGGTGGCAGATATGGAGGGAATCGAAAGGGGGGCATTTTAAGTCTTGTGGGCTGATCAAGAAGATCAAAGGGGAAGGAAAGGGCCTTGGGTCTGAGTTGGCTTGGTCAGAAAACAGAGGAGGAATCCACCTGGCATATCTTTGAACCTGGAATGGAGTAACCCCAACATACATTCCTGTATACGTACAGATCATTAAATCGACCCAGTGAGAACTCCCTTAATATCACACACCACTTTTTACATTACATTTACATTACATGCATCACTTAAACCACAGCTGCACTGGATAGCTGTACGATGTGCTGAGGAAAACTGAATGGCTTAGGAGTAGTGGAGCCATTTAATAGCTAGTGGATAAGCCTTCAAGTGGCAGTGCCCAAGAAAAATGGGGATGTTCATTTTGTGTAGACTTCCACCATCGGACTGTCTTAATTCACTGGCATGCTCTGGGCCTACATGGAGCACGAACCATCAAACTCTGGAAAGCTGTTGGTGTCCCAAAGATACTTGATAACTTTCCAGCCGCATATCCTAAGCGATATATGGTGTCACGTGGGAGAAGCACTTGAAACCTCTAACAGCTATTCTGGTGGAAATCCAGAAAGCTCGCTGAAACCATCAATCCATGAAAATGCAGCTGGGCCCAGCAGGAGGTTCACTATCTGAGTTATACCCTTAAGAATGGGCTAGTAAAATACCAGATCAACACGGTACAGACGATCTAAGTATGCCCACAGCCTGAAACTAAAAAACAGAGGCAGTCCCATAAGATCAATGAGTTAGTTTCTCAAACTAAGGGTTCTGACCCAAAAGGCAAGACTATTGTTGCGGGAAGGGGGCTCATGAGAACAGCGGCTGCTGGCCAGACGCCCAGCTCTGAAAGCAACGCCTCCACCAGCAGGAGTGCAGACGTAAGGGTGGTATGGCATGGGGGGATGGGTCATCCCTGGGGGAATCGTTACATCCTGAAATATTTCAAAGGGGGTCCCACCAAAAACATTTGAGAACTCCTGCATTATATGGTACAAATGCTTCATTCCCCATCTGTCTCTCATCACAGTACCCCTTACAGAATTCAATTAAGATGAGCCATAAAGTTCAATGGAATGCAGACTATGAGCGTGTCTTTGTAACCCTGAAAACCTGTGTATGTGAACACCCAGTCTTACGAAACAAAATATTTCATCTTCGGGCCATTGCCGATCTGTCATGAAAACTGGTTTCCCAACTCAATTTACTGTCACTGAGAGCATGTCTAGTAATAAAGCAAGCTGTGGAAAACCCAAAATATTACCTGGATGGCTGATGTTTCTCCCACCTATTGTACATAAAAAAGATGCACTGAGTTAACTAAAGGTTTGATTTTATACCATTTTAGTTAAATCAGTGCAATAAGGCTGCGTAGACACTTATTTTGGTTTAAGACAAACATTTTGATTTGGCTTAAGTTGATTGGGAACAGGTTTAAACTACACTGAAATAAGCCACTCTTAAACCAAAATGAGACTGTCCACACAGAGATTTACCCCAGTTTAATACAATTGTTTTTTTTTTAATGGATTTAAGATAATTCAGAGCAAATTTATTGTGTAGACAAGACCTAAATAACACCTGATAATGCAGTGATTCCATTTATATCTCTTTGTGCATTTTTGGCTGATATCAAAACAGTATCTGAGAATCTCCCGTGTATTTACAGATTTAGCTTCACAACACCAAAGATGTATTATTCCTATTTTACAGATGGGGAATTGAAGCACAGGAGATTATGTGACTTGCCAAAGTGACACAGAAAGTAGACTTGGAATTGAATGGGTTTGTGCTTAAAGCACTAGATTGTGACTAGATTAGAGAGGCCTGACAACCAGAGGGAGTCTGAAGGCCAACTGTATAATTGGGTTTTAAAAGGTTAGAGGGGTAGCAGGTATAAGAAGCTACTCTGTTACAGGATATCTGGCCTGCTACCAAAAATTTGGTTAGCAGACTGTCCTGTACTGGAAAGTTTATTGGTTTTGTGTACCTAGTTTTTCTTTTTGTTATACTAATTCTGTATTATCTTAAACAATTCACAAACCCTTTTACTGCACCAGACATTTAAACCCAGAGCAGTTTTCTGGGGACACTCTGGTCTTCCTGGCATTGCAACAGCCAAGTCATTTGTTGTGGTAACCACAGATCTGACACTTCTGTCCTCAGATTAAATGAGTGCCTCACTGTGCACCCTACCCCAGCACCCCAAAGCAAGAGTGAGATGAGCCCTGATAATGTTGCATTAAGCACAGAAAAACTCTGGTCTTCCCCACACCTGGACCACCTCTGACTCCTCAAACTCACACTTGCTCCTGTGATTTTAGCTCAGAATCACTGCAGAGGGAAGAGGGGCAGGCAGAAAGCAAGTCATTTCTGTTCAGCTGGGAGAGAGAGGAATTGGATCAACTGCAAACAGACTAAAACACAGCAATTTAATCCCTGTAATGAGCCTGAAAGGCAGAAGGGGAATCAGAGCCCATCTTATCCCTGTGACATTCTAGTGCCAATGCACACCTGTCTGATGGCAGGTGTTCACATCTGACTGCTTACACCCCAAACAGTTCTCTGTTAAGCAGCAGTGCGTGGACAGAACTAGCTGCTCAAGATCCCACCTGCACAACTCAGTTTTTAACCCTTGGTTCAGTCTGGTCCCCTAATTATGAGATCTCGGTTTAATGGCCCATGCCAGCGTGGAAGTGCTGCACTTGCAGCACGCACTCTTTCCCCTTCTCCCCTCACGGCTGTTGCCCCTTACAGCATTTCTGCCCACCCGCTTCAGGCAGAATGGAATGAGTGCTGCTCAGAGGCAATGAAAAACCAACTGGGCAGGTCGCCTGTGTGGGGAGCTCCACAAGCACCCAATGGAGAGGCAGAAGAGGGGCAGGGAACTGCAAGAGGAGCATAAACAATAGGGTGGAGGGAAGGACAGAGTTATGGAAGGTGAAGAAGGAAGGGTGATAGGAGGAAGACAAGAGCTGGAGGGGGTGCAAGGGGACAAGGAGGGGAGAAGGGTAACGAAAAGGGAATGCAGGTGGCCAAATAAGTAGAGCCCAGAGAATGACAAACCCACTTCTGAGGTAACACCATCACTAATTCTATCTTGGACTTGTTAAGGAGCCTGTGGCATGGCAGGAGCACAAAGGACATATCTCAATTCAGTTTAACAATTCCAGCAGGGGCCCTTTCAATATTCCCACCTCCACTTCACACAGCAATTATAGATACCTTCCACTGCTTTGACCTTCTCCTCCATCTCCCGCTTCCTCTCCTCCCTTAGAAGCTGTTCCTGCTCCTTCTTCTGCACTGCCAGAAGGATTTGGCGCTCCTCCTCTTCCTCCCTGCGCCTTTGCTTCTCCATCCTGCTGAGCACACCTGGGGCCACCTGTAAGAAAAGGCCACATATGGAATAGTAATGGTCACAGACAATGAGGTGGCACTGGCTTACATGAATCCGATCAGATGCAGATTTACTTTGAATGATACTTAAAAATGTAACGACAGTAGGTGATGGAAACCAAAACACATACAATCTCTCTGCCAAAGAAACTACACTCTATAAACTGTATTCTCCTCCCACAGTTCTTAACCAGCCCATGTCCAGTTGGGCTGTAAATTCCACAGAGCAGGTACCACATCCTTTTATTAGTCTGTGAAGTGCCATGCACACATATGGCACCATGGGGAAAGGCACCATGGGAAAAACTTTATTTGCTTGATTTCATTATAAGCTGAACGCTTGGATCATCCATCAACATTCCCATCCCGCTGACAGTTCTACAAAGCACAGATGCCCTGAACATACCAAGGGAAACTATCACACTTGGAAATAACCCATATGCCCATTAGCGCTCGACCTCCATTCTCAGGGTATAAACAGCAACAATCGCTTAGGCACAAGGCATTTCCTGAAGATTAATGATCAGCTGGGGTTTCTCAGCTGCCCCTCAGGCCATCAACTTTTCCCTGCCCAACATTAATCCCAAGAAAAAAGCCCTGCACCTTGATCACTATTGCTTTACTGTTTCACCTGCCTGGAAATAGGACCTGCGGGTGCTTTGAAAAATTGCTTGAAAGGTTGTACAGTGAAACCAGACATATTGTAAGTGCCTCCAGATTTTTGTTTTCGTACCGAAATGCTATTTAGCAACGTCCTATAGCAATGCGCCTTGGAAAATCATCCCACACAATCCTCCACCCCATCTCCAGCAGTAACAACACTCGAGGAGAATTATTCTTCACCCCATCTTGCCCACCAGTAGAAGCACTCCACAATTACAGAGATGTATTCGGTCAGGGCCCTGGGTGCTTTACCCAGCACTACCAGTGTGTCCCACATTAAAGTGCAGACTGTGGAAAAAGCAGAAAAAAAAACCTCTTCTGCTCTGACCAGAATGCAGTGAACCCTTTGGGCATTACCTTATCCTATGAAGTGGTCTCATTTATTTGATTCAGAATCCCTAAAAGTATCCAATTAATTCTGCCAGACCCACTGCCTGCATCCTAGGAGACGTAGCACAGAATCACAGCAATTAGAGATAAATTGGACTAGAAGATGTAAAAGGTCACTTCCCACAGCCACTACAGGACCCTTCCTACAGTGCAAAATCTCTGCCCAGTTGTAATATCACAAGCAACAGACTCCAGTCACTTTCCCAAGGAAGCTATTCCATGGGTTTACACATCTCGCTATTAGCCAATATCTCTTGATACTCTTCTCTTAATTTCATCCAATTACTCTTAGTTGCACTTTATACCACCTTAAATTCTCTTCCTTTTCAATAACACTCCAGCATTTATGTTCTTAATCAGGCACTTAGTCAAACTGCACATATTTAATGTGTGTGTGTGTGGGGGTATGTTTCCTTATAAGTCGACCCTTCCAGACCTCAGTCACTGTAGCTGCTTTTCTCAAAATCCACTCTAGAGGGTCTACCACTAGAACCACTAGTTCTCAGGATGCCCAGAACTGAACCCAATACTCCAGATGCAGTCACCACAGAGTTGCAGAGAGAAGGAGTCAGTTCCTTGTTCCATGGGATGATGCTTCTGTGTAGGAGGTTCAGAACTGCACTGACATTCTTAGCTGCCATACCAAAAGGCCAACACCTGTCTAATTTAACTTCCACTATCACCCCGAGGTCTCCTTGGCTTTGTTACCCGACCATAGGGCCCATCCTTTAAACAGGTACATATATAAATTCAGTGGTGTGAGTAGTTTCATTGAAGTCACATGCATAAGCGTGTGCACAACTGGGCCCCATATTTTTAGAGTCTCTCAGTCTCCTTGCGTTTCCCCTCAAGGGGTTCAAACCACCTCCCAATTTAGTATGTGCTAATGTCACTGGCATGCTAACATGTCCAAAGACAATAAGACAAAAGGGTGATTGGCCGGCAGTGGCAAGTACATAGCAGATTTTATTTATGATGCATCAGCCAGTTTTTTTATTCTCACAGCAGGAGAGCCAAGCCAATCTGTGTGCTTCACCAGACACCATTTCTGCAGATGAATACAACTCCCCCTTCTCCCAGCCTCCATATTTATATTTAGATGCATGGCAGCTATGGTTTTCAATATCAGTGTTCTAGAAAGGTGCTGGCAAAACACCTAGCCTGCAGTGCTCAAGACTGTTTTCAGTCCAGGTACACTAAGCTTTCCTATGACATTTGGCCATATCCAGGTGGTCTCTCTCCACAATGTGGGAGGCAGCAGCCAAGGGGTAGACAGTGTCCTTGCACAGGACACAGTGTTTACAGAGCTCACAAGAGTTTTAAACAAACCAAAGGTGCCCCCGGCAGATCTGGTGCCATTCTGATGTGAATTAAAGAGGGGAAACAGGGAAATCACCAACCCAACACAATGAGCAGTGCAATTCCAACATACAGCCACAACAAAAAAAATGTGTTCCCAGTGGCTCTTGCAGTCCTACTGGGCCTTATTACAGCAGTTATAGGCTGGGATGCTTTAAGATGTTTTCAATGCATAGTGGCCTGATTTTCAAAGGGGCTGAGTGCCTGCAACTTCCAGTGAAGTCAAAAAGAGCTAAGGGTGCTCATCTTAGAAATCAGGCCACTGACCCCCAAGCAGATGATGTGCTGGAAGGTGTCTACCTGCACACCTGCTGGGATGAGAAATGCCAGCATATAATGTAAGTAAAACTTACTTGCTGAACCAATAGTTGGCAAGGGTTGTTTTTTTTTATCCGTTTTTCCTTGCTCGCATAAAACAAACCGAATTTCTGCGATTCTAACGTAACCGTCTCCTTCCCTCCTACAGAGGGCACTGCAGGCCACAGCATCACCAACTCCCCCACCCCCAGAACCTCCTTTCTGCCTTTCCCGTTGGCTTCCGAAATGGGCCATCCCGGTGATACTCAATATCAACATAAGGAGATGAAGCACTAGTTCCCCTGGCCTCCCCCAGTCCGGGCATAGCTCCTGCCCCTTCCCCTGATCCCCTGAATGTTTTCTGCTAGGATTTCCGCAGTTTCTCCTTAATGAGGGTGCTGCTCAAAAGGTTTTTAATGAGCAGTTAATCTGAACCACCTGTTGAGAAATCCCCTGAAGGATAAGAAGCCTACAGAGCAGTTACATCTCAGATTTAAGCAGTATCCAGAGCTTGGGGCTAGACGGGGTCACTCACACAGCCACGATACTGCGCAGGAATGAGGTTTTGTGCCTGGATCTTGCCAATGCAGCCCCCACCCCACCTTTAGCAAACAGATCATCAGATGCTGTGGCATCTTTCTGCCTCCCATGTGGCACACGTGACTCCAATGTCATGCTGGGCCGCTAATAGACTCCTCTCCCTGGAAATGTGAATATCCTGAGACTCCCTATGGCAGTAACTGCTAGCAACCCCAACTCCACAGCACAATAAGAAGCAGTGCAGGGAAGGCCCTGAGCTCACTGGAACCAACGTACTGGCACACAGGCAGCAATTAACAGCCCTCTGCACCAGTGGACCTGATTAGCAGCCATTCAGACTCCATGAGTTTCCCTGCCCCCACCTTTGGATTTTTGCTGCCTGTATATGAACATTTCGTTTCACTTCACGGCTGGTGAGCTCTGTGGAGAATGTCCCTGGTCAAACTGGCAATGGTTAGGATCTCATTCCCCTCTCCATTGGCTCCTATCATTTATTTAGCTAGTCTAATTCATTTATTTTAACAAAGGGAAAACACATGACCCCCTTTCTGCTCTTCCCTCATATTACAGGCATAGAACACGCCTAGACCATCCATCCACTCCAGACCATGGCTTATGTGCAATGTTCTCTACAGGATGTTTTCCAAAGTTTTGTCCAGTTTATTTTAAAATACCCAAGTAATGATTTTTTTTCCTACTGCCTCAAATGGGAGATTATTCCATTGCCTAACAGACCTTGAGTCTAAGTTTTTCTAGGTTAATCAACCTAAATTTTCCCTTCCTGCTCCATCCTATTTCTCCTAATTACACCTTGTGTACTACACCAAAGAATTAATCTCCACTTTTACTGTTTACTCCCTGTCAGGTATATGTAGCCTCATGTTTTTACCTTTGTTAAGCTATACATTCTTCACTTCCGTAATTTCCTTTTGCAAATCAATCGTTCTAGCCCCTGATCCTATTTAGATTTTCTCTGAACAGCCTCAAATTTGTCAGTATTTCTCAGATAATGAAGTTCCCAAAGTGAATAGTCCTGCAGGTGCAATGTTCTCTGAGTTAGAGAGAAAGACTGTTACTTCCCTGATTCACGAAGAGATGCTTGTGTGCATGCAGCCCATAATTGCATTGGCTTCTTTCAGTGCCATTGCATATTCATGTTTAATTTGATGGCTGCTATCAAGCTCTCTTTCAGCATGAATGCTTTTAAGTTTTCCTTCCTACTGAATAGCTATGATTTGGGTTATTTTTCCCCTGAGATATTTGCTTGCAACTATTTTCAAACTTTCTCACCTCCTGCTGGATTGGCTTGATAGGCTGATGGTCAGACATCCACCTGGGCGAAAACTCAGTGTGCTGCAGGCGCTTCTCCTGAAATGGGGGTGGAGGAAGGGAGAGAAGGCAAAGACCTGAATGGGGGTACACCACTGATGCTGGTAGGAGAATTTCTGGATTAGGAATGACCATGAAGCTACTATTGGCTTTATAAGAGTAGCATCAGACAGACATCTCCAAAGACCAGACTGGCTTTGGAGTTGATTTTAGAAGCATGTTCTCAGGAAGTTCAGACTCCAAATTTGTCCCATCTCAAAATAGTTATCTGATAGGCAGTACTCCTCAGACTTTAGCCATCCAACCTCTAGCCACCACTCCATCACCAAAAATCCCACTCCTTGCAAACAAAACCTAATATCCCGTTTACATGGTACCTAGATAGCGTTTAGGAATCCTGTACTGCTCCAAGTGTCTCAGCTGAAGCAGGTAAGACATCCTTCCCTATTCCTGGGGGGTCTTCGATGGCTGACTGGCTTTATCCCTCTCCCAGCCGTCCAGCGTCTCTGCACTCAAGAGCAGTCACGATATGGAGATAAACAGGCTGTCACCTCCCCTGCCTTGTGTGCTCACACCCACCTTCTGTGCGATCATGTTGCAAATCTCAGGCAGGAAGTCTTCACTCAGGAGTTTGTAGAGCTGCCGTTCTCTTAGGGAGGTTCTCTCTCTGAAGCTCTCTGTGATCTGCCTCCACTCCTCTTCTGTTTGACACAGCAGCCACCATGTCCCACGGCCTGGTCCCTGGGAGCCTTCAAGAACATAAAGGGATATTATCTGTACAATGATTACTGTGACACCTTTCCTCCAACCCACATCCTACCCTCCATAACTTAGGAAGGAAGAAAGACACTAGCTGGGTACACACACCTAGGTAACATGGGCCATGGCTAGGAAGAACAAGAAGCATCGTTCATGTATGTAACAGGAAGACCTGCATAGCTGTGGCTTCATTGAAAGCTCTCTCAAGAGCACTGTCATGGCCCCCAGCGCCAGTAATACACACTCCAGGGCACTGTACACTGGGGTGGGAAATAAAACTATGGCAGCATCTGGAATATTTTGGGTGAAATGCTATTGTTAACCTAACCCACCCTAAAACCACAACCATGACTATCAGGCAGCTCCTGGGAGGAGCAGACAAGTGGGGAAACAAAGAATTAACTTCCTTAGCTGTAATTTGTTTCTCACAGTGGAGGACAACTGGGTCTGCTATTCATGGGTTACAGCTGCTTTGACTCCCTCTGCCGGACTGCTGCAGCGCGGCACTGTGACACAGCCAGCTTCTAAAGCTGAAACTATCCAAACTAGCAGAAAACATCCATCCGATAAACCAACAAACATTTTGTTTATGTCGTTTCAGCTTTGGGAGTTCTCACTTGAATTCAGAGTGTGGAACTGCAGCAGTCCAGAGAATAGCTGAACGCTGGGGAAGAAGGAAGGGGTAGAAATGAGTTGCCTCCATCGTGGGCAGGTCTAAACCAAAAGTAACATTCAGACCACTGGATACTCATGTTTGAGAAAAGAGTCTCCCACTGAGTCCCTTTGGAGAAACTTTCACAATATGCTGGCATCTCTCCTCTCGTCTCATTAACTCCTTGTGGGTCCCGGGCTCCCCAGTAAGGACCTGGAACGTGGATTTTCCTAATTCCAGGTTTACACAGTTGTGACAGTGTAGATGGAGACAGGCAAGAAGGATAAGGAGGGCCCTTACTATCCACCTTTGTGACTGTCTCCATTTGACAAAGAGGGCAAAATGCACCCACCACAAACAGGAGCACATGGCCTGTGCTCTCCCCTCCTCTGGAGAGTGTCCATACATAGTCCTTTTCTTCTGATCTTAGTGAGTGAGTAGATGAGGGTCTCCCAAAGCCTATTCCAAACTCAGCCTCCCGCACAATAACCTAATTCATTAGTCATTCCTCATCCCACAATAGTCCCTTGCTCTACAGGAAGCATTTAGCTGCCTAGGCTCCTGGGAATAAGTTGGTCTATTTCTTTACTCGCTCATTCATTCCTAGAACAATCAGAACCAATGGGGCTAAAGACACAGGGCACCACTTTCAGAGAGCCTCTCACTAAACAAACCCTCCTTCCTTGGCAATCTTGTCTCTCTTAGCTTTGGATGATTTTAAACCTGGGATAGCAGATCATATTCCTCCTATGCGCCCCAAAATGTCTTTACCATTTTTCATCTGTGTCTCATGTATGAGCGAGTTCTCTTCAGCCTTCTCCCTATAAAGAGGAAAGCAATTACATACACAGGTAATGATATAAAAACATACCCAAAGTCATTTCACCAACCACTGACATGCAGCCACTTCTGGGGAGGAATGCAACCGCTGTTTAATACATTGCAATACCACACAAATTTTGTACAGGAAGTGAGAAATATCCTGTTTGAATGAAACTTCAAGGAAAATTACGTATATGGTCAAAGTGGAATTCGGCCAGGACAACATCCCTACTCTTCCGGATAGTACCATGAGATCTTTAACGATTTCCAGTAGGCAGGACTGTGGTTTTAAATAGCATCTAAACACAGTACCTCTAGCAGCAACGTGCCCCCTAGCAGGTCAAATGGGTCAGTATGGACTCAATGGGAAGAATGACATCTACTGTTTCACCCACATTGATTCCAGCAGCACCTGGATTTTCCTTAGAGTCCTCACCCAAGTACCAACCAAGCCTGTCCGTAGCAAGATGTGTTGAGATCATGGCTTCAGGGGGTATGACTACCGGGAGAATTACCTTTTGTCTCCCAAATGGAAAAACAAATGGTCTGTGAGGGATCTTCAGTACTAATGGGAGACTCTAAAAGGTACATCAGTACTATCAATGCCAAGAAATACTTGTCAGCTTTTCTCCTTAGATGAGACTATATCACATAACCATTCCAGGAACACCCTTTTCCTTACCTCAACAGATTCTCCTCCAGCAGTTTTTTCCGTTTTGGGGGCCGCCCTCGTCTCTTGCCTGTTTTCCCAGGAACATTTGGGGTATTTGTTTGTCCCCCATTTCCTCTGGAACACAATGAAAGCTTAGAAAACATCTACTGAAGAAAGGAACTGTGGCTGGCAGGGGAGGAGGGAATGAAGGAGTGGGAAAGGGAAAAAAAAATCAGAACAGCTGCTATGAGCCCAACTAGGGGAGGGATTAACTACAGTAGCCAAATGGGAGGGAGGGAAGGAGGAACGGGACTCCCACTTGCTGGGTGACTAATTCAAGAGCAGACAATGACTTGTAACTGCTGCTGTCTCTGAGGGGCAGATAACTTGGAGTGGAGTGGTGGTGGCAGAGGAATCTTCCTATCTCCCTGGCAGATTTTTTGTGGTGCCATGAAGTCTATGCTTGGCTTCAGTTGCCTTGCATCAGGATTTAGCTAGTGGTGTATTTGGCAAATCTTACTCATGCCCTGCACAAACACAGGCCACCATCACCCTCCCAGCAGCAGCCCAATAGATTTTATTTAACTCAGATTCATTGCTGCATGGTCTGCTTTACCCAGGCTGTGTGAAAACTAGGAAAACTTAAAAGCTGTTACCTGTCTGAAGCCAATTCTCCATTTGATTTCCCCAGCAACGGCTCTTCTTTGTACATCCGAGTGCCATAGAAATACCAGTAGAGGGCACCATTACTATCCTCGCCCAGTGGTTCTACACGGAGGCTGTCTGCATCCAAACCCTGCATTCAGTTGGGAGCACATAGTGAGAGACAGTGACAAGTTGAAAAACAGCCGCACTGTCACTCAAAACATGCTGACATCCCTCCACAAACACCCCGCTCCACCCCCACAACACATCTGTTCTGATGCAGTTCTGGGAAGATATTACTCTAGAGAAAAGAATACATTCCCTCTCCACCTAGGGAGAGATTTAGATTGACATTTCTAATTTGCATGTTCTCTTTAGTTTTAATATTTCATTTTTGGTGCTCATGACAGTGAAGGTCTAATTAGCCCTGGCTAGAGTCATGCATAACATGGGAGGCTCTGTAGAAACTTCCTATATTCAGTTCTCCCAATACACTTGAATAATGGGGGGTGGCAGGGGGGCTGTTGCACGACTGAATTGCAGTCCTAGCTCCCACAGCACTATAGATACCCTGGAAGCACTCCCAGATATTCAAATCAGGTTACATCTCTGAAGACCACATCAGGCCAATTTATGTAGTGGCATTTGTGCTGCGAGTACATCCATGACAGAGATTCTACCACTTCCTTAGCTCCTTTGTAATCTGACATAGCCCAGGTCTCCAGAAGTGAAAAAAGCATGACTATTAATTCCCTGCACTACCACCAAGAATTTAACCTTAAAAACATTTTTTGATAAAAAAAGTTGCATCTCCAAATCTGCAAAATACATATACAATGGAAAACCTATGTACCTCACCAAGAGGCTGCCTCAAAAAACCCCAAACCAACCCAAGCCCTTGAACATTAATAGACAGAGAGAGAGAGAATGGGGAGACCCAGTCACCAATATTTCCAAAGCTGAGTCTGAAGACAAAGAGAAAAAAGGACTTGAGGGAGAAATACTTCCAAGCTACAGTTCAAATCTCCAATCTCTTCCTCCCCAAACTGACAGACCAGAAATGCCACAGTAGCATCAGCAAAGTCCTGTCCCATTGGTTGGAGACCGGCTGATGTACACAAGGAATGGTGTGAAAAAGGAAAACCAGCCTCTATAAAAGCAAACATTTCCCTCCAACTCCATTTCACAATCCAGCCTAGCTCACTGTAACTGCCATCTTCCCTATCTGTCAGCTGCTGTGGTCCAAAGCACCTTGAGGAGGTCGAAGACATCATCTGCATCAAGCCGGTAATCGCAGAGGCGGTGCAGGATCTCCACGCGGGTGCGCAGCGGCAGCTCCTGAAAAGTGGATTCTCGTAGGGGGTTGGGTTTTCCTTCCTCCAGCTCCCAGCGATAGTTGATAATGTCCTCAAGGTAGCTGTGAAACGTCTGCGATCTAATCAAGAAACAAGTCCCCCCTACTGTAGGTTAATATGCAAAAGAGAGGACTTAGTGGGAGCAGGAAATGAAATCTGAACATCCAAGCAAGGCTGTAAGCAGCACCCTGCTGGCTCAGAACCACGCTGGACAAAAATCAATGATTTTTTTAAAAAAAATATTGGATTTTTTTTTAAATTTAAATCGGGTCTCTTTTTAAAAATTTAAAATCATCAATAAAATACTAAATTTCTCTCTCATTTAAAAAAAAAAACAACAGTTACAATTAAATCTCATCACAAAGATGCTAAACCCACACTTACAGTCCCATAAAAATGAATTAATGGCTCTAGACTGTTCAGCCTAACTACCAGCTCTTGCTTCTTGAAAGTTCTGGGCTTTCAGTTTCTGTTTCTCAGCAGACTAAAGTCACATGTGCAAAGACAGACACAGGCTGGATAGAATTGCTGCTATTCTGTGCTTATGTGGTGGTGGAGCTGGGCCAAGCAAGGCAGAGGAGTTAGTTAAGACACTGTCTTAAAGACGGAGAGACAAAGGACGGAGGCAGAGTAGAAAAGAATTGGAAAGTAAAAGGGAAGACATTATTCAGTATACACACAGCTTCCTATATTCCCCCACACTTTTGCCACAGGAAAAACTGTCATGGATTCTGGGTGCAAGAGAGACCCTATCTAGGAATATTTTGAAGAAATTTCTTCTGAGGGTAAAAAGGGAAAATGTGTCAAGTGTAAGCAGTGCAAGAAGGAGATGCAGGGCCTAGTTGGAAGAATGAAACATCATAATGAAAACTGCTTATTGGGAGAAAATGATGTGGATGAAGATGTGGATACGTCTGAAGAACAATGTGGACCAACTGGTTAGTAACTTAAATAATTCACTTTGCAATGCATCATTCTTCAAGACCCTCTCTATGCCTTTTAGTATAAGTGTGATTTAACAAGTATATTCCCAAGCTGTTTGCTATGTTGGATGTTGCTAGAAAAAAATGTTTAGTTTAGCTAATCCTTATGTCTTGTTTAATTAGTTAGCTAGGTTTAGAATCTATCACCCAAGTATACGGTACAGAAAGCTGCAGTAAGAGAAATCTAGAGTTGCCAGTTGCCATTGGGGTGTCATTTTCTTATTTTATATTACATAATACATGCCCCTTATTTTTTAACTTTATAGACACAGACCATAATGGCGATGCCCATAAGTCTGTTCCCTATTTTACTTCAGCCTAACTCTGCTTTCCCAAAGGAACCCCATCCTACACTTGTTTTCTCAAAAAACAGAAGTGCCAGTGAGTTCTATGGGGCTTACTCCAAAATTAAATGCACTCGAAGTGCAGTCAGTCTTAGCTTTTTTTGGTCATTTGGAATCGGATCTGCATCCTTGCTGAAAAAAATGTAAATGATTAACTGAATAAGAGTGGAAGAACCGAGAAGAATGACTATTCAAAATCATTTTTTTAATTTTGTTTCAGGATTCAATTTAAGCATAAAAGACTGTGACTGTCTGTCTGCAACAACTTCGGAGTCATCCGCTGGTACTTTTAGCAGCAATGCTGTAACTAAACATATTTGAGACAACAAAGTATCTGTAGCAAGCAAGATTTCACTCATCCAGTAAAACCACCACCATCGATGGGTTTGTGGTAAGGACCAGCAAATACCAACAAGACACCATAGATGAAAAGATTGCTCGGTTCATTTATGCCACAAATTCTCCTTTTCACATTGTTAACAATAAACACTTCATTGACATGGTTGAGTCCTTATGACCAGGCTACACTCCACCTGGTAGAGCAGACATTGGTGGAAGGTTGCTAGATACAGTGTATGAGAAGGAACTTGAAAAGTGTGCAAGAAATACTGAGGAGAAATTTGCCAGTTTAAGCCTTGAATGGTGGAACAGTGTACACAATGATCCAGTAACGTGTGCCGGTGTGACAACAGAAGATGGGGTTGTGTATCTTTCAGAAACGATAGATACATCGGGATATGCCGACACAACAGAGTATTTAAAAGTGGCAGTGAAGGCTGTAATAAACTGTGAACAAAAATTCAACTGTCACGCACGCAGTTTTTTCACAGACAATGCTGCAAATGTGGCAAAGATGAGAAGATTCTTAGAAGAAATGGAAGGATGCTCTTTAATAACATGGCTGCAGTGCCCATTTAATGTATCTTTTACCCAAAGACTTCAGTACGTCTTCTCCAGGAATAAAAGAAAATGTTGGTGAAGTCGCAAAATACTTCCGTAACAACCATTTTGTTTCAGCTTCACTGAAAAGAGCGGGAGGATCCAAACTAATTCTCCCTTAAGATGGTTGGTGGAATTCTGTGGTTGATGTTTTGAACAGTCTATTAAGAACTGGCCTATTCTCATAGAACTTTGTGAAGAAAACCATGATAAAATAGATGGCAGTATCTCATCCAAAGTATCTAACATTGGATTAAAGAGGAATGTAGAGAATATACTCAGTATAATGAAGCCTATAGCCATAGCCTTAAACAAACTTCAGAGAAACTGTTACTGCATGGCTGATGCTGTTGAAATTTGGAAGGCACTACAAGAGACATTGAAGAAAGAAATACCTCACCAGAAAGTTAAACTGCTGGCAATAAAGAAGCGAATGGATCAAGCACTAACTCCACCTCATTTTCTTGCGAACATTCTCGACCCCAGATATAAAGGTAGATGCCTAACTTCTGAAGATGCTGCTAATGCTATGGCATGGGCATCTCAAAATCATGCCTCAGTTATGCCAGTCATAATAAATTTCAGGGCTGGAGTGGAACCATTTAAACACTGTATGTTTACTGATGATGTTTTGAACAAAGTCATTCCTCTGAATTGGTGGAAATCATTATCTAGGCACCTTGAAACAGAGTTTCTTCAGTTGCTAAGCCAACTTTTCACAGCAGTAGCTTCCTTTGCAGGCGAAAAGAGAATATTTTCATCATTTGGTATTATTCACTCAAAGCTAAAAAATCAACTGGGCGTTGAAAAAGCAGGAAAACTCGTATTTCTGTTTCAGTCTATGAATAAAAATGACAGTGGGAGGGGGAAGATGAAAGCTAGTTGTAGAAGTTTTAAGGACAGCATACGCTTAGTTTTGTTATGATTTGTCTGTTAGAGTTAATAAAATTTGAAAATTAAAAAAAAAACTCAAGAGACTTCTGGAAATGCAAATGTGAACCACTTATGTAACATTTAAGATTTAGTTTAATAAAATATAAATGCTATTGTGTTTGTGTGTGACTTAGTTCTTACCCTTCCTAATGTACTGCTGCTTCATCTGCAGCTTGACACAGGTAATGAGTATTAGGTACTATTTCCTAAATTGATAAAAATCAAGTTATCTAAAAAAATATACAAAGTATACCCTCCTAGATGTTGTAAAACGCTGTACTGAGTTGTAAATTAACATGTTTTAGTGATCAGATTTGCACCATTGTTTAAGAAATACGTGAAGAAGTATCAGTGGGAAACCTGATTTAAATCGATGATTTTCTCTTGGTGATTTAAATCACCTTGATTTAAATCAATTATTTAAATTGCCTTAATTTAAACCAATCCACCCATTCAGAACAATCTAAATGAATTTAGCATGAAGCAGGGAAGTCCCTGGGAAACTTTCAGGAATGCTTTTAAGAACTGTGTCCTAGGACAGCCATGGTTAGTTAAAGCTGTTCAGCTCAGCTTGAACCTCTCATATGTGCTGGCAATATTCTCCTATCTGCAACCGTCCAGGATTTATAACATCATTTAAAGCCTCTTTGTTAGTCTCCGTCCTTTTCATCACATTATGTAGCAGTTCATATCAGCACTGACTCTGACTTTTCTAAAAGGAAGATGTAAGGGAGCAGTTACAGACAACTCTGATCCTTTTCTGCCTTCCTCCATTTCAGCAGACACCATCGTTATTTACCAGGCTCACAGTCGCTCACCTGTCCCTGGCCATATCGTCATACATCCAGGTAATTACCAACCCCTACACTTTCTTCCAAATCATTTTAAAGGTCAGGTCCTATGGTATCCTAAATGGCAGAACACTTGTCCAGGCCTGGACTACTTTGTCCTGTTTGGCCAAAATGCAGCTACTAGAATTATCTTCCTTGTCTGCCAATCAAACCATATTGCTTCCCTCTTTTAATCTTCTTGGCCACTAATTCCCCACCTTGACCACAGTAGCATATGTAAACTCCCTGTCCTCACCTTACACTGAACAGCAGCTCTGGTGCATGTGCTGGCCTGCCACATCTTACTTAGATTGCCAACCGTGCTCAGACAAACGAGCGTGTGTCTGATTTTAAATGGCGCGTGTTCTGCATGTGGAAGTCTCAGGCTAAGACAGTGGTTCCTGCGCCCGCTTGTGGCCCGATTAGCGCAGCAGCTGCTAAAAAAAACCCAAACCAAAAGACTGCTGTACTGACTGCCTCACTCCTGGGTCCCAGCCAGGGTGGGGCACCGTGTAGCCCAGCTGGAGCGCTCCCTGTCAGCAAGGAAGGTGAGGAAAGCCCCAGTGATGGGGGGAGGAACTCAGCCTGCCACTCCTTCCCCATGCTGCAGGGACTCGCGGAGAGTGCTGCCACCACCAGGGCGAGCGCGGCTTCCTTGCTCTGGGCATCTGGAGAAATGGGGGGCGGGAGGGAGAGGCGCCACACTAGCCACTGCTCCAGGCTGCCTTAGCAGGGGATGACCATGGTCGCCCAGGGCTGCCTGCGGCAGACAGCGACCACCTGCCGGTCCCCTGCTGGCCACTTCCGAACCCGGAGCTCACAGCCAGAGCCAGAGGCGGCCTCCAAGTCTTGGGGGGGAGGAAGGAAGCGCTGATGCAGGGTAGAAATTTGCCCCATGGGCAGCTTCCCAGCTAGGGTCCCCCGTGGTTCGGTGGGTGGGTGGGATCACCCCTGCCCCTGACTGTCCGGGAGCAGGCGTGGAGCTGCCTGACCAGGCAACCACAGCAGACGGGGTGGGGAGGAGGCCTCTCCCTTTCCCATGCAATCTCTGCTCTAGGATTTTAATGCCCTCTGCAGCATTGGGGCACAGCCCCTCTGGCCTGGACAGTGCCCCAGTGTTGAGCCCCATGGGGGACTGAGCACATGCTCCTGGTGCCTGCTGCACTGAGTGGGCCTCGGAGCAGCCCTCTCTCCCCCCGCTGCACCCCCTCCCTCCATAGTCACTACCACCAGCCAGAGGTCAGTGCCCACTCACCCAGGCACAGACAGCAGCTGGGCAGGCTCTAGCAAACTGGAAGGGAGAGGCACCTAGGGCAGAGAGCTGCTAAGCTCTACCTCCTGCCCCACAGCACAGCAGCCTGGGGAGGGACACGCTGCTGACACTGCAGCTGTTTTGTGGGCCCAGCTCAGGCAAGGCTTAAAGAGGGCAGAGTCGCAAGAGGTCACAGCCCCGGCAAAGGATATTTAAAAATGGAGTCGAGTCGCTGAAGGGTGCATTTCAAGCGCTGCCCTACCAAGTGCATGAACATTTATTTCAGCTCGGATTATCATAGACTCCCTGCCCCTTACATGCTTTTTCCAGTCCACTTTAAGCACTGAGCTCAGGGATGTACAATTATCTGGCAGTGACCAACACCCCAGGACAATCCTGACTATTGCACAGAAACTGGTTGATTCCCCCCCACCATCCAATATTATATATAATGGGCACTGGTACCCTCTCTCTCTCTCTCTCTCTCTCACACACACACACACGCTCATACTCTTACACATGCACACCCACTCAGCCACACCTGTGTAAACCAATGTGTTTATTGAAATAAAGGGTTTCTTCTGTTAATAGATTGGGCTACTTTTGGGCTAGTATAAAAGTGACTTACAGTAATGTTAAGTGAGGTACAGGTAATGCATATTTTATATTGTGTGAATGCAGCTGCATATGTGGCCCACAATGGTAAATAGGTTGAGGAATATAGGTCTAAGGAATATAGGTAAGATCAAGTACCGAGTAACAAAGCTTTATTTGTTATGAGTGGTGCTACTTCCTCACTCTTGTGACTTGCCAGCATTCCAGAATTGTGTTTTGAAGCCATAAATATGCCATTCCCACATGTGTTCATGGAGGCTGCTCAATTGGATCTTTTTTTGGCACCATCTGACTGCCATACACAATGAAGGGAACCATGCCACAACTGCAGAATAGCCACAAATCAAGCAAATATAAACCTGTAACAAGAAAGTATTAAAGCTTTAATAAAAGATCAACATCAGTCTGGAAGAAGACTGAGAATTAGCAAGAAGATCAGATGTTTAAAAGGGAAGAAGAAAGAAAAGATAGGTAAAGAGAGGTCAGGATAGGATGGCAACCTACAGGAGGACCTGATGCCACATCATTTGTGGAAATGTCCACCCGGTAATATCTTAGAAATGAGTGAAGAGATGCCTATGTCCCCACTCCGCATATTATGATTCTTTCTGCTCCTCAAGTGGAAAATGACTCCTTTTAGACTGACCCCATTTCCCTGAAAATTTTATCTGGCCTCCTATAACATTCAATGACAGATACTTGGATACAATTGGATATGGTGGCTTTAGCAGCTCTGCCTTTTCTCTTTTCTGCCTATGACCAAAAATCCCCCAAAAAGTATATGTCTTTCTGAATGTCTTTGTTCTGCCCAACTGACAGGGGACAACTCATGTCCCAATCAAGTAAATGCAATGTGACCTCCTTGAATATAAGGAAACATTTCAACTGACGTGATATGGAAGGACTATATTAAAGAAGAATTCCTGTGTCATCTGAAGTACCACGTTGTTGGGTAAAATGTGCAGAAATTGTTCTTTGCTAGACAAAACAATCAACATATACAGCCTTCTACGTTAAATAAGAGTAGCCATTGGTTCAAATGGTTGTTCTGTTACACAAATCAGGGCCAAATTCAATTTCCAACTTGCAACTGGGACTTTGATATGGGCAGGCAAAGTTAAACCTGCAGACATGATATTAAATCCTTTGTATAGACTTGGGGCCCCCTAAAACTTCTATTTGATCACAGAGAGAGCTTACACAGTTAGATCTTTAATGAAGTCATCAAATAAGAAAGTGAGATGATATTTGCCAAACTTTTAGAACAGATATCAAGCCTGGACCCCATTTCCTGGAAATATGTTAACTATATAAAAATCCTCAGACAACTTCCTTCCAGGTTTGAAGGAAAAGGCCACAAAAATGACAGCATCCAAAATCTATCCTCTCCAGTTCAAGATGTCAAGGTCTGATTGAACTTTGAGTCAGAAGATCATCTAATGAGGGCAGAGTCTCAGGGGAACCAAACTGACATTTCCAGTTTCTTGGGGAACTAGGGCCCATGGGGCCAAGAAGGAGCTATATGGCTTTGTCCTGATTTTTCTGGCTATCTGAGCAAGAATTGGAACAGAAGGAAAGGCATACATCATATGATCAGACCAGCTGAACAAGAATGCATTGATTTTCCTTGCTTTCCATTTTTGTTGCTGCTCAGAGAAAAACTGATCCATAAAGTTCCCCATTTCCAGAAGATGATCTGAAGGACTTGGTCATTGAATTCATATGTCCTCTGGGGACGCGGGTTGTTGCCTAAACCAAATGGTTTGAGTTTGACTTTTACATAAGTGGCTAAAGTTAGACGTTTCTGCTGTTCAGCCCAATCTCAGATGCATATAGTCTCTGTTGTCATGAGTGCTCCAAGTCTCACTCATCAATTTGTAAAATCTGCTGCTGTGTTTGCACCGCTTTGAATCAGGACAGAATGAGAACATGAGATAGGAACCAGATGTCTCAGGGCATTCCCAATAACCCTCAATTCCAGCCAATTTATATTTATCCTCCTCTCTATGGTTGGCCATTTTCCCCAGACAAGCATGAGTCCATATGTGGACTTCTCAGCCTGTCAGAAAAACACCCCTGGTTATTCTCACCTTTAGTATTTCTATTAATGGTTCAACTCTGGAAAGGTTGCTGGAGGAGGCCCTCTCTGTTGGAAAAAGAAGAACTTCCCAGAAGGATTATGATTTGACTGTGCAAGGACGCCTGTTGGCAATCCCTTACAGATAGCAGACAATGATTACGTCTCATGTTGTGCTTCCTATTAACAATGTCTGAGTCCAGGAGTTGAAAGATCACCACCAGACTATTGTGGGGTATCAAGATAAATTCTGCACTACATCTAGATCTCGTGTCCTAAGAAAAACCATTGAGATGGGGACAGTACCTAACCCCCAGTTGTACGAGGCTCTATGGAAGGGTTAGTTAACGCTTGCTGGAGCTGATCAAAAACCCTTGAATCTACAGGACTTACCTGTTGAGAACCCCAGTGAGTCATCTGTTTGGACTGGGATCAAGGCAGCAGATCAAAATAGTAAGATCTGCATATTCCTTCTTCTGAGGTTATCAAAATCACCATAATTTAGACAAAAGTTCAACCGATGGAGACAATGCTAAGCCAAACGGTAAGACTACATACTGAAAATAGCATCCTTCCAGCACAAAATGAAGGTATTTAAAGTTGAAGGGATTAATTGGTAGATTGAGATATTCTATAGATATCCAAACAGTGTATTTAAAAAAAATCTTCTTGGGATCCTGAATGATGAGAGATTTTCCATAAGAAAAAAGGATGAGTGTATTCAATTGCCAGATTCAGGAAAGAGAGGACCAATACTGGTCAAAACCCCCCATTTCTACTGGGGACTAAAAATAGTTTTAATTAAGTACCTCTATCTCGAAGATAAGTCATGGCAACCGGGAAGGAATTTTTTAACCGAATCCTCGTCATAAAGAATAAAGTTTTGATACCTAGGGCTCTGGATCTCACCCTTTCATGCCCAGACACACCGAGTCAGAGCTTCCATATAACTCTTAAACAAAGGAATTTGAGAAAACTCTCCCAAAGATGTACCTCCACAAAGAAACAGCTTAAGGGCTGTTACAGGGTCATTTGGAACCATAATACATATTTACATATACATACACATCTTCTCCCTCCCCCTCCTTTTATAAACCATCATGTCATTAATACTTTGTATTATCGTATTTTCTTTTCTATGTGGAGACCACTTAGTACAAGGGCACTACATGAGTTGCTCATGATCTGTAGTAGCAGCTGCAAACATTTCAGGGCAGCTTGGCACAGAGAGGATGGGAACAAGTCTATGGAAGGGCTCATCCATCTGGGTCTAGACACTTAAGAGAAGTACTTCACTCCCAAAGGACAGCACTGCAGCTCAGACCATCTGCTGCATAACTGGCTCCCAGAACAACAAGACTTCTCTACTGAAGGAAAGAGAAGCCTGGGATTTCTCCCACAGACAGGCAATCGGTATTGGGCAATGTGTCCTAACAATGGATTCCCCTGCATTCAAAGCTCCCTTCTCAGAGCCCTGTGTTCTCGTACACTGACTTGCGTCTTTCCTCTCAGAAAGACCATTTCTCCTGACCCATCCTGCATGCTGAGTGAACCTCCTTCCAGGCACTTATCTGTGGGCAGTGTGCAGAGTCAGATTTGGTGGGTGGGCTCTGCAGAGGACAGGATACAAGCTCTAGACCTCTGACCCACAAACCGTCCAGGGAAAGATCTTAGTCTGAAACTGCTGAAACCCCTTTTCAGGCAGTACAGCATTCCAGGGACTGAAATAATTTTTAAAAAATTATTTTCACTGTCCTCTTCCAAGAGGAGGGGCTGCCTGCGCTTTTTCCGAAACAGGCTCCAGTATATTAGATCTTGGCTGGAAGATAGAAGACTTGCTTTTGTTTGCCAATAACCTGGTTCAGTAACACATTTCCAGAATCTGTCTTCACTTCCCAGCAGGAGGAACCCAGGACCTTCACAATGGTCCAAATATTGAATTATTGCCGCGTCATCCTCTCTTAAATGGGCTCTGTGACCGAGTGCTGGGCAGCAACTCTTTAGCCAGCCCTCTGTCATGCCAGGACCAACTAAGGCTATGTACACACCGATGACAGCAAATTCACTGCCATCAGTGATTTTTCCGGTTCGATTGAGCGGCAGTGAAGACATGCTCAGTTGATCCAGAAGTCTATCTAATAAAACCACCTCCCCCAAAAATGTAGCGCTGCGTCAATGGGAACACACATCCCATCTGTGCAGCGCAGTGGAGATGGCGCGCTAAAGGAAAGTTATGAAGTCAACTGGAGTTACACAAGCTACTCGGTGTACTCTGTGTAGCTTACATAACTCCCGTTGGCTGCTGCCGAATTTTGACAGCAGCAGTGTAGACCTGCCCTAAGCGAGGTAAATTGGAGGTGGCTACGGACACCTGTGCCTGATTTGTGAACAGGAAGCAGCTGCCCACCTAATTAGCCAGGAGTTGTATACTAGCCCAGGCGAAGAAAGTAGCGGGAAGGAAAAGCCGGGGAGCACAGGCTCTACCTGCCTGGCTGCAGAAGCTCCTGAGGCAGCCAACCAAACTGTATGTTGTAAAATGGTGGTGGGACTGAACACTGTAAATAAACTACACTGGACTGCTAAACCAGAGGATCTTGGAGTCATTCGTGACCAGAAACAGAGGGACGGCAGCAGAGAACCCTTACAGGGTCCCACTGCAAATTTTGTAACAGAGGAACTCAGACTAACTTTTGATTGTCAATACTAGATCAAAAGGAAAGGGGTGATAATGAACTGGAAATATAGCTGAGGCAGAAACTTTTATTATTGATGTTCTACTAGTACTGGCACATGAAGTTAAGCATTCTTAAGGTTCACAAATGTCAAATAGTTGCCTGGATTCATGGCTAGAATATCTATCCTGTTCCAGTATTTTTAAGTCTTTTATCCATTAAATGCTGCTACTTCACCATTTTGCACATTTTCTTTGTGACAACAAATAAGCAAATACTATAGAAAGAGCTGGGACAATGGCAGGAATTACTTGTGTTTTAATCTTTAGTGTGAAACAATATTATTTGGGACAGAACTAAGAACTCTGACATAACTTCCAGGTTGTATGTAGGGAGTCCAGTAGAAGTCTTCCTCCACCCTCTACCCAAGAGTTCTCCAAAATGGTAGACTGAAGGACTCTGGAAATGATCGGATGGGGAATCTCAGCCTTTCCCCTCAAAAAACGTAAGGGTGAAAGGAATGGTCATTCTAGTAGTTTGCTTTCCTGCTTGGACAATAAAAGGAATAATGAAAGTTATATTTATGTCTGGTGACAGCTGTGAAAACTGAAACAGAATTGGGCTTCTCTTGGCTAGCCAGCACACTACCCCTTTTTATTTTTTTCTGCAGGGTCCTTATCAGTTGGATACGGTTCCCTGAACAGATGACTCTCAGTATACAGAAGAATCAGTTGGAAAGTCACCCCCTAGCTCAATAGTCAAATATCTCAACAGGACAGACGACCACCATGGAGTCCATTTTGGAAGCTAAGGACATTAGTTTTCCCTTATCAGCTAGCAGCTGGTAGTTTCTGAACAAACAAAAAGGGGCAAACTTAGTTTTGGGAGTCATTCCAGTGTTAATGAGAGCATTAACTGACAGGTGGATACAAGATATTTTTCCCTCCACAGTAAGCGGAACTCCCCTGTAGTAATAGCTGAGGTCAGGAAAGCTTAATTCTGAATACGTAGGGAATATTTTTGCACAAAGGCAAGTCCTCTAGAAGGAAGTGGGGAGGATTTCTGGTGTTTGTTGAGATGACCTCAGTCAGATATCATTAGCAGGGTCAGGAGAAGCAAAGACGACTTCAGGAGACTAAAAAAATTCAAGGGCCCAGCTGACGGTTCTCTGCCTCACAAATCAATCAGTCTATCATGACTTGTCAAAAAAGAAAGGCTAGGCTGACCTTATCAGAAGCAATGTGAGTTACAGCTGCAGGTCTGGCCTTGGGCTGGGCAGTGGGGTAACAATGGAGGCCTTTTTTACTGTATTAGTTAGCATTCTTATCTTTGGAGGGGGAGGGAAATTCGAAGGACCAGCTCGTACCCTAGGCTAAAGTCTTTGAAGCTACTGAAAGCTAAGTCAGGCATGATGGAGGGGAGCAAGGTATTACCCCTACAGGAAAAATAGTTTAACTGGTATATTCTCTACCTCCTTCAGAGATTTCTGTAATGCAAGGCAGTTATCAGAGTTGGTAGAGGTCAGTGTAAAGTAGGCAGCCTAAGCACAAGTTTAGACTGTTTGTGGCTGGAGAATAAGAATGGCAGAAATCCTCCGGGATTCTCCCCACAAAACATTTACCTGAGTCAGGGCATGACAGGGGAGTTTGGGAGAGAATAGTTGGGATTTCAAGTCCTTGTCATCAAAACTTTGTCTTCAATATCATTGGGCTACTGCCTCTCTTGTAAGTCTAGAGATTTAGAGTTCCAGCCAAAGGATGGAAAAGAGGACATGAAAAGAGGAGCAATCCTGGTGGTCTAGCACAGCTGTACCAGATAGGTATCAGAGTTATACAGGGAAAGGGTACGGCAGAACCAGTGCTACAGGGGTGAGGAATAACTTGCTTCACATCACTCTTATGTGATGTGATCTCTTCTGGTTCATGCTTGGACAGCATTAGTGAACTCTGTAGGAAGCGATGGACAAAGGAAAAGTCACTAATAATAATAATGGTTCCTAAGCAAGGGCAGGAGAAGAGTAATGGGAGAAATCAAACCTAGAGTTCGCGCTCTGTTTTTTTGATTCAATGAACACAAGGATGGCTGGAATGTAAAGCAATTTCAAGGCATGGAACATGACTGCCTCTTGTCCAAAATACCCTATCGTGCCAAAGAACCCATTCCTATCCAGCATAGCCAGCTTTCCATATGGAGACAGTGCCTAGTGGGTCAACCCTCTAATACTCCTCTGGTTCATGTACATGCCTATGTGGGAGGTTGGAGGTGGAGGGACAAAAGAAAGAGGCTCCAGAGGTTCAAGTGTGGATGATACCATTGCCTTCCTCCCACACTTTACCCTCCTTCCTTCCACTCTTACTGAGCCAGTGATATTTCCCCTCTGACAGGGTTTGCAACAAAGCAGGGCCCATTAGTGCGAACCATTAATACGAACTCGGTTGGGTTTGTAAGTGGTGACAAACGGTGAATCAGCCTCCGCCTAAGAGTCCAGTTCTATCTCCTAAATTCAACAGCCTGAAGTGAGAGAGATCAAAGGTTTCCACATCCCTGCAAAATACCTTTGGGTCTTCTGAAAAGGTTAAAGTAACATCAGCACTCCTTATATCCCCCACATTGGAATTTGCATCAAGAGCCCCAATGTGTCATTTATACAAACTTCAAGCCCATGTTAGTCTGGCAGCTCTATGAACACACAAAGCAAAAGACATTTTATAGCTCTAGGTTGAGTCAGGAATTTTCTCTAGGGTGATTTGAAGTAAGAGTCAGGAAGTCTGATGGTGGGAGGGATTTGCTTAGCCAGGTAATGCCTCACCTCTAATTTATATAACTGAGTGTGTTGGGGAATCCAGTGTCTTCTCAGCTGAATTCATGATCCATCCAAGTTTAGGGGAGGAAGGAGTTAGTTCATAGAAACCAAGATCATTTATTCACAAGCTGGCTTATGTGGCTCAAAAAACCCACAACTCTCCCACGACACTTTAAATAATCCTCCATAACTGAAAGCTAGGGAAGGGAGCAGTTGATATGTTGACTCCCACAGTGAGATAGAATAGGAACAGCACTGGAACAGAGGGAAATCTCCAGGGAAACTGAGGGATTGGCAAGCTGATGGATGCTGTCTAATCTAATAAGAGATCACATAACATAAGCATGTGCTAGCTTGACAGAAGCAAATACAACCACTTAACCTGGTTATGACAGCTGATCCAAGCATGCTGTTCTACCACCCCCCCAAAAAAAAGGGAACAGGAAGGAAGGAAAGCAGCAAGGTCACCACATCTGCACATCCCTAGAAGAGGTTCCAGTTCTGCATTTAGAGCTGCTCCCAGCAGCAAATATATGGCAACAGAGAAGCTTTTTTCAACTCAGGCACTTCAGCACTCCTCTAACACATGTATCCGCTCCAGGGAAACATCATGACACCCTCTCACCTGCTATGAGACAAAACATCCTACCATTGATATCATACTTCCCCACCCTCCTCCACACCTGAGGCAAAACCAAACTACTGAACAAGCAGGAACAATCTTCCTAGCTCACCTGAGGCAGGAAGGAACTCTTGTGGAGGAAGTGAATTCATCTCACAAAGCAATGCAGTAGATTGGTGTATGCTAGCTTTCCCCAGAGCGTTTGTGGGCTGAGCTCCCCATACGACTCCACTCTTAACTAGTGTCCATCCCATGTCCACCACTCACCCCTCATAAGTACTGAGGAATGTCTTAGGAATAACTGCACGTTCTCTGATGGAGAGAAAAAAGAGGCGTATATACTGGACCAAACAGAAAAGCTTCATCCTTATCTGCCTGTTCTGAAAAGCCTTTTCCCTTAAGGCTGGCAGAAGCCAGGGAACAGCAGGAGGGCTGAAAGGAGTGCATTTGATCTTTCCTCCCGCACTCACCCAGAGTTTTCACTGTTTTGTTAAAACAAAACAGAAGCAGCCAATTTGTGCTCTGCGACCCCTGTAACTGGGATGTGCTAGGTAAGCACTAGCAGGAGAAATCACACATACCTGTTACTTTGAGCTGTCTTGTCAGTTTCCCTTTTGAGCTCCAAGTATCCATATATGTGTGAGAGCCACTGCTCTATTTTTGTCTCTCCGGAGTGCACCAGTGTGGAGTTGTTCCATCTCCAGCACATAAAGTAGGATGCAGGCAACAGAAAGCAAGTCCAGGAAGTTTTAGAAGGGTTCTCTATTTCCCAGTCCTCTCTGTAGGTTTTATGCCAAGGCGGATGTGGCTCCATAACTGTCAGGGTGAAAGTGTGCTGCAGTCCAAGTCTACTCTTCCCATCAACTGCATGAAAGTGACTTTCAGGCAGGGCAGGGAATGTTTGATCTTGATACACTAAAAAACTCTTATCACACCACATGAAATTGCCAACGTCCCTCCTAAAACTGCTTTTTGCACTAACTACCCTCCCCTTCCAGGAATCTGAAATGATCTAATCTCAGTGTACCAGTCTGTTCAACCAAATGATCCAGAGAAACCAGTTGATGAGAAGAAGAGAATAAGCTCTATAGAAAAATGGAGTTGGACCCAAGTCTGATTATAAAATACTTTGAAGATGAAAAGCGAATGTCCATGCCAAAAAATATTCACTGGTTGGAAGTGCATGAAGGAAAGTGAACCCGCTCACTCCTGACACAATTGACCAAGAATAGGATTGTACGTAAGTTTTGTTGTTTTGCATAGAGTGGGGAAGAAAAGCATAGCAATCAGGGCATCCAGGGTAACAGCTAGAGAAGCACCGTAGCAAGTGGAGGGGATTTGTATTGCCTGCTGGCTGGTATCGGGAGGAACAACTAAGAGGCAGAAGGTGAGGGTACACATAGTTAAGAAAATATTAAGGGATAAAAATAAAACCTGAAATGTGAAGTTTTTCTGACTGAAGGCCCAATCCTTCACTCATTTTTCAAGGGACCTTCTGTCACTGACTTCAAGGGGAGGAGGACTGGACCCCAAGACAAACAGACAAATTACTGTGCAAATTATTCCTGTGGGTTTGGAAAAAACAACTGCAGACACTTTCGTTTTAGAGAAGACTGGCTGAAGATAAAGTGCTGGTTTGGGCAGCTGCATGTTTTTCAGAGCAAGGAAAAATTTGTCCAAAATTTCTGAATACTTTTGTTTTCAACATAATATTATTTAAAATAATATATTTATAAAAACACCTAGGTCAAGACTATTATTTAGTCAGCAGTGGCAGGTGAATAACTCAATTCCTAACAGTGAATACCTGGGAAACTTTATACTCAATACCTGGGAAAAGCAAAAAATTTTAGGTAGTTTTCAATATCTTTTTCTTAAGTGGACCATTGTTGTAATATGAACAGTGCTTTCTGTATGTTTCTGCAGATGCTGTCGTTGTTTGTTGAAATAGGACACAGCCAGTAACCCCATGAGAATGCATCTTGAAGGGCAATCACATGGCTTGGTTCAGTAAATTAACCCCCAAAGCACTCAGCCCTCCCCAATTTATGTGTGCCTGTCAACCAATATACGCCCCAACTAGCTCCATGCCTGCAGTGATTTTAGCTTTAGAGTGCCATCCTGAAACCATTAGCCCTTCTCATTAGTCTCAGGTCCCACCGACAGTGTAAAAACTACTGCTGAAACACAGCTTTGTCTTGTAGAGTAGACAGGACCAAGTAATGTTTTAACCACGACATGATGATTTCTAGTGAACCCATCACCATGGAATATGGGCACTAAAAACAAATGCGAACTTTACTATGTTGTCCACAAAGGGCCCTACCCTCCAGTCCTCCTGTTTCCATTGCTGTTAGATTAAACACCGTGAAAAACAATGCCAGGCTGTTGTCCATCCGTCAGTGATGAAAGGCGTATGTAAAAAGATATGTCTCACAGACCACAGTCAGGGGCTTTGGCTCATTCTGATATCCAGTTATAAGGAGTACCATCATCAGGCCTCCACTAAGAATGATCTATCTCGGGTTCCTGAAAGTTCCATCTTGGTCAACCACAGTATGCCTGTTGAGCGCCAAAGCTTTGGTGGGTTGGGGATAGAGAGGCAGTAGTTGAAGCCTTTAATGGATTAGAGTCAAAAGATTTGCACCAGGACTCAAGTAATGCTGAACAGAATCAAACCTATGCCACACACACACACACATTATAGTGTGTGAGAATCAGAATCACGTCCGTATTGTGCTTAGGTCAGGTTTTTTTGCTTAGTTAAGAGCTTCCATGTGACCTTGACAGCCAGTCTCATGTAGAGTATGCTGCAATAATTCAAACCAGAAGCAATGAAGTGCAGATCAATGTGGCTAGATCTGCATCCAAGAGCAATGATTACAGTTTCCTGGCTGGGTGAGGATGAAAGAAGGCATCTATTGCCACTGACTCACAGCCTATGCTGTAGCGTGACACAAGGCAAATGCCCTCAATAGATTATTAAGTCAGTGCCCTGACCAGGTCTTGAAAGCATTTCCCCTGGCTAGTATTATCTCTAGCTTACCAGGCATTAGTCTGTGCTAGCTGCTTTTCGTCCTTTCCAACATTGGGTCATTTAGAGGATGGTTTTGTGTCTACTAAAAAGCAAACCTATTTCTGGGAGTTGGAGCCCAGGTAGTCTCATAGCCACACCAAGAGGTCTCATATTCTGACAGAAGCAGACAAGATTGCTAAAATGTGGTACGTGAATCAGCAGCTCATGGTGTCCAACCGCCTGTTGTGAGCTAGTACTCTGAACACAGAGATCTGTCTCCTGTAAGTGGTGTGGCAAACAGCTGGCTTCTGCCTAGCGGGTCTCGCACTTTTGCCTCTTGTAGTGGGCCAGGGCATTGCCGGTTACTCCATCTCCCCGGGGAGGTGGGTAGGGACCCGGGCCCGCCCACTCCTTGAGGTCCCAGCCCAGGGGCCCTATGAGTAGCAGCTATGTGCTGCTGGCACCGTACTTGCAGCTGCAGACTTTTCCCCTGGGCTATTTTCCCCCCTCTGTCCTTCTGGCTTCTTGAGCCCAGTACCTTCCTCAGGACTCCTTCTCTCTTCCACACACCACTGTACTCCGTTCTGCTCCTCTCCACAACTCCACACACGCCTGTACTCCATTCTGCTCCTTATCACAACTCCACACATCCCTCTGCTCAGTAGCACTGCACACCTACCCCTCCAGCTCGTGCACTCTCTCTCAAGAGTAGTGGGTTTTTATCAGGCACCTGGATGGGGCCTTAATTGGCCTCAGCTGCCCCTAATTACCCTCTAATGACTCTGACTAATCTACAGGGAATAAAGCCCAGATCATTCTAGAACTTACATACCGCCCTCCAGAACTTTCCTACTGCCCTCTGCCCTTGCTATACCACAGTGGCCATAAAAGAGTCATCCATCAGTACCAGAGCAATACGAGTGCCATGAGACAGTCTGAAGCCTGATCATGAAATGTCTTGTGGGTAGAGTTCAGAAATTTGTTCATGTTCAATAACTTTGCCCAGATAAATGGAGACTGGAGTGTAGCTGACGTGAAGATTGACTCCTGAGAACTGATCAGACGACTGCATGCTTCAATGTGTCATGTGGCCTTCTCTGAAAGAGGCATTCAAAGATTTTGGACCTAAATTTGAAACCTAAGCTATGCAGGTGCTCAGTACTTTGGGGGCTGGATGGAAATTAGGACTTATTTAGAAGATTAACTTTCATCACTCAGGGTTGAAAATGTTAGTCTTGCTTTCTAGTGGCTCTAGTTGCTCTTCAGTCTTTTACCATGAAGTGAGGGCTCTGTTTTGCACGTGGCTCTCTGGACATCCCTCACTGATTTCACTTTCCCTACTGTCCAGTATTTCAACTGTCTTTGTTCAGTGGTTGAACCATGAGGAACTGAGGGAAAACGAGAGGTGAAAGAAGACAGGGCATTTTAGCAGAACAGAGTCCCAGTCCAAGACCAGGCTTCCTACATGCTACAAAAATACAAATAAATAATAATAATAATAGGGCCAGAGAGCATATGACTGAAGATAGCAGATAGTTGTGGACACTAGAACTGGCCGCATACTGATTCTGCAGCTGGACAGCTCTCTCTGCAAGGATGTTCAGGAAGCTCACTAGATCTGGGAGCCTCTGAGGATGAAGTCAGACAAGAGGTGGGAAAGCCTTTACGGCTCTGGAGGTGGTGGATGCAGCAGGCAATAGAAGTGTTTAATATGCCAATATCCATCCCTGGGCTGAAGATTGGCTTCAGTGTCTGGTTGAATGCTTAGGTCTGGAAGAACAGCCACGCTGGACATGAAATCCTGCATAAGTGTGCAGGAAGCATCACCCACTTTGGCACTCAAAGACTCTTAAGACACAGAATCTTGGGGATTCCTCTACCAAAATTTGACAGCTGTTCTGTTAGCCCGATAAGAATCTTGTGGAGTTGTCTTTAAGCCAGTAATATTCCCATAATCTTCTTGTACCTAGACACAAACAGCATTTGAACTATTTAGTTTTCAGTATCTTTTGGATGTCTATCTCCCCTTGACTCCCAAGTGGGGATGGGTTCCATTCTTTCCCCAGCTCCCAGTAGGGAACAGAGTCCAGCCACCCAGCTCTCCAGGGGATCAGCTGAGAGCCAACAGCTAATGTAAGTTAACACAGTGTCAACACAGACACTGTGTCGCCCTGACTATACCTATGTAACCCCATGCCTCTCGTGGAGGTGGAGTTATGATGTCAGTGTAGTAGGGCACTTACATCGGTAGGAGGAAGGCTGTAGTGTAGACATCGACATAATGAGGTCAATGTAAGCTGTCTTTATATTGACCTAACTGTGTAGTGTAGACCAGCCCTTAGAGTTCTTTAGGGAAGGGAACATGTCTTCCACCTGTACTGTAAGGCACCTAGCACAACTTTGTAAGTACGAGTCTGAGTTTGTAGTTTTCTGCATATCAGCCATTGATGTAGTTATTACAGCCAAGATCAGGAGCATGGCAGTAAATATTGGTTAAGTTCTTTCCAAACAGTGCATTCCCATCTCTGTCATGATTGGGTTTGGTTCTCTGGCACCAGAAATTATTGCACAGATTGCATAGATAAATCCACTGAATCACTAGGATAATGTCATTTTAGCTTTTTCTAAGGCCCCTTTCACCAGTGTCCGTGAAACTGTGTCTTGGCACTGGCTTTGCCCAGATTAGGAAAAGAGACTAATGGTTAGCTAGCACCCTTGTCACAGTTCAGGGCAATCCTGCCTGCATTTCATCTTTATGATCCACCAATAGCATACTCTCCTGGCTCCCAAGTCCTCAGCCATCACCTTTCTTGGGCAGAGCCCTGTGTCTCCCTCCCTCGTGACTTGGATTTTCCCAGGCTGCACCGCTCCCTGGCTATCCTGTGTTGTTCCCAGCAAGCCAGGCTGCCTAAACAAGCCAACGTGTGCACTCTACTCTTTTTTTCAGAGGCTACACACACCATAATTGCCCACAGTTATAAGTTCTTTCTAAGCAAGCACATTAATTCTTAAGGTGAAAGCATTGCCAAGAAAACTTCTTAAAAAGCAATAAAAGAATCTACATGCACCCCAACCCCCGTGATGCTGACTGGATTATGGGGACTATTTATATTACTTAACATCAATATTTCAAAATTACAATAACTCATATGAGAGAGGCCACGTCAGGTACCATCAAAAAGGTTATAATTTGCTAAGTATGATGACATTTTTTATGTGCATGTGCCATATTTGCATTGGAAGTTATGGATAGATTTGATATATCTGTATTTCAACTTGTGCTGTGTTTCTGGGTGACACCCCAGACAGGATGGCAGTAGCAATAAGCTGCTTAATGACCCAGTAAGGAAACTCACAGGTACAATCATTTAACATTTCTCTTAGTTTGTTTCTTTCCTTTTATAATAAACCTTTAGTTTTAGTTACTAAAGGATTGGCTGACAGTTTGGTATTTTTGGCAAGATCCATTGATCTGGTACTGTGGCTGACCCTTTGGGATCAGGAGAACCTTTTTAGTAAAGAGCATAGAGTTTTAAATAACTTCTCTCTTTTCTGGACCTAGTGGCTGATTGGGAGCCAGAGACTGAAATGCAGTAAAGGGAACTGGGTATATTTTGGTTTAGCCTCTTGATAACCAGTGTGGGGAACCAGAAGCATGGTTTGTGGCTGGTTGGGAAGTCTGACTTCAGTGTCACCCACCAGCACTAGAAGAATTTGTTCTCCTTCTGCAGTCTGCTCTGACTTTGGCATTTTCAGGTGGCTTCCCTAGGCACTGATGGGTCACACCTCCCATGAACAGATTAGTCTTTCCTTTTATACATTTTGGGACCTCTGTCTTCAGATTCTTGTAACAGCTATAATCAAGTACACAATGGTCCTTCACCCCCACCCCAGGTGAAGCTTTAAAAAGCTGGGTTTTTGCATAACCAAAGGGGGGAGTTGGCATTCATCTCCCTTCTAGACACTCCCCAGGTGAACCATTTGACACTGTTTGTCCAGAAGTCCGCTCTTGTCTGGCCCATTGTTCAAAATAGTCTTTTGAAGTACATAACAATTCCTAGGGACTCATAATAATAGATAACAGGGTGGCCAAACCATGAGTCGTGAGCCCTATGCCGCTCTTTTGTAGTTAAAGTGCGGTTTGCTGAGCCCCTTATGTCCCCCACCCTCTCACATTCTCTGCCTATCAGACAGTGGTGGGGAGCTCAGAGCTTCTGCCCTGTAGCAGGGTAGTGGGGCTAGAGGATTCTGCCCAGTGGGAAGGGAGGACTCGGGGTCAGTAAGTTTCGCCACCCCAGAAATATAACATTTGCATTAATACAATGGATTCCAAAGATAGTTAAACTTAATTCAATAAAGTTTTTCAAGGACGTTGCAGAAATTGCCACGTCACAAACCTCATCTCCTTGTCCAGAAAAAGTCACTGTGTTCCCTAAAACGGCACAAATGATGTAGCAGCATGCAGGCTGTAAGGCCATTTTTTTAAATTTTAACATTTATTCATAAAACAAACAGCTGGGAGAGTAGTCCTAGCAGTAATGCTTGAAAGACCTGCTCTAGGCAAGAAAATGAAGACAAAAAGGTGTAGCAAAAGGAAAGGAAGAAGTGGAATGAACAGAGCCATTAAACCTGGTCAGTAACAACAGATATTCTGTCCTTGATGAGTCAAGAGATGATCAGATTGTCCTTGACCTCTCTCCCAGACAGTAGCTGGGTCAGTGATTAGATGGCAAGACTTGAAAAGAAACCACTGGAATAGAAGTAGCAATAAGTAATCCTTAATGAAAACTCAGGAGTGTGGTTCTGAAAGAACAGAATGCGATGTGTCAGGACAAAGGACATGACAGAGAGAGTAAAGATGACCCTGAAGAACGTTGTGGAACATCCTCTGATTTTCCATGATGGAACAAAACATGATTGAAAGGAAATGCCACAGACTCAAAACTGACTTTAGGGATCTGGAAACAGAGCTGAAGATGGGGTCAACAGAGGTGATCTATCTGGAAATTCTTCCAGAGTGTTTAGTTAGAAAGGAGAAGAAACAAAGGGAGTTTGGAATTCCTGGAGCACATTAAAGCCTTTTAGGATGAGAGGTGAGTTAGATAGCCTCCGTCTAAGCAGGTGAGGTACCAATCTCCTGGGTTCAAAAACGTCAAAGAAAATAAGTAGGAAACAGAAGGTTCTGTTTATCTCACCATCTCACATATTCTTCCAAACTGAATCCTAATAAAATGATATGTTTTATAACAAAAGGTGCATTGAAAAAGGAGCTTTGAAGTAATAGTAATGGAATATAAAATAGTTTCCGGTATAAAATAACCAAATCACTGTTTCTTTAAAACATTAAAACCTGTAAATATGAACTAATAAAACAGGAAACAGCCATACTGTCAGCACGACAACGTTTTTCACAACTGTTCCAGCCAGAAACATAGGGAACAGCAGGAGATTTTCTGGATTATTTTAATTTAATGTGTACATCCATGTAACACGACCATTTCTTACTTAAAAACAGCTGTAGAAGTTGCCTGCTGTGCCCTTTGCCTTTAGCTGCAGCTCTGATCTTCCTGTCTTGATACAAGTCATCAAGCTGCATTTCCTGTTGGAATTAAAGTGGTAGCCCCTGGGGATAATGCAGCTGCCCAATTTGTATCAGTGGATAATTTGAAAAAAAAACCAAACCTAAGTATTCTTAAAATACCACTTTATAATTTCCTTGTTTAAATTGCATATTTATGATTAAGTGATTTTTTTTTCTTGGAATCATTTTTGGCAATAGCAAAAATTCAAAAGTACTTAAGGGTCTATACATAAAAGCAAAGGGTCTGGGAAATACATTACATGAGCTAGAAGTGGGAGTTATGACCTAGTGCAGTGGCTTCCAACCTTTTCTCTGCCATGGCACACGTTGATACCTTTAATTATTTTGAAGCACACCACCAGATAGTCTCCAAATGAACTCATGAATATTCGTGAGCCAATCCAGAACTTTTCAGATAGTTTTTCAAAAATTTCTGTGGCACACCTGCTCAGGCCTGGCGCCACACCAGTGTGGCACACCAACGGGAAACACTGACTTAGTGGACATCAGTTTGGTGGGGCAAATCACACTTGCTATATTAACATATTAACATTGACCAGTATGATGTATACAGAAGAGCTAGAAGGGGAAGAAGAGGTTAGAGGGATATTAGATACCTAAAAAGTTTACCAAATCATAATTGAGTTTTATACTTCTGCATGGTTAAAGTGAGGGAGCTCCAGTTCAAGCATAAGTTCTACATGCTGTCAAACTAAAAATGCAGAGAACTACAGCTTGCTATCAGGAGATTGCAAGAAAATATAAATACATAATACTGTGGCTAGTGAAGATGTAAAGTACTATATAAAATTAATTCATCATCTCAACTCTGAGAAGCCGCTAAATAGTAGTATATAGATGGAGAAACAAATATTTAAGGCACAACTGCAAATTATCCTGGTGCAAACAAAAGATTGGAAGAATCGTAAGAGGCCAACATTGCTCCATCAGGAGCTCTTTAATGACCTGAAATCCTACAAAAAATGGAAACATGTACAACTGCTATGGGGAAGTACAGAAGAAAAGCACAAGCACATATGGACAAAATCAGTCAGGCTAACTCACAAAATGAGTTACACCTAGCAAGGGGCATAAAAGGCAGTAATAAGAGGTTCTTTAAATACATTAGGAGAAAGAAAGATGAAGGAGAGTGGAGGCCTTCTACTTCAGTAGTTCTCAACTGGGGGTTCACAGCCCCACAGCCAATTTCAGGGGGTTTCCAACACAGGGTTGATGTTAGACTGGCAGGGGGCCCAGGGCAGAAAGTTTGAAGCTCTGAACCCCACTGAGCTAAAGCTCAAAGCCCTAAACCTCAAGGGGCTAAAGCTCAGAGCCTCCCCCCACACACACATCCAGTAGCCCTGAGCCCCTTTCTGCTCCGCAGCTGAAACCCTAAGGGCTCCCTTCCCCTGCTGGGACCTGGAGTTTTTATAGCATGTTGGGGGGCCCTCAGAAAGAAAAAGGTTGAGAACCCTGCTCTGCTTAATGAGGGAGGATGACACGGTTGAACTGCTTACCGCCTATTTTGCGTCAGTCTTCACTAAAGAGGCTAATGATGACCAGATACTCAACATAATTAATATTAACTAGAGAGAAGAAAAACAAGCCAAAATAGTGGAAGAATAGGTTAACGAATATTTAGAAAAATTAGAAAAACCAGGTTGTCAGGGCCTGGTGAAATTAATCCTAGAGTACAGAAGAAACTAGCTGAAGCAATCTCAGAACCGTTAGCAATTATCCTTGAGAACTCACAGGGGATTTGAGAGGTCCCAGAGGTCTGGAGAAGGGCAAACATAGTACCTATCTTTAAAAAGCAAAACAAAGAGGACTGAGGGAATTATAAACCAGTCAGCTTAACTTTGATACCTGGAAAGATACAGGAATAAATTATTAAACGATCAGTTTTGTACGCACCTAGAGGACAACAGGGTTATAAGGAATAGCCAACATAGATTTTTCAAGAACAAATCATCCCAGACCAATCTAATTTCCTTCTCTGACAGGGTTACTGACCTAGTGGATAGAGGGAAGCAGCAGACCATAGGTGCTGGAACTCACACCCGCAGCTTGAACTGGTTTCCATTATATACAGAGTTTACAGTTTAGTTCAATGGCTCTCAGCTCCCCTACTATACAAATTATTCCAGCACCCCTGCGGCAGACGTGATATATCTTGTCCTGGGTCAGGTATTAGTCATATTACCCACTACATCATTCTCTTCCCAGATAGGCTCTCCCTCTTCCTCTGCATCACCCAAAGGTAAGGACACCTAGTTTAAGGCTCTCCACAATTTAGCCCTTCTTTACCTATAAAGGTGAAGCCTGCTACCTATAAAGTCTTCTGCCTTCATTACTAATAATCTCAGTCTTCCTGTTAATTTGAACATTTCTCCTGTAAGGACCTGAATGCTTCTTCTCATATCACCTGTTATACAACAGCATGAACCCACCCATAAAATTGATAAAGCCACTACTTAATTCTCCTTCAAATTCACTTGCACAATGATGTCTACAGAACACTGCCAAATGGTAATAGGAAAATGTATCCATGTCTTACCTAAAAATTTCCTTTCTTGGAGTAATGAGGTCCACAGAACCATGAAATTGGATACTCTGCTCCACGCAGCTTTGGAGGCAGACCACACCTGCCAATCAGAGGGAGAGGTGGTGTTCACCTCTGAGAAAAAGACAGTTACTAACCTTCTGTAACTGTTGTTTTTCAAAATGTGTTGTTCATGTCCATTCCAGTTAGATGCGTGCATGCCTCGGGCACAGCTGCTGAAAAATTTTTCCCCCAGAGGTACCAGTAGGATTGACTCTGGAGCCCCCTGGAGTTGCACCCTCTTTGCGCCCTATAAAGATCTCAGCTGTCCCTCAGTTCTTTCTGGCCGGCAGACAGCAGATATGGCGGGTCTTGGAATGGACATGAGCAACACATCTCAAAGAACAGTTACAGAAGGTTAGTAACCGTCTTTTCTTCTTTGAGTGTTTGCTTATATCGATTCCAAGTAAGTGCCTTGCAAGCAACCCCGGGGTCGCAGTTCAACGGGACACTAATTGCAGAACCGCTCTACCAACTGCTGTGCCGTCTCTGGCTTGATGAGTGATGGTGTAGTGCACCGTGAAGGTGTGGATGGAAGACCTCATTGCTGCCCTACAAATGGCCTGAATCAGGACTTGAGCTAAGAAAGCTGTTGAGGTTGCCTGGGCCCTTGTGGAGTCAGCTGTCAGTACTGGAGCAGGCACCTTTGCCAGGTCATAACACCTTGATGCAAGACGTAATCCATGATGAAATCCCTTGGAACAGGACACTTGCGAAGCAAGGGGCTACGGATTCCAGCTGATCATCACAGGCAGTAAGAAGGAACTGAGTAAGCGGAGGGTCAGCGGAGCCCTTTATGGGGCAGCATGAGGGCGTGACTCCAGGGGGGCTCCAGAGCCAACCCTACAGGTACCACTGGGGGAAAAACCTTCTAGCAGCTATGTACGAGGAGAGCACGCACCTAATTGGAATTGACAGACATGAGAAAGCACTTGAAGAACTGACAGTTGCTACACTTCCAAACCTAGGAAAAATCTAAGCACTCTATATCAGTAAGGAATATTAAGCACTGAGATTAAATAGAACAACTCTCCTGAACAAAAACTTGAGTGCCAATTAATAATCCGATATCATTTCCCAATTAACAGTTCATTCAAGGTGGGCATGATCTATGGACCTCATTACTCCAAGAAAAAAATTTTTCAGGTAAGATATGGATAAATTTTCCTATTCTTATTCATATTGAGGTCCACAGGTCTGTGATAGTGGGATTTTCACAGCACTATTCACAAAAGCAGGGAAAAAATATACAGTTATGTACAGATGTGAAAATGGATAGTCCTTTCTTAAGGAGTTACTGGGATACTACAGCAAGGAGCACTCATCTACCAAAGGCAGCATCAGATGATGTCTGAAGTCCAGCCAGTAGAATTTTGCAGGTGGTATGAACAGATGACAAGATGCCTGCTTTATAGATTTTCTTCTATGATGCATATTATCTTTCTGCCCATGAAGCTGCTACAGCTCTGAGGCAGTGAGCTCTGATATTGGAAAATGAAAGATATTGACTTGTATGCTTCTGAGACAATATCTGAGCCAGCTGGAAATGAAGGATTTTGAAACCTTCTTTCCCTTTGGTACTAGATAATAGAGCACAAACAAAGCATTTGTCCTTCTGACCTGAATGGTGTGGTGAATACATTCTTTGAGAGCTTAGCAGACACCTAGAGTATGCCACAGTTTCTTTTTGGAGTGTGATGGAATTGGGCGAGAGAGAGAGAATTGGGCGAACAATTTCCAGTGCTCTATGGAGTCTGGAGTTAATGTGGAATTAGTATGAAGGCAGGGTTGGTTCTCAGTACCTCTTTACTATTATGGAATGTACAGTGTTGAGACTCCAGGAAAAGAGCTTCCAGCTCAGAGGCACCCTGCAAATAGACACGATTACTTTCAAAAAGGCCATTTAAATGGTTAGAAAGTAATGAGACAGCTTCATGAGTGGTTCAAATGGAAGGCCTGTGTAGCAAATTGGGGTTGTCCCTCAGTGTCTGCTACAGAGAGAGGCCATGCCACTTCATAGTTCATGGCATGGAGGGTCCCCAGAGACACAGGCAGGGCGCTCATGTCAATCTAGGTGCCCGGTCCTTCTGGCAGGGCGTGCTGGCAGTTAAGAGGGGCTGGGCTGTAACCAAGCAGTCACTCTAGGAGTCTATGAGCCCAGGCCCTCTGGGAAGGTGGGACAGCAAGCGGTACAGTCTGGGGGCTCAGGCAGGGGTGATGAGGCAGCAGCCACTCCTGGAGATGGGGTCAGCTGCAGGAAAGAAGGGCCAGGGGACTCAGCCCCACCCTACTCCACCAGGTCCCTGCCCAGGGCCCTCACAGTGACGGAGTCCTCTGCCACTAGGTCAGCGGTTGAGCTGCCCGGTATTTGGAAAGTGGGGGGGGGGGGAGCAGGGAAGAAGAGAACACAGCCAGACTGTGGTCAGCCACCCCTGGGCTACTTCCTAGCACCCCTTTGCAATGTATTCGCGGTGTGGGGTTGTCCTCCGTCTCCCCATGGTACTTGGAGAGTGGCAGTCCTGGCAATTCCTCGGTGTTTAGGCCACTTCGGTAGGCCTGGCCAGGCAGTTGGCATCTGTTAAACCACCCACTCCCACATCAGGTGAGGGACGTCCTGCTCCAGCAGCTCTCCTCTGACTGAGCTATAGGGCCTGGTTTTTATATTTCCTCTTCCTGTCCCACACCTGCACTTCCAGTGGGCGGGTTGTGCCCGTACCTGGGTCTGCCCACCAGGTGTTGTGGGTCAGCCCCTCAACGCTGGTCTCAGAGGGAAGCCATGCCACTTCATTACAGCCTGTAATGTCACTGAGAACCAGGAAAGAGCCCCTAAAGAGAATTCATGCATTTCAGGAGGATGGGGAAGAGATGCTGGTCTCATAAGAAAAATGCTGGATATCTGGGCAGAATGAAATTCGCTACATGTTTATTGCACAAAGGATTCTTGACAAAGCAGAGTGTCTGCAACTACCAGGCCTTGCCTGAGTCCATCTTGAAGAAATCTGAGGTACCAGTGCAAATATAGGATGAGACCTTTGTCCTGGTACCAATGGGTAAACCTCAATCAGGCCCTTGAATATGCTGAGTTAGTTGATTTGTTTCTTGAAGCTAAAATTGTGGATATTGGCCCTCTGACTATTTTCTTTGGCTTAAGAGGCTCTGTGCCAGAACCAGATACATAGGTCAGTCTGCATTCTGATGTATGGCTGGCCCTTGTAATATCAGATCTCTTCTGAATGAAAAGCAGATGGGAGGTATTTGTACCATGTCAAGGAGATCAGAGAACCCAGGCCTCCTTGGCCAGAATGGGGCTGCCAGAATTACTAGTGCTTTTTCTCTCATCATGTGTAGCATTCTGTGAGGAGAGAAAAAGGGAGGGAAGGCATGTAAGAGACCCTTTTGGCCTTCTTTGCAACAAGGCATCTTGTGATTCCACCAGCAAGAGAATCTAAGAACACAAACTTTGCGTTTCAAATGGGAGACAAACAGACCTGATAAAGGAATTTGGTGTCCCAGCAGTAGAAGATGGAATATCTCTGGGTACGGTTCCCATTTTATATTAGCTAACTTTTGCCTGCTGAGCCAGTCATAATATTCAGTTTTCCCTTTGACGTGATGGGAGTAAACAGACTGCAGATTTCCCTCTGCCCAAGTCATCACGAAGTCAGCATCTCTGAGGGATGGTAGACCTTGCTCCCTTTGTCTGTTGATGTATGACATGGCTGATATGTTGTCTGTCTTATTCAGCACAAGAGGCGTCCAGATATGGAAGCAGTTTAGACCAGTTTTTCCCAACCGTTTTTTCCCCAACGGTTTTTTGACCGTGCCGTCAGGCCTGAGCAGGTGTGCCACGGAATTTCTTGAAAAACTACTTGAGTTCCGAGTTGGCTCATGAATATCCATGAGTTCACTTGGAGACTATATGGTGGTGTGCCTCAAAATAATTAAAAGGTATCAAGGTGTGCCATGGCAGAGAAAAGTTTGGGAACCACTGCCTTAGACAGTCCTTGATCCTGTGTGAACACCCATCCCTCCACACTTGCATCTGTGGTGATAACTGTCCTGACTGGTTCTTCTATTGGAAAACCTGACTTGAATCTGCTCAGACTTGTCCATCATCTGAATGGCCCAAGAATCCTTTTGAGGTGAGATACTTTTGCTGAAGGATAACAGGACGCTTCGTAATGGCCTCATGTATGCACAGGCCCACTAAGAATATCCACATGGAAGGCCACTGATCCCAGCAGAGAGAGAAGCATATAAATGGGTACTTCCCTTGAGAGATTGACTGTTTGGTAAGATTTCTCAGCTTCTCCTGTCTTTCCTCCAGTAAGGAACTCTGTAGAAGTCAGTGACTTTTCCCACTCAGAGATACGGTGTGAACACAGTGAAACTGCTAACTGACTCTTTCACAAAACCATGACTCCACAGCATCCTCATTGACAGACTCTGGATGAGAAGGTTACTCAGGAAGGAGTAGATACAGACCCCCTCCTGGCTGACAGCTGCCATTAATACCCCCAGCAGTTTAATAAAACTTGCAGTGCTGTTCCTACACCAAAGGTCAAGGTCCTACACTGGTAATGTTGTTCTCTGAAAGCAAAGTTCAGGAAGTATATGTGAGGCTGTAAAATTGGACAATGGAGATAGGCACCCTTCCAATCTACTGATATCAACCAGTCCCTTTTGCTGATTGAAGCTAGTGTGGATTTTAAAGCCTCCATCTTGAATTTGGATTTCTTCATGTGTCTGTTGAGATACTTGATGTTGAGAACTGCTCTGTAGACTTCTCAGAGAGAGGAGGAGATATCTTTTATTGGACTAACTTCTATTGGTGCTAAAGAACATGCTTTCAAGCCTCAGAAGAGCTTATCTTTCTCACCAACAGAAATTGCACCAATGAAAGTTATTACCTGACCCAAATTGTCTCTCTAATATCTTGTGACTGTCATAGCTATAATAACATTCATTCTGTAGACTTCTAATTATTTGTGGGGGTGAAGGGACACTAGGAACAGTACAGGGTAAGGCCTTGTTTCCTGTGAAAAGAAGGGACAAGTTCTACTGCTCCCATTCATAGGAGATCTAGGACAGCTGTCTACATGCCTCAACAACTCCTCTTTGTCAGGGAAAAGCCCTTAGGCCATGTGATTTATTTATAGGTTGAGGGGGACCATACTTGCAGTACTGTTCACCCAAGTTAGCATTGCTTGTGAAAGCATGTGGGGACACTCAGGGTATCAGATTATGGCTTTTTATTTATTCATTCATTCATTCATTCATTCATTCATTCATTTTTGTTGGCCTGCTGCACCTGGTGGTTTTCATAACTGAAGGAAGAGGCTGAGGTGATGCCTGCCTCCATCTGGCTGCTGTATAGCAAGGAAACCATCTCTCCCAGTTAGAAATGACAAGCCTCTGACCACTAGAGAAAGAGACACATTTATCTTTGGTAATGATGCCACGATACATTTTGCCGGGTGCACACACAAAGGAATCTTCTGGCCTTATAAAATGGAGGCCAGAGGGAAGTGTGGGGTAAAGAAAAATGGTGGGGCCAAGAGGTCCCTTACTGCCTTTCAATATGTCCACATCTGGGCTGCTGTCCCTCTCATCCCTCCGTAGCCATTTGCTGAGGAAAGGCGGTGGAAGCAAGGCATGGCAGCCTGCAACGGATGCTGGGAGCAACAGCCAGGACCATTACGGCCTGGTGACCCACAGCAGCAGCTGGTAATGACAGCTCATTGGACAGGGTGATCTGCAGTGGCAGCTGAGAAGGGGAGCCCGATGCTAAGATGTGGCAGGAATGTCCCACTATCACATACTCTCAGGGGCATAGGGAAGGGTTTACAACTATGGGTCGTCTGAGGCCACATAAGCGTAGCTTGCAATACCCAGAATGCTCAGTTTACTCTTGCCCAATGTCTGTCCTCTGGCGTGCTGTGGAGGATGGAGAGAGGGATTGGGACCGAGTGCCCCCCACCAAGCTCTCCTGGCTCTGGCTCTGGATCCTTGTCAGTAGCTCCCTGCTGTCGCAGCAGTTGTGAGGAAGTGCTAGGGAGCTGCGGTGTGATTAACAGACATGGCTGTGAGTGCAGGCTCCAGTGGCTGGGCAGGAAGCTTCCCTTTGATATTGTGCTTCAACCTACACTTCACCCACACTGAGAGGGAGGGAAGAGAAAGGAGGGAGAGCAGCCATTCGCTGGTCCTGATACCACCGCTGAGGCCTGTACCACTCCCAGGAGATTTTGCTGCTGGGGTGCTGTCACTCTTTGCTGGGAGCTCTCTCGCTCAGGGAGGGAGGCTGCAGAAAACGCTGCCCCTGCATCTGCCTGAACACTTGAGCTGGGCCTGGGTCTTCACACAGCAGGCACAAATCTCCATATAGGCACTTAATCAGCAAGGGAAGCGCAGGAGTCAAAGTGTCTGTTTTCTCTCTCTCTTCTTAGCCTTCTCTACCATGCTGCACTTTGGATGGGTGAGCAAAGGGCCTGGAGAGCCCCAGCAACCGAGAAAGATAACCTGCGTTGACAATAAAGGCAGACCCTGGCAACCTTCAGTTTTTGAGGCCTTTTCCCCCTTCTTCTTCAGGTTTGCTTTGCAGCAGCAAGAAGCTGGTCTGCACAACTGCCACTGGATAAGCTGATGAAATCTAGTGCTGTCTCCGAGATGGAGCCACACCAACCCTACCTCTGATGGACAGGTCTGGCCAGCCTCCAAGGCTGCATACAGCAGTGTCATCGATCTGCGAACCTCGTTATGAATAAGAATGGCTACAGAGGTGGCAAGCTACACAGTACACACAATTAGCCTACATAAAAACACGCTCATGTTACCCTTTCTTCCTTCTACAGTCAAGTTTGTTTCTTTCATCTGTTGCATCTTATCATTAACCAAGGCCTAATGCACACAGAAGTTGTACTCGTTTAACTAAATCGTTTTTAAACTGATGTAGTTAAATCAGTGCAACCCCCATAAGGACACTCTTAATCCAATTTAAGAGAGCCTTACGTGTTGACTGTGGAATAGTCTCCTAAGCTAAGTTATGGAAACTCTAACGCTTGAGACACTTAAAATGGAACTGGACAAACCACAGAAAAGTATACTTGGGGAACAATCCTGCATTGGCCAATGGGAAATGCATGAAATGATCAGACTATTCCTTTCTACTTCTAATTCTCATTGAAGAAATCACCGGACACCATAAATCCACAATCAGGATTACATACCACTGTTATGTTTATTCTAATATAGGCAGTATGTATGGTTCCAGCTGCTTTCTGATGAGCCTACCCGTCATCTCAGGTTCATTCAGGGATGGCAAGCACTAGTTTGGCTCCATGGGTGGGCACGACCCTCAAAGTCAGGTGCTTTCAGATTCAGGTTCTGTACCAGGTTGTGAGCTTATGTTCAGTGCCAACGCAGCAATACAGTGGAACCCATCACCAAGATTTCCTCATATCCAAAATAATGCTCAGCTCAAAATTCAAGCTCATAGGAATACCGTGAAAAAAGCTGAGACTTCACTTTCGCTTCATTATAAATGAAGTGTCACTCTTTGGGCAGAGAGCATATTGCTTTGCTGTTGAGGGAGCTTTTCTAAGAGAAGTTATTTTAAGTTTTATCTGCTTGTTTTTAAGGATTATCCAGGTATATGTTAACAAAAAACTGTCTTTGGATCTTTAAACATCAAGAAGGAGGCCTCAAAAACCTGGCCAGTACACCAACCACCTAACATGCTGATGCCACAGCCCCTGAGTTAACTATTCCTAAGAGGAGAACAGTTGCTATGTTTGACTCTCCACTACTGCTATACAACTCATTCCAAGATAAAGCCCCTTGCCATTTTTCAAATAATTTACTATGTTACGAACACTTACTATGACATCCCAAAATTAATCAGGCAGAAGACAGATTACAGAGAACATACAAATGTCCTGACCCCACTAATAGTGAAGGGAAACAATACACAGCATACAAGACAGATGTGTTGGATCTGAGTAAAAAAAAAATTTTAAAGAATTTGCCTAAGAGTGGGATTCGTGAATGTCAAAGATGTGTGATTTAAGCAGGCGCTAGAATAAAAGAGAAATGGAAGCCCCCTGCACTTACTGCACGATTTGGCCTGGTTATCGGTGACTGCAGTTCACTTCCATAACATCATTCTGAAGCTGTGACACATCCCTGTGACTATGTTAATTAGCTCCATTGCACAAGTGCTTAAAACCATAGAGCAAGATTACTCACGTGATGTCCCGGCGCTGATAGCAACCCTGAAGAAGGCAGGCAATCAGGTCACTGATAAACTCCACATCGTCCCTGTGAAGGGCAGCTTCCAGTTCCTATTGAGAAGGGAAGAGGGAAACAAAGATCAAATTCCTCAAAATACTCCCTTGGCAGACCGAGAGCAGGAAGCCCCAAGCGGCCTAACAGATGCAGAGGGAGTGCATCCACTGGATCAACCGGGCCGTTTCCACGCAGCCACCAGTACAATCACAACTGAGCTCATCTTTCTATTTTTCTATAGAAATTTCATTCTTCCACACCAACTTCCACTATACTCAGCCCTCAATTGCCTTTTCATTGCAAGGACTCACAAGGAAACCGTGAAAAGGTTTTACCACACACCTACTAGCTGAGGACCAACACCTGCTGTCCAGAAGCAGATATGGAAGAGGGGAGCACTTGTTCCAGTGAGGTTGAGGCACTACAATCTAGTAAGCAGTAGAAAGCCTCTCCTGTGCCAGGATGATGGCTGGGAGGCAGAAAACAGTTTAATTCTGTTGTCTGCATTTCCCCATTAACCAGGGGATATTTTGCTACTGGTCAGTGGCAAGCTCCTTTAAAACACTTGTTCAGCAACATGGCCTGAAAACCCCACCCACCCAGGAGGAGCAGCAATTTCTGACGGGTAAGCAGAGAAAGAAGCTTGGGAGGGGGAGGACAGAAGTCACAAATGGAGTTGCTGCTCTTTACCCTGAAGGGAAGCAGGGATTTTGCTCTCAGAAAACTATTTTTTTAAAAAGAAAAGGTGCTGTCAGACCACATAATCTGTCCTCAAACTCCTTTTCTTTGAAAGAATGGTGGAAAATAGCACAGCTTATTTCAGTAGAATGGAATTAACTTAGAATATGTAATACTGGAAGTGACCTACAAAAAGAATAAACTTCTTAAACTGTGATTAATACAAATCTTGTGCACACTGAGATAATGTATTTGTAATATTTTTTCTGTTGGTATTCATAGATTTATATTTACTCAAAATGGTTACAATCTTAACTATAATTAATTTTTATATTGTATAAAATAACTTCACAATAAGATGATGAATCAATTCACTTTCCGATAGTAACTACTGATAATGCATTAATTGAATAAAGTTTAGTTTAGTATGAATAGATAGCAGGGTCAAAAGAAACTATTCTTTAGGGTTTTAGGTTAATAGACTGAACACAGATTCCTGCTGGAAGTTGCCCAACACACTATTAAATTAATGTCTATATTAATGGCTAGAAAATAAAGAATAATCAATAATGAGAGACACATTTTAAGTGCCAAGAATTCTATGATTAGACTCCCACTATTAAAATAATAAAATTATTGGTAACAGATTAAAATGATGAAATGCATTTGTATTATTTAATTGAAAATGTATGATGGAATCTTTCCATTGCCAACACCACTTTTGATTTACACTGTACCCAAAGTGTTTCCTAAACAGAGCTCATCATATACCTTGTGAAGGAGATAAACACATTTTACAAGCGGGGAAACTGAGGCCACATTGCACATTAGTGGCAGAACTCTAAAAGTTACTCATTTCCTACTCTAACAACTAGACAACACTGATGATAATTCAAAGATTTTAAGGCCCCTGGGCAGGCCTACCATCACCTGCATAGGGTAATGTTATCTCTATATTAATAGCAATTACGAGGCACATAAATGAACGGGTTTGGTAAATGGTCAATATTTTGGTGGTATCTACCTTCTGCAGGACTTAAAGGGTCATCTTACTTCCAATAAAATGTGCTTGACAAAAAAGGTATGCAGTGTGACAGGACATCTATCTATCTGTCCCTGTTCAAATAACTTACCATGGACAAAGTACAGCCTCAAAGAATGTAGTGTTAGGTCACAGGAAGAAGGAGATCACATTAAACTACTCCTTTTAGGGCATATACCCCCTAAACATCTTGTCTGCAGTGCACTTACTTTTGTACATTAAAGCAGTCACTCAGCATTCTGTGTTTGCCAGGTTGTGGGAGCCTTTTGTAACAAGGTATATTCAAATTGTTTCCCGTGAGCCTTTTCGGTATGCTGTTTGACTAACACTCATCAAACAGTGGACACAATCCACTAAGATAGCCCAGTATCTACTGTGATTGTTTTCAAAGTACAGAGGGTGGGGGCAGAAAGCTTTTGACCTTTACACAGAGTTCACCAGTCACTAGCGAAGATGCAACGTGCATTCTATAAGGCATCGGCAAGGTGCTGTTGAAGGAGGATGACATACATAAGGAATCAAATCAAACAGGACTGCAGTTCCCGAAGGGTAGCTGTGTTAGTCCGTATGCAGCAAAAACGAGAGTCCTGTAGCACTTTAAAGTGCTACCGGACTTTCGTTGTTTTTGCAGGATTGCAGTGTTATCAACCTATATTTGCCAAAATACAAAGCTAGGGCACCCCAACACACCCTTTTCAGACGTGTCCCTGTCACTTTGCACCCACTGGAAGAAAAAAGACAACTGGGGTTTAAAGCAGTTCTAAAGCTCCAACACACATCATTCGCCAGAACTAAAAAGAGAGAATGGGATTAGGGAAGAAGGAAACTCAGCTGAATTCTCATCTTCCTGAAGTTCAACATCTCGACTTTTGAGATCATTCCCTTCCACCCATACCAAATTTTAGGAAAGAGAAAGAAGAGAGGTTAGTCAGAGTCTCAGTGTCAGCCCAACAATGTTTGACAGACCCAAACAGCTATTGTGAGCTTTTTGATATCTGTCTGAAAAAGATAATGAGTTGTAATCTTTCCCATAGGGATCTTGTCTACCGTCTTTTCTACTGCTGGTTGCATGATGCAATGTGAGCAGTCAGGTTTTTAGTTTAATTCCTGCCAAGTGATCCAGTGATTGGTCTGCTTAACTTAATGTCATTTTTCTCCACCCAGGAAAGATTTTAACCTAAAAGGGCTAATCCTGCAGTTCTTCCACATGTACATCTGCCATGGGAGTCAAGGGGAACTGTGAGGATGAACACACGGCAGGATTGCCAGGCCCTGAAAGAGAATAAGCAGAGCACAGTTCTAACGTGTCGGCGCGAGAACAAAGAATTATCACCGCGCTCTCTGATGTGTTTTCAGTTCATCATTTAACCCAGATTTGTGTAAAGAGAGAAGAAACATTTTTAAACTTCAACCCAAACAATGACAAATGCAGCTAGATGACCGTTAGAGTAGCGTTTAAGCAGGAGATGATAAAATAATACAGCAGTTTTTACTTCAAGGAGAAAAATCACTAGAAAGACAAGGTTCTCACTAACTTTACCCCTCAGTGCTCTGTCCTAGAGCTCAGTCCTGGGATAGGGCAATAAGTGACTCTCCCTCCTCACCACCCTCCCTCAACCCTTTGTTTTTCCCTTTTCTCTTTGAGCACTGAGCTGTGAGCACAGAAATCTGAACCTTGCCAGAATGCTTTGGGGACAGAACAGAAAGGAAACAGAAGAGGCAGCAAATCAGCAGACAGAGGGGGACCCAGTTCCTCCTCCTCCTCCTCTGTAGTTTCAGAGAGCAACGGACAGGAGAAAGGCAGGATTCTCCCCCTCTCCAGCTGGCGTCACAGCTCATTAGGGAAAAGCCTGTTTAACGTCTTTCCCTCTCCCTACCCCCATGACTAAATCCCTCTGAGTCATGCAATGGCTGTTGGGAAAAAGCACATTGCACAGAGCAAGGGTAACAACCTCACCAAGGAGAAGCACTGGTCTGAAGCAGGGTTATCTGAGGGAGGCAAGAGGGCAGAAATAGATCCCTCAGCACTAGCTGGGAAATGGCTTGCAGCTCTACTTTAAGAGATCTGGGCTATCTGGCAAGCTAATACTCTGCCATGCTTAGGAGTCCCATGACTCCCTACTTTGCCCCTCACAGTCAACCCCCAGCAAATATAATTAACCTTTTCAATTCTCTATTGGAAGCCCTGAAAGTCGGTGTGTGACGTGAGTATGGTTAAGCAACATTTTAAAAACACATTCTACCCTTGCTGCTCTATTTTGTTGCTCTCTGTTTCTACTTCTCTCCTTCCTTGAAGAGCCTGTAGGATACACATAGGTGCAGGGGCCTTTCCAGTAACTACTAGAGTGTTACAAGTGCCCCTCAAAGACAACTGTGCCTGCAGTCAAAAAAAACAGTGTGGTGAGGATAAAGCTGATCAACAAGTGCAGGTTACAGCTGGTGATCTCGAAGAACAAAATAAGGAAAATTAATGTGTTGATATTAAAGCAATTAATACCTTAATACTTGTTATACACATCAATTCAGAGGTGATAAAGAAACCGGCAAAAATGTTTGCATCCATTTATTTCTGATAAAAGTTTAATTCAAGTTAACGGTGGCATGCCAGGTCCTGGCAAACATGCACTCTGGACCATGGTGTCACAACACTTGGGTGCTTTTGCTTCAGAAGCCACGTCCAAAAACTGCAGGCACTGCCCGTTTAAGGACACAGAAAGCATGTGCTCTGAAAGGCAAGCAGGCCTGCCTTGATGACGTAAGGGGACTGAATTATTATGCTGTGTCTATGCTAGAGAACTGACCCGCCTGTAATTGAACTGGTTGGACAGAACCAGTTTAAGCACACAAGGTTAGGTATGTCCATACTATCCATTGAGAATCAGTTTAATAACCCAGGCTCTTTTGTCCTCTGTCCACCCTCTTGCTGTACTAAACTTCTAATTTCAATACCTTCTGGGTATTGGTTTCACAGATCCACAATTTCATCTTCTCTGCATCTACAATGTAGCTAAAACAGTGTGGTCTGAAACTGTTCAGCCAGAGCCAGTTCTTGGACCTGCTGAAAGCCGCGTCTACTCCAAATAGTCCTTGGAACACATAAAAACCTGATGAAACACTTTCTGCATGTGTGGACATCAAGGGTTTAAAAAACATTCCAAGGATTAGCCAAGTTCTTCACGCAGCACATTTCCTCACCAGAGCTATAGCATTACAACTGCACTAGTGCCTATGAAAAAAGATTGCAAGCTTTTCTCTGAAAAAATTAATTGGTCAGAAGATAAACAGCATGTCGCATGGAGGGGGAAAAGAAAGGAATACAGTTGTCCAGGTAGGTATAAAGAATGGGAGACCTGTAGCGGGTTTCTTATCAGACTTCCAAACCACACTATTTATCCAAGGGTTCCCCAAGCCTGGCACATCTGCTTTACATCTCAGCCTGCCCATTCCAACTTCCCCTTCCCACTATTTAATCAGCTGTTCTCAGAGCTGGGGAAAGAAGCAGCCACCCTCATCTGGACATTGGGGTTCTGAAAGCAGACAGCACTAGCCTGCAATATGTGCCAGACGTAAGTGTGTGACACCTCCTCCCAGTTTAACTGCTCTGGACTCCAGAGCTTGTATTTACCCGTATCCCAGAGAACACCCATTCGATCCATTTTGGTAGTTGGATGACTGAACACAGGGAGAATGATCACAGGTTACCACAAATTCTGCCACTAAGTGCTTGGGATATCTTGAGCCACAGGTGAACAGTAACATGTCTGGGGGGAGGGAATGACACCCACAAAGAACCACTTCCAAACGACAGCCAGAAATAAACTAAGGGACATTCAAATTATTCAAACATCCAGTTAATAAAGACTGTTGATTGGAAAACATCCAGCCATATCTGGATGAGCCCAAAGTGGCTGCCTGATCTGATAATCCCAGCATGATGAGGGAAGGGGAGAGGGAAGGCAATCCTGAGGGGGAGGTCTTGAGCTTGTTGCACAAGCAGCATACTTGGCCCTAGAGCATGTTTTATGTTGCTGTCAAGTCATACCATCCACCCAGCACCTAGAAGAGCTGATGGGCTCCAAAAAACCAGAGGCCCTTTTTGGCTGCCAGGGCTACGATGATACACAGGCCTTTGAAATTGCAGCAAATGGAAGAGAAAGGAGAAAAATGGGATTCCTAAAGGTTATCCCACTCCAGTAACCCAGAATTGGCTGTGGATTAGATATTTTGATAAGGGTAAAAGTCACAGAAAGAAATCTGGAAGGTTCCAGATTCTGACCGAGTCTCCAAATCAGATTATTTTAGTTGTCATGGACAGGAGATGTCAATTTCACAAATATTTGACAGGAGATTCCACTCCTACTGCCTCAATCTCTCAAGCATTACTCATCTGGCTCCCTGTGCCTTCATTTCACAGATAGGTGGCTTGGCAACACCACTCAGATTGGTATTTGTGCAGCAGTCTTCCTGCCCGTGGCAGCTGCAGTTAAGCACCCCTTCCCAAACTGCCCAGTGTCCTTGCTTCCCTGCAGTCCTGTAGGCAAGCCCGTCTATTACCCGTTTTCAATAAGATGCTCAAGTGTTTTATGGCTTCCTGAGCTAAAGTCCCCCCCTCCTTCCTCATTCTGTATTTGAACTGCCTCCACAGCAAAGACAAAAGACAATGCCAGAGTTAAGTGTCAAAACCCCCCCCTTTGCTGCCCTGACTCCTGGCAACAGGAACCTAATCGACAGCTCTCCTCAAGGAAACAGCTTCTTGGCACCTCATCCACCAGGGACTATTAACTCTGGAGGAGCCAGCATTCTACAGCCACTGTCTCACAGGGAAAGAGGAAGAGGCTTAACAACAAACAGCAACTGCTCACTGGTCCCAGCAGCTAAATTTTGTGCTTATTAACTCTTGTGTATAGGAAGGTATAGGAAGATTAGGCGCAAACTTCTCATGGGGAAAAGCCATTCCTGATACAAGGGGAAGGTGGCAGGAGGACAAGAACCCTCCTCCCCCTTTTTTTGCTCTGTTCCTAATGCTAGTGTGTTTTGAGACTTCCGAATTTCTGCCTCTCCTCCTCCACTTTCGACAAGTACACTTTAGAGGCTATCTGGAGCGCATTGTAACGGCGGGGGGGGGGGGATATTGTTACAGTAAGGTTTAGGAGAGGTGTGAGATGACAGCTTAATACTAAAGAGATGGTTATAAACAGAAAAACAGAGATTGTGGCATGACCTCCACAGTGGCTAGACAAACCTAACAGCCACATCAATTGCCAATGGCAAAAACAAATCCTACCGGCTGCCCATGAATTAGAAGCATGATGGGAAAACCTTAGTTTTCCTCTTCCCCACCAGATCCCCAAAACAGGTTACATTAACTGATTTTGAATACTGTTAAGTTAAACTTAACTGGATTTGGAAACAATAAACAATAAATTCAACTCTGCTATCAAGTGTGGATGGAGCAGAAGTGTGTTTTTATTTAGGTGAGAACATTTCTGCGCAGGCTAGAATATTTAAACACGATTTGGCATAGTACCTCCTTAAAACTCTTTTGCTGTGATCCCTAGAAAAACCTAATCATGGCTAGGCTGCTGACGAGCTGAGCGCGCTGCCTATCATGCTGACCAATAGTGTCTCATTGTTTTCTTGTACTTCCTATCTGTCTGCCTCTCTACATCTGTTGTCTCTTGTTTTATACTTAGATGGTAAGTACTTTGGGGCAAGGATGACTTTTTGTTCTGTTTGTACAGCACCTCGCACAATGAAATCTTGATCCATGACTTCAGCTCCTAGCGGGCACTACGGTAATACAAATAAGAGCAGCCCCCAATGTCTATCTAAACAGTGTTTAAAATGGAATGTTTCAAACATGTTCAACCTGGGTGCCCCCAATGCCCCAAAGCTGCGTATCAATAATACGAATAATGTACTCCTTCCTCTTAGTTTCCATCGGGTCTTGTCTGTTTTGTAAGCAATTTGGGGCAAGGTCTAGCTGTATTTTGTATTGTATGCTTTGCATTGTGCATTTTCAGTGCTTTCAATAATAGAGTTAAAACTGGTGTTGGTAACAATTTCTTCCCAGAGCAAAGGGTCCTTCCCAGTGGACTGCAGAACATTTGGAGCAGTGAAACAACAAGCTAAAGGTTCCTATTCAATAATCAAATATTAGTACTACATGCTCCTACAGCACCTTTCTCCAAAATTCTTAAAGCATTAACAAACATTTAATAAACCTTCACAACACTCCTGTGAAGGAAGGAGGTAATATCCCCCATTTTATAGATGGGGAAATTGCCACAGAACAACTGAATTTAGGAAGGGCACACTTTATTCAGTGGCATGGCTGACAAGGAAACCCAGGAGTCCTGACTCTAGTTTCCTGTTGTAGCCAATGCATCACTTCCATGTTTCAGCAATTTTATTAGCAGACAAAGCACCTGGGGATCATGCTGTTTTCTCTCTCTAACAGATAGCGCCTCCCTTTCAAAGTAATCCCCTCTCTCTGGAGCAGATCTACACCGTTTATCCATATGTCAGTTATGTTGACTGAAGAATAAGTATCAGGTTTTAAAATATAACAGCACTGATCATGCTTCAAATAGGAGGGGGACAAAAGGTGCGGGCCCCGCCCACACATTTATCTACTGTAGTTGAAAATAATCCCAGTAGGGAGAGAGGTCAAAGACCACCCGAATATCTGTAACAGCCTTATATTGTACCTCATAGGCCAGGTACTGCCTAGAATGAATCTCTCCCATTAGTACCACCTGTATGAAGTATCAGCTGCATTCACATAATTTGATAGCAGCATGAACAGATAGCTTAAGATCCAGTTTTTTAATGGGAAGACAGATGACTTTGTAACTAGGTTTGGCTTTCATGGGAAGAGGGATGGAGGTCAGCAGGAGGCTAAGTAGATGCTAGGACTTTTCTGCAGTTAACACACTGCTGCATAAACCATGGAAAGTTTTTAAGCTCCAAAAACTTAGACACACCCATCTGTAAACATTAACTGGATTTCACTTGGTAAAGACAGCCCAGTCACAAATGCAGCAATTTAACGCCCTGTTCACTGGCCACATTGGTTACAAACAGCTCAAAGCTCTTAGCGACTATGTTTTACATAGCACCATAGATGCTTGAAATCCTATACTTACTAGGGAATAGTGTCAGCATTGCTATCTATTGTTTATACATCAATTCTTGATGCTATTCCCAGAAGCATCATCGGTTTAGATCCAGTACCCCCACAGACTACAGTGCAGTGTGATAAATACAGAACAGCTGATCCTGTGATGTCGCCATCTTCTACAGTAAGAGGCTTCCTAGGTATCTGCTAGGAGTTCTGTTAAGCTTTTAAATCCATTGGCAATGTGGTGAACAGGCTGTAGCTGCAAAGCCAAAAGGCTCGAGGTAATAATCCGATTTCAAAACTCCTCCTCTCCAGCCACAGGATGAGATCAGCATGCGGATGTTCTCCGTTTTAGATCTGGCTGTAGTGCTCATCAGCCCAGCATGTGCATAGGGGAAGGAGAAAGAATGGACGCCAATACCTGAAGTGGATTATTTGGCTAAATTTCTGCAAAGGTTCCAAGTCTTAGTTGAAAGAGTATTAACTTTCTGTAGGGATTTACAGAGCTCATTGCATATTTAGACTAAACAAACGTATCTATTCATGCCAACTTTCACTTTTCTAGTTTCCTCATGATAAAGTGTCAGCTAAAGTTTGCTGTTTGCCATCATTCCTGTTGGACAGATGATACGACAGCCATATACGACAAGCAATGGTTTGGAACACTAGCATCTTGAAAGTTCTGCATAGAGGGAAGAGCACCTCCACCACTTACCACATATTACACTTCACCACAGGGATGTTACCACTTGATCCATCTTCTTGTGCGTTGGGACAAAAAAGATTTAGAGAACACCTTCCCAAGAATTAAGAAGGTTCCATTAGCTCCACTTGGATGGATTGTGGCCCATCTTTCACCACAGTCATAGCCCAACTTTTCTATTTGGGGAGAAGGGTTCCCCATCAGCCTGCACTCCCCCAGAAAGAAAGCAGGATGCAGTGCTAAAGGAAAACACACCACAATATAAAGGGATTTAAAGTCCTGTATTTCCCTTTAATTTGATCTCTCCAGCCAGTCATTCTAACTTCCCTTCAGCTTCTATCTATCCACCGCCCCCCAGTGCAGTCAAATCCAAATACCCCTCCCACAAACAAACAAACCATAGCCTGTGACTCAATAGGGAGATTGTTTTTTTTTAGTGCTGCTGACATCAAAGTTCATTTTCCTTACTCTGGATAAAACAAGGGAGAAGTCACAAATCTCTGTCTGAAGCTGAACAGGTTGGAACTATGGCATTTATAAAACTTGTCGTCAGCATGCCCTAGGCCCCATCTATTCCATGATTGCACAGCATTTTCCTTTTGCCACAAAATTGTACTCCAAAATCCAAACTTCCATTTAAAAAATATCTTTTGGTTTTGGCAAAGAAAATCTTGAAAAGGTGAAATGAGCATAAATTGATGCCGTATTGTTATTCTGAGTATGTAAGCAGCCTGAAACAGTAACTCTGAGAAGCATGAATGGCCTCTCTCAGTTGATCTAGTCTGAAGCCTAAAGATGACATTAAAAGACAAACATTGTAAACTAGTTCACTGCTGATCATTTAGCAGAAACATCCAGCTAATGTGCTTCTTTCACGATCCCAAACTGCTTTCCATCTGGTCCAGGTGACAAAAACCCCAACCCTATCTGCTATTTAACTGGCAGAAGCACCAGCTTTGCCCCAGATAACTCCATTGTGGAAGTTAATACAAAAACTGTGCTCTAACAGTAATATGCGGGGGAAATGTATCACATCAGAACAGTAGAGTCTGTTTATTTCGATGTCAAATTAACATCAAAATAAACAGACTCTACTGAACTGATATAATACATGAATTAGTGGGCAGGCTTGTCAATGGAAAAAGCATATTAAGAATGGAACATTGGAGTCAGAAGTCTAATGTGAGACCTTAATACAAATTTATCTCAGTTATTTTTTTATAGTGCTTTTCCCTATAGAACCTAAGCCATTAAAATAAATTTAAGGAGAAGTTACCTTTTCAAATACTCAGAGCAGTCTTTAACTTCATTCAAAGTTCTAAACTTCATCAGATCCATGCAAAGGCACTCCCTACTTTTTAAAGCCTGGTAGAAACTGAATGTATCTATCCCTCAGCGATTGTTCGCTAACATTCTCAGGCTGGCCTCTCAATCCCAATTGGAATTCCACACTTCCTCAGCTCTCCTGCTGAACACACAGTTCTGCCCTGCTCCACTGAGCCGTCATCTTCCACAGGATGCTAGTAAAAAAAAAAACCAAACAGAACCCAACATGTTGCTTAGTGACCAGGACGGCTGCTCTCACTACTCAGAGCAGCTGAAAGAAGAACCAGGAACCTCGGCAGGAATTCACATTCCACTAATCACAGCTGGGTAGAAGAGTCTGGTTAGAAGACAAAATCTGGGTATCAGGTTTTAAACTGTTAAATTAAGACAAAAATCCAATTTTAGGCCTAAAGTCCTGGAGCTCTTTATGACTCACTGTGAATAACTTGACATTACAACAATTACATCAGTGCAAACAACTCAGAGTAATACCTCTTGGCCAGACACAACAATGAACTAGCCAGAGTTCCTTCCGGAGCTGGGAGAGATAGTTAGTTTACACTGGTGTTCACTAAGGAGAGTGAAATGGAGCTCCTCTCATGCAGCTTTAGGAGGCAGTCACTCCACAGTTGACCCTAGGCCTGCTGAGTTTTCTTCTACATAACAAGGATAGTGAAGTGTTTACCAGCACCATCTCTTTCTCCTTTATCTTTCGGGCGCCTAGACTGGATATATTCCTCAGATATATTTTTTATAAAAGCCATTTTGTGTATTGGCTAAACCTAACAAAAATACACATAGAACTTGTCCTCAGTTATCTGCAAATTGCTGACTAGAAACCTTCCCCCAGGAGTACAGTTTTCTCTATTTCTCAGAAGTGACGGACTGAGGAGAATCCAAGCAGTGGAAATACTAAACTGGTAGCAACAGACTTTGGAGGTGGAACACAACAAGCACCGACTGTCACTTGCATCGAGGCCAGGGTCTTCAAAATTGCTTTAAATTGTCAGAACAGAAATTAGATTCCTCACTAGATATAGCATGAGGATTAATGTGAGCTTTATTAAGCCTTCTTTGCGTATACAACTTTTAGAGAGAGATGATCTTGTGGTTAAAGCACAGGTCTGGGGACAAGGAAACTCAATTTCTATTCCCCATTTTATTACAGACTGCTTGTGTGACACTGGGCAGGTCACTTCACCCTTATGCTTTAGTTTTCCACATGTATAAAGCAGAGATAGTACCTAAACCTCCTATCGCACAGGTGTCAAACTCTTGGCCCGCGGGCTTGTGTTATCTGGCCCGCGGTCCAAATCCGGCCCACAGCTTGCGGCATCCGTGCCGGCAGTAAAAGTGTGCGAGATCTCGCAGCAGCGCATGGTACCGTGAGATCTCGTAACAGAAAGGAAAAGGATGTAGGAGTCTCCTACCCTGCCGCCGAATTTAACCCCGCGGGGAGATTTCTCAGCGGAGAGTAGGAGAGTAGAGTGTGCGAAGTGGAATAGAGCATGAGGTGTTTAAGCGTATGTGTTTTAGTGTACTGTTTTAGGTGTCTAGGTGCTTAGGTTTTATGGTATGCGTGGCCCCCTTTAACTTAATTTAATTAAAATGTGGCCCACCATAGGAAGTGAGTTTGACACCCCTGTCCTATCGGCTTAATAGAACAAGAATCTCACTTGAGAGTTTGCAGAGCTCTCAGTAGCAGAGAGAAGCTAAGCAGCCTTTTCCCTTAAAAGCTCTCTAATGGTGCAGCTCAACTGGTACTAGAAACAGTGGGGGCTGCCAGGGCAAAAGCTACCACAAGTAGCAAGTTGTCTAATCCTGCTCTAAGCAGTTCTAGAGAGGGGTGCTGGAAATGGAGGTTACTTACTGCACCTGGAGATTCTCTGAGATGTGTGGTTCCTATCTGGGTTCCACTTGTGGGTGCACATGCGCGCCATGTGCTAGAACTGTTTGTAGTAGTGTCCGTTGACCTGCATGTGCATTGGCCACGTGGTACGTCTGAGGTCTTAAGAGGCTGTGCAGGTTGACGCACCTCCAGGGCCCTTACAAGCAGGCAAGGAGCCCGCAGCAGAGCAGATGGAGGGCGAGTACTGGAAACCAGAGAGGGACCACGCATCTGGAAAAGCCTCCAGTTACAGTAAGTAACCTCCATTTCTTCTAGCGGTAGTGCCTATGTGGATTCCAGACATGAGTAGCATAGCAAGCAGTGTTCTGCGTGGAGATGGGCGCAAGGGCTTGCTGGAAGTTACAGTCTGCAGGATGGCGCAGCCAATCGCTGCATCCGCTGCCACTCCTAAAGCAACGGTGTAGTGAGTGGTAAAGGTGCAGACAGAGGGCTATATGGTCCGTACGGAAGGGGCCAGGACTCCAGGGAGTGGAGAGATGTGCAAAAGAGCGTAACATTCCATGGCACGATGGGAGATCTATTTGGAGAGTCACTGTCAGGAGAGGGCATGGCCTTGGCAGCACTGTGCAATAGCGAGGAAGTGTTTGGGCAAGGCCCAGAAAACACGGGTGCGTTGGAGATAAAAGGCCGGTGCCAAGTGGCCATTGAGGGAATGTAATGTGCGTGCCCTGGGGGAGGTGTATGGTTTGGGGTAGAAGGTTGGGAGGTGAATAGACTGGTTGAGGTGAAATGGAGAGGCCACCTTGGGGAGAAAGGTGGAGTCGCTGGGAAATCTTGTCCTTATGAAACACAGTAAAAGGCAGATCAGCCATCATAGCTGCCAGCTCACTAACCCACCTAGTGGAGGTGATGGCCATCAAAAAGGTAATTTTGATAGAGAGGTGGGCAAGGGACCAGGTTGCAAGGGGCTTGAAGGGGAACTTGGTGAGGGTAGAGAGGATGAGGTTAAGGTCCCAAAGGGGGACAGGCTTCCGGACTGATGAGAAGGTGTTGAGGAGGCCACAGAGAAATCTGGCAGTTGTTAGGTGGCTAAAGGCAGAGAAACTATCTACAGGAGGAAGGAAGGCACTGAGCGTGGCCAGATGGATGCGAATAGAGGAATGGGTGAGGCCTCAGAACCTAAAGGTGGAAAAGGCAGTCAAGGATGATGGGAATGGAAAAGGAGTCTAGCAGGTGGTGGTAGCAGAGCACGCATGCAGTGAATCATTGCCATTTCGCAGACCCTGGTAGACAGTCGCCTTCTGTTTGTAAGGACATTGCACACGAGCATGGAACATGCCTTTTCTATGCGTGAGCCCCATCCAAATGTCAGGCTGTGAGGTGAAGCTAGCCTGGGTTGGGGTGCTGGAAATGGCCGTGCGCTTGCATGAAGAGATCCAGGAGAGAGGAGAGGTGGATCAGAGAGTATGCGGAGAGATGAAGGAGGTCAGTGAACCAGTATTGATAGGGCCAAAAGAGGGCTATAAGGATGATTGTTGCTTGGTCCCACCGCATCTTGGGGAGGTTTTGTGGGAGGAGTGGAATGGGTGAGAAAGCATGGAGAACTTTGGGTGTCCAAGGTACAGAAAGCACATCTTCTTGAGAACCGGGCCCGAGGGCTCCTCTGGAGTAGAAGACAGGAAACTTGTAATTGGTGATGGTTGCAAAGAGATTCCATTACGGTGTGCCCTACCGATGGAAGATGGAGCATGGGGTCATGCAGCTCCCATTCATGGTTGTTATGGAAGAAGTGGTTGAGTGTGTCTGCAATGAGTTGATGGTGCCTGGAAGGTGCATGGCATGGAGTGTGATGCTGTATAAGGCACCTGTTCCAGAGGTGTATGGCCTCAACGCAAAGGGACAGAGATCTGATGCCACCTTGCTTGTTCACATATACAATGGCCATCATATTGTCCGAGAGGTGTTGAATATGACGGGAGCTGATGAGGGGTAGAAACGCCTAACAGATGAGAAGGATGGCCTGCAGTTCTAGAATGTTGATGTGCATCTGTACTTCCCTGAGGGACCAGAAGCCCTGGGCTGTGTGGCCCTCCAGATGGGCGCTTCAGCCTATGAGTGAGTCCCTGGTAAGAGTGGTGAGGGGTATGAGAGGGGTGAATGGGATGTGGACCAGGACTTTGGACAGGTTCCACCACCATGTGAGGGAAGCCAAGACTAAGGTGGGAATCAGGACCAGCTTGCCCAGCTGGTCTGACTGTGGGTTGTAGACTGATCGGAGCCACATTTGGAGGCATCACATGTGCAGGCAGGCATACGCTGTGACTGAGGAACAGGCTGCCATGTGGCCAAGGAAAGAGATGCACTGTTGGAGGAGTTGCACAATGAGTGAGGTGAGGGCAGCGAAGCGGTCTTTCAGAAGAAAGGCACGCCCCACAGGAGACCCTTAACATCTGGGCAGGGAGGGAAGGTGGGATGCACACGTCATCTGGGGATGAGGAGGCTCCAGTGAGGAATAGCGGTTCCTCCTAAACCAAAGGAAGGGACGGTAGATGAGGGTGACAGCCAGTGGTGAAGAGGTGGCGGTGCCCCATGGTCTTGGTACGGGTCCCAGGCAGGCCAGTAAGGCCAGGCGTATGGGTCAGTGGATAGCGGTGGCCCCCAGGGATACTAGAACCATGCCTCGGCAGGAGGTCTGTACGTTGGCTGGTAGGGTTAGCGCTGATTTTCTGGGCTATAAGAGCACACAGGAGAGAATGTGGGGTCCAGTTCTGAGGATCACTTAGATTTGGAAGACTGGTCTGGCAATGGTGGGGCCATTGGTACAGGTAGTGCATGGGATGGGACTGAGTGCTCCTACAGGGAAGGAGTTTCAGCCACTTGCAGTACCGAAGGTGTGAGGTGGAGCAAAGAAGGGTGCTATCAAAGCAAGAGAGGGTCATCCACTTTGGATGGAAGTCCTGAGGCGGCTGAAGACCCGGAACTTGGAGAGGAGCCAGCGTATGGCAGCATAAGCTTGGCCATAGGTGTCAGTGTGGACAAGCGGCTGAATTTGCATGGAACTGGGCATGAAAGTCTGGATGGTCCTGGTGGCAGAGACGGTGCCAAGGGTGAAGGCAGCGGTCTGGTCACCAAAGCCGAAGATGGCCAAGGCAATAAAGATAGCATTGGCGCTCATCACTCAAGGAGAAGGAGTTCAGGCACAAACAACAACTTTTGAAGCCAGCTTGCTGGGGCATAGTCGCCGAAGTGGGGAGCATCCCGTGAGGGGAAAAAATTAAAGGAAACCAGCTAGCTAACAACTTTGAGAAATTATGTACACACCTGGAAAAACTATTTACAGCAGTTTATTCGAATGGACAAAAAGCTTCTCAGCAGGCTAGGAGCAAGGGAAGTTCCAATTCTAGCCATGCAGTGGTAACAGGGAACTGGAGTGGTGTCAACCCACACAGCCTCTTAAGACCTTGGACACATCATACGGCTGACGCACTACGCACACGTGGGTCGACGCTCATTACTACAAACAGCTCCAGAGCACAGTGCGCATGCGCGCCCATGTCTGGAATCTATATAGGGACCATCACTCCAACCACCACTATTTTTATAGGGGGGAGAGGTGCACTCAGAGTCATTGAACCAAAATGTAAACCCTATACAGAATGGAAACCACTTCAAGCCAGGAGATGCAGGAGCACCGCCAACACCCCTATGGTGCCTAGATGACATGGTGGTAAATATGCCTGTGCCGAGTCTACACTAACACTTCCACAGTTGCTACCAAAACCAGAGCTGAACCACAAATAGAAACTAGAGGGAGATTAAGGAAAATGTCAGTTTAGACAAGATTTATAATGACTAGACCTCTCTCACGTGCTTCCCTTTTCCTACAAGTCTATAATCACCATACAAGTAGAATGTCAGTTCCCTAAAGGATCCCTGGTTTTCAGGGTTTAAATATAGAGAGAGCTACCAAAACTACAAACCATATGACAAGGTAGAACATTCAGGGAGTGGAAAGGTCATCATAGTTTTGCTTCATAGAATAAGTAAATTTTTAGAAGTTTCTGCTCTGAAGACCAATATTGGCTCTAGCAGAAGGGTTTCTCTCAGCATGCAAATACCATATTAACATCTAACATTTATATTTGTTATATGTGACTAATGGGACCACTATGATTACACACAGGAGACCTGAGGAACTGATATCATCACTGTTATCTTCGTCTTCTCTTCCCTTTTTATTATTACATAGATGATTATATATCTTGTTAAAACTAGATGGTAAATTCTGTGAGGAAGGGACTGGATCTTGTGTGATCTGTAAAGCGTGCAGAACGCTTCTGGGAACTGCACAAGTAATAAAAAATGACATAGCTCTATGAGAAAGCCTCTCTCTCTGCTCAGAATTCTCCAAAATATCCTAGTGTTTTGGTACTCCTTATAGCCATGTTGTTGCCATAAGCATTACCAGCCCTCCACACTGTGATACGTATTGAGTCTGTACCAAAAGGTACACCACAAAACCTCTCAAGGATCCAATACTGGCCCCTTGCAGACATGGGATACCGGATTGCATTCACCAACAGTTTGATTATAGTATTCTTATGTTCCTACTTGTTCAACTCACCTAGGTGCCTGAATATCACCTTCGTTGGTAGACACAATAATATTTCTTGAAACTAAGCCTAAGTTTTTTTTGTTTTTTTTAAAGCAACACTCCATACCCAAAGACTGTTTTTGACTCATTCTCTCCTAGCATGCAGCCGATCCCAAAGGTCATTTCAGCTGAATAACCTCTGAACCACATCCACCCCAATCAAAAGAGCCTCCACTCCAGAGACTGTCAGCTCTGCCCATTCTAGGGTTACTCGCACAGAAGGAAGTTATCAAACCACAACAGCCATGTTTCATTTTCCCCTCAAATAAGCCCCCAGCATAGAGCAAATTCTCAGCTGCAGAACGGCAGCAGAATTCCACCAAGGCCAGGCCTGGGTCATTGGCTTTCTGCACTTTCCAGCAAAGTAAGTTCCTTACACAGGGCCAGTGCTCAAGGGACCTTGTTTAACATTGCATTAAAACCATTTCAAAACTGCAGCCACATTGATTTTTAGCCAAGCTGCAGACCTGGGGCCGCGAATCAAAGGCCAGCCTGTCCCACCTGCCTCTCGGACTGAAAGGGGCATGTTTCCAATATGCCAATCTGACTTCCAGGTGAAAGGGAGCACATAAGAAGATAAAAGGCAATAAAAGGAGATCAGTTCTTTGTTCTAGCAGCATTTCTGAAGGACCTGGAATATAGCCTGGTCCACTGCATTCATCCTTTAGAACACGCAGCTAACTTTTCTGGCACAACATGCTTATCTGCACAAATGCTAACACTCACCATTGGCTATATACAATGGCAAAGAGGACAAGCTCACAAAATGGCAAAAAGCAGGAGTCCCAAATATTGGGAGGGAAGAGAATTGGCCACTGGATTCAGGGTAATTTAGCATGATTTTATTCCCAGACTTTATGATGGAATTAAAGCTGAGAGTATGTATCAGTAAAGTAAGTGTAAGAAAACCCCAACATGACGGGGAAGTTGTAATTATCCCAAAACCTAGCATATATTACAGTATAGTATAAAGCTAGGAAACTGAGAGTTAAGGTTACATTTTAAATAAATCCAAACATGGTAAGGTATGGAAATGCACACCCAAACATCTCAGCTCTGCTCTTTAGTGAGGTCATGCAATAACTATATGATTATTGTTAAGGTGCATTTTGGTGTCTGTAATCCCAGAGTAAATTAAATTGATTTTTAAAAGAACTTTTTATTCCCATATTCCCTGCCCCATGGTATCATTAGTAAGAGATTGGTTTTGCTACCTCTGATGTCAACTGTACTGGTCCCAGTTAACAGCATCCTGAGCTAATCCTGTAGCCTATATGACCATAATCATTAGATACAACAATCTTTGACTTAATTCAACCTAACTTCTCCAACTATAGCCTATGCACAAGACTTCAGAGTTTTAACTATATGAAAAATTTTAAGTGTTTGCGTTATTCCATCAAAATCATTTGGACAAAGGAGAGACTGGCAGATACTAAGTTTTGTAAACAACCCAGGGTTGGGTTGGTTGGGTTTTTTTTATAATTAATTTATGCTTAGGTAGTAGTTATATAGTCTCCATAACCATAGTGTCTGAGCCCCCACAATCTTTAATGTATTTATCCTCAGAACACCTCTGCAAGGCAGGGAAGTGCTATTATCCCAACTGTGCAGAGGGGAACTCAGGCTGAGATATCAAGTGACTTGTCCAACACAGGAAACTTGTGGGAGAGCAGGAAACTGAACCCAGGTCTCCCCAAATCCCAAAATAGCATCCTGAAACACACAGGGTCATCTTTCTTCTCCTAATTCAATTCGTAACTTAAATTAACAGATCTACTTGTAAATTCTTAGAAAATTAATTGTGTAGTCAAAAAGCCTGGGGAGATTACACAGCTGTTTCCATACATTATGAAGATGCTGAATACCTGCTTTAAGTGCACAATGGAACTCAACTTTCATTGTGGAGCCACAACAGACACCTCCATAATAAGCGTGGCTGACACAGTGGCCATCTCCAATGCAGATTGCACTATAGCTAGACCTGTTGGGTCCAGAGGAGCAGTGGAGGAAGTGCATTAAGCTCATCTCCCCACATTTGCAGACTGCTTTGGAACATTGCCTATTCCCAGCTCAAGCATGGATTCACAAAGTTCAGGTCAAGGTTTTTTTTTTTTAAATGGGTGCACAAATGGCTCCAAGGTCTGTACTGAGGCACCTAAATGAAAGGCTTCACTTTTCAAAAATTTGGAATCCCAGCAACTTCCTCTGATTTGAATAGCAATTACTGGGTACTCCATATTCCTTAATGTAGACAGGGCCGTAATAAGATGATGTATGTAAGAGGAGAGAAGAGGAATGCATACAACAAAGTAATATGCATTTGCATATTTTTGGTTTTGCATATGTCTTGTATAGTTCCAGGATTTTTTTCTTTCAAGTATGCTTTTTTTTTCTTTTTTTGGTACAGTAGGTAAGAGAAAGGAGTCTTTAGGAAGAATTTGGAGTGTGAGGTGGCTAAGAACACTGGAGGAGGGAGGTTGTTCCAAGTGTAGGGGCAGCATGAATAAAGGAGCAGATGTGTATAGAAATAAAGGCGATTCCTGTAAGGGGACAGTAGCTGGCAGAGTACAGAGCACAAACATGGCTATAGGAGAACAGGCCAGCTGACATGGAGCCAGGGTAGCACTGTGCAGAACTTTGAAAGTAAGAATGAACAGCTCAAACTTGATACAGAATCACACAACTCAGTAGAGAGATGCAAGCAGATCCAAATGGCAAACACAGAAAATTTGGGCTGCTGGGTATTGAATAATTTGGAGTGACAAGAGATGAGGGCCTGAGAAGAAATTAAAGTAACTCAGAAGAGAGGTAACAACAGTAGGAAAGAGAATTTTGGCAGAAGATACATAGACTACAGATGTAGAGAGAGTAAAGATGTGATTTTAGGGAACCTTGATGGGGGGGGAAGCGGGGCCTGAGCATGAGATAAGGAGGAAATCCAAGATGTAAAAACTCCACCATCCTTCCAGTTTCTCAAGGCAAACTATCAGAGGTGGAGAAGAAAGAAAGATGTCATTTAGTTTGATGTGATGCTTCACCCTGAAGAAGTACCCAATATCCATGAGGTTATGAGAGAGATGGGCAGTGATCTGAACCTGGACAGAATGGAAGAGGGCAGGTAGCAATGCTGATGATTTGGAAACATAGGATGATCTTCTAGTTATAGCACTGGATAGATTCAGGAGATTAAGGTTCACTTCCCAGCTGTCCCACAGACTTCCTTTGTGACTTTGAACAAGTCACCTATTTTCTGTCCCTCAGCTGCCCATCTTTAAAATGGAGAAAATACTTTCCTAATTCACAGGGATGTGGTGAGGATAAATTAATAAATGTTTGTCAGGTGCTCAGACACGATGATGGTTTTAAGTGTCCAAAAAGAAATAGTTTGCAATTACAAGTACTTGAATTCTGCGTAGTGGCCGCAGGTTTACTGGATTTCAGCACAGTATAGAATAGGGCACAAAACACATCAGTACAAAGGTATGTGATTTTAGGAAACCAATTTTGGGAAATTTAATCTCATAAAGCTTAACGGAAAGGAATACTAAACTTCACAAGACTTGAAAATAGGATGGTCAACTTTCTATTTTGCCAAAACCAGACACTGAGTGCCAGAACCTCCTCTGCTCCGCAGGTTTCCCTGAGACCCTGCCCCTGCTCCGCCTCTTCCACCAAGGCCCCGCCTTCCCACTCATCTCCCCCTCCACCCTCTCTTGCTGCTCCCTCAACCTCCCCCCTCCTGCCAACTGAGCAGGTCTCTAGGGGTGGAGGGGTGACTGGCGCAAGATGGGGGAGGGAGAGCTGCTTTCTGGGGGTGGAGGGAGTGATGGAGCAGGTCGGGGAAGAGGGAGCCATGCTTTGGGGGTGACTGGGGCAGGGAGGGGAAGCCGTGCTCAGGAGGCGTAACCGGGGCAGGATGGGGGAGCCACCGATACCTGTCTCTGCCAGAGCTGGGCACTTCCTGAAAGTGCTCCTCCAAGCTACAGCAGTGGCGGCTGATTTTCCCCCGCCCCCAGGTGGTGGAAGATGATTAAGTAACCAGACTTTTAGTGTCTGGGACTGGACACTGCCAGGTTCCCTTCTCAACTAGTATTTCAGGTCGAAAACTGGACACCTGGTGACCCGTGGGACACCTTACTTAATGTGATGACAAACTGCAATTCCTCTGAAAATGAAAGAAGGGACATGAAACTGCAAGCGTGACTTCACGGGGAAACTGAGCAGAACATTATATTGTAATATCTGAATCTAAACTATATATGAAAGGCAAATCACATATTGCGGGGTGTGCGGTAAGGTGGAGCAGCATTATTCTTCAAACTTCCATAGATTTCTATTGAAAATGATGTGAGGGAAGAGCACTTTGAAGTAGGATCTGAGATACAAACCCTAAGTCACAAAAACACAAATATGGAGACTATACAACCTGCCTCTGCCTCAGGACAGTGACGGCCCCAAAAATCTGCTAAAACAGCAGTAAGGGGCAATTTCAACTATCCAAATATTAACTGTTCAAACATTACATTGGGACACTTTAGAGAAACAATTTAACACCAGGAATAATTTCTTCTTGGAACAGCTAGTCCTGAATAGAACTGGTTGAAACTCAGAATTTCTGGTTTGTGGGAAATTGACATTTCAACATTTGTTTTTGTTCCAAAGCTGGATAGAAACTAAAACAATTTAATTCCCTGTGGAACAATTTTAAAAAGTTTTCAGTTTGAAAAAAATTGGAATTTCAGTTTGAAATGAAATGTTTGATTTGAAATTTATGAAATATAAAAATAAAAAAATTAAGGTGACATCATTAGTAGTACATGTATGAAAATTAAAGCAATTTCAAAATGAAAATTGTTTCAAAATAAAATTTCAATTTTCTTCCAAACCAAAATGAGAAAAATTCAAAACAAATTTTTATTGACGTCTCCATGATTTCAGAAAATATTTCAGCGTCAACAGAATTGCATTTTGCTAAAGGAAAACCGTTTGTAGAAAATTTTCCAACCAGCAGTAGTCCTGAAGTCACAAGTATGGCACAGGAACTGGTTCAAGCAGTAATTGCAGTTGAACCACTTCAGTAACATGACCAGGAGATAATTAACTTCAATAATCTTTTGGCATGATCCTTTCCATAACCTAGCACTGTGGCACTAAACTCTCTGAAGAAAGATTGTTTCTTTAAAAATGAACCAAAATGAAAGCAAGAATGCAAGAAAAAGTGTAGTCAAAATGGTAAGTCACAAGAAGTTGATTTAAGTAAAAAAAAGAATCCCTGCAGAAAGTGGAAATCCTTCCCAGCTGAAGCAAGGAATAAAACTAGAGTTGGTAATATGTAATACGGGAATTAAGTGTGCTAAAAAGTTTGAAGAACAAAGGGAAAGATATTACAATATCTATTCGTTAAGTATATCAGCAGTAGGAACGGTGCAGGGAGATTGTGGGTTCTCTAGACTATCAGCTAGTAAAGCAAGCAAATGAGGAGGATAAAGTAGATAAAGAATTTAAAGAAATTCTCTGTGTCAATTTTCACGAGAGGATACTGGAGAGACATCTGTAAAAGTAGCAGCTCTGGAGTAGATACCATAACAATGAAATCCTGTCAGACTGCAGTGTTTAAAGTAGTGTTGAAACAAATTAATTTGAATTGCAAACGGCCTGGCCCAGATAATATTCACCCAAGCGTTCCAAAGGAATTTAAGAATGAAGTGGCAGATTACATATTTTGTTGGCAGCTCTATCACTAAAATTAGATACTACACAGCAAGACTGCAGGGTAAGCAGTGTTGTGGCTTTCTTTTTAAAAAAAGGGTACTGGAGTGATTCTGGGAATTATAGACCACTGAGCCTTCCTTCAGTACCAGGTAAAACAGCTCAAGTATGTAGTTACAAAATGCCTTGATGAACATAATATGAGACACACAAACTAGCATGGCTTCAATAGAGGAAAATAGCTCCTCCAATCTATTAAAATTCTTTGAGGAGACTCAAGATAGTGGATAAAGAAGAACTGGTAGATATTATTAATCTGAATTTTCAAAAAGTCTTTGGTAAAAGTCCATCACCACAGTTTATTAAGGGAATTAGTCATTCAGGTGAGAGGTAAACATCAGTCAATAGATAAGGCTAATTAGGAGAAAAAGAGCAAGAATAAATGGCCAATTTTCAAGAGGATTAATAGAGAACTCCAAGAAGACATACTAGGATCAGTATTTAATATATTTTATGATTAGGAAAAGGATATAAAAGGTCAGGTGGCAAAATGTGCTGGTGCCACTATTTAGGCTAATCAAGACTAGAGAGGATAGTGAAGAATTTCAGGACCTAACAAAGCCAGGCAATTGGGCAGCACAATGGTAAGCAACATTCATAAGATAATGCAAACTGGCAGGAACAGTTTGAACAACTAGTACACACCAACGAGTTCTAAATTAATCATAGCCACTCAGGGGAAGGAGCCCAGGGTCCTTGTGGACAGCTTCAGAAAAACATCTGCTCAGTGTGCAGTGGTGGTCAAAAAAGCAAACAAGTACGTTAACTTGTACTTTACAGGGATAGAGAATAGAACTGGACACACAATCCCAATCTATACATAGGTCATCGTATGCCCTCCCCTTGAATACTGTGTTTGATTCTGGTCATTCCAGCTGAAAAAGAGGAAACAGAAGAAACAAAAAAGGTCCAGAAAAGGGCAACAGCAAAATATTACAGACTTGGAAAGACTTCTCTATGTGGTTTTAGTTAAAAAAAATAAAAAAATATCAGGCTTACAAGTAAAGTCAGACTAACTGAACCCTCGAAAACCTGGATTACCCGAAATCCAGAAATTCTCCTGACATCAGAATTTCAATTATTTTCAAGAATTTGGATATATAAAAAGGAGATAAATAAGAGATGACATGATATATGTGTATAAAATGTATGGTACAGAGAAAGTTAGATGAGTGCACCTCTTTCCCTTTTTCATAATATAAGGACAAGGAATTTCCCAATGAAATAAAAGACAATAGATTTCAAGTGATGACAGGAAATATTTTTTCACATAATACATTAACTTCTTAAACTCTCTTCTGCAAAGTATTTCGGCAACAATTAATCAGAATTAAAAATGGATTAGCCAGTATATAGTATCTGCAGTTTCAGTAACTAGGATGATGAACACTAACTGTTTGGGACAGGAAAGAGAAACTTTTCCCACTAGGCATATTCCATTTAGATTTCTAATTACGTAATTGTCGATGGGGGGGGTTCTTTTGAAGCATATGCTAATTAGCTACAATTCCAGCCAGAAACCTGGACTAGATGGACCAAGGCCTGATTCAGCATATACTACTAAGTCCAGCTCTCATGGATCAGTGTGCAGGGGTGCACACACTCAGGAGATGAGGAGGCATCCCAAGCTGGGAGAGGGAAAGATGAAGAGAACTGAAGCAAAGTGCTTAATTTTATGCCATGGATTACATTTGAGGGCCAGATCCTCACAATTGGTGTAAACAATCTGACCTCTGTCACTATGATGATTTATACCAACTGAGGATCTGGCTGTCTTATCATCTATCGCCATTCGATTAATGGAAACGGTACAGAGAAAGAAAACTTCCCAATTTTAAAAATAATTCACCTTTAACCTCACTTGAAAGACTGTAAGGTTGACAACCCAGATCCTCACTCTCCAACACAACCAGAAGAATTCTTCTCTGCTTAGGGCTTGCCTACACTTGAAAATTAATTTGGATTAAGGTTGGGTGTGAATTTCAATTAAAACTGTTATTCCTGAATAACTCCACGTGTAGACAAGCTAAGTTCCCTCTAAATTTTCTTTCTTCTGAGAGGGTTTCAAACGCCACTTCGCACTACATTTTTGTCCTCAGTCAAGCTTACAATTTTTCTTTTTTTTAATGTCTTCTTACACTATATAGCATTGAAAAGTGGAAAGTATTTTTAAGGTGACAGTTCAGTACATATGCATATTGGACACATAGGCAGACATACCAGTGGTTTGGGTACCTGTCAATTTTTATTAAGACTACTGGAGTTAAAAACCACTGAAAGTTAATAACCCAGGAAGCAGGAGCCCCTGCCTTTCCTCCCATGAACCCCTGCACCCACCCCTCCCAGGAGCCTCAGCCTTTTAGGAAGCCCCCCATACTGTTCCCTGCCTGGAGTTCCTCACTGTTGGTTTGAGACTTCCCTGGGGGAAAGAGATTTTAGGGTCTTCCCCTCTCTGCCCAATAGCCGGCCCTGCTCCTGTCCCCACCCCCAGAGTGGCAGGTAGGCAGTTACCATCACAGCCCAGAGAGCAGGAGCACACAGGCCAGGCACTGCTGCCCTAGCAGCAGCACGGGCTCCCCGAGGGTGACCAGATAGCCAGTGTGAAAAATCAGGACCTGGGTGGGGGGTTATAGGCAGCTAAATAAGACAAAGCCCTAAATATCAGGACTGTCCCAATAAAATTGGGACATCTGGTCACCCTAGGCTCCCCCTTCCCACTGCCAGCCCGGGGCTCATTTTAGCACTGCCAGCCCTTGGATACTGCTGCCAGCCTCAGTGACCAGCCGCTCCTCAGCTGGCTCCATGCGCCCTGGGATGGGACCATGAACCAGCCTCCCTGCCCCTCACCCTTCCTAAATGGCACCACTGGCCCCTCCCCCACCCACTGGCTCCAGGCTTCCCACAGTGCCAAGAGGAGCTGCCATGGGCTCTGGCAGGAGTACCTGGCAGGAACCCGGGCGCTGGCCATACTTCCTCCACAACCCCTGCCTCCTCCTGCTCTTATCCTTCCTCCCTGCTGGCTCAAGGCTTCCTGCTGGTCCTTGGCCATGAGAGGAGCTGCTGTCAGTTCCAGCAGGTTGACGGGCTGGTGCTGGCCACGCTTCCAGCCCCGTGAGATGCGTGGAAGGTACCGGACTGCTGCACCGCCACGTGTGCATGCAGCTTACAAGGAACGTTGTAGACATGTCCTTACTCAGTGGGGAGGGTGTCGAGCTTCTCTTCTCACTGTATAATGAGAGAGGGAAAGCAACTCCACCAAAAATTCACCCTGGAGCACAGCCCCTCCCTCCTACAAAAAACCCAGAGCACTGCTTTACACACATCCGAAAGCCTACAGTATTTATTTCTGTTTGCTGAGATTCTTTCCTAGTCCCCATTAAGCCCTGACTCACCTGTTTGCTGCATAGGCCGGGTCTACATTTACACACCTACATCAGTATGACTACGCTATTCAGGAGTATGAAAAACCCGCATCCCTCAGTGACGCAGTTACACCTAACTAACCTCTCATGTAGACAGCGCTACATTGACGGAAGAGATTATCCCGCTGACAGAGCTACCATCTCCCGAAGAGGTAGATTAACTACGCCGAGAGAAACCCTCCCATCGGCAGCTGTGCCACTGTAGTGCTGTATGTGAAGACAAGCCCTTACTCTAGTTCTGCTAAGAAAATGTGTGTCAAGAGAGTGCAAATTTTTGTCCTTTGTCAACCAACCCTGGCATTGTTTGGTGGGGTGGGAGTGCTACTGGTTCATAATGCAGGCCACCCATTGCTCTTCCAAAAAGTTTTCTAAAATCACAAAATTAGAGATTCAAAAGAAGCGTTAGATCCCAATTCTAGTCAATTTTCCTGCCGTTCCAGGAATGTTCTTTATCATCTGTTTTTCTAATTCTTTGGTCTAGTTGTACAGTGTCCCAAAAGGGGGGCTTCCACCATTTCACATGGCAGACCATCTCAGTCTCAAATACATCCAACAGGAAGCTCTTCCCAATATTCAGAATCAATTTGCTCTTCCTTCATTTCATTCCATTATTTGTAAGTCCAATTTCTCTACATTCCTTGGTGCTTACACCATTCGAAACACGTATAGAAGTGTGTTCTCCGGCATAATCAATACATAGCCAACCTGTACACGTTTAGGTCTTTCAATCTTTCCTCATAAATTCAGTTTACTGATCTTTTTTTGATCTGTAAACTCCACATTTTTAATTCTTTTTGTTATTAAGGTTCTCAGAAACTAATGCAATAATCCAAGTCCGGATACACAAAAGCAGAGAGGGAAGGGCTATTACCCCCGGCAGCATGATGCCTTGTGTGTATACACAGTCCAAAACGTCATTGACTTTTTTGTGGCTTTTGTGTTTTCAACACTCATGTGTAACTCTCACCCTTAGGTCTCCCTTAGCAACACTCAATACTGCCAACCCAAAATATTAAAAAATTAGTGAGGCCCCAAAAAATCATGCGATTGGCTTAAAAAAAACCCACAACTTAAAAAAAAAAAAAAGTGCCCTCTGGTTTTGGAACATTTAGAATGCTTATCTCATATTTTCAAACTGTTTCTAGGAGCTCTTGGGCTTTAAGTAAAACATCAACTACTGCAAGATTTGGGATAAAAAAGTTACAAGAGTTAGCAATACCAATTCCCAAATTTCACCCTTTTATTGAATAACTGTGTTTTGGATTACGATGTGATTATAGATGTGATAGTCTGCATTTTATAAATTGAAATTTTTAAACTACATCTCATCTCTTATTTAGGCCCTTCCTCGATTACTCACTTGCCATGGCCGGTATCTGCAATCTCTCTCAATTAATATTCGCTATGAATTTCATTAATATATTACTTATTCCCTCTTCCACATCATTAGTGAAGTTAATACAGGAACTAACCCACATCCCTATGGAATTCTACTGGACAGCCCCCTTATACAGCTCACTGCTGTTTATGATTTCCCTTTGTTTATAGTGTTTCAGACAGTTTAATTCACATATCAATTTCAATTAATTATAAGCAATATTCATGGAACATATCAAATGTTTTACTAAAAATCAAACATGAAGTACTACACTTAATCTGCCTTGATTGATTGAGTTTTTAAACAGAACATTGGATGAAGACTGCTTCACTTGCTTTTGAAACAGCAATATGAAATTAAGGGGAAAAAATCAAACTAGTTGCCTGGCTAGAGAGACTTTTAAATCTACTGTATTTAAATGCCATTAATCTGCATTGTCTTTATATTTTTATATTAAACTATGTGTTGTATTATGTTGCTTTTATTTAGAGTGTGGGAGGAAGTGTAGTCTAGTGATTAGTGCATGAGATTGGGAGACAAGGCTTTCAGGAACTATTCCCGGCTCTGATACTTACTTGCTTAATGACCCTGGAGAAGTCTTTTAATCTCTGTGTTCCCCCGTTTTCCCCTCTGAAAATGGGGCACCTTAAGCCTTGTCTAGACTCCAAATGCCTACTACGCTGCAGGCCTTAAATACAACCTGGTAGCGCGCTATATGATTAGCATGATGTTGTATCTTGAAAAACATCTAAGACTGAGTGCGATTTTAACAGTATTTTACTGTGCTACAAGTTTGCAAAATCCACCACTGTAGAACAATTCAGGAATGCTGTTAATTGTGTGTTAACACACAGTCCAGTCTCACTTGTGCTGCAACCTATGTTCTAAACGTGCAGGACACTACCATGCTATAACCAAGTCCTGTGACCTAATGTTGGTTATCCATGGATTCCCAGCACTACAGTGGGATGGTGTGGGACACCCTTTGGCCTTGTCAGCACTTAATGTTATTTTCCCAATGTCCTGTTGTTTCATTACCATTGCTTGCCACTGCTGCTAGTATTGGCAGATGTACTGGTGCAGAAATCAGTGCTGCCAGTCTTGTTTAATCTTGCCGTAGTGCAATAGTGGGAAATTTGTAGAAAAATGTTAGTGTGGACAGGCTTGTGGGAAACCCACAGCTCCAAACGAATGCAGCAGTCATTATAAGTAGAGTTACTAAAGCAATATGGGTCTCCCTGGCAAAAGATGGTCTCCCCACCTTCTGTCATCCCAAGAGTAGCAACTGGAAGTTGCTGAATATGAGGGTCCCTCCAGCTACCAAAGCTATGCTTTACTGCAGCTGCAGCATGACTGGTGATCATTGAATCCCTATTGCCTCTCTGTATGGGATAGTGACAAACTCCATTCCCCTTCCTCCTCTGTTCAGCCCACTGGACCAGAACATTCAACATCCTGGGCATATCCTTCATTGCAGAGTTAGCCCAGGTGATTGGTTACTGTGTGTAACTCACTTGTGCCACTCCTCCTATGGGTGTTGCTGGGACTTCTGGAAGCACATCTCACGGTTCTTTGTGCTCCGGTAAGATGAGTCCCTCTATGATTCTTTCCCAGTGATTTGTGGGAGAACCTGTCTGTCTCCTTCCGGGCACACAGGAGAAACTGTGGGAAGGCAGTGGAAGACTATCAGCTCTCAAGTAGTTACCAGCCCGAGTGAAAGCAGCACCCAGGCTTCTGCCCCAGAGAAGCCAGCTACCACAGGCTGAAAGCACCACTAAATTAGGGTCAGAGGTTTGTGTGTCAGAGAGCCTGGGTTAAACTATCCAGGGAAGACACACTCCTGGGTGATAGTTGGAAATTATTGCATTCTAAGAGTATCCAAACAATTAAATCAGTTTATACCGTGTGTCTAGAGCAGTGGAAGTCCATTAAAAAAGCACTGACTTTCACTCCCCTTTACTAAAAGTAGGTTTCGCTGTACACAAGGCAAGTTACTACTATTATGGATATGGCAAAAGTGAAGAGAGGCCAAATTACATTGAGAGACCTAGAACGTGGTTCACATCCTCCTCTTATTATAGCTATTGTGATAAAGATTACCAGCGCCTAATGAACTCAAATCAAGTACAAAAACTGCCTCTGAACTTTTATTTTTGAGGAAGTGAATTCAGACACTAATTAAATGTAGCCTTTGGAGTTCCACCAAGTCGTCAGTAGGGCCCTCGCTATTGTGTGGCTTGGGCACACTAACATATGGCATTCATTATTCTTGTGCAAAAGGTGCTCATGCAGTTATGGGCTGGGGATTAGACTTCAGGCCACCTTGTAAGGCTTCTGTCAGTTGCCTATTGGAACAAAGTTCTGTTAAAACAACTTAATTTGGGTGCTCTCAGTCTGTTCTCTGCTCCACTCTCCCACCAACCAACTCATCCTCCTCTCGCTCCCCCCCCCCCAAAAAAAACCAACCAAACAAACAGGATAGCTATTCACTTCATGATGCACCCAAAAATTTCCCATTGCCCACTTCTAGTGACAGCTCTGGTCATTCTGATAAGCAGACTACCACAGGTTTCCTTTGGGTAGCCCACTGGACTAATATGCTACACAACAATTTGTTCGAAATCCAACTGCTACAGCTTTCCACAATTACTGCACATTAAATCAAACACTGTTTCGAAGTGCAGATTGTGCTTCTGGAAGCCTTCCATGCCTGCTTCTGAAATGCCTGTACAATGCTGGCTGGGTTCAAGTCAACAACACTGTCCTATAACCCCAATGGGGGAGGGAGGAAATGAGGGTCCTCTGGGCCCAATATCAATCGTATGCAAGAAGACTGTATAAATAGCTGGCTCACACACTCTAGAGAAGCAGTGGGGGAGGCAGGGAGGGAAATCTGAAGTGTTGGGCCCCAGCTGTGAGCTCCTCTTGTTTTTGTTTTAGGGTAATTAATGTTCCGTTGAATAGAGCCAGGCTACAGGCTCCTGTTTCTGTAGCTTTCAATAGCCTTATTGGACTGGGGTAAGAAGGGTGGGGGGAGGTTTGTATTTCCTGCCATCCCGATTAAATGAAGTAATGTGAGACTGCTGGTCTCCAAAGCTTGGACCCGAGGCGAGAGAGCAGGCTGGTGGGGTAGGAATTTCCCCCAAGTCCTTGTGTACAGTGGGGATCCGTTCCCAAGAGAGACTCCACTTAGCAAAATCCTTCTTAATAACAAGCTTTCTTTGCCCCTTGCCACTTTGTTTACCGTCCGCCAGCTTCTCTCCTATTTTGGGGGTCAGAGGGATGGTGGGGTTTCTGTACTTTCTTCTGTGCTACCAAGACAGCAGCAGCAGCCCACCTTCCAATCATACACCTCCCTCTTCTTTTACGCTCCCCCCCAAGTCCTCCAGCTCCTAAATTAGATACATTCCCCCTGTGCTCCCAGACGTCTCCATCTCCTCCTCCCCTGACAGAGCAATCATTTATCAAGTTGTTTCACGCGTTGTCGGGAAGGGGGGCCCCGGGGGGATGGGAGTTTGTTTCGTCCCTTTGTTGGAGCACCACAGGATCGTCCAGCTTAGTCTCCAGCCAACTGCTGAGAGTTGCTGGACTCCAGGAGCAAATGTTAAAGGGGCTGCCTTTCATCTATTCGCTGATCCTGCTGCCTTTTTATTTTATTCTCTAGCTTCTGGGATGTTAAAGAATACACCCACCCCTGTCATTCTGCATGCGTGTTTCTGAAGTAGCAGAGGTTTCTTTTTTTCACCAGTGGCTTCTCCTGTCACCCGCCCATTCAGGCTTTGGAAGTAGATTTTTACCCACTGGCCGTTTTCTCCTCCCTGACTGTCAGATTATCATAAGCCAGGTTTGGTTAATGGGAGGTCCTGCTCTTACAACTCATCTCTTCCTTGTGCACGCTTGCGTGTATACAAGTTTTCTTTAATCATGAAGGGGAGCGGAAGTTTTTGTGTGTGACGGTGTAAAATATTATGGTTCCCTTTACAAAGAGAAAGGCTTTTGGCAGAGGAACTAAGCAACCATGCTGAAGAGGAAAGGATTTCTATTTTGAGAGTTACAACAATCTTGTGCTTCACACATGCAGGACTGCACTGAAGATCTGCACTGTGTTCTAAGCTTTTCCCAAGGTCACACAGGAAGTCTGTAGCAGGTCACTTAACATCTGTCTACCTCAGTTTTCCATTTGTAAATTGAGAATAATTACCTATCTAGCAGAGGTGTTTTACTGCTATATTCATTAATGAGATTCCTGGATGGAAGACACTGTAGAAATGTACAAAATGTGTTAAAATTAGAGGTGACCACATATAACCTGTGTCTGAGCTTAGGCATCCCCCAATTTAAATTAAACAGGAACTATGAAATTCAGAAAATAAGTGAAGAATTCCTTATGGTAGACAAACTGTCTCAAAGCAGAAGAAAAACATGCCTAATAATTTAATCACTAAGACTCCACTACAGATTCTCTGTGTCTTGCAGGACAGAGGTTTAGAAATGGAACTTGTCTACATGAGTCTTCCTGTGGAGGACAGTTGGACATATGCTTCCCAAGCGAATCAACAGAGTTCATGAGTCAGCCAAGGGAGTGCTGAAAAACAAGGGTATGTGCTCTTGTCCACAGAAGCTGACTGAATAGTTCGTCTCCTAATTGTTTCCAACCTCTACTAGTCTGAAGAGTTTGGGCAGCAGCAGCTTTTTGAGAACGCTCTTTCCATACATGCTATGGAGCTGTAGAAGACTCTTCAATTCCAATCTATCATAGTATTCTCACAATCAGTCAAAGAGGTCTAAGAATATTTCATTTCTCCTCTGGTAGGAAGCTCTCTTCCGTACCATAAAGTTCCATATTTGTAATTTATGTACCTCTTTGTTAGCCAAAAGGTATAGCCAAACGTGCACCAGATATATGGGTAGTTAAAAGCCACCACCAATATGGAAGTCTAGTTCTGCAAATTACTTAAAGCAATGGTTCTCAAACTCTACCACGTTGCACACCACCAACATAAAAACGCTACCATCTGTAGTATCATCACCAATTTTTTATAAACAGACTATGTATGAAAACCATCTTAAAACCTAAGTGTTGTTAAAACACATTATATTAATAGCATAATTATGTAGTCCTGCAAAATATTAATAAATGCATTATAAACTTACCCCATCAGAGATGGAGTGAAACAATTATTTTAATTCGGCAGTCTTAGGGTATATCTTCATTAACGGCAGCAAATTCGCTGCCGTCAGATCAATTCTTCGGGATCAATTGAGTGGAAGTAGAGACCCGCTCAATCGAGCTGGAAAGCGACTTAAATCCACCACCAGAAAAAGAGTAATGCTGCATTGACGGGAGATCATTTCCCATCAGCGCAGCACAGTGAGGACGCCATGCTCATTAGAACTTAGAAAGTCGATGGGAGATACTCAAGCTACTTTACTTAGCTTGCGTACCTCTGGTTGACTGCCACCGAATTTCGTGGTATGTGTACACTGGGAGGTGACCAGTGTACCACAATTTGGGAACCGCTGACAAAGTGATGCAGGATTTCTCCCTTATTCTCACTTTCCCCCAATTCTAGTAGTCGAAACAAATACCCACAGTTTTTCCTTTTTTCATTCCTTGCATTCTTGCCCAAAATAAGTCACCACAACATTGCTCCATTGTTCAATTGCTGATCAATGGAATTTTAAATACTTTTGACTTATTGAATTACCTGTCCACCTCTTCTTCGTTCAGAATACTATCCAGATTATTACATACAAAAAAAAACTATGTTAAAAGAAAATGTTATTTAGGTTGTAAAGGCAAGTGCTTGAAAAAGGAAAAGTCAGATTTAAGTTGCCAGTGCAACCTTAATTCTGCCCTGCTGTGCATATGCATTTGATACAGTGTTTAGTTGCATGGTCACATACTTTTCCATAGGACCTCATTCAGTGCACAGGCTGGATAGTGATTATTGAATAAGGCAGCTGTTTGATCTGTATTTTTAGCCTCCTCATTTTGTGAGCTCCCATGCCTTATTTCCTGCATGTCATACAAACCCTGTCATGGAATGTCAAATTATTAATTGCTTTATAGACTTTTCTATGGTGCTCATCACTGTAATTAATGTTTGTATGATTCAGATACTAATCCATTTTATCAACATCTGTGTGAGATGGTAATAATTTTTCAGGTGGGGAACTGAGGCACAGGAAGATGAAGGCCAATATTTGCAAACATCTGCACTATAGTTGATTGCCCCCCAACTTGAGACCCCTTATTTTTCAGAATACTTGGCATTTTTACAGCACGTCATGTTCAAAACATTGTAAACATCAACCACTCAATTCTCACATCACCCCAGAGTGGCAGGTGGGTAAAGTATCATGATCCCTATTTTAAAGATGGGGGAATAGAAAAAGATAAAATGACTCGTCCAAGGCCATACAGTGAATCAGGAGCAGAGACTGAATTAGAACTCAGGACCTCAGGCATCTGAAAACCTCAGTGCTCATTCCTCCAGATAATTTCTTAGGGCCAAACTTTCATCTCTAGTTTCTATTGAGTTCAGTTGCAGTTGTAAGTTTTCAGCATTTCTGAAAAGGTGTATCAAGCTGTGCACCCAGAAAATAAGGAAAATACTTACGAAAGTTTTGGTTTAAGTGACTTGCCCAGCATCATATCAGAAGTCTGCCTCTACCACAGAACTGAATTCTCCTGGGTGGCATCCACCTGACAACCAAAAAGACCAACCTTGCTCTTCCCAGTAGTCCCTTTGCCTCATTTTCTACACATCTTCCAAATTCTACAGCAAATGAGGCAGGAATCCTACAAGCAATTGCCTCATCCTCTACACAACCCTGATTCACTCCCTGAGCACCATCTGTTCTGTGTACTGAATGAAGCAGGGGTCCTGTGAAAAAGAAAAAAGTATGTGATCTTGTAATTAAAGATTTATAATGTGTATGCACAGGGCAGCAGAATTAGTTGCAAAGGCAACCATAAATCCGATTCTTCCAAATTATCAAGTACTTGATTTTGCAGCCTAAATCATTTAAATGTTTTTTTTAAAATCTTTTTTATTGAAATGTGCAATAATCCCCCTCTTCCTCATGCAGGAGCGGAGTCAGAACGCTAAACATTCAGCACTGCAGCTACCACTTTGGGCAGCAGCAGAGGACTGTTCTCTGTAGAGCAGCCACTACAGAACACAACACTGAAAGAAGGCAGGAACAGCTCCATGTTACAGACAGCATAGTCAAGGACAAAAGCTCAGCAGCCTCTTTTTAGGGGACAGAGGTTAAGACTTGTGTCTGCCCCATTAGAAGTCTCAGTTCCACTTACAGACGGGTTGCATAACCTGGGAGGCCTTGCTCCGTAACAGAGGCTGTGAAGGGCACAGCATTATTAATGACAGTTACTAAAAAGTAAGTCTAAAGCTCATGGTTTAATGCATCTTCACCTAGCCAAAGGGCGTTTTTGATGAAGCAGTGGTTGTGGTGGCAGCACCAGCTGCCATTTTATATGTACCCTATCCACAGGTTCTGCTCTGCGTGCGCATGAAATGCTGAAGAGAGCTCCACTACATGCACAGTGCTGAGGGAACCTCTGAGGGATTTTGCTGTGCTGACAAAAACAAACTGGTCTTTCGGAAACAGAACTGGTGATTTGCAACAACTTATCAATGTGACCAAATCTGAACGGACTTCTATGAAGCCAGCAAATGGCACCTCCTTGGCACCAGAACTACTCCTGGCCAAATTCCGAAGCTCTGTCTTAAACTATGGCGGTGTTAGAGTTCTTCTAACAAAGTAAAAAAAAAACAACCCACTTTATATATAACAAAGAGTGTTTGCCAACTTAAATAGAGGGGGGGTTGCTTGCTACTCTCCTTATAGCACCAGTATCTATTGGCTTTCCAATTGTTATATCCATATGGCACAATTTTGTTTTTTTGCTTTCTAGATCTCAGTGTTCATTCATCATTTCTAGTAGGTCTGCTTATTTCCTACACTCTAGGCCCCATGTAAGTGTATGTAGCAAACTGGAAATTCTGCAGCAGGTTCACATTATATTCAAAAAGTACTTTTTAAATTAAAAATAAAATGAATAATACACTCAGTACAGCAGACCATTTATTTTTATATTTAAAAATGTACATAGTCCCCATATTTTCACTTTTCAATATGCAAAAAAAAGTTGTATTGACAACTCACAGCTGCAGCACAAAAGTGAAGCGGGAGTTGTTTTTGCAGCTGAATAGAGGACAGTTAGAGATTTTGGCCCCTTGGGAGGCACTGTGGAATTGTATGAGGAGCCTGTTAACTGCATGTTTCTGCTAAAACTATCAGCAGTGAAATAGTTAACCATGTTAACGTTTTAAATTTCATCTTCAAATTTCCAGCGCAGCAAACCATTGAAATGAACAGGGAAGCTCACAATCTGAGTTATTGTTTCAGGCAGTCTGCAGATTCAAGATGTCATGGTATCCGTAGCGTTTAGTTCATGTTTTCAAACTATGCTTCAAAACAAGTCCAGATCACTCAGCCACTCACCTGTTCACAAAACCTGTGTTTTCCTGAAGTACCAAGAGCATTTCCTCTAAACCTGTTCCAACAGCCCTAGTAGTCCAAAACTAGGGTTGGGGGTTTTCCTCCTCTTTTTTGGATAAGAGCTGAGGGACAAGCACCTTCTTACTATTCCATCCTGCCATTTCTCCACTAATCCTAAATATCCTTTTCAATGCCACAGAAGTTGTCTAGTCCAACATTCAGATCTTCTATTTATTAAAGGATATTTCACACATCAATTTCAAAAAAGAATTTCCCTGATTTTAAACCAGAATCTGGAATGGAGGGGTCTCTCCTTTAGTTAGATTTAGTTGGAGTCCACGTCTATTTTAATTATGTTAAAAGAATGCTGGTGTTGCAAAGGGAAGCATTAAATTGAAATGCCAAAGTTAATGGTGAGCTGCAAAGGAAATGTGTTTGTACCCTTTTTGCTTCTCTGTTGTGTTTAAAGCAGTCCTGAAAGGTTTTTTAGCTTTGGTTTGTTCGGGTGGAGGCACTATAGGAGTTAAATTTACTTGTTGGGGGGGTTTTGTGTGTGGGTGTTTTGGTTTTTTTCCCCCTTCACTTTAATCAAGTTTTGTCTAACCTAGAAGATTCTCTAAAGACCAATAGGATAAGCTCACAAATATCAGGAAAGTTAAAGTTGCTTGAAAGGGAAATCATTTTTATTCAGACTGTTTAAAACTCCGTTTGCTAATACCTACAAACTGAGAAACAGTTGGGAGAAAGGGCTTTTTTGTTCACAATTTAACACCATTGCCCTCTTGAATTAAGGCATAAAAGCATACAACAAATAAGAGACACAGATGCCTGAACATCACCCAGGAAGACCAGTTTCATCGCTCCTGGTATTCCTGTGGTAAAAAAACAGCATAATTGTATTTGATTTTGTTAGAAAACAGACCTCTCATGGCTTCTTTATATCAGAGAAGCAAAAGGGGTAGAAACCCATATTTTCCCTTTAACATTTTACCCTTAAAGCTCCTCACATAACCTTAATATGATAGTCTTAAAGTACATGGTCATATTTATTTCTGCATCATTCCTTCCTCATTCCTTGTGCAGTTTTGGATGGTGCACTGTAATGAAGAAGTGGTATGGGTAGAGAATGAGATGGGGTCCTGAAGACTAACTCCCATTTCAGGGGAAATTCTGTTGGCAATTACTACAATATATGGCTAGAGTAAATCTACTTGGGGTAACTGGATTAACTCCAAATTTACACCTGTGTAAATGACAGCAGCTTCAGGGGGAACAGGGCAGCACCAGAGGACCTCTATTCCATTCAGTGCACTGGTTTTTAAAAATGGTTTCTTCTAATGCAGTTGTATCAGTCAAGAGTGGACAGGGCATGGCTGTTTACAGTTTTCTAAATCTGCCCTAGGGCACATCTTCACTGCAGTATTAGCTCAGGGTCTCTCTAGTGAGAGCAGTCACTGCAAAACAACTCAGGACGCACAGTGTGTTGCTAATACAATCACTGAGTAGCTGTCTCTTCACTGCGTTACTAGCTCAAGCGTCAGCAGCCCTTGAGCTTTTAAACCCATGCCCCCAATGGGCCAGCTAGCTCAAGTTTAAAGCACCAATTAACTCAGGCTAGAGATTTTTGTGTATGCATGGGTGTTGGGTTAGGGGCACCACTCACGTTATACCTTGAGCTAACACTACAGTGAAGATGAACTCCAGGTCTGGAAACTTGTAATCTCTTTTAACAAAGTTCCAGAGGGGTAGCCATTTTAGTCTGGTTTTAGCAAAACAGCGAGAGTTCCATGGCACCTTCAAATTAACAAATTTGTTTGGGCATAAGCTTTCAGGGGCATCCAACGAAGTGGGTTTCTGCCCACGAAAGCTTATGCCCAAATAAATGCGTTAGTCTTTAAGGTGCTACCGAATTCTTGCTGTTCTTTTAACAAAGTTATGCACGTCCACATTAACACCCTCCCTTCCCCACCCCAACCCAGGGATTGGTAAACATTAAGGCCTTGTCTACACAAGAAAAGCTACCCATTGCAGACAACGGGTGCCAGCAATTTGTGCACCAGTTCAGTTGAACCACACAGATTAACTGCAAATGTAGCCAAAGACAGGCCATGTTCAACACCAGCTCAGAAACTCTGGTTAACTGAGAACATTTGCAGCTAAACAGTCAGTGCTTAGCACCAGCTGCACCCATTATGGCACCATTGTCATCAATGGGTAGCTTTTCTAGTGTAGACAGAAGTTTCCTTGTAGCAAAAATAGCCCAGCTGACTTCTAACAAATGCTTTTTGGTGTTCACACTATGGATTTTTGCCACCAGTTACCACTACGGTAGCTGCACAGGTAAAAATCATAACATATGCAGACTAAATCAATGTTCTACAATTGATACCAATGCAGTTTACCCTTGCTCGAAAAGGGGCAAGTGGCACCAGAGTAAGCCAGAGTTCATAGTGACTTTGTCTACACTAGGATTTTGCACAAATGCAGCTATACTGCAGCAATTTAGGCATATCCCAGTGCAGACAAGGCTTTAGGCTTCATATCCTCACCAACACAGAAGGGTAGGGCGGTTAGAAACATTAATGGCAATCTCAAACTGGCTATGCTCAAACAGTCAAACTATCACCACACCCTAGGGGCTTCTGCTTCAAAGCTGGTGACATTGAAATGCTAATCTGATTTTGCAAACCCATAAACAAAAACAAAAAAGGAGAGAAGTGGCAGAAGCCTCCCCCCTCCAAATCCCTCCTGTTCTGGCATACAAAGCATGCTGTGGAACAGGAGGACAGCCTCCATGAGCACGTTCAGAGCTCTAATACCGAAACTGCTGTCAGAGAAAAGCATCATGGTTAATTGCACACACAAATGAGCACATCCACCATCCCACTATGTCTCTGGAATCTCCTCAAAGCCAGAACACAGCTTTTTATTAAAATGGACCAAACTAGGCTGGCATCTGTCAGCACTCATCACTCTTTTACAGCAAAAGCATGGTACTCTTCAGTACCAAAACTCAACTGTTGTCTGCCAGGAGCACCCAGTCTGACTCAATATGAATCTAAACACTAATTTTCAATATAGTCCAGCCCACTGCCGTACAGGACCACCCAATTCTTTCTTTGGACACAGAAAAGAGGTAGGTACTTTTACAGACGGGAAATACTGCTTCTGATTTGCTAGAGGATTGACAGAAAAAAGGAAGATAATTTTGCAGAAACTTGAAGGAAGGGTCAACGGGGTGAGGAAAACAAGTATGTCCACAGCTTACCTTGTGGATGAAGATCTTATTTATCCCATCAGACACTACAATAAAGAGTCTTCCCCCCTCCTTTAAAAATTCTTCTACACACATCCCAACTCGATAACAACCTGAGATAGTGTGAGCATCACTCTCAAATGCTCTACACTGGACGGAGAACTCTAAATATCAAAAGTTATCTCTAGAAATTTGCCCACTATTTTGCCAGCAGTCTGCTGCCCTGTTTTGGACATTTCCTGCTTCTCGCTACACGCGGAACCAGCCCGGAGCCAGATTTGAAGAAAAAACAACCAGCCAGTCAGTTCAAGCACCTATCTGCCAATAGATTGCCTAGCTCTCGGACTGCGACTGCCACCATTCTTCTAGCAAAAGAAAGACAAGTTTAGTAACTAGGTGCTTGGGTAGAGGGGAAGTCAGACTATATGCTAGAAGACAAGAAGCAGCAACAGAGGAATGGTAGAACTGACCAGCAATGGCTGATGTAGGCTTTGTCTACACTACAGCCAATGTCAGCATATGTCGCTCAGGGAGGTGAACATTCCACCCCCTGAGCGATACGTTTCACTGACATACGCGCCCATGTGTGCAGCGCTGTGCTGTGGGAGAGCTTCTCCCGCTGACATAACTTCTGCCACTCGTGGAGGTGGGGGATTTTAAGCTGTTGGGAGGGCTCTCTCCCATCAGCATTCAGTGCCTTCATCAGACATGCTGCAGCGGCACTGCCGTATCAGTACAGCGGCGCTACTGTAGCGCTATACGTGCAGACTTGGTCTACACTACAGACTTATGTCAGTGGAACTACGTCGTCTGAGCGACAGTTATACCAACCGAACTCAACATAGCTTCTCCCATGGATGTAGCTACCGCCTCTCTGGGAGGTGGAGTACCACATTCTCCCATCGGCGTAAGTAGCATCTTCGCTAAGCACTACAGCGGTGCTGCAGCAGTGTGTGTGTGTAGACAAGTTCTTAGGCCGAAAAGTCCAATGGCTTTTCTCTGCTAAATTTAGGCTTTGACAACAGTGAAATGTGCCTAATTTGACAGTTTCATTTGAACATGGATGGACCAAGCCCAGGAGGCGGCAGCAGCGAGAGAGCAGAGCTGGTTTAACTTGGTGAGCTTCTTGACTGCTTTTCTGCTGCCCCCCGTCTATTGCTTGGCATACAAACGAAGATAAGGTGAAGTTACAAGTACTACACATTCACTGTAGCAATGAAATAATAAAATATCCACCATTTTCAGTGGTACACAAATATAATCATAGATATACATGGCAAGACTCATTACTACTTTTAACCCTTTGCTACATATTTCAAACTGTGCCACACACTTGGTGTTTAGGAGGTGGAGCACGATGGAAAGACATTAGAGAAAGGAATGATGAACTACTAATACTATATGTTTCATACCTAGTTGGGAACTTGCTCTAGCAAGCTGCCAGTAAGAGATAAGGAAAAGCAGCACTGTTGTCTGGGCAGCAGGAATTTGATACCACACATCACTGCTCAGTTATCACGGATGGGGAGTTGGAAATTCTGAATTATGGAGCAAATCGGCTTTCATTAAAATTATTTTCTCTCCATATTAGACAGAATCGTGGCTAAGTACAGGAAGATGTGGGGTTCCAGTGTCACCATGCTTTTCCTTAACACCCTTCTCATAGTTATTCCATGCACTTCCGTGTTATCTGAAAACTGCATGCACTGGTTGATGCTTTGAGTTATATCCTGCCGCACTTGCACTCCTGCAGGCGTGTACCCAACAACCTACGGAAAAAGCCATGCCCAGAGGAGTGGCAAGTAAAGCAGGGGAATGGCTTGACAAAGGATCATTCTCATCACGTACACGCTGAAGAAAAATAAATGAAATAAAGACTGCCGGTATGTTTGGGTTTTTGTGGTGGTAGAGTTTGGAGGAAGACTGCTCAGGAGGTTCCAGGGAGCATCTTTTAGCCCTTACTTGATACTAGCACTTCAGGAAACATGCACCTGAGCATCTTTTCATTCCTACATATATCCCCATTGGTGGATATAAAGCCACCAGTCCATCCGCTGGCCATGAAGTCCCAGACAAGACATGCAGCTGAGCTCCACCGTCCATAAAACCAGGGGAATTCCCCAGGTAGTCTTCAAACAAGGTTTTCAGCATGGCCGCCCCAAAGCATAATGATCACAATGACAACACGTTAAATTATCAAAGACTGACTGAATCTGAGGGCATTTGCCATTGCCCGAGGACTAGCTCCTGAAGCTGAATGTGTGTGTACAACTCCTTACTTGCCATTCCTTTCATAAAGGATACAACACCCTGAGCATCATCCACACACCCCCAATTCTAATGCTCTGCCTGTAGCCCTTTCCATTTCACACAAGAGCACCACAGGCATGCAGGGCAGTGAAGGGTTAATTTAATTAGTTCTCTGTGTGCTCAAAGAATTAGAAGCAACTTCATTTAATTATTAAGTAGCCAATCAGGTAATCTCTGTATCTGATTAGCACGCTAATGAAATAATGTCTTCCAGTTCAAAGCTGTCATTCCAATCAGGAGACGACCCTTCAGCTAGAAGGAAAAGCTGGCAGGGTTTCCATGGACTTATGCTTTGGATTTTGGATAGGGGTAGGGAAAGGAATCCTTTTCCACCCACTATTAAAATCTCTTTGCCTTTCCTGCCTTTCTACAGAGTGGTGCAACTTCCCTTTCCAGAAATACAAGTATGTTCATTTCAAACAGGCCTCCTCTCCGAGGAAGCCTCCTGCATGGCATGCTCGCTTCCCCCCACCTCCACTGTGAAGTCCAGCAATACTCAGGCCAATCTGGGATCAGCAATAGGCTTGAAGCAGAGCTCTGACTTCATAAGACAGTTACTATACTGCCGAGACACTGCCAATGGAGAGAACTGCTAAGTATGTGGGGCATGACTCTGCTATAGTCCACATGGGAAAAGAGTCACACAGCAAACGCCATTATAGCACTAAGAGGAAGGCAGAAAGTCTCCTCCCTCCCCCATCCTACTCTGCTCCTATGTCACATGCAGTTATTTCCAGCCTGGGGGAAAGTGCAAGGCGGCAGCTGTCACACCGAGGCAAGGACTTGCCCCTTTTAAACAGGGATTTCAGAACTAAATGACCCATTACAATTAACACAGATGCAAGAACTGGGACACTTCCACACAGCATGATGGAGGGTTTGGGGGTGGGGAGGCAGGAGAAAGAGGGTGAGGATCACTGTTCCAACCCCCAGCATGGTGTCTCCCAGTTATCCGCATCTGAAGTATTAACTCAGCAATTTTCCTCCTCCTAAATTGCTGCGCTCCAGCATTCTCTTCTACCCCTCCTTTCAGACACCAGCAGCCCTAACAGCATAAGCAGCTCTAAGTGACCCAAGGTTAGTGATGCAATTCAGTCTCACATTCTGGAGGGGACGGCCCTCTGTTCACACCAGCATCCGGTTTAGAAATTCCAATTCCCAGAATGATATATTGTTTACAAGTAGAGAACCAGCTTTCTCTGTGAAACCTCAATATCAACACGCTTTACTCATCCCCTCCCAGACCACATTACTCAGACAAGATCTAGCACTGGGAGGATGTACACCCTCCTTCCTCTCCATTGACCACAGTCTTTCCAGATGAAGGGAAGAGGTCAGATAGAGAAATCCTGGCGTGGGGAACAGTAAAGTGTCTATTCAAACAGCAACATCATAACGGCCTTCCCCCTATTGGCTAGCAGGAGGCTTACTCAACACACCTGTCAAGTGTGTCACCTAACAGTTCAGGGAGCAACTTTTCAGAGAAAAAAATACACTGTATAAGTTATTGCTTAGCAGTCCACTCGCGATTCACGTGGCGCAGTACTTCCTGCTAAGCTATCATTATGAAGTGTAGTTTTCCCTCTGAGAAGAAACTATAGATGGCATGTGGAGTTCGATGTGTGTCTTTAAGATTCCAGATTAAATCTCATCAGTTTACAAACAGAGCTAGGAAAAAGGCTTTTCCTACCTGCCAGCCATGGTATCTGAAAGTCAGACTGGGATCCTTCTGACCCATCCATCGTCACTAGTGAAACAGATTCTACAACTGAAATGTATTTTGTGAATGACAAGCTGGAAAAGAACCGTGTTACTCTCCATAGCTATCCTGGTTCTCAAGGACTGAAAGAGAGATAACGTATATTTGTCACTATAGTCAGAAAATATTCTGAACACACACAGGGGAGCAAGCAGAGTGATGAAGAAAATGTCATTGCTACAGTCGTACTTCTGACCATGCTAAGAGCGCTCTGCCATCCTATTAATTCGAGACACTGCTGAAGAACTATACGACCCAGCCATGACTACTGCCAGGCCACTATAGTTTCAACACTTATTAACTAAGCAGTGAAAGGATACAATCCAGCCAGATTTAAACACAAGCACAGCAGGGAGCTGCCACCTGGGGACCAACATTCTTTAAAAGCTCTGCAATGCACATTCAGCTCCCTTCTCTCTCCAGCAGTGGAACCAGATCAGGGAGGCAAATCCCAAACTGATCTCCACCGCTGATAGTTTGGCACCTGCACAAATTCTCAGGCCAGCCACAGATACAGTAGTAAAAAGCACACCCCACTGAGAAACAAACAGGAATACAGACACACATCCATCCATGCTCCCAAAGGCACTACCCCCAATACCAGGCCACTTTGCAGAGCAACCATTAACAGAAGTTTCACAAAATGAGTGTAAGTCCGGGCATCTGGCAAGTTTTATACCTACCACAACTAGTCTGTTCACCTGAGAAGACCCTCTGCTCCCTCCCAAGTAAACACTGCCCTGGCAGGACCCCACAATCTGCTCCATTCTCACGCTCCTCAAACAGCAGCTTCATCACAGAGCAGGGTAAATGTAGACTATCCACTCCAGCTAATGGAGAGCTGCGTTTGGTTTCTCCATGTTCCACAAATACTATCTGCGGTCTAAGAATATTCTGCATTACCCTATTTTGAAGAGGAAAAATAAAGTCCAGTGGTCAGGCTCTGAGGCACTACGGAAGGCTTTCAGGCTGGCCCTCTGTATCTGGTTGAGATCCCACAAATCATGGAAAGATAATCCATTGTAGTACTAATGCACTACTGCAGCTGTCCATGGAGAAAATCCCCTTTCAACCAAGAAACCCTCAAGCTCTTTGATCCTCTCCAATACACAATTATCTTAAAGGCAAAATGGTCCCCTATGCCCTAGCACGACATACTGGGCTGAAATAAAAGAAAGCAAGAATGCTATACCAGGTTTATTCTACATGGCTGCCCTGTCCTAGAAAGCAATGCAATTCACAGACTTTCAGTGGAGACACTAGCCTTGATGTTTGGTACCTGGACACAGTGTGATCATAGCCTCCACAACCAATGAGAAGTCACTGTAGTTGAGGGGAGCTATTTCAACAGGACAACTCAGATGACTGAAATTACTGACTTTTTATTTATTTATTTTTACATTGAGTTTGACTTTTCACCATTTGTGTTTGATTTGTGCAATGCTGCCATCTTAGACAGTGGAATTAAACCGGTCAGTTTCATTTTGTGTTTGGGTTCAGGACTGGAGGGGAAGATTTAAAGGGGAAACTGTCAACTTGCACCTTTTACACGAGTATGTCCTGATTAATAAAAACTTCTTATAAAATACGTCGTAGGGGTTTTTCTTCCAGTTCATCTTAAGAAGTGTCTTTTGGATGGGCCTATCCCTACCACCAACTGTGTTCAGGCTCACCCACACCTCTCCCTCCTTGCACACACACTTGCACACCTTACCTCTTGCTACCTGTTCAGTTTCAATTCTCCTGCTGCTGCATTTTCTGTTAAAAGACCCTCTGGCAGGGCATGCACTAATAACACAGTAAAACTGACTATGTGCTAAGTGCTTTCAAACAGCAAATATGCTAACAACTCCCCCCACCCCACCCCCAAAAAAAGCCAAAAGTAGTTTCTAATCTTTTCCAGCTATAGTAATCTTGGGGGTTACCCATAACAACACTAGGCCTAAAATTCTCAGATGGAAATACTGTTTTACTATATACCTTTAGTACAACACTCCCACCCACCCCCTTTTTTTTGAAGTATCATTAAGCAATTCTTTTGGGCCCAAAGCTAGTTGATGATGTACCTATTAAATGACCTCAAGGATTCAAGCTCTTAGGTTCTTAAGCTTAATTTTCCACCTCCCCCTCCCTGCAAAAGATCTGTGTGGTTTGACTCATGGATAAATGGATAAAATCTGTACCTGGGCTGCTGAGCGCTCTTGCTTCACTTGCAGTGAAAACACTAGTTTTTACAGATGCTCTCTGTTTTGGTGAGGTGACTGTGAAGCTTAGATCACTATTCTTCCTCCTGCTCCTAGCATGGACTTAATAGTAACTGGAGGAGGAGCCAAAGCACAAACTGTTCCACCAATCAGGAGATAAATACAGGCACACCACATCTCAAATCTTAAGGCTCCTATTATATCATGAATCCTTCCCAGCAAGAGTACAGCTAAATTAAGTTTCACAGCTCCCCAGATCCTGTACATGGAACCTTGTCTATACTAAACAATACATCAAGCAGATTTAAAAAAAACATGAGTAAGTTACTGACTTAAGTTAAACTGGTTTAACCCTTGCTTATATCGATTTAAATCTATCTAACAGAGGTTTGCACTATTTAACCAGATTGATTTTTTAATTGATCTGGTTAAACTGGTGCTCTTTTCTAGACTAGATAAGGTCTAAGAGACATTGCCACCCTCATATTTCAAATCTCTCTGCAGTAACCTTTAAAACCAAATGTGTTAATTTTATGTACCAGGACCAACCTCTCCAGCCACCTTCCAGAATTTCCATTCTTGTTGATATTTCACAGCTATATTTTCAGTGGAAAAGCTTCATTTTAGTTAAGAGTTTATAAAGCAAAATATGTCCATAAAGAAATACAACTGAATTTAAAAGCACGAGCTACTCAGACTTAGTTTGGAGTAACAATCATAAAGTAAAGTCTCTGAATATCGTTTGTGTGTTGTGCTCAGTTCAATTAACTCAGTCTTCAAAAAAGAAGAAAAAAAGCAAAACAAGCATTAAATCAAAAGGAATATTTGTGCTCGGGCAACTTTGGCAACAAACAAAATGCCCTAAAATCCGTTTTCCTTATCAAGTGTTTTCTCTGTTTTTTTTAAACAAAGGACTCCAGAGCACTTCTAATTACAGGAATGTCCCACCTAAGAGAATCTGCTAACACAGCCTTGCAAGAAACCAAGAGAAAAGGAGGACACAATAGAAAGGAGATTTGCTAAAGGGAACAGATCTGTTAAATTAACACATTTTCTGTCAACCAAATCAGCTGCCCCTAGTGCTATTGTTGCTGAAACAATGGAGACCCCAGGAATGGGCACCCATTAAAAGGAACAAGCCTGCTGAAAGGATACACTCTCTCTGAGGCACAGAGGTTGTGTTTAACAGGATTCGCTACTGTAAGGAAGGAGGAATCACTAGGCTGCATTGTTCTCACAATCACAGCAGATGCTGTTGCTTTTTAGTGACAAGGGAAAAATTAATTTTCATAAACATCTGCAATAAGCTTTAAAACAATAAACTTTTAATTTGGTTACTTTTAACTCCTTGACAGTCCTCATTTCCCTCTAGCCCTTTTACTGAGGAAGTTTTTCTTGATATATCCTATGAAAGCATCCATAGACATTATAAAGGTTAATTCTTCACCCATCATGCAGGCACTTAACAGATGCCTGGGGCAGAATGGCACAGCTATACAGTGCTATGTGGGGAGAGAAAAAGCCCAGAGATATAAGGGCTGCACGGGCAGCGCATGCTTTCTTAGCCAAAAGGCCGAGCACACAATGTAACTAAAGGTATTATTTTATTATTATTTTACTTAGATACCAACTCCTGTGTGCACACTGAAGCCACTGTAAACATGGCTTGTTAATTAAAATAACCAGTTTTAAATCAATATACATCACACTGGTTTGCACCAGTTTAATCAAACCAGTTTAAGCAAGCTGGTGCAAGTTTGTGTGTAGACAAACCCTTACAGGTGCAAGCAATCCTCTTTCTCTAGTCTTTCTGACATACACCTTGGGTCCATTCAAAACACTGATGCTAAAATAATCTTCCTGGTCTGTTGTTCTCAATGTGACTCCCCCACGCCACCCTTCTTCAAGTTCCTCCATTGGCGCTCCTTTTCAACTGCATCAGAAACAAGGTTTTGGTTCAGAGGTGTCAAACACCTAGACTGCTTGATGTATTTTTGAGACTGGCATGGTATATTCAGATTATGCAGAATTCAGGCCTTCATTATAAAAAAGTGTCCAGCTCCCCTAGTTGTGAAAATGTGAACCAAGTGTAAATTGATGTAGTTTTGTTTTCCAGCCTGCAGATAATTTGAAACAATAACTGAGAAGTTATCCATATCCTGAAATCTACAAGAGAGGAAATACACAGAATGAAACAGCCAGCTAGGGGCATGCCCTCTTTATGAATAACATAAAGATAAGATAAAGGCTTGTTCTGGTGTATCTTGGGCTGCAAGAAACACATGGAATCCTTCACCATGTAGGCCAATAAAGAACTGCATGACTGATCATGAAAGGAGGATCACAGCCACCCTGGCTGTAAAGCGCTGCAAGGATTTTGGCTGAGCAATATTCTACAAAATGTGAGAGTATCCTGTTAATAAAGTCTATGCTCTAGAATGCGTATTATGATTTTATTTGATATATTATCCACTTGTTTCCAATATTTAAACTTGCTACTACTTGAATCTCTATGTCTTGTTAAATAAAATCAAATGAGTTTGATTCCACTATAAACATAAGTGCTGTGTATGTTATGCAGAGCGGCGATTTGAGGTGGAACGGGTAACCTGAGATGCGCTCACTGTCTCTTCAGAAGCAGTGAATCTGTGAAAATTGTGAATGTACAGTGGACCAAGAGCTGAATACCCCAGGGAGATGAAGGTTGGGGTGCTCCAACTGCTAACCTGTTGACTAACAGAGGGGATTACACGACCTGGTGGGGAGTGTTTGCATCGCCTGTAGCCAATGAACCTGGGGAGCTGACCCACAGGTAGGCATAGACGGGGCTTCCTCACGGGAAAGGCAGGTGACAGTGAGGTGCCTCACAATCCTTGATATCCCCAGGACACATCACACTGCCACTTTAAGTGTTAATTTTTCACTTCTGATCATTTTAGCAAACAGAATAAGGTAGGTGGTAGGAATGAAGTCCAAGAAGGTGGGAACAGGTTCAGGAGAGGAAATATACAGGGAAAAGATGCAGAGAAGAAGAGAAACAGGGAAAGAAAGAGAAACAGGCAGCAGAAAATGTACTGGTCCTAAAGCATATTTTCCCCACTAAGTTATAGCGAATGTGACAATCAAGAACCAACTAAATGACTGATAACTAAAAGCTTAGTTCCTCCAAAAACATCGTATTTCCTCCCCCCCTCCTTTGATGTTTATGCAAACCACTGATGTCACTGAGAGTTCCATGTGGAACAACAGTAGCAGGTAGTCCAAAAGTTATATATACTAGTCCAAAGACCATAGTTAAACACAGATTTTGGATTTCTCCACAGCATGAACTGAAGGCTTTTTGTCTAGACTTTATCTTTGAGGTGCTTCAGTTTATTCCCATACTACACATTCATTCTGTATCTTACCCCATTGCACAACACCTCCTCTCCACAGCCAACAATGCTAGCCTACATAGGCTTCTCACAGATGAACCTCCATGCTCCTCATACATGGAACAATCTCTCCGAACTAGTCTGTAAAGACATTGTGCAGTTTACTTTCAAAATATGTCACGGTCCTGTTCAGTCTATGATGCCTATAGAAAAATGCTAACTGATAACAGAGAGGCAAATGGCTAGCAACTTCTTATTTATTTACATCTAAGTTAAAATATTTAACCAGCTCAACCATATTTACCTATAAACATAGCTAGTCTTTGTATATGTACACACTCATTACTGTTTTCTTCCCCATTTGTACTGAGTTATTGTTACACCTACTTGTTGCATTTACCTTAAGCTACAAGCTCTTCTAGGCAGGGACCATCTTTCCCTCTGCCCAATGTCTATCACAATGGGACCTCAATATGTTCCTAGTTGCTACTGTATTACAAATCATAAATAATAATAATAATGGGGTGGTGGCCCAAAGGTGTAGCAGCAGTTGGGAGAGATTTAAACAATATAATACTGAAGTGAATCATTTACATACTTCTCTCAATACAAATCAGTTAAAGCACCAGAAAAGTTACTAAAAGAAAGAGTTGGTAGGTACAATGAAGGCCCCTCATACACGCGTGGGAACCTGGACCTAAACTGCAGGTAGACTATATGTTTCTGTGATACTCTGGCTCAGAAGAATAGAAAAATGTTGGAAGCTTAATTTCCATGTGCCTTTACTTTTTGTATCAACTGAGCTGCATCCCAGAAGTTGATAGCAGGGGAAGCTAGAATTTCTGAAAAGTTAAGAGCTTTTTCTACCCAAAAAGGCATAAGAGGCGATTTGAGATTAGACAATATGGATGTTCCTGCTAAAATGTTAAGCAGTGAACTGTTGACATTTAAAATTGACATCTTTAGGTTTCAGAGCAAACAACCCAAAGAGATGAATGAGGCCATACAAACATTTCAGAGATACTATTTAATACTGATGGCAGAGTCAGGAAGAAAAACTCTGCATGGGTTTAATATTCTGCTCTTTTTATGAGGTTTTCTATGCAACCTTGGCACACGGCTAGCAAATATTTATTTTCCATGTAACGTTAGGCTCCAAAGCACTATTTTGTGGCAAGAAAGATACCACAGTAACTTCTGTGGCTATAACATCATGGGATTACAAAGAACTCTGGGTACAGAAAATGAGGAACACCCTAAAGACATGTTAATAAGTCCTGGTATGCGAAACTATCATTTTAATGTTGACCTGTCAAAAAAAGTGAATTTAGCAGTAGTGCTCTGAAAGGCCAACGGAGGTCACAAAACTCTGACTCTGAGGCCTCCTTTTCACTAGGAAAAAAAGATATATTTTTAACATGTGACAAAATCTTAGTGTAGCAAAGTGGTTATAGTTTTAAACACACATTAAAAATATACCATTTCCCCTAATGAAGACAGGGCCCGAGAGGTGCCTGAGAGCGAGGGCGAGGCTCACTGTCCCACTCGCTCCAAATATATACACCTTCCTGATGACCAGTGGAAGTTGTATTGGTTCTTACCTTTCCAGAAACCATGTTGTTTGCCTTTGCTACCAATTGCAATAATGAGAGGCAATGGAAATAGCATGAAATAGATAAAGAGTCAGAAAACTGAACAGATAGGTATTTAGATACAGAAGGTAAAAATAGTCTGTTAGAACAGCCCTGCATTTTCTTTGGGAGGGAGGGAGAGAATTTGGTAACAATACAGTCAGTGTGTGAACTACATTGGCAGGCAGAGAAGCATCTTAAAGCCATAGTGAAGTTATCAGAGGCAATTTGCCCAAAGGCAACTTTAAAACCCACAGGAAATGATTTATATTTCCCATATGCAATATGGCTTTCCCCTTTTGCAAATAAACTAAGTTAACAATGTTTTGACTATTTTCAAGCACATACTTGAAAGTCAGCCCCTTATGACCCACCAATGCAGTGATTCTTAAACTGTAGATCATGGCCCCCAGGCACTTGCTAAAGGAATCAAAACACCTGAGTGGTCACATGATTCAAATACAGCTGAAAATGTTAAACACTAATATTATCTCACATAAACAATTGCTGTAGCTGTCGTAGGGATGCTTCTATATACAATTACTAATGGGAGGGGTAGGTGTCCAGGAGACACTTTATCAGGATGTGGTCTGCACTATGGCTAGGTCCTGACAGGGGAAAAGAGTTGCTCTCTTCCGTTATGATAGCTAATACAATTGCAGAAAAAACTTTTTCTGCATGTCAAGACAAAACCTAGGAAAAAGGCTGAGAAACTAAGGGTTTGTGGTCAGTCCTCACTCCCAACTAAAATTTGAGGGGAAGAGAGCAAAAAGTTGCCAATATTATCAGCCATAAGAAACCAAAATAATTTGGCTTTTTAAAGACTGATACAAGTTTATATATAACAGCTGGCTAACAAGCTGTTCCTTAGAAACAGTATGTAGTATCCTAATTTTACAAAAGCATGTGCAAGATTCTGCATGAACCCAAACATGTCCAATGTACACACACGCATTCACTCATGCCCCACTGAACTTTTGACCTAGTTGTAGCTGAACCCCTCCTGAGTCCACTGCTGTGTGATGCAGTGTAGATTTGAAAAGAGGAGCCCTGTGCCTTGTCAGGCAACTGCATCTGCTGAAGCCAGCATGGGGGCTTGGTGTTCAACACCGCCCTTCCCATAACAATACCCAGAGCCTGGCCTGATGGATGCACTTCTTTATCTGAGCCAACCAGCTTCATAAACCCACTCCCTTTCTCCAGCCTTTCACCACTGCAATGGTCCAGGAAAAAGAAAACAAAACATCTGCTTCCCAGGTTTCTGACACGTACAGCTGCTGATGGCAGCCCACATCTGGAAGCTTCACTTTTTTTCAGTTCAGTAAGTACAGGGCAAGAGGTTTGTATTTAAAAAGGAAAACAAAAGAGCTCAGCTGTATCACTGTACTAAAAATCACAGAGAACTTTCCAAGTATTATCAAGCAATCTACACAATAAAGCTACCTTCCTCCCATCCTTCCCTGTACTACAACTACAGATGACATACAAAGGGGGGAAAAATTGGCCTATGTCTGATTTTACTTTTTATTATGATGAATAAAGCCTTTAAAAAAAAAATCAGAAAAAACCTTTCATGTTAGAAATTCAGATTTTCTCTATGGTCACTGGAGAACTAGTGAAATCTGACATTGCAAGAGACTGAAAGCCAGCAATTAAGAAAGGGATTTTTAAAAACAAAAAGAAAAACAAACAAAAAAAACAATTAGGGCTTGTCTACACTTTAATACAACAGCATAGTTCAAATAGCAAAAACCTTTAAGCTGCAAATCTCCCCTTAGTGTAGACAGGTTATAAAAATGTTATATCGGTGTAGTTTGTTCAGGAACAAAATTAAGCTATTTAAAGAACCTCAGGCTATGTCTACACTACAGCTTATGTCGGCAGAATTTATATCGCTCAGGGATGTGAACAAACCACCACCCTCACCCCACCCCAAGCAACATAAGTTACACTGACATAAGCACTGGTGCGGACAATGCTATGTTGGTGGGAGAACTTCTGCTGACATAGCTTCTGCTGTTCGTAAAGGTGTTTTTATTATGCCGAAGGTTGGCATAGAGCGTCTTCACCAGATGCACTGCTGCAGTATTGAATGTGTGGACATGCCCTTACGTTGCATCTAACTACAGCTGTAGTAGGGCTTTTACCCATGACATAACCCATGTCAACAATACACCCATCACTGACATAGTCAGGCCAATACAACTTTAAGTGTAGGCCAGCCCTTTGTTTCAGATTCTGTTTGTTTGTTTGTTTTGTATAACACCTGCTTATAAACTCTAGTGTCCTATGAACACTTGGAACGAAGGATGTCTTTGTGGCAGAGTGCACGCCAGTGCCCCTTCAGTTAAGGTGTGCGAGCAAAATATACATCTCAAAGACATTCCCTCCACACCCCATAAGGTCCTCCAGCACAACAGAGGAAAACAAGACTGCAAATGCATAATATTACTCAGGTTAGAAACAAGCATACCCCAAGTGACGTTGTTAAACCGGCATACACCCCAATGCAGATTGTAACTGACTCTTGGGGACGTGGATTAACTACAGTGACTGGAGAATCCTCCGGTCACCGTAGTGTCTACACACTGAAGCACTACAGTGGCTCAGCTACAGCCGTGCCACTGCAGTGTTTCTAGTGAAGACATAACATACGACACCCCTTCCCAATTTCTTTCCAGATGATCACTGCCCCACCCTAAGCAAGTTCTAGGAATTGATGTGGAGCCCAAATTCACTTCACTTGAGACGCAAGCTAGATGCTAATTGCCTCCTAAGCTGAAATCCTAGTGAGTTGGCTTTTTATCATTATAAATTCAGGTTCCTTGGAAGACTTCACACTGTTGGGCCAAAGAACCTCCCCATTCCCCCTTTAGTGTTTTGCATCAATAGGAGGGGGAGGAGAGTTCCCTTTCCAAAGAAGTTGCATCACTGAGAGACCTTCCCTTCTCCCCTTTCAAGATTTCACACTGCATAAGGGATTCCCCCTCTTCAGAAATTCACATCCTGCTCAAGGAGTTTTGCCCTTTCAGAATTCACACATCCTGTTGAACTTTAAGCATCTCTGGAAAGGAGCCTTTGGAATTCGCATTCATGGGGCAATTACGGTCTTAAAAACACTCACGGCCATACCGTTCTCTCAGTTTACTGCCAGTATGCACCAAGATAGCATTTAGAAGCAAACAGAAAAGATTTCTTACTGTGCCACACTTTGTTTGTATTTTGGGTGGGAAATGCTGCAAAGTATTTACAAGACACTGCCCACAATCATACCTATATACCTGAAAATATATATATATGTTCCACTTTAGAAAATAGTGCATTGCAGAGAGACAATGTGCTTGTGACACTGTGGCTCCATTGAAATTTCCATTTGGCTCACTAAAGAAATTGTTTGGAAGTTGCACAATGAATATAAACGCTCCCCATGTGCATCAATCAATGAGAAGGTTTCTCAACATTTCAAATAATGAAAACAGGTATCTTCCACCATTAAGTTAAACATCCAACATTCCCCACTCCCCCGTCCTCCCCCCGGGACTTCAAAAAAAAATTTCCAGGTAGGAAGACTCTTACCAGTTTAGCCGAAAAGACCAAACAATTTAAAATGAAATACAGCACACTTCCTTGTGCAACCACATTTCAACAAAACATACCCAGTTTTATTCAACTTATGCTCTTTGCTGTCTAACTCCAACCCCATCTATGGTCTTCTTATATGTCTCCAGCCAAGACTGGGGTGACTCGAGTGTAGGTCACTGCAGGACAAGCTCCTCCTATCACAGCCACCATTTTGGGCAGGGACTGGGAAAGGGAACACATTTTATATTCTGTAAAGCACTGCAAGTTTCCAACACTAACACTATATTTGATAATAGGAAGCCAGATGATAAAATCCCAATGCTATGATAATCTGTTATTTGATAGATCAATGTGTCAGTGTAGGTGCTGACCCTCAAAATCCTGGTTTCTTATGGATCTCAAGTTGTTTCTCTCAATTTCTTTAATATGCTCTTTCCATTCACTTTAGTATTTCTTCTCAAACCATACTGCACTGTTGCCCATTTTCACCAAGCAGCTTCCCTAGTTATCTACTCAATATTTTACTCATGCATCCTTCCCACAAAACCCTTGGAAGTCATCTTTACCACTTGGCAAAAACTTTGCTTTTGGTGTACACTTTTTAAAGTTTGCAAAAGCATCAGAAAAACACCAAAGTTGTTACATCTGTTGCAAACAGATGGGAAACCCCAGGTTTAATCACATTGGTCTAAGCAGCTTATGATCTTGGGAGTGAGAACTAGAGGCCCTGGGAGGTCTATTGGGGTACACCCTTCATTCCTTCCTCCCTTTGATCTTGTTATTCTCCATATTTCATGAATTCTGAAACACACACAAATTCAGGCACTTAACCTGTAGTGTATAACATTAAGGAAGTAAATGGTACTGCATTTCAAATCATTATGGGCACTGGGGAAAAAAAATCAAACAAAATGCAAAGCCTACATCAAAATAACGTAAAACTTAATTTTGAAACAAAAGTAAGAATAGCCATGTATATACTGGTAAAAAGCTAGCCAAAAATCGTTACTGGAAAACAGTAAGAATGGGGGGCGAGGGGCGGGGGAGAAGGAAAGCAGAACTCGCACAGCAATTTGCTTCTATGAGAGAATGATGTTTTCTTTCTTTCTGTAACTAAGATTGTAGCAGTTGCCTGCTAGTTTTGAGTGGTATACTTAGATGCACTGAGGGACAAAAACCATCATTACCACTACTTGTTCCAAAACCGACATTCGGAGGGGCTCCAGCAAGACATTCACCCCCTCTTCCCCCCAAAAAACACCACCACTCCCCACAAGAAGCCCAGCCCGGGGGGGCAGCGTGAGACGGGAACAGCTAACACACAACCAGCCTCTGCAGAGCAGCCCCTCGGGCTTGAGTTCGGTTGTCACAAAGCCTTGGGACGGGGCACCTCCATCCACAGCCGGAGAAAAGCCCAGCTCCCCGCCCCCGCAGGGATAATGGTGGCACAACAACAAACTCCCAGCCATGGTCCGAGAGGACACCTACCTCCCAGCGGAGGGAGGGGGAGACACGAGGAGGGTCCAGTCCGGATCTTTCGCCATGGACCGCGGGGGGTGTGTGGCGGGGGCGGCCCCTCCCTCCCTCCCTCCCCGGGGGTCGGCGCTCATGGAGAGCAGCAGGCAGCACACGCCTGGCTGGCACCACTCGGCAGCCCACGGTGGCGGTGGGCACCCAGGCAGCTGGCGGCGCCAAGCCGCCTTGAAGTTTGTCGCGGGGGAGCTGGGAGCAGACGCGGCCCCGAGTCCGTCTCGAACCGGCCGAACCGAAGCGGGATCCGGTCCGTCCCCGGGACTTGGGGCAGTTCTAACCCGGATCCACGCTTGGCATCGCCGGTCCCTCGGCGCTGCAGGGACCGGCTCCAGCCAGACCCTCCCGGGGCGGAATCTCCGCCACAGAAACGTCTGGTGGCGGCGCGATGCCCCGGGCGGGTCCGGGCTGAAGCGCCCGGCACGGAGACGGGAGCGACGGCCGCTCCCCCACACGGCCGGGGCTGAAACGCCCGCCGCCGGCAAGAGGGGGCGAGGGCGCTCCCCGCCCAGCCCCCCAGGACCTCGGGCAGCGGCTCCCTCTCCGCGCCGGGAGCGGGCGGGGGAAGCAGGGCAGCCGCCCGGGCTCACGGGGCTGCGGCGCGGGCAGAGCCCCTGCCCCGGGGCGGCGCGGCGCGGCGGGGCGGTCCCGCCGGGTCCCCGCTCCCCGCCTGGGCTCACCTCGATCTCGAAGTCGGGCAGGCGGAAGGCGGTGCGGAAGAGGGAACAGAAGTGAGCGATGGCCGGGACTTCCCACCAGGAGCGGAGCTCGCCCAGCCCCGCCGCCCCCTCCGGCCCCCCGGTCCCCACCACGCCGCAGCCGCCGTCCTCCTCCGGGCACATCTCCCGCTCCGTCTGCGCGCTCCGCTCAGCAGCAGCAGCCCCCCAGCACCAGCGGCCGCCCCGCGCTGCCCCCTCGCCTGCGCATGGGGCTCCGGGCTGGCGCCTCGGCTCGGGGGTCTCTAGGGCCGGCGGTGGCGCTGCTGCCCCTGCTGCTGGCGGCCGCCGCGCGGACCCATCCTTCTCCGCCTCCTCGCGCCGCCGCCGCCGCTGCCCTCTCCATACAATGTAACCATCGCACCGCCGGGGAAACAGATGGGGCCGGGGGGAGGGGAGGGGGCTGCGGGGCAGGGTGGGGGGAGGGAGGGAGGGGCGTGGCACATGGAAGGGGGTGGTGTTTAGCGCGAGGGGGCGTGGCTGTGGCACGGGGGCGGGGCCGTTGAGAGAAAGGGGCGGGGCCGGAGGGGCGTGGGTCGGGGAGTGGACAAAAGAGGGGCGGGGCTTGCGGTAGGGGAGGCGGAGCGCAGCCAGGCACGGGTAGAACGAGCTGGAGGCCGGCGGGGGGCGGGGCCTGGGGGAGGGGCAGCCGCCGCCGCCACGGCAGGGCCGCGCACGAGGCGGGGGGCGGGGCCGGCTCTCATCACAACAAGAGGAGCCGGCTCGCGCAGCCCCGCGCTGGGGTGGACAGGCACCCGTGCTCGTGGGTGCGTTCTGGCCGCCCCACCCCCTTCCCTCCCCGGTGCTGCGCCCTGAGAGGCAGCTGCTCGCTCTGTGGGGCTGGCTCGCGCTGGATGGCCATTGGCGGGGGTGACCTGCTGTGTGGGCTGGGCGAGCTATGTGCCACCATGGCTTGGGCGCCTGGCGGGGGGGGGAATCCGTGCCTGGAATTTCGGGGCTGGAGTTGAGCTGTAGGACGGTGCAGGTAGCGGAGGTCCGGAGCTATGCAGCCAGAGTGGCTGTGGGAGGAGGAGCAGGAGGTGGCAAGGACTGTGGGGCGGGCTTGATTGGTCAGCTTTGCTAATCCCCCCTGTTCAAAAACCAGCCTCCCCAAAATCATGACATTTGGGGGAAAAAAATATGCAGGGGGGGAGGGTCTCTGCTTTGCGTTTTGAGGGCGCACGTGGGTTCACGTTTGCAGCCTGTTCTTTGGAGCCAGGAAGGTTGTGGATGAGCCCTCGTTCTAGTAAACGTAGATGTGCCTCCACAGTCCGCGCGTACCACATCGCATCCATGCTACTGCTTCAGTAATCTTGTTCTGTAAATAACAGACCCCCACATTTTAACTAATTATCTTCAAGCTAGTGCTTGCTTCATCAGTAATATCTGTGCCACAAGCCTGACTTAGTGCATTGGAGAAAAAGAAACATTTTTTCTAATGTATTTTAATATTAAGCAATAGATAGGCCATGTGGCAATTCCCTCCTCTCACCTTCCCCATACAATAAGCCAGAACCAGGAATTCAAACTTTCTCTCTCTCTCCCCCTTTCTGCCCTACTGGGTGAGCAAGTCACTTCACCTCTCTGCACCTCAGTTTTCCCCTTTTTAAAATGGGACTAATAATACAGATCTCCTTTGCAAAGTGCTTTGAAACCTACTGATAAAGTGCCATATGAGACCTAGATGTTGTTACCTGTTCTCAGGCCTAGGCTAAAAAGAGAAGATGCACCAGTTTAACTAAAAGGATGATGCTAAATCCATGTCACTGTGTGCAGATGTGCTACATCAGTTTAAACCTGACTTACCTCTAAACTGATATAAGTTAACAGATGTAAACCAGGTAGTACCGACACAATTGTCTGGGTTTAAGCATCATAGTTTTAGCTGAACTGGTGCAATGGCTGTATTTAAACAACCCTTTGGCTGGCTTTCCACCCCACCCAGTCTCTCCTGCTTCCCACTCCCATCTGATTCTGGTCATTTTTAAAATTTTACTATCTCCCCTTTTCCTTTATTCTGTTCAGTTTTTTGTCTCTGACCCTGGCCTCCCCATGTGCCTTATCTGACCTTGCCACTTCCTCGGTTGTCTTCACCTGGCTGCTCCTTCTCCTTGTCCCTTCAGATCTCCCCTCCTTTCCTGGACTGGCTGTCATAGAACCTTTTGTTTCTAACATTGCATTTCTCCTCTCATACATATGGCATTACCCAAAAGCTGCTGTTTGAATAGCAGCAGAGACAAGTGATTATTGCCCCATATGTACCTCTTCATATTTGCATGGACAAGGGTGTGGGAATGTCAGAGAGTGCATTAGAAATATTTATGGGTCAAAATGGAGAGGTGGAGGGCAAAGGTATTGATAGTCCTTCAAGTCCCACCTACTTCACACCAATATAGGACAATGCTCTCAGTAGATTGTGCAGGGGATCTAAATATGATGACACATGCTCTGTAGGCTCTTTGGGTTTGCCCCCCTTTAGTGAGGTTTAAATACACCCACGATCTCCATGGCATTCCTCAGGATTGACTTCCTCTTAGTGGCTCTCAGATGTCCTGCTGGGCTCAGCGCCTTGATTTGGGAAGGGAGGAGAGAAGGCAGTCAGTGGCATCATTCAGTCAGTCAATGGTATCAACATAGGCATCTGAGTTAATAACAATTGACATAAATAGGACAGTTCACACCTCTCAGGCCTACTATTTCAGACTCTCTGCAAACACAAGCAGATGGCACTATGTCCTTTTGCATTCTGTTCAAGTTTTCAAGATTTTCTTTGCAATCATAATAGCTGGAAACTGAATTTTTGTTTTACAGTGAAAACTGAGATTCTAGAGAAAAAGAAGGCAGCTTGAGGATATGCTGATACACTGTACACTGGCCCAAGTGAAGCCTTAGAAAAGACAGTAGCTGTTTAGTTTAGAAAGGAGGCAAATAAGGGGACATGCTGGAGTAGAGAACAGAACATAAGGCCATATTCGGTCAGAACAATGGTCCATCTAGCCCAATATCCTGTCTTCTGACAGTGGCCAGTGCCAGGTCTTTCAACAGAAATGAACAGAACAGGTAATCTCATCACCCATTCCCAGCTTCTGGCAAACAGCAATCCCTGTCTGTTCTGGCTAATAGCCATTGATGGACCTATCCTCCATTAATGTATCTAGTTCTTTTTTGAACCCTGTAATATTCTTGACCTTCACAAAATCCTCTGGTAAGGAGTTCCACAAGTTGACTGCGTTGTATGAAGAAATACTTCCTTTTATTTGTTTTAAACCTGCTGCCTATTAATTTCATTTGGTGACCCCTGGTTTTTGTGTTATCAGAAGGAGTAAATAACACTTCCTTATTTACTTTCTCCATACCAGTCATGATTTTATAAACCTCTATCATATCCCCCCCAACCTGGTCTCTTTTCCAAGCTGAAAAATCTCAGTTTTATTAATCTCTCCTCACAGGGAAGCTGTTCTATACTCCTAATCATTTTTGTTGGCCTTTTCTGTACCTTTTCCAATTCCAATATATCTTTCAGTATGCCACAAGAGGTTTTAAAACTGGAGGACATGCTCCTCTATGGGTGCAGGAAGGAAGGGTAGGGCCAGCTTGCCCCAGACTCACCTGAGCGGCTGCAAGGTAGAAGTAACCAGCTGCTGGGGAAGCCTAGGCTGTGTCATTGATAAGTATCTGTGTATTTGAAATTTACAGGTGTCGGTAATTTAATTAAAGTTGTGTTAGGTCTTTATAATAGGCTATCAAACTTCTTTTTGCATGTTTCTATTTTTGTCTACATTGGAGGGGGGCAACCAAAAACTGTAACTCAAAGGGGGAGGGCTCATCTCACAAAGTTTGAAAACTACTGTGGCAGAGCTATATAAAATAATGAATTGTCTAGGGAAGATAAGCTGAGCTCCTGTTTACCCTTTTTCAGACTAGATTAGAACATCAGGGGACATCCAATGAAATGGAAAGGCAGAAAATTTAAAATGAGAAAAGGAAGTAGTTTACACCATGCATAATTAACATATGGCATTTGTTACCATAAGGTATCATTGAAGCAACGAGATTAGTAGGATTTCAAAAAGGATTAGACATTTATGTGGATGTTGAGAACATTCATGGTTACTTTAGACAGGATAAAAATAAATTTTAGAAGGGATGTAAACCCTTGGGGTTCAGGGCATAAAATAACCACTAAACTAATGGTTGTGGATTAGGGAGAAATGTACCCCCTACCAGGTGTTCTATAATTGTTCATTACAGGTTTCTTGAACCTCCCTCTGAAGGATCAGGTAGTGGCAACTGTCCGAGAGAGGATACTGAATTAGAGGGACCACTGGTCTGATCGGGTATGCTAATTCCTATGTTTTTATGTGGATAAGGGCTATGAATGTCACTTCAGAAATGGGGTAGTGATGTGGATAAATAGTGTTACCTGTTTTATGATGTTACCTGTTTTACAGTGTTACAGCAGGCATTCCTCAGACACAGAGCTCATTCTCATTTGTTGTACATTTCACACCCGCAGCAATTTCCCAGCACTCCTTTGCTCCCCTACCTTGCCAAAACGCCTGCCTAAACTGTTTCTCAGTTTATTATTTAGATTTCTAAGTACAGTCTTTGTGTCTATAATCCCCAGAACTGTACATGAGTTGTTTGCCTGTCTACAGACATTTAAAAAAATGTGTTATTTACATGAGACCAAAAGGTTAGAGGCAGGATTGTTTCAGCCTCTTTCAAGAAGCAGCAACCCTGAGACTTGTACTGAGCAGAGAGACTGCTGCTCTCTTGTGTATTGTTGTATCTGCCTGCGCTGGATTAATCCAGCTCCAGCTATCCTAAGGTCTGTGCAGAGGAGGAGGCCGCAGCCTAGCAAATAGCATTTTAACAACACACAAGAGCAGCACAAAATACCAATAACTTTGTGTGAGAAATTTTAGGGTGATAACGGACCCAGGCAGTGCCTCTTTTTGGTCAGTTACAGAACCTTGCAAGGTTATTTGTCTTCTAAATTAGGTCTGATTCCTTCTTTGAACTCTTTCTTGGTCTTCCTGCCACATAGGTTAGTTTATTTTGTATGTACGTTTCTCTCTGTACTGACATTCCTCCTTGAATTCCTGTAGTGTCCGGCTGTGGCTTATCGTATTGTCGCATCTCCCCTTGTTCTTGACACTAGGTCAAACAGCTTTGTAGCATCCCAGCTCTCTATCCCATTAAGAATTTTGTGAATCTTAATGAAGTCTCCTAATCTCTTCTTTTCAAAAGAGCTACAGTCCTAATTTTTCTTAACATTTTTGGATTAATTTGAGTCCCTCTATCGTCCCTGTTACTTGTGCTGTTGCTATAGTGTTCTTTTTATATGAAGGTGCCTGGAACTGCCCACAGCAGAGTATGTATTGTCAGACTCTCAGGCTGTTCTTGAATCTCTATTTTGGATGTTTTATACTCAACACAAATGCCTGTGCTCTTGCAGATTTGATTTGCCTTTGTCCTGCTGTTGTGCACAGTGCAAAGATAGTAGTTCCTCTTTGTTCTTGTCTACCCCCTACATGTGCAAACACCCCATCTGTGTTTCTTCCACTTACTCAGTGTTCTGATCCCACAATCAAAGCCTGTTATGCCCAATGTCTCTTCCTCACTGTGCTTGACCATCTTCTTTTGCTTGTTGTGTTTCTGTCTGTGCCACGTCTAGTGTCCCACCTGTTCAATGTTTTTTTCTCCCCCTTGTCCTCTTTCTCCCCCTACACTTCTTCTGTTTAATATCCACACATACCCCCATGTACCATTTTTTCTGTGCATTCTTTCTTCTTTCCTACCCAACCCGTCTTAACAGTTGAGTGTTTGTACTATGTAAAACTGTATTGAGAGGGAATGCTGAGTTGATGGAACAAAGAAGATCCCCACGTCATTATTGTTCAAGATCAACACCAGGTTTCCAGATCTTGTTTCCTGAAGAAATCTGCCAAATTCTAAATGGCAATAAAAAAAAATGTTTTTAGGTGACTTAGGACTGAAAAGTCCCAGCTCCTATGTGAAGAAATCCATTGGCTGACGGTGAGGGAAAGGGAGGAATATTTTCCACTTCCCCTGGAAAGGTTTGAGATATTTGACCTGCTTTGGCATAAATTAAATGTAGCATCAGTTTAATGTCAGATATGTCTTCTGTATCCTGCCCTTGGAGGAGAATGGATTGTGACTGAATAGGCCTGCTCTGTCTCTAACTACTGTGGTGTTATAATCAATAAGGGTCTCTCATTTTTATTGCTTCCTTCCCTTTACATTCACGGTTTCTGGTTTTAGGTTAAACCCTACTGAACAAAATGTGAGAAGAGATTTGTAAAATATCTATACAGAAACGCTTGTAGTCTACCATTTTGGAGTGTTGGAAATGGTTTGCAGAGTGGCCAACCAAGCCTGAAGTGCCCTATTCTCACTAGGGGCTCATTCCCAGGAGCATGGGGCTTCATTTTTTTCATAAAAATCAAGGAAAACAATTTTTAAATATAGATTAAAACTAGTTTCTTCAAAACAGCCATAATTTGTTGAACTATTAACACTAGAAGCACTCCCTTACATTTCTCTGTGTGAATTGCTTCAGCTCACTACTCGAGCTACAGTTCTGAATTTTATTGCTCCCTTGTTTGTCTTGAGTTCCCTCAATAGTTTATCGTCAGCAAATCTCATCACCTTTGCTGCACACTCCTTTGTTTTACTCACTGATGTATAAAATAGAAGATAATTCCAATCTAATAACCTTCCTACATCCCAAGCCCCTTCTACTCCCTAGGGTTCTGTTTATGATGTCCTAACCAATTCCATACATCCTCTGATTTCTCGTTGGCTCCCTTCTGCCTCCTGAGCTTATAGATTTGGTGGTGAACATGGTACTGTTCAAACACCTTCCTTAACACAGGACATCTTGTAGCTGAAATCACAGGATTTGGAGAGGGTGCCTGGATTTTATTCCCTGGGTTGTCATTGACTTCCTTTGTGACCTTGGACAAGTTATCTAATCTGTCAGTGCCTCAGTTTCCTTATCTGTAATGTGGTAAGAATGATAGTGACCTTTCTTAAAGGGGTGTTTTGAAGCTTAATTGCAAAGCACTTTGAGATCCTTAGCTGACAGACACTATTGAAATATTAACTAGTTTTTGTATTGTGGGTGTGCACATAGGCCCCAATCTGCATGAGGCCCTCATAGCATAAGATACCATACAAATACACAGAAACAGAGTCTCTGTCTCAAAGCGTTTATCATTTCATTTTGGACAAGGTACTACTGAGTCTGACACAAAAGAGAGGGGGAAGGAAAGACCAGGCTAATGACAAGTTCATGTGATTACACAATTTAGTTCTGATATTCTCAATTTCTTTTATTGTATGGACCACATTTTAGTAGATAGTCTGATGGACCATCTCCTGACCAGTCAGCTGTCTGCAGCCCTTGGCCAGATCCAGTTTGGGAGCTCTGACTTACATACTGCAGGGCTTGATAGTTCCAAACCATATGAAATAAACTAAATCAGACATACCTGACTCCCATGCATAAAAGATCAGAGCAGGGGGCTAAGGACAGAGTCCCGTGGCACCAAAGGCAACATGTGAGTGGGACATCCGGGGGGGCGGGGGAGGTCACAGGCTGAGCACATTCCGCTCTGCTGAAGCTTCTACCCTCCTTCCACTCCCCTCCAGTATTAACAAGTATGGGTCGTCTCTGCATGGGACACTCGTGGAGAGTGGGTGTGGGGAGAAGGATGACTCAACAAGAAATATGCCAGCAGATTGGCAGTGATTGAGAAGAACAGGGAGAGTGTCACAAAAGCCAAGGGAGAAGATTTCAAGAAGGGGAGACTATGACTGACAGTGTCAAAAGCAGCACAGATGATGAAACTGGAGCAGAGGCTCGGAGAGGCTGTTGGAAATCCTGGGGAGAGCAAATTCAGTGGAGTGAAGAGAGCTGAAGTTTGATTAGAGAAGATCTACGGTAGAGTTAAAGGAAAGGAACATGAGGCAGCAGTTGTAGACATCCTGCTCTATGAGTTAGAGATGAAGAGGAAAAAAACTAGCATGGAAGAGAGGATGACAATGCCAGGAGGAAGATGTTGAAGGAGACAGGTGGAGCCCAGAGAGAGGGAGCAGTGTTTAGGAAAGACAAGGTCAACCAGATGGCTATTCTGGAGAGTGGGAGAGTTAATGCAGGGTCTTAGGTCGAACAAGTAGGTGAAGTCAGGAAGATGTGAAATGAGAGGTTTGGACAGTACCTCAGTATGAAAGTTGAGGTCATCAAGGATAAGGATGGGGGAGTGTGATGAAAGGGAGAGCCAGATTAAATCAGAGAAGAAGATGGGCCGGAAGGAGCTGGGTAGGCACAGATGATGACTGTGAAGGCAGAGAAGAGAACACGGCTTGATTGAGTGTTGCTTGAAGGAGCAGGAAAGGGGCGCAGTTGAAAACAGGAGTAGCATGAGAGGTGAAGTCAGACATCTCTCCATCTGCCACACTTAGTTTGCAGCTGTGATGCAGTCAGAGGCACAACTTCTCTTCCTTGTATGAGGTGTATGCTATGGGTACACACACACTTAAATCTTTACTATGTTTTTATATATGCATGATTGCAAATTCTGGCTTGGAGAGGACACAAATCATTTGTTCCTATTTGTATTTAACCATAGGATGCAGGAGATCGTACCCTAGTCCTGCAGCCTAGGGTTATACATGACTAGCAAAAAACATTTGTATCCTGTCCACACTGGAATCTGCAATCATGTTAGCACATGTTCATCAACTCATTAAAACATGACTAAAAATTAAAATGTAGACATACCCTAAAGGTTACTTTTAAAAATGCAGTTGCAAAAGTGAAGTTCCATATTTATTCTGCCTCCAGGATTTCTATATCCAATCTGCTCAGTTTTATAAGTTAAAATATGTTTTGTCAATCACAAAACAGGGACTGTTGCTTCTGAAAGTCTGAACTAGTAGCTGAAAGTGCTCTTTCTGCCTCTTGTGATGTCATAGTATTTAATATTTTGCAATTAGAATTTAGCTGAAAATATTGCTGATGTGCTGCAAGACAAACCACAGTATTCGAGAAGAATTTCACCTACTACTGAATTGCATCCACTTCTGGGGTGACATGTAGCAGATGCTTAGCCGCACTTCAATCCCTACACCTTAGGAGGGAAGATAGGAATACCATACCAATTTTAACTAAATGGGGGCATTTTAGGCAGTCAGAAAGTAATTACCCAGTGGGCTTGTGGCTAGGATAGATATGATAAAGCCTCCTGTCCACTATAGCTCCTCTGCTCTGTATTTTACTGAAGTACATATCAAACCAGGAGATCTAAACCGTAGGTCTCAACAGATTTTCTGTTCCAATCCATTGGGTCTGAAAACCACAGGTTGTAACTTGATGTTTTGTCCCCTGGAGAGCAATCATGAGGCTAAAACTAATCTGTGGCAATGGATTTTAGCTCTGGAGTCTGGATTTTTCAGAATCCTCCAAGATCAAAGAGCAGAACTGAAATGAGCCCAGTGTGTATCGGGCCTTTTGTGGTCAGCCATGGGCACAGCTGAAGCAGAGAGTGGCTGGGAGAAGTCAAAAACGTGCTGACAAAAAACAACTGACAAAAGATGGGAGCTAGCAATCTGATCTGAAATCCTCGACAAGAAGCAGAGTGGAGAGACGTACAGATCCAAATGCTTTCAAGTCTCTCCTGGTCTGTTGTCTCCACTTCTACTGTCCTCTGCCATTCAACAAGCAGCACTGGCACAGCATATATAAACAGATGTTTGTTTCCAGTCCACTGGGTAGCAAAGGTACAGATAGCACTGATACAGAGGATAAGGTTTCTTAATGTAGACCAGGCTTTAGATCAATAATGACAGGATAGTCAGCCCCTGATGCTTATGGAAAAGTTGGATTAAGTCTCTCTCTTTCACCTGGAACAGTAATGATATTTGGCATTTAAATAGCACTTTACAATTTCAAAGCAACTAATGAACACTCAAGTACTGCAGTGATTTGGGAGTGGGGACTTTTATAAAGCCTGGCTAGATCCTATCACTAGCTTATTAGGCTGCACGGCTTTCCTGAGGTAGTTAAGTAAGGCTATCCCATTTTACTGATGGGGAAACATACATAGAGAACTGACTTCTTCAAGGGCATACCGTGATTCAGTGACAGAACTAGGATTAGAGCTCAGGGCTGCTTGATTGTTAACTGGATGCTCATTCAGCTATACCAGTGGTTCCCAATCTGTGGCGTGGGGGGGCTTTCAGAGTGGCCCGTGGCTCCCCTCCTGCTGGCTACAGAAGGGAGTCGCTGCCTGAGGACCCAGGCCGAACGCATTGCCACGGGGCTAAAATATGGTGCAAGCTTCTTGCTGCAGCCAAGGGGACAGGAGATCAGCGCTCCCCTCCCCCTGGCTGTAGCAGGGAACACAGCAAAGCACTTTAAATAGGTCCATAGGTGCTGGGATCCCTGCTGGAGCCAGATGGAGGGAAGCACTGATCTATCCCCCTGGCTGCATAAGGGACCCACTGCCTAGGGACCCAGGTGGAGCGCACAGGGATACAGGACACATGCATTTTCCCTGCTACAGCCAGGGAGATGGGAGATCAGCGAAGAGGGAGGCAGTCTCCTTGCTGAACAACTTCCGTCTATCTGCAGTGGGGTGGGGGGCTGCTGGCAGAGACTGGTGGCCCTTCAGGATTGAAAAAATTAAATCTGTGGCCCTTGATCCAAAAAGGTTGGGAACCGCTGAGCTACACTGTACTGTCTGGTTTCCAGACTATGCGCCAGTCTGATCTAGTGTCCCATTTCTAAGGACATAGCGCCACTGCAATCGAGGTGTGTTTTTGCACCATGTGCAGAGATGCCCAAGCTAGCTTTGGTCTGTCCAGCTAGGATACTCTTAGCAGCGAAGGCATAGCAGGATGGACTAGCTGTCTGGGTAATTACCCAGGGATCTGGGTCGGCTTGTACAGCCTGTGCTGCCAGTTTTAGACATACACTAAGGCATAAGTCTTCTGCAGTATTTAAAAATAGACTGCTCTTAAATCTATTTAGACTGCTGTGCTGGAGGTGGGACCTACATTTATTTAGCCAAATGCAGCAGTGACAAACAGATATAAGTAGAATAGAAAAGTGCATGCTAGTAAAGTAGTTTGACTTGCACCAATTTGGCACTCAGCTGCTGTAAGGAAGCAGAGGAGCAGGAAAAGCAACTACCAGGTGGGTGTCAAATGAAAGGGGGGAAAAACGTCTGTTTGATCTTACACCTTCCTCAGCTGCTTTTCCAGCCTTCTCAGTATGTAAATATGCACATCTACTAACTGTCAAATCAATGGATGTTGCACTGCTTTATTAATTACACCCAACATAACTTACTCCACCATTTACATCAACATTGCATCTGGCCCAGAGTCTTCCATGGAGGTCATATCTGCTTACATCAGGTTTGAATTTTAACCCTACTATCCAGGGCAGAAAGATGCACTGCAAAACCTCCAGTAGCCTCCCATTAGATCAGCGGACTGAGGTAACCCAAGATCCCTCTCACATTCTGTCTTGGAAATCAAAATAATAGAGTGGTTGTTAGAACAAAGAGAGTTCTAAGAGGGGCTTATGTGCACTTGGGAATTAAAGTAAACAAAGTAGTCCTATCTAAGGGGGTGTTATAACTAAGAACCTAATAGGGCTGGGTTATTATCATAACATTGCTTTAATTCCCTCTAAGGAAAATATTATATCTCCTCTATAGCTATTGATGGGGAATTCCTCTGTACATGGAGTACTTCCATTCCTCTTCAGTTCATTCTGGGATTGTTCTCGTTGCTTCTGAATGTCTTGCCTGTGCAGCTCTTTGCACCTTTACAGAAGAACAAACTGAAGTTCCAATAATGAACTCCCATGACTCTCTCACTAGCTATTCTGACCTTGTCCAGGAACCAGTAGCAAAGCAGATGGTTCCCCTGTCCTGGTGTGTCACAAAGTTGATTTAGTCACTGATTTAAATCCCTAATACAGATGCTGTTAAACCAGTTTAAGTAGCATTTCTACTGGTTCACCTTCATTCAATAAATGTGGTTAAGCTAAGCCAGCGTAAACACAATTGAAACTGATTTAAATGCATTTACCTTATGATTTGGGACCAATGTAATGAAATCAGTTTGAATAGCTTCCAGCAGTGTAACTAATATAGGAAAACCTAAATCAGAACCCGTTCCATTCAAGTCCTTTAAAGCTTGTGTGGGCATACAGCCAGTGAGAGAGGTTGGGGTCCAGGTTGTTCTGGGGAGCATATGTGCATGTTACAGCTGCCTGATTCATAGAGAGAGGGGATTTTAACCGGTTCAGTGACAAAGGGAAAGGGATGGTGACTAATCCATTTAGTCATCTCTCGACTCTTCCTAGAATAAGCTCTAGTAACTAGAAAGTTACAGGATGTCTGGGTCCTACTCAGCCAGCCTATTCATGATAATCCTGAAAACATGCAGGAGCCCACTCTTGAAATCAATGGGAATTTCCATTAGGTTCAGTGGGCATTGGATCAGACCAAAAACATAGGCAGCTTGTTGGCCAGGAGCCTTTTCTCCACCCTCTCAAATACCTGTTTATGAAGCCTCTCTGAGACTAACAGGGCTCTGTCAAGTGCTGTAGATCAGCAGTTCTCAAAGTGGGGGGCACACCCCACTAAGAGGGTGCAAGATGGATCATGGGGGGGCACCATGAGTGGAGTTTGTGGGGCCTGGGAGGGCAATGCCCTCCAAATTTATGATGATGGAGCCATCTCCCCTTGCTGGGTGAGGGGCATCAGGCTGAAAGCGGGGCTGGGCAGCGGTAGGGATCCCGGAGCCCCACACGGGCAGCCCCAGGCAGGTGTTGGGGGACCCTTAGGCACGGAGCAGAGGCAGGGGACTGGCACTGCTGGTCGAGCAGGGGACAGAGCCAGTCCAGCTCCACACTTTGCCCAGCTGCTTCTGTCTCCGGTCAGAGCGCTGCTCCTGGCAGCCGCCACCACCGCCCACTGCCCACCTCCTGCAGCAGCAGTCCCCCGCCCCGCCACTGCAGGGCGCGCTCCCCACGCTGCTGCCACTGCTCCCTGCACTGTTTTTTTCTGAAAGTGGGGGGCGGGGGAAGGAGGGATGCAATTGTTACACAACAGTCCAGCGGGGGAGGAGGGCCTCCATTTAAAAAGGTTGAGAACCGCTGCTCTAGACTATTTGATTCAGTAACACTCGTCACCCTGAAGACAAAGCACCATCCCCAACATGCATGTACCAGAGCTTGGGAATAGGCTTGTATTCTGCATCTGTAAGTAAAGGGGTGTAAGGACGGCCTCTCAGTGCCCTTTTCCACGGCGCCTGCAGCATAAGTCAGGCACCTGCTCCATGCAAGTGCCATGTTCTGAGCATGCCTAGTCAGGCCCTCAATCCCTCCTCCAGTGCACTCTGGCTGTCACACCTGGAATTTGACCCTTGGTATATTACACTGTACCTACGCCTTTCTCCACTTAACACCCAGACACATTGAGCTTTTGCTATGGTTTAACTTATATGCACGGGGTCTTTTTGGTGCTGATGAAAGGTGCTGGATCTGACAGCCCTAGAGATTGAAGTCCTAACTTTGAAAAACAAGTACTATGCGGGCAACAGCAGTGCAAGCTTCCTCTGTGCTGGCCCAGCAACGTGCCTCTGCCTGTTATGGAGTGATCACCCCCAGGCATGCCTAGTGTAATCCTTGAATCCTCTGCTGCAACCATCATTCAAGAGTGATCTCTGTTGACCTGGGCCTGGACAGAGACCACCAATCTTATTGTACAGAGGCCATAAAATTGTCTTTGGACAGGGGTGCTGGAACAATTTTTATAGCAGGGATGCTGAGAGCCATTGATCCAAACTGTAAACCCTGTATATGATGGAAATAATTTCAAGCATGGGGGTGTGGCAGCACCTAAGCACCTATGTCATTGAATGGTTATAAATTTTGGTCACTAGTTAACGCAGTATGTAGATGACAGACTATACCATCAGTTCCCTCAGGTTTTTCACTTCTGGTTCACCATGAAACTTAAAGCTAAGTCCCTTGCTTATCAAGCCAATCAGATTTCAATACAGGAAGCAAGTAAATGGATGCAGTGGACTATAAAAATGAGAGCTGCAAGTACTTGTTATAGCGAGGCATAGAGTAGGAAGGTGAAATGTAAGTTCACACACAAAGCTCTGCCAGGACATCTCAGTCCTGATTCTCAGATCTAGTCCTTAGTCCCCAAACAGCTGTCAATGCATTTAAAGCCTAACCTGCAGTTCCCTATGCTAAATTCAAACTAACAGGAAAAGCATTCCTGACAGTTAGACTTATTAAGATGTGGAATAATCAGTCACCCAAAGGAAATTGTGGTTGCCGTAGTGCCTGAGATATTTTTTAATTACTTGACAAAACATCAGTGAACATGCAATAGGGAAGAACCCGGCATTGGGAGCATGATGAGTTACATGACATAATGTATCTTGTGTTTCTAGTACATATGATTTCAAGTCATGAGCTGCCACATGGCCTTGTCAATTCACCCCAATTCTGACCTGCAGCAAGTCCTGTTTTCTCTCACACAGATCTGCTTTTGCACCTCAGCCCCGATACACAGCACATCACACTATTCCAGACTTTCTAAAAAATCTGCTAGGCCAAGACTTTCAAAAATAAGGGCCTGTTGTTAGGTTCCTAAATCCATATTTAGGCACCTAAATAAGAGGCTCGATTTTCCCAAGTGCTCAATACCCAGCAGCTCCTGCTGATTTTCCCAGTTATTCTTTTTCCCCTTCTTCTTCTGTCAACTCTTTCATTCCAGCAGAGGAGCTGAGTATCCTAATCTCAGTTACACTAGCATAAAACCAGAGTTACTCCATTGATTTATCAGGGGTAGCCCCATTTCTATGCTGGAGTCAGAGAAATCAGAATGTGCACCAGAAAGAAGAAGTAAAGCTTTGTTGATATGGACATACACACAAATCTCTCTAGTTACCTTTCATAATATTCAAATAACAATGTTATGCTTTGCAATTAGAAAGAGAGACAGGCTGGAGGGTTAAAATGTGAATTTGTCAAGCTATTAACCTTCTAATTTAGAAGCAATGGTCACTAAATTATGGAGCAGGTCTCCTTCCTGCTCCTCTGAGGAATGGCCATTTGAAGATCATACTAGACCGTTATGTGGACAAGCAATAAGGCAAAATTAATCCTGCTCCAAAAATATAATCAAATGCTGTCAGTGAGTCACAGCTCAGCCTGAGGGGGTTAAGAGACTTAAATCAGACAGCTCAAGTGTCAGACAAACAGAAAATTCTAACCTCCCACTCTCTCTTCCCTGTCTCTCCCACCCCTTTACAACAAAGCTAGGGCTTATCCTTTTCTGTCACATCAACCATGCCATCTTGAGCTGGCACTCAGATACCATAGTGATGAGCATGGTATAAAAGTCTAATTAGCTGTTATCTTGTTAACTTTCCTAAAATAGGCTGGATCAATACTTGAATGGGAGGCCTCCAAAGAAAACCCAAGATAGCACAGGAAATTATTCCATAGACAGCAGTCTGCTTTCTAAGTCAGTGCTAAACCCATCTACCAGCATAATGTTGCAGGGCACTGTGCATCTGGAGATCCTGTCTTTCAGGTGAGATGTGATACCTAGGTCCTGACTATTCATGGTTGCTAAAGGTCCTATGAGGCGGGATGTGAGCCTCAGTGTTCTGACCAAATTGCAACCTGAGCAATTACATCCTGCTAGTCTAAAATACTTACTTCTAGGCAGTTTCAGTGCGGGAAGTTATCCCTCTCTTTCCCTACTAAAAATGTCTGATGTTGCTGTGTGCTACGGCCTGTGCTCCACCCCAGAGTCGGCTGAATTGATCTGAGAAGGAAATACTGTAAAACAGATACCTTTCATTCTGAAGAATCCTATAGCTGTTACATAAAAGTATTGTCATCAACCCATGTGGCTATCCCTGAAGCAATTAGATGGTAGAAGATCATAGCTAACATGGAAGTGATGAAGAAGAGCTGCAACCTAGTCAGTGACAGCAGTAGCAGCAAGTTGTTCTGCTACTGCCTGAAAAGACTTGTGATTGAAAGTGATTACGTGAAATTATCCAGCAACTGGACGTAAGCCGAAAAGTGAGACTCCTATAAGGAGAAAGTGCAGTTCACCATGCCATGGGATTGGCCCCAAAGTGTTAGAATTCCTCTAGCACAGGGATATCCCTAGTTTGAATAGAGCCATCCCCGGAGTAAGGATGTGTCTGGAGTGCTGCTGTGCCTCACTATTCCTGGATGCCACAATGGGGAGCAACTTGAACGTAAGTACAACGGCCTCTAGGCCTCTCAAACTTACTTGTGGTGAAACAGTGACTAGGTAACTCCTAAACATGGGGAGGCACAACTGTGGTTTAATGCCACCTTTAGTATCCGATCCCCATTTCTGCTACAAGCATAGTTCAGCCAGAACAGAGGTTCATGATGTGTTAGTGTGGATATAAGGGCATGCTTACTAAGATATAGTAATAGTGATATACCCTAAGGTCTCTGATCAGAATTCTTCCTTGCATCCACTGTTTGCTTATTAGTTACCTGTGGTGGTTTCTCCAAATTCCTACAGAGCAATTATCATGGATGGTGAAAAAGTCTAATGATATTTTACTCACCTGTCCAAAACAAAACAAAAAACCTCACTTGCTCCAGGCAAACGGAGAGTACAATTTTGCATAGGTGGTTTAAGATCTTGTCTCTGTATGGAAGACTGTTTATAATTTTGTAGGTCCTTAATTGTTGTCATTTTCTGGTTTAAGTTTATCCTTTCATAAAGGGTTTTTAGGTTGAAGTCACTTGCCTACTTCTCTTTCACTTGTAAATAGCATTTCTAAACCACTATCATAATCGCACCCCACCAGGGGACCTTTTTCTCTGGAGTGAGTCCTGTTTTCAATTAATCTTCTGCACTGTGGGGGACAGACTAGCTGTCTTTCTTTAAAGGGACAGGTGGTTTAGGCCCAAAATAAAATAAAATAAAAACAGATTTTCCAAAGCAGAATGAAATACATGCTTCAATGACATTAAAAATACCATGAAGTGACTGTTGATCTTTGGTTTGGGTTGAAATATTCCCCTACTGGCTTTGCAACCCAAATGTTGCAGGAGACAGCTAAAGAAGAAGAGGCAAAAAGTGAAAATGATTTTAAATACACGGGAAACTGGCCAAGGTATTTCCATTGTGCAAAGTTGGAGAAATACAAAGAAGTAATCAAGCAGCATTAATAGTGACAAGTAAGTTAGGTTTTTTAAATGCTCTCAGTTATAATAGTCGAAGGTGTTAGTAACAACGATCTTTATGCCTCAGTTTCCTTATCTGTAAAATGCAGATAACACATAGCTATTCTTAGGGAGTTGTGCGACTTAATTAATCAAGAGTTGTTAAATGCTCTGAGATGCTTGGATGAAAGGTGCTACAGAAATGCAAATGATTGTAATTAACTGCCTGATGTGCCACTGCTCCCTGCTGGATGGAATCACAGCTGCTTAACTGTGTGCCACAATTTCTATACTGCTAACAGCCCATACATTTCCTTTTTAGTTTAAGTGGCAGGTGCCATTGCTATAAGAGTAGAAGATCTGAATTCTACCCCTCCTCTCAGGTTAATGTTCTGTGTGACTCTTCATCCTAAATACTGTGGGACAGGCTAAGGTTTGTGAGGGGACCATTTCAACTGTTTCTAGAGCCTAGAAGGCTGTCAAGTAAGGTTAGGACTGTCCCTAACAATTTGCCACCCCTCCCTTCCTTTCAGCACAGTCTTTAGGATCAGGCCTGGAGCAGAGGGGTGGCTAAGAGGAATGCCTGAGAGCGGCTTTGAGGGCCTTCCTTGGAATCTCTGGTCATTTGCTGTCTTGAAGGACTCTGTTACAGTACTTTCACCAATTTTTCAGTTGTCTTGCCCTAATGAACAGAACTGCCCTCCCTGACTCTGCTCTGGGGATGAATGGAGGGAGGGGCTGGTTGTGAATGGAGTGCTTTTTGTGTATTTAATGTAAATTTCTGGTTCTATAATGTTTGCCTGTTGGCACAAATGGCCAGGTCCCAGCCAGGACCCCATGGCTTCCCCTTCACCCTGCATGAGCAGGTCTTTAAAAAGGCCTCAGTCCCCCTAGGTCCCCCAACTCACTAGCCATGTGCAGGGGATGGGTGGGGTATGTCAGGAGTCTAGGAAAACACTTGTACTCCCAGCCTACAGAGAGCAGATTTACTGAGTGTTTCAAACTCTTAGTCTTTGTTTGTCTGCTCTGCCATTGGCTGGTGTTTCTCCCCTCTCCTGCTAGTTCTACTTCCTGGTAGCCTGGCCCAGAGAGATATTGAATAGCCATATTCCTAAAACTCTTCCAGCTCCTGCTCCCATCAGTCTTCTCCATCTCCTGCATACCTCCCCTGTTCCTACAGTCTCCTCCTTCCCAGCCAGTCTCCTGCCAAGCTTCAGCCCCAATTTCCTTATTGATTAATATTTTAAAATATAAAATTGTAGTGATATGTGCAACCATGCAACTAGTCACATGAGCTTGTTTATCCTTCCCCTATCCACCCTTTCTTGGTTTTTGATACTATCCTGCTGTGTCATTGGCTTTACTTAGATTGTACGCTCTTCAGAGCAGAAATTGTGTCTTCTCCTCTGTTTGTACAGTACCTAGTGCAGTGGGGTCCTGATCTAGATTGAGATCTTGAGAGGCTACTACAATCCAAATAAGCCCTGAGGGAGGCTGGGGTGTATTTGGGGGGAGACTCTGGTGTGAGAGTACCAAGAAGAGCTTAGATGTCCACTAACTCTGTGTGTGCCAACCTCTCCACACTTGCCAAGCAAAGGGAGTATGGGAAATGGTGGGGTCCCTCAGAGAATTAGTGACAGGGTTTTGTTTAGGTGTCTGAGACTGCAGAAGGAATAAGGCCCTCTTTTAGTAGTGCTGTTGCCACTTGGGTTCAGATCCGCAAAGGGAGTTGTATGCCTAAAATCTTTTAGGGTCTTGGCTTTGGTGCCTAACTGAGGGTACAGGCAGCTGAGGGTAGTTCCCTTATTCACCTATTTTTCTGGAGCCACCTGGCCACTTGGGGGTTAATACTCTCTTTTCCCAGTAGCTGAGTGACTCAGGTGGGGCTAATGAGCACTGCCTTGTCTAGTTAATTAGAAGAGCTGAACGCAGCAGTCTGTAGTTCTGGAGGTGGGGGAAATTTTTGCAGAGGGAATAGTGAGAGAGTGTGGGTTTTATTTCCAGGATTTTTCATCAGAAAAAACCTCTGGCAAGAGCAGTACAGTTCAAATGTGGAAGGGCAGTTAGATGAGGTTTCTTAATCATCAGATCTGCCTTATTCTATGGCTTCAACGTGAAGTCCAGGTGGATACAGATGCGACAGATCAGGAAGCTGGAGATATGTGCTCCCCTCCATATCTGGATTTGTCATGTTTAATGTAAATTGGCGCACAGAAAAATAAATCTTATGGGATTCAACATAATTTCTCCACAACGTTTACCCTGAACTTATCTAGCTTACATCTAATGCACCATTCCCTCTTGTATCCAGATACAGTGCCGCTCGGGGAGGTCTTCATCAAAGCAGAGCTCTGCATGGCTAAAAGTAGCACTGTCTGGAAATCATCATCACAAATGCAAGTATTTGCCTGAGAAGGTTGCTGCATAACAACAAGGAGCATTCCTTCCACATAGGATCCTTATGAATCCCAGAGTGCTTCACACTACGGCA
>ML675616.1:99678785-99756840 GCA_007922155.1 Mesoclemmys tuberculata | reverse complement strand
AACTTCACTCCCCTAATGGTTAGAAACCTTCGTCTAATTTCTAGCCTCCTGAGTCCAGTGCCTTCTTCCCTGGACCATGCTGCCGTTCCTCTGAAAGACCACACCTTCACCAGCAAGTAACCTAGCATCATGCACAGACGCTGGAAAGAGTGCCACTTTCTGAGTATGTCTTCACTGCAGTTGACTTGAAGTACCACACTCCTGTTACTCCTGTAGAGTTAACCTAGCTCAAGTGAGAGCAGCCCCATTGCAAAATAACATTTAAGTTGCCGTGTCTACATGAGCACTGCACTCACTTTTGTGTAGCACTAAAACTTTTCTGGGGACGTATCCCATGGTTCTGTGCCCTGCAGTAAGACGAGCTGCTCTATGAATTCTTTCCCAGTGAACTCTGGGAGAACTTGTCTGTCTTGCTTCTGCAAACAGGGCAAGAGAGTTGTGAGAAGACACTAGAGGGCTATCGGCATTTGAGTGAAGGGAGCCCCCGAGTTTAGCAATCATTCTAGGCCCAAGATGCTTGAAAAAGATCCTTTTAAGTCAGTGACACAGTTTCCAATACCTCTGCATACCAGAACGTGGGCTTCTGCAGTGTCTGTAGCAGCTGATGGGTTGTGCTAACTCACACATTCACTTGTACCTCCTGTGAGCCATCTTGAGTCAAACGTGACATCACATTTGAGTTAAGAGTTGTATGTGGACAAGACTTGGATTAGGGGCAGCACTCAGACTGTAACTTGAGTTAACTTTGCAATGAAGACATACCCTGAGTCACCAACACCACTTCTGGCGTCCTTGGTTTGGTGATATGATAGTGAACTTGAAGCGCGGGAAGCAAATGGTGTCCAAAAGGGATCTGGATTTTATTAGAATATCACAACAAAACCAGAGAACGACATAACTATCTTTAACACCAGGCTCGTGCTTAGCATGCTTTTCACTTAGAGGCTTGACTCTCAAAAAGGTGAGAATTCAAGCTCCCTTTTCTCTGCCTGTGTAGCTATCCCTTAATTCTTTAGTTTGTACCTTTTCGTGCCTTGCTGCCTCTTTAAATACAAAACTAGAGACAAAACCAGCAGTCATTTTGCTTCTGACTGTTGCACGCTGTACTTCCCTTGCTTCTTGATGCTGGTATTTAGTTCCTCTGATGTTTTTTCCTTTGCTTTTTCTTTGTCTCATTCCTAAGGCTTTCCCTAGAGCCCTCCTGTCCTAGGTCATTACTTAGCTTGTGAGAGCCAACAAGATCACTATTTGTATGGCTACAAGATCTATGAAAAAGCAGCTAATCAATTCAGAAAATCATCTGGGTGGTAACCCTACTGTCAGCCTATTTTCTTCCCTTCCACTTAGACATCAAACTGGCTGAAGAGGGCTCTGGGGAACAAGGCAGGCACTGAGAGCTGCTCCTTGGCAGACACATCTGCGTCTTTCATCAGCTGGGCTCAGGGAATACCGCTAACTAGGGAGGGAAAAATCTCTTTGGAGTTGATAGGCTAGCCATTTCCATCCGCCAATTCTGAGGAGAGACTACCCGGTGGGGAGGTGATAATTTTAGAAGTGGTTAATGCAGTACATTGTTTGGCAGAAACTATTGCATTATATAGGGGTGGGGGAGAAGATATGACAAAATAAACAGTAAATAGGCATAGGTTAAAATAAATTCACATCAATAAACAGAAGGGTTGCAAAAATAACTGATGGCTATGTGGAGGGGCAACTGGGAATAGTATCTCTGCATGTATAATATCACTTTCCCCTATTGTTTGTATTTTTTTTTATCTTTGTAGATTGGGCAAAGGTTGTGTCTTCCTATAAGTAGTAAATCACCTACCACATTATGGATGCTACTGCAATGTTAATTAGAGGTATAGATGCATTGGACTCCACAATGGTACCACAACCTACTAGAAGAACATCAGTCACCTTTGAAAACCACTAGGTGTTGTATTAGTTATCCCTTTGGAGACTGTGGGTATGTATTCACATGGCATCCTACGCATGGATTTGGCTGGCAGTCTGCAAAATGTCAGGGTTATAAAAGCTAAGCTCCTTTTGCTTTCCACAATTCTGGGTGATTAATTTGTCATTTTAAAGTATTGTTCAGTCTGAAAATGAGTCTGTAAAAATGGCATCATAGGATTCTGTGTCTCAGTTGTTCCAGAGCAAATTTCCTCAGTTTGTTATAAAGAGAATATTTGCAGCCCTGCAAACCCAGCATGAGATCTCAGTGTTCATCAAGTTCTTTCCTTCTCATGCATCATCATTTGTACGTAAGATCCTGCAAGCTAAATTCTTCACTTGCTTTCAGCTGTGCAACCTTATCATCTTCCGCAGGGTTGTATGGGCACAAGTGAGGATGGCTCTGCAGTTTAAGCTTGGCCAACAATTCTGTGGAAGATGCAGAAACCACACTAGATGATAGCTTCCTTTCCTAGATCTGTTATTGGCTCTGTAGGGCTAGCAGGGGTAGAAAACAATGAACACTTACTTTTGCCACTAGATGAAATTTTAAATACTCATTTTGAATACAAGCATGGAGCAGAATTGTTCAGTAAAACAGGGCCATTTTCCCCACAGTCACATTTGAGTCCAACTGGACCTAAGAAGTTCCCCTCCTCCCCCAATTACTTTGATAAAATCATTAGTGGTATAAAATAGATGGATCAGGAAATTCTATTCACCCTAGCTCATAGGCTAGCATGAGAACTGAGGGACATTCAATGACAGTGAAAGGTGGCAAGTTCAGAACTGATAAAAGGAAATACTTTTTCCACACAAGTCACGATTAGCCTGTGGAATTTGCTGCCACAATTGAAACCAAGAGTTCAGCTGGATTCAAAAAGGGTTAAAATAGTAAATGTTATAAAATACACAAGAATCGTGGGAGCAGTGTAAGGCCCCATGCTTCAGGGCTTAATCCAATCTCTCGGAGTAGGGTTATGGAGAAACTTTTCCAGGAACCAGGTTAATCCTATTCCTGTCTGCTGTAAGTTCCTACATCATGTCTGAAGCATCTGGTGCTGGTCACCGTCAGTAACCGGGTATTGGACTAGATGGATCACTGGTCTGATCCTATGTGCCTAGGTAAAATGTCAAGTCATACCATATACACCCAAATCTATCCCCCATTGCACTCCTTTGGGTGCTTCACAAACACAGGAATTGCCAGGCTGGATCAGGCCTAGTCCATCTAGTTCAGTATCTTGTCTTCAACCATGTCCAGCACCTGGTGCTTCCGAAGAAGGTGTAAGAACCCTGCAGTAGGCAGATGTGGGATCATCTGTCCCACACCTGGGCCTCAGCCTGATCTCTAGAAGTCAGAGATGGGCCCCAGCCCTGAAGCAGGAGATTTAACATCCCTTCCAATCTTTTTGTTGTCATTAACTATGATCACTTTGGATATTCTGGATATCCATGTACATGTCCAATCAGTTTGAAATCTTGTAATCACTCATTGTGTGAAAAGTATTTGTTTATCAGTTTCCCACCTTTTAATTTAATTGAATGTCCCCTTGTTATGAGACAGAGAGAACAGAAGTTCCTGATCTACCTTCTCTTTTATTATTTTATAAACTCACGCAACACAACAGAATTATTTATCTGCCCCAGAAGTAAGAAGAAAGCTGAAAGAGGTTGATGGGCATTGATGATCGTTCATTCTATTATTTTAATGCATGTTTAGGAGCCTTTTACGGTAGTAATCATTAATATTTGCTACTTTTCTAGGACTTTTCAGATGAAGGTCTCAAAAGTGCTTTACAATGGTGATTAAGCATGATTATCCCTTTTTACAGAAAGGGAAAGGGAGGCACCCAGTTTACTATTGTGCTTCATAGACCTTGCCTCTTTTTTTCTTTTTCAGCTTTTCTTTCATAATCTTCTCCTGCCTTCTCTGCCCAGTTGCACAGGCAGAAAGGGTGTAGGGGGTCAGGCGGTTCAGAATCTGCTGTGGCACTGCAGAGACTGAGGGTGGGATTTTCTGTCTGTCCTAGTTTGGATGCACACTAAATTGTCATTTCAAGGTGTCAGCTTGTCTGCAGTGAGAACAGACAGCTCTATCGCTTTCTTCACAACGTGCCCCTCGTTTAGCTAAAGGGGATGGGGGCACAACGCAGCGGCTGCTGTGGCGCTGCCAGGGACTGCGCTTTAAGAGCCTGCTTAAGAGTCCTAAGAGCCTTAAGAGACTACTGTTACACAGTCATGCAGCTTCAGTGGAGGAGGTGGAGACATATCAGATTTAAAGGGGCGGGGTTGGAGGTGGGAGCAGGTGGCCAGTTGTTTATCTGCTCAGCTGTTGTGTGGCTTGAGAGAGACAGAAGCAGCTGGGAGAAGGAAGGAAGGAAGGAGTCCAGGGTCTATCAGTTTTTCTGCCTTACAGGTTTGTAACCGTTGCAAAACAGCTAGAGAACAATTCACGTGGGACACAGGCCCCAGCCTTGGCATTGCCCTTTGAGGCATCCACCAGCCTGTGTTTCTGTAGGGGCCTTGGCAGAGTTCCCCTGGGACATGTATGTGCCCATGTAGGGGCAGTGGTGTATGCATATGGGGGCAGTGGCATCTTGAGGCAGGCACTGGTATATGCCCATGCAAGTACCCTGGAAGTATCCACTGCTATGTGCCAGCAGGGACCCTGGCAACGGTTACTGGGGCATATCTTGGTATCTGCTCATGCAAATATCCTGAAAATGTCCCCTGGAGTGGGACAGCTGGGCTCCTGGCAAGGATTCTGAGAGCATGCTTTATATGTCCATGTAAGTACCCTGGCATTATCTTTTGGGGCTTGCCAGCAGGGTCCCTTGCCAGAGGGGTCCCTTGTAGGTGTCTTCTGATTGGCTGAAGCCTTGCCAACTGAAGCTTTCCAGCAGCAAAGCTTTCTTCTTCCAGTAACAAAGAGCCAATGTGGATATTATTATTATTATTGATCTATGTCATGTCTTAATGCTTTTAACACTGAGGGAAAATACCGTTATGAGACTTAATTTGTTCAAATGGTTTTAGACAGGGTTAATACAACTCATCAATAAATGCCAGTTTTTATTATGTTTTAATTACAATGTAATTTCAACAGGATAGGCTTGTTCTGGCTGCGCAGTGTATCCAGCGGCTTGTTGATGTGGCGTGTTTTTGTTTGGTTTTTAAAGAAAGTATTTACTTGATCATCTTCTTCAGTGATTAATTTCTATCACAGGCAGAGGAATTGATACATTGCCAGAGAGCCTGATTGGCTCAGTGTACACAGAGGTATACCAGTTTGCTAAGATCACTGTGTTTAGCCATCAGGGGTTTACATCAGTGAAATAAATGGTAACTAATGCTGGGGTGGTTAAAACATACCTGCAGGCCAGACTGCACTCATTGGAATTCCACTCTGTTGTCCAAAGCTGCCCTCTTCCTTCAAGCATTGGTGTGGCTCCTGGAGCCTGCAAATTCTAGCATGCTATGGTCCAACTTCCCCTGAGTAGCCTTGAAGCTGCTCTTGGTTTGTTTTATGCAAATTAGGCATACCCCTCATGTTCCTAACGAGTTTCCAATGTGGCCCTCATTTGGGCAGAGTCTGAGTGTTCCGAGATTGAAGTCTTTAAACCTACGACGTCGGCCAGCCAGCTTGCCTGCTGCTCCTTGTCAATATATTTTGAAAAATGTTCACCTTGGTGCTGGGAAGGAGAAAAGGAGAGTCTAGTAAGGCTGTCGGTGAATGTTAGTCATCTCTCCTGAGAATCCCAAAGACTCCCGCAGTCACTAGTCACTTGATCTCCCTGTCTTATCGCCCATCAGCATGCAAGACTGAGGTCTGAATGCACTTTAGAAGATGCTCCTAAGAGCCTATTTCTGGTCCAGTTTACACTGGTGTTAATCACAAAAAAGTTATTTAAGTCAGTGGAGTTAGTTACACTGGTATAAAGTGGCTCAACTGTGCTCTAAAAATGTTCTTTCTCCAGTGTGGTATCATGAATGAAAAGGAATCCTATTTTTACCCTACGACCCTAGGTATATATGATGGTTAAAACAGTTTCCTACACTGTGCTCTCCTCCCCCCTCCGACCCGCAGCCCTGCCTACAGGCTCCTGGTTATTTCTGTAGCATAGGCAGTTCTTTATTAACTTGCCCTGCCTACAGTAACTTTCCATGTCACCTTTCATGCTAGCAGAATCCTTCTTTCCAGCAGTGAGTCTTCATAAAATAAAGTAGGGAAAGTAGCAACAAATTGCTTTCTTTAGCATCGCAAACCAAGTCTCTTCACTATCTCCCTGCACCTTCAAGCAAAGCTAGATGACGCTTCATCACTCTCTACATCAGGCATCCAGCCTTTCTCTCTCCAAGAGGGAGAACAGTACAGGGGAGTGAGGGAGCTAGTTCATGAACTTCAGGGGAAAAAGCAGCTACAAGTTCTGAGGAGGAATTATATCTGGCTTTTTAAGATAATTTTTGCTGTGGAATCAAATATAGGATAATGGAAACACCGTTAAGAGTGAAACCTCTGTCTGAAGTAAAGCTACTGCTCTGTTGGCAGACCTAGTTCCTTCATGGCCGTGCCCCAATTGTTTTGGTGTTCCCTTCAGTCTCATCTATACAGGCCGCTATACCATGCTGATTATAACACAATTGGTCACACCCAGGCAATCAAAACCAAGTGCTATTTTAACATAGTTGGACTTTGGCTACTTGGACTATTTTTTTTTTTCTTATCAGTGGTGGGAATGTTTAGAGCCAGTGTTAGAGCTGGGAGCACTAGTGGGGGCCCAGTGTTTGAGGGCTGTGGGAAGCGTATCCTAACTACTGTCCTCTTTGCTTGTTTCGAACAGGATTAGCCAGTTCCAAAGTTTTAGTAGGATATGGGGACAGATCTGAGTTGGGTTAGGTCCTGTCTACACTACAAGATGAAACATCCACCAACCCCGTTAATTGTATAGTATCGCTTGGACCCAACTCTCCCCCTCTACTCTTGTTTCCTATCTCATGAACAGGAGGGGGTTGCAGCATATAGCAGGTGGAATTAAGGAACTCCCCTAACTGTGCAGATATTTGGGGGACAACAGAGTGTCTGTCAAGCTCTAGAGAGAATAATTTTTTTTTTTTTGTGAGAGTGAAGGTTGGGGGGGAGAGGGAGGCAGAAAACAGACTGATGTGAAATGACTAAAAGAAAAAGTCCCACATTGACAATAAGAGATCACTGAGTGTGAGAGTGAGCAGGACAAGGGCTCTCGGTAACCCTGGACGTATCTGAGGGCTGGAAGTACAACATGCAGTCTGTTACCCAGTTTGCTTTCTTTTTTACTGCCCAAGATTGGAGAGAGACGAGAGGGGGGGGAAACAAATAACTGACTTAGAGCCCTGCTAGTGTTTTCTAGGTGCCTTGCACAGAAACCTTGGAAACAGCCTCGTCCTGTGAGGTGCGGAGTCCCTGTTCTGAAGCAGGTCATCAGGACAGGACAACAATTTCTGGCAGTTGAGGCCATGACCTTGCAGAACTGGTCTTGGTGACTTAGCATTAACATACGCAGGTTTTCTTTGTTTTGTCCTTTCAGTTTCTGTAGTTACAAGCCTGGGGTGATGGAGGCAAAGAACAGTCCTGAGATGGAGGGAATGATGCAGTTCTTACTTAGTTACTTGAAAACAAAACCTTAGCTCAGCAGCACAGTGACGAGGGGGGTTTATTCAGGTTGCTGCTGGCTGGCACGACTGACTAGGATGCTAAGCTGCAAAGCACACACCACAGCACACATGCCTGCTCCTCTCTGCAGATCTCCTATTGACTACCTCACTTGTGGGCATGCCTGGGCCCACAAGAAACAACTATGTGCCCAGCCAGACAAAAGCATAGGTTATTTACCAGGCCAATGGGGATCTTTTAGTCATCCCAAATGTCATGGGCCAGTCAGTCCTTAGTAATGGATAATACTTAGCACTTATTTATCTTTACATGTCTGGAGTGCTTTACACACATTTTACAGTGCTAACATAATGGGGTCCTGGTCCATGACTGCAGCTGCTAGATACTATGGTTATACAAAAAAATAATCATAATTTTCACAGTGCCCCTGTTCGGTTGCTAGGTAAGTTTTATCCCCATTTTACAGATAACCTCTGCTCCAGTTTTCTTAAGTAACTTGCCCAAGGTCACACACCATACCAGTGGCAGAGCCAGGACTAGAACATCAATCTTCCAGTTCTCAAACCACTATCCAGGAAGTATCTTTCCACTTTCATTTTGGGTTAGCAAAACTGCTTTTAAAAATGGGTGAGTAGGAACATGTTACCCAGATAGGATTTGTGTATGCTTTGTCTTGATTTTCACATTGCCCTGCAAACTACCCCAGTGTCCTAACATTTCTTTTGTTAGCCTTTTGCACTAGGGCTAGTGCGATGATGTTATGTTGCAACATGGTCATGGTGAGCTGTGATGCAATAGGTTGGTCCTGAAAGTGGAAGTTGGAGAAGGAAGATGGACCTTGCAGAACGTGCTAACGAATAAAACGAAAATTCTTTGTTGGGTGCGTGCATGTGTGTGGGAATGAAATTGAATCGTGGCACTTGACTGAGAACACCTGCCTACAGCCAGAGATGACTTATACTTGCTGATGGAGGGGGGCTGCTAAGTGAGGGCAGCAGCTTTAGCAGATGTTACTGAGCATACTCCGTATAAGCCAAGCAGCAAATCTGGAGCGGGCAGGGGACACACAGAGACGACTTGTAGCTGCTTTTACTGCGAGGGGCACAATGTACAGTGGGGGGAATGTGACTGCCCACATGTTGTGTCTGAGAGGAAACTTCCAGCCACACCTCCCTGGGCCAGGGTAGCCAATTCTGCCGGCTCCTGGGGAGCTGGGGCCATAGGAGTGGGGAGCATGTACCTCTGGGTCAGTCTGGGGCCAACTCCAACCCAGGGAGACTCACAGCACCACAGTGTCTCCCCAGAATTTCCGTGCCCAAATGGACACCTTAGCAATGGAAGGGTCACAGGCAATGCCCCCAACTCCGGCTGAGTGGAGGGAACCTGCTCCCAGCACCTTTCCCAGCGACCTCCTCCCTCCCGCCCAGGGCCTCCATACTGTCCCCGCCAGAGATACCTGTGGGGGATGGGCTCTGTCCTCCTGCGCCTCTCCTTGGCACAATTGCTACTCACTCAGTCGCTCTCCCTGGCAGCCAGGCCTGAGTGAGGAGGACTAGCCACTGCCGTCTCCCCTGCCAGGCTTTTGCAGGCAGCTGCGGTGCTGTACAAAGGCAGCGACCTGGAGCGGCCAGCCATTTTCACCCGGTGTGAGAAGCCGCTCTGTCTCATCCTTTCTGTTCACTGCCCGGCCCCGCTGCCAGGGAGAGGGGGCGAAGCAAGCCAAAAACATGGTAGGGAAGAGGGGAGGCACAGCAGAAGAAGGACAGAACTCCTCTCCCCTGCCAGAAGGCCGAGCAGAGCAAGCCCTGTAAGGGCAGCTTAGTGCTCAAAGAAATCTGGGTAGGCATGTGACCTCTCCCTCCCCGCGCATCATCTCTACCTACAGCTAAATGACATTTGAAAGCCTTGCAAAAGTCCTCTTTCCCACAATGCAACAGGGTACAAGTGTGTTGTGTTGTGTAGGTGCAAACCATGTTACCCACTGATAATGTAGACAGGGCTTTAGTTTTCTTCAGTGGGTCTTGGTTGAATGAGAAGTGAGGGAATTATGGAGAAGACCTCTTCGTTAATCTATATTGATCCTCTTTATTGTAAATTTCCTTGTATCATGCCTGGCGTTCCAAGGAGGCCTAAAATTAAGGCCTTGACATTAAAGAAACCATGATTTTCACAAGAATAGTGCTGTTATCTGTGGCGTCTGGTCAAATTCCAACTTGAGTAATTACATTTTACTTTGCTAAATTCTCCTTTGCTCTCCATTGGATACAGTAATCTTGTTAACAGTCATATTAAACCCATAGCAGTCATATTTTACCCCAGAGATGACTGCGTTTTAGTAACAGGTGGAGTGACTTCTATATGGATAGTTGGTACAGCTGGGTTAATAAAGTGCTTTAGGATCCTTTTACACGTGGTATAAATGCAATCTCATCCTTCTTCCTGCTAGTGTAGGTTTCTCAAAATGCGGTCCACACTATGAAAAAGTTTAATAGCGAGAGGATCTTGATGAACGCTTGTCCCCCCATTTATAATCTTACAGATCACCTCCCCTTGCATTTACGTTCAATCCTTGTGACAACTACTGCAATTGCTTGCATAGAAAATTCCTATTAGGGAAGTATCTTAGGCATTTTTAGCTTAAATGAAATTTTAGCAAGTGCTATGTGACCAGCTGGCTATCTGAGAACCACTAGCCAGTGCTCTGTGGACTACTGTTTCTCTATACATTTGCCTTGTCTAATCTCTTAGCTATCTGCACTGAGGATGTCTCAACACTGTTCTCTTGGAGTCTGTCTATAGTGCCCTATTTCTACGTAAAGACATTTTTCTTAATGCCTAACCTGAATTTGGTTTTTATGGTTCTAGCTCTGGGCTGTTGCTCTCTGCTTTACTACTTTCAGATAATTGGAGTAATTCCCTTCCTTCATCTATAGTGTTCCCTTGAAGGTATTTATAGACAGAGATCATGTCCCTGCTGAACCTTTCTAGTCTACATGCATTTCTCTTCTCCTCATATGTTCTATCCTCTGATCCTTGTAACATTTTTTTATGGAACTAATAGTTACTGTGGAGCACTGTGTGTCTGTCCTGTTCAGTGAAGACGGTTATATTCTCCAGTCCCTTGAAGGTGACCCAGATGGGAGATCATCTTAGGCTCTATCTACGCTAAAAAACATTCTGCCATGTTTAAAAGTGGCCATCAAGCATGGGTCCCAGATGCCCTCAGATATGCTCCCTCAACTGGCGTTGAAAAAATGGGTCAATCAAGGTTAACAGTTGTTGCAAAACAGTGTGGTAGATCCCAGCTAGAGCTAGAGGTAGGCCACCCCTTCATACCACAGGCGTTGAACTCGGTTGCCTGTGGGTGCGCACAGGTGGAACTGTCAGTTTGGGCTGAGTGCAGTCAGAAAGGGAAGAGACCAGGCTGGCTCCAGCTGTTGAATACAGTTGGAATTTTCAGAGGGCCTGCCCACACTAACAGGGGTCTCAGCCCCATGGGCTGATGCTGATCTTGTTTAATACCAGTTAGTGCTGGTTGAAATCTTGCAATCCAAAGGATTTCTTATTGAAAAATGCCATGTTTTAGGACTGTTTAACTGTTTTTTGGTTTTTTAAAAATTTTTTGTGACATTTTTAGTTTAAATCATGATCTAGATTATTTTTTTATGTACTGAAAACAGTCATTGATAAACACAATTTCTAACCTTTTTATTGTAAATGTTTTTGTAAAAAACGAAAGGGGTCCTTTTAGAACCAGGCAATATGGAAACACCCTCAAAATTACAATAATATGTATGATTTTTTTTCAATTTGTCCGGCTCTGATACCTCATAGTTACTCCTGATTTGCACCTAGTGAGAGAGCAGAAGTGACCCTGTGTGCCAAATTCAGCTCTGGTAAAAATGGAATTATACCAGGGATGATTTAGGCCCAGTTTGCTCAGTCAATGTGGATGGGACAAAGCCCATTAAAAATGAGTTTAAATGTGATGAACTTAGGACCTTGTCTTTTAAATGGAGTTTGCAGTGCAGTTAGTCCTGGCCTTCAACTTCCAGGCCTGGATTACCCTGGATTACCCTGAACTGTGTTAAAATTGCTCAGCAGATGTGTATTTCTGTGGCAGTTTGGGTGGGGCCTAAGAATAGGAAACAATGCAGTTTGTAAAATAGCTTGGGTCCAGGCCTCTCCTGAGAGAACATTTGTCATCTGTGTAAAACTGTCAGATTATGGGTGGCTGACAGTTACACAGAGATGACAATGACTCCTCACATGAGGGCAGTGAAGGGGTTAAAATCCTAGAACATACTTTTTCCCTGACTATATCCTGTGTGGAGGATGTGCGGGAATGTTTCTGCTGCTCTCCCGTCTCCATTTTCCATCCTCCATGCCACTCTGGAATGTCCTCCTGCTAACTCAGTCTATTGTTACTTCGGCCCTCTTTACCTGGCCTGCCAAGGCTTTCTGCTCCTTACATTCCTTTAGTTCCTCTTTCTCATAACCCCGCCTGTCCCCCTCCCCTTCTCTTTTTTTTATATATTTATGAAGTCTTTAGACGAGCCGTAAGAACAGAGGGGAAATAAGTAAAGCTGAGCAAAGTGAAAGTGATCCAAGAAGTGAAACCATCTGTATTGGCTGGGTTGATTTGTTCCTTGTTTTGACAGTTGCTTTGCTTTGTACCTACCTGTCTGAAGGAGCAGTGACTAGGACCTGCTGTCTCAGTTGCAGTTGGATGATCTCTGGACGCAAGAAAAGGGGAAAGCAACAGTAAGTCTGTCTCACTGAGGAAGTCAACAGCCTGTCTCACTGAGGCTGTTGTATCTTTTTAAGACACCTTTCCTACGCTGAGATCAGAACTGGCTGGCAGCTGCCTCTAGATTCCTCTTTTCTGAGTTAAATTGTACAGGAGATTGCATCTTGCTGCTGACTATAGTCTGGGAGCATGATGGGGCAGAAGGCAGAAAGGGGTTGGGAGAGTTGCAGCAATGGGAAAGCTGGGAAAAGGGCTGAAGCAGGAAATGTGTATGGGGACTTAATACATGAGACATAGGGGACCATCTTGCAGTCCTGGCCCTTCTCAAGCCTGGGTTGATCTGTTGTGATTAGGGATCCTTCAGACTGTTGCCCATTGCTGGACGATTGTATTCCAACAGTGTTCTTTTGGGAGGGAGAGTCGTTTCTTATTTTGCATGGGTCTGTCTTCTCTGACCTATGTATTTCTACCACTTATCACATTTATCTCCACTCTCTCTTTCCTACTGGTTCTTATGGTGTCAGCACTTGTGGCACATGCTGTTGCCTGTGGTGTCTGGGCACTGGAGATGCCTGACTTCTGGGGTGAAGGGGGTGTTAGTGCATGGAGGACTTCATGTGAAGTCCCCAAGAACTATCCCTTTTAACAGCTAGAATCCATTTTGCTGGGGGATCGGCACAGCCGCTCCTGGCTTGCCAAGTACCAGAACCTAAGTGGTTCTGATGTTCAGCATGTTCTGTATGACAACAGACCTGTCTCCTTATCCCCTCCCACCCACCCTCACTTACTTTGACCTATAGACTGGCCCAGGTGCATGGTGCCCTGTTTTTCGGCTTCCCTTTGTCTGTCCGTTAACCATAGGGCTGGCTCAGAAGCATGATGTCCTGGTCTCACAAATCTCTGCTTCTGGGGCCGGTGTTTTACCACAGACCCCATCCCATAGCACTGAGCAAGCTGGACAGCATGATGTACTGTCAGCCTGATCCAACAGTGATACACCCTATCCTCACAGGATCTTACTGCCTACTTGAATGGTTATGAGTCGTATTCATTTCAGAACTGATATTTGGGAGTGTCAGGTACCAACTTTTCCTGTATTAATCTCAGATTATCCTACCCCTTCTGAAAGGGCCGTTCACCAGGAAGGTGTAGCACAAACTTCATGCTGACATTTATTTGTTAAACAATCCAGTGCACCACCTTTGAAATGTCACCTTTCGACCTGCACTTACAGCTCTGATTTTTGTTTTCCAGGTGTGTCTGACATGAAGCCTCAGGCTGGTTGGCTGGTACTCCTTGTTCTAAGTCTGGTTTCTCTTTGCCTTCCCATCCCTATGAGGGACTCCCTGATGGAACAGGAGAATGTCCGCCGGACTGGGGGCAACCTGGTGCTGGGGAAGTGGGAAGAACGGGTCAATGAGCAGCTAAAAACCCTCAAGGAGATGGAGGTAGCCAAGGCCAGGAATACTGGATATTTCCCACCCAGCATGCACTTCTTCAAGGCCAAAGGCCTCATTGATCAGAGTGCAGTATTCAGCATCCTGAAACGTATGCCAAAAGGTAGGGATTCTGACCGGAGAGTTCCTGGTTGTCCCAATGCTGTCTGCGATGGGACAGGGTGGGGGGCAAGAATCTGTCAGTGCAAAACCCCTGCTGCACCCAAACCGTAAGGACCTTATAACAGCTGCTCAGGAGAGCAACTTCAGATCCTGGAAGGAGCTCTATCTGAGCTGACTCTTTTGGGCTGGGTGAAAGGAGGAATTACACTGGCCAGTGAGGGCTTCCAAATATGTGAGTATCCTGTATAACTGAACAGCATGGACCTTTTAGCCCCATTTATCTTACTTGGGAGAAGACAGAAGACAAAATAATAAAATATGGCAGTGGTGGCAGCGCTTATCCTTCCAGTGCGTCCCAAGCCTGTGATTGACCTGGAATAACCAGACATGTTGCCATGTGGTGGTGTTTACCTATTCCTTATACAAGTAGCTTTGTACAGTATCCATCTGTTAACGCTTTGGAGACTGTGCGTCTGCGTTAGCCACCATAGAAGGTCTACATGCAAATTGAATTTCTGTTAGGGCCTTTCAGCTGAGACCTTAAAAACTGAGTTGTGATCCACATAAATCAGAAAGCTCTCTCTTTGTAAGAGCAGGAGTTTGCCCTGTGGTCTTTGGCCAAAACTTCCCCTCCCACCACTGCTAGGCAGCATGCTGTGGACAAACTGGCTACCGCCGTCTACCCCAGAGATAGCCGCATTGTACCATGCAGTGTATCCACAGTGTGTAAAGTGTTCTGGGATGATTTAGGATGAAAGACACTATAGGAGTATAAAATATATGCACGTCATCCTAAGCATTTGTTGTGCTAGCAACCTGTAACATCAGCGTGCTAAGGTTAGTCCTTATTAACCATAATATATTTAGTGGTTGGGAGGATATTTTTGATCATATGAAATCCAAGCCAACTATGGCTGACTTGCTGTGACCTTCACGGTTCTGTGTGGGAAGCAATGAGTTAATGCATTATGTAATCTGAAGGCCTTGACTCTCAGATGACTGGCTTCTTTTTACTGCTCCACTTCTCTCTCTGATGCAGTGAAAAGTATTTTAATTAGGCTCCCTTTTCTAGGTGAAGATAGAAGGCTTTCACTGGGAAATCTGGGAACACACTTCCCTCTTGTGCAATGCATTCTCCTCTGACGCTGATCTGTTCTAGGTACAAGGTCCCAGACTGGAAACCTCTCATTCTGGCTATTGGGGGTAAAATGTAGAGCCTTGCTCTGCGGAAAATTTGTGGAGAAAGCATTTATATAAAAAGTAAACTGTTTTGCTCCCATCGTTCTGAATTCTTACTTTTATTGGTCTGCTGTTACTGTCCCCAGCAGTGATGTCAGATTCCAAGGTTTATAGCATCATGATTGGTTACCACTGAAATGTCAGACTCACCATTATCCCTTCATTGCTGAATCAAATAGCTGAGAATTTGAGGTTTAAAAATATAAGTATCTTAGCTTCTTGAAAAAAATGGCAAGGAAATATTTAACACTTTTCGCTTCTTTATCCCTTTCCTCCAAAGGATCTTAAAGCGCTTTCCAAGCAGTAGAGGCTCTCCTGTAGCTTCTTTACAGCATTTACAGTAAGCCCTTTGTGAAAGGAATTATGTCTTTATTTGTTTGTACAGTGCCTAACACCATGGGGCCACCATCAAGAGTGGGGCCTCTGACCATTCTGGTAATAGAAATGTTAAATTGTAATATTAACCCCAGTTTGCATGTATGAAACTGAGGCATGGAAAGTGGTGTCTAAATTTTGGGAACCCAATTTTAGATTGCCGTGGCCTGCTTTTTCAAAAGGTGCTAAGCCACCATAGTTCTAAGTCAGGAATTGCAGCTGCCCAGGGCCTGGAAAGTCAACCCATTTAAAACTGGACACACAATCAGAGGATTCTTTTAGAAAATTTGGCCTTATGTGGCTTATCAAAAGTCACACGAAAACTATGTAGCAGAGCCTAGAATAGAACCCAGATCTCCTGACCACGAGCCTTGTATCTTAACAACTAAAGTCATATTTTCTCTAAGTCAAATAGTCTAATGTAACTCTTGTGTTTATAAAGTGCCTCCTGCCACTCAAGGAATTCAGGGTAATCCACAGTGAATTAAACTGCTGTGATACACAAATTAATATCCAGATCCCCAGCATCTTTTGAATAGGGAAGTTTCACACACAAGCTAACATTTAAAAAAAAGAAAAACTTCTAGAAAAGGAGAGTTCTAGGATAACATTTGACAATGCAGAGGAATGGTCTAAACTCTGTTTGCGAGGAAAATGAGTTTGACGATCCATGGACTGTTGCAGTAAAATCTGTCCGTTGCTAATCTACTGCATGAAAGTGGATTATCTCCAAAGGCAGGTGATGATGGCCAGCAGTAGATAAAGTATAAATTTTTGATAATCTCAGATTCAGACTCTAAAGTCAGAAGGGACCAATATGATCATCTAGTATGACCTCTTGCACAACACAGGCCATAGAATCTCACCCATCCACTCCTGTAATAGACCCCTGGACCTATGTCTGAATTATTAGAGGCCTCAAATCATGGTTTAAAGACTTAAAGGCACAGAGAATCTACCAGCAAGAAAGCCATGCCCCATGCTACAGAGGAAGGTGGAACCCCCCCTAGAGCCTTTGCCAATCTGCCCTGGGGGAAGACTACTTCCTGATTCCAAATATGGTGATCAGTTTTGCCCACATGCTCAGGATTTGACTCACCAGCCAGAGACCCAAGAAAGAATTATCTGTAATAACTCAGAACCCACCCAATCTAATAACCTTTCACAGGCCACTGGCATATCTACCACCTGTAGATAAAGATCAGTCAATGCCAAATTAGGCTGTCCCATCATACCATCCCCTCCATAAATTTATCAAACTCAGTTTTGAAGCCAGCTAGGTCTTTTGCCCCCACTGCAATCCTTCAAAGACTATTCCAGAACTTCACTCCTCTGATAGTTAGAAACCTTCATCTAATTTCAAGCCTAAGATTCCTGATGGCCAGTTTATATCCATTACATCTTGTGTCCACATTGGGGCTGAACTTAAATAATTCTTCTCTCCCTGGTATTTATCTTCTGATGTATTTAAAGAGAGCAATCATCTCCTGCCTCAACCTTCTTTTGGTTAGGCTAAACAAGCCAAGCTCTTTGAATCTTCTCTCATAAGGCTGGTTTTCTATTACTCATATCATCCTAGTAGCTGTTCTCTGCACCTGTTCCAGTTTGAGTTCATCTTTCTTAAACATGGGGGACCAGAACTGCACCCAGGATTCCAGATGAGGTCTCACCAGCACCTCGTATAACAGTACTAACACCTCCCTATCTCTACTGGAAATACCACATCTGATGCATCCAAAGACTGCATTAGCCTTTTTCATGGCCACATCACATTGATGGCTTAGTCATCCTGTGATCAATCAATATTCCCAAAGTTCTTCTCCTCCTCTGTCACTTTCAACTGATGAGTCCCCAGTTTATAGCAGAAATTCTTATTAGTCCCTAAATGCATGACACCTTGCACTTTCCACTATTAAATTTCATCCTATTTCTATTATTGCAGGTTACAAGGTCATCCAGATCTTCCTGTATGATATCCCAACCCTTCTCTGTATTAGCAATACCTCCCAACTTTGTGTCATCTGCAAACTTTATTAGCATACTCCCACGTTTTGTGCCAAGGTCAGTAATAAAAAGGTTAAATAAGATCAGTCTCAAGACCCATCCATGAGGAACTCCACTAGTAACCTTCCTCCAGCCTGAAAGTTCCCCTTTCAGTATGACCCATTGTAGTCCCCCCTTTAACCAGTTTCTTATCCACCTTTCAATTTTCTTATTAATCCCCATCTTTTCCAATTTAACTAATAATTCCCCATGTGAAATTAGATCAAATGCCTTACTGAAATCTTATGAAAATTAGATCCACTGCTTTCCTTTTGTATAAAAAGTCTATTTTCTCAAAAAAGATCAGGTTGGTCTGGCATGATCTACCTTTTGTAAAGCCATGTTGTATTTTATCCCAATTACTGTTATCCTCAATGTCCTTAACTATTTTCTCTTTCAAATTTTTTCCCCCCAAGACCTTGCATACTACTGCAGTCAAGCTAACAGGCCTGTAGTTACCTGGATCACTTTTTTTCCCCTTTCTTAAAAATAGGAACTGTGTTAGCAATTAGTACAGCCCCTGAGATTACTGATTCATTAAAAATTCCTGCTAATGGGCTTGCAATTTCATGTGCTAGTTCCTTTAATATTCTTGGATGGAGATTATCCGGCCTCCCCTCCCCCAGTTTAGTTTTATTAAGCTGTTTGAGTTTCGCTTCTACCTCAGATGTGGTAATTTCAACCTCCATATTCTCATTCCTATTAGCCACTCTGCTGCTATCCTCAAGCTCATCATTCGCCTCATTTAAAAAACAGAGGCAAAGTATTTGTTTAGATATTTGGCCATGCCTAGATTGTCCTTAACCTCTACCCCATCCTCAGTGCCTAGAGATCTCATGTCTTTGTTTTCTTCCTTTTTATATGGCTATAGAATCTTTTACTATCGGTTTTAATTCCCTTTGCAAGGTCCAACTCTACTTGGCTTTTGGCCTTTCTCACTTTATCTCTACGTGTTCTGACCTCCAAGAGGTAGCTTTCCTTGCTAATCCCTCCTATCTTCCACTCCTTGTAGGCTTTCTGCTTTCTCAATGATCGATCTGAGATGCTTACTCATCCAGCTTCATCTACAACTCTTGCCTATGAATTTTTTCCCCTTCAAGATGCAGGCATCAGATAATGCCTGCAACTTTGTCCTGAAGTAATTCCAAGCCTCCTCCACCTTTAGATCTATAAGTTCTTCAGTCCAGTCCACTTCCCTAACTAATTCCCTTAATTTTTTTTGTTAGCCCTTTAAGTCAAAGGCCCTAGTCACAGATCTATTTTTGTTTATCCTTCCATTTAGTTTGAACTGAATCAGCTCATGGTCGCTTGAACTAAGGTTGTCCTCTACAACTAGTTCTTGTACGAGGTCCTCACTACTCACCATTACCAAATCTAAAATGGCATCCCCTCTTGTTGGTTCAGTAACTATTTGATGAAGGACTCCATCAGCTATCACATCAGGAAAATCTAGGCCCTATTATTACTACTAGCATTTGTCCTCCAGTCTATATCTGGGAAGTTAAAGTCTCCCATAATCACAGTTTCTACTAGTATTTACTTCATTAAAAGCTTTAAAGAGGTCTGTAGCATACCCCAAGCACCATCCCAGGGGAAGCTCTAGTAGCTTTCTTCCCCAATTTGATTTTTACCCAGACAGACTCTGTCTTATCAATTCCATCACTTCTAATTTCCTTATAGTCTACCTCACCATTGATATACAGTGCTACTCCATCATCTTTGCCTTTATATCTGTCTTTCCTAAACAGCACATACCCTTCAATACCTGTACACCAGTCGTGACTACTATTCCACCATGTTTCTGTTATCCCTATAATATCTGGTTTCACTTCCTCTACCAGTAGCTCCAGTTCCTCCATTTTGTTACCCAGGCTCCTCACATCTGTATAAACGTCTTAATTTTTGCTGTTTGGCTTCACTCACGTTCTTTACCTGATGTGGCATAGTCATTCTACTGCCAGTATCGCCTATTAGTACCCTTCCTCTTAATGTCCATTCTGCTCCACACTGCTGTGTCCTTACTTCGTTTTCCTCCCTCCCAATGCTAAAAATCAGGCATGGGGATTACCTGGGCATCTCCCAACCATCTCCCCCAAGTCCCTATTTTAAAGCTCACAATCAGTTGTGCCAGCGTCCATCCAAAGTGCATTTCCCTCCCTACTCAGGTGAAGTCCATCCCAAGAGAACAGTTCTCAGTCCATGAATGCCTCCCAGTGACTGTACATCCCAAAGTCCTCCTTATAGCACCGCTGCCTGAGCCATCTGTTGATCACCAGAATCTCGTCATGCCTTTGTTGTCCTCCTGTATGGAGAGGCAGAATCTCACTGAAGATCACCTGAGCCTTGATTGCCTTAAGAGTCTGCCCCAGCCTGGCATAGTCTCCTTTGATACGTTCCAGCCAGAATCTAGCTATATCATTTGTACCCACATGAAGGACAATCAGTGGATTCTTTCCCACTCTCATTAGGATCCTTTTCAGCCTGAGGGCCACATCCCATATCTTAGCACCCGGCAGACAGCACACTCTCCTGTTCTCTGGATCAGCTCTGGTTACAGGCCTATCTGCTCTTCTCAGCAGGGAGTCCCCAGTGACACAGACCTGCCTTTTCCTGCTAACAGTGTGATTCTCCAGCCTATCCTGTTCTGTCTGCAAGTTACTTCATCTACTATTCTCCTCTGCAAACATTCCTGTATCCTCCTGGGACTCTTATTTGGTGATATCTCCATTGGCTCATCCACTCTTTGTATAAGACCAGCTGCTCTTTTCTTTCTTGCCCTCCCACCTTCAGCAACCACCTGCTGTGTCCCTTCTTCATTTTCCAACTCCACAACTCTATTTCTGAGCTCTATTTCTCCTTCACTAGCCCATCCTTCCTCTGCCAGGTTCGCACAGTCACATGCTTCCACTGGCCACTTTCCTCACCAGCATTCTCCCCTCAGCTTTCATTGGCCCTGCTGCCATCTGTAGGTCTGGGTTTTTCCCTGCAGCCTCCTCGTTCCTTTACTCCATCATCTGCTTGAACCCCTTTCTAACCTCAGCCAGAGTTTCCACCTACATCTAGAACCCTTGAATCTTCTCTTCCATCAGCGTTATGAGGCGATACTTCATACAAACAAAACTCTTTTGAGGGAGCCCCTCCAGGATCATGTACATCCCACAGCTTCCGCATCCAGTCATCTTCATTGTTTCTTCTACTGTTTGGGTGACCACCACTACCACCTCTGTATCTGTCACAGCCTTTCCCCCTAGTTCCTGTCAATGAGAGATAAAAAAAACCCCCAACAAAACAAGAACTCCTCTGTTTTCAGCTCTGTTTGCTGGCTCCTGTGCCACTGCAGCTGGGTAATTAACCATTAGAACAATTTACTAAGGGTCCGGGTGGATTCTCCATCACTGACAAGATTTTTAAATCAAGATTGGATGTTTTTCTAAAACATATGCTCTAGGAATTATTTTGGGGGAAGTTCTATGGCCTGTGTTTTACAGGAGATCAGATCAGATCACAATGGTCCCTGCTGGCCTTGGAATCTATGAAAACAAGACAGAAATATTTGTCTGTGTGTGTGTATTTGTTTAAGTAGTAGTGGTGGATGGGGAATTCTGGGGTCAGAACAGAGATCTCTAACATGTCAATATCTAGGCTTTGGTGTAGCACACAGTAAAAAGGGGGGCTAGATGGAAAAATTCAGATCTGGACCTAAACTGATTAGATCCAGGGATTTGGTTCAGGTCTGTCTGTTAAATATCATGTGTTGTAAAGTGCTGCTTAGTGTGAATGTTCCTCTTTAAATCAGTGGGGTGTGAGGTCGCTCTCTCACAGTGAAGTGTGTCTGAAAGACCTTTAATAACTCAGTGCATTTTCCATCCCAGTGGAGAAGTAGAGCGCAGAACTCCCTATTGATTCCCCCCCCTCCCTTCAAACTGAGTGATCACGCTCTGCCTGCCTTGTGTTTGATGTGGAATGTGCCATCTGTGTCACAGGGGAGACAAGGCAGGTTTGCAGGCTTGCTGCTGTGGGGGCTGCTCATGACTATATCTTTGACACCCTCCACACGCTCCCGCATGGGTGGATTTAATTGTCACCCTCCTTCCCCTTTACTTCAGCTGCCCTTTCATGTTGTCGGCCCTTTCCCCCACAGGTGCTGTCTTACACCTGCATGACTATTCAATCCTGAGCGTGGACTGGCTGGTGCACAATGCCACCTACCTACCCGACTGCTACATCTGCTTCACCCACATGGGGACTGTTCAGTTCAGGTTTTCCAAGCCTCACCCGCCCCGCCCAGTGCCGCCCAGCTGCTCCGAATGGGTGTTGCTAGAGACTTACCGGAAGCAGCTGCACAACGTCAGTGAGTTCGATAACAGGTGTGTGAACAGTGGTCTGAGGACCTCTGGAGTTTAATGGCACTATTATTCTTAGGTTCATTTGGAGCAAAGGCTGATTATTTTTTAAGAGGACCAGAGGCGGATTAAGCTTTATTGAGGCCCCGAGCACAAAATATTTGGGCCCCCCACGTCCCGCGGTTTCAGAGGTGCTGGGACCGGGAGTGTCAGGGGGGCTATGCCCGCCCATTTTTTTAACATGGGCATAGTGGCCTTGTGCAGGTGTGGACTGGCAGTGGGAGAAGCTGTGCTTCACAGTGGGGAGCTGATGGGGTGGGGAGGGAATGGTGGCTGAGCTGGGCCGTAGCTCCCCCTTTGCCACAGTGCCCTGCCCTGCTCCTCCTTTTCCCCACCGGAAGCCCTGCCAGAGCGGGGCTGTGATAAGAGCCACCCAGGGAGCCCAGGCCCCTGTAGAGAGCCCTGGACCCTCCACCTGTCTAGGCGGTGCACCCTGGGGAGCAGGGACATGGGAGAGCGGCTGCTCTTGGACATCCTAGCCCCCAACTCAGGGTGGATGGAGGGTCCAGGGCTCCCCACAGTGGCCTGGGCTACCTGGATGACTGTTACCACGGTCTGGCTCTGACTTCCAGCCTAGCCAGGGGTTGGGGCTCTGTGGGGAAGAGGAGGAGCAGGGGGTGGGCCACAGTTCTGATCCCGGTGGTCCCCCCCACCTCTACACAGGTTCCTGCACTCCTGAGGGGGCCCTCAAATTGGCCAGGACCCCTGGCATAGGCCCCCTGAGCCCATGTGTTAATCTGCCACTGAATGGGACGGATGTCTTGCAAGGTCACTCCGGCCCACTGTCCTTCTGGGCTGTGCTTTGAAAGCTGTGCTCTCAATTTAAAATTGAATTTCTCTCTCATCAAACATGCATACAAGTTGGAAATGCACTGTCCATCCTGTGTACTGAATGAGGCAGGTTTTCTGTGGGAAAAACGGCATGTAATCCTGTAATGAAAGACTTTCCCATAATGCATGTGCATGGGCAACCTTAATTCTGGCTTTTCCAAACTGTTGGGTGCTTGACTTTCCAATCTTAAAGTTCTTTTTAATGTAGGTTTTTTGTTTTTTGTTTTTAAATGTAATCTACACAAATATTTAAACAGAGACTGTATGCTCCTTAGAGCACTGGTCACTTATCAGCTGGAAGATACGTTGGAATGGAGCATTAAAGGTTTTGGAGACAGGTTGAGGCGACAGACCAGGTTGAGGAGAGCTACCAAGCGTTAAAATACCAGTCAGTGCAGCTAAAAGCAGAGGGAGTGTTGTGCCTTGTGTTGGGCTAGAGAGTGCTGGTTCCCCAGAGCATCCCTTCATCAGCTGGTGAGGTGAGAAGTCAGCAGGCTGAGAAAATTGTAAATGGGAGCAGAGGGAGAATGTGGTGCCTGGCTTAGGAGTTTCTAGGGCTCCCAGCCTTGCCTGTCATTAGGCTGAGAAGCAGTGGCACCTCATTGCAGAAGCAGAAGTTTCCTGGCTGCAAGGTCCCCTCTCTTTCAACTTCCTCTGAGGAAAGATTTTCTCCTGCTAGCTCCCCACCCCTTCCAGTAGGAGTGGGGAAAAGGGAGACCATGGCACTAGCTCCCCTCTGCCTCTCCAGAAGAGGGGGAGAGAAATAATAGATGAGAGGTTTTTTTCATCAAATCTCCTTTTGAAATATCTGAACAGAGGAAGTTACCTGGGATGTTTCAGGGTGATCTGAGGAACATCTCTCAAGCCCCCCATTCTATTTTATTTCACAGAATACAGACTCTCCCTTCTGGTCTAGTTGAGAGAACCCCATTTATAGAAATAAGGATGGAGAGTATCAGGGAAGTCCCTCTGCAGAGGATCCCACACTGCATGCTTGGCTCGGCTGGCTAGCAGCCTGCTTGGGGACATGAGCTCCTTTTCAGAGACATTACTTATTGCCATTCAGTTTCTCCTTATCTTTTATTTTACAGTAACATCTAGAGCAGGGGTTCTCAAACTGGGGGTTGCAAGTCCTCAGGAGATCATGAGGTTGTTATGGGGGGGATCATGAGCTGTCATCCTCACACATGACAGAGCTGACAACCCAAGCCCTTCAGAGCTGGGTGGCTCAAGACGAGTGGCTGCTGGCCAGGTTCCCAGCTCTGAAGGCAGGGTCGCCCCTAGCAGCAGCGCAGAAGTAAGGGGGGCATGGCATGGAAGGGGGTTGTCACTTTTTGGGGGGCCATCACAGCCTGAAATATTTTCAAAGGGGCTCTCAGCAAAAAAGGTTTGAGGACCCCTAAACTAGAGGCCTCAGCTGAGCTCAGAGCCCATTGTGCTACGTGCTGTACAGACTCATAGGCCTGGTCTACACGAGGAATTCACACTAGTATAGCTGTCTCAGGGACATAGCTATACCACACCTCTGAGAACATAGCTGTACTGACCTAATCCCCAGTGTGGACAGAGCTAGGTCAATTGGAGAATTCTCCATTGCCCTATCTACCGCCTCTTGGGGACGTGGATTATCTATGCCAATGGGAGAACCCGTGCTGTAGGCATAGGCAGTGTCTACACTGAAGCCCTATAGTGGTGCAGCTGTGGTGTTTTAAGTGTAGACAAGCCCTTAGTAAGAGACAGTCCTTGCCTCAAAGAAGTAATCTAAATACAGAAGAGAAAGTAGGGTGGGGGAGTGGAAACAGGATCATAGGGAGATGAACTGACTTGCCCAGCTCACCCAGCAGCAGAGGCTGGAACAGAACCCACGTCTCTTGAAAGCCAGCACCGAGGCTTATCCACTGGACTGTGCTGCCTCTCACGGCCCTTAACATGTCCATCACCCAAGATGATGTAATGTAATGTCCCAGCATAACGTCTAGACATGTGACTGCAGCTGCCGTACTGAGGAGCTCTCCCTCCTATTTTGATCTCTTTCGTGAGTGCTAGTCTGGGGGTTGGGGCGGTTCTGGCAGTCTCTTGCCAGGAATGAGCCCCAATCTACTCCGCCTCTTAGTTTCTTGAAAAGCTCCCAGTCCCTTGAACATTTGCACCACAAGTGATCTTCCTTTCTTCTGTTTGCCCTGAGCATAGGCAGGCTGAGGGAAAGCAGATGTCGGGGTAGGGATGGGAGAACTGGCAAATAGTTGGGTGGCTGCAAGTATGTGTCAAGGGCATGTGGCATCTGGGGAGGGTCCAGGCTCTCTTATACACAAGATGGGGAGGAGCAGCAAGTGTGAGGCAAAGGGTGAAAGTTTTTTCTAGGGGCTATACCCCCTCCCACTAGTTTTCAATGTGGAAGTGGAGTAAAGGATTGAAAACAGAGGAACCAAACAATCCCTCCAACCAAACTATTTCCTTTCAAGTTTAAAAGAGGTGTGGGAAAGAGAGGTTACCAGAATAGCTTTCCTTCCAAAAAATTAAAGTGTGGTTATGCAGATATGACCACTTCTTAGAGGTAGGGGTGTCCTTTGCTATGGGGCAAGAGGGGCAGTTGCCCCCAGCTGACTTTTCAGAGGTCTACATCCTGCACTATTCCCTCACCACCCCTCCATCATTGTAGGATATGATATAATCACACATAATGTTCCTTATATGCTGACACAAGTTTGCCTTCCCCTCCAGACTATTTCTGAAGTGATGCCCCTGCTTAAGAGTGATCTGTAAAGTTAATGGTCCTTATAAAAGTCCTTATATTTTTTGCTGCTTTACAGTGTAGACAGTCCCTGGAAGAGTGTGTGTGTGTTCCCCACCTCCAGGTTTTTTTTCTGTTTGTTTTTCATATTAGAAATTCAGGTCTTGTCTGACCTGACCCTAGAGTACTCGGGGGGGGGGGGGGCCGGCCAGGAGAACTAGTTCAGGAGTGATACTGCAAGCCACTGAATGCTGAGCAACAGGGAAGAGAAGGCATTTGTGGTCAGGGAGTTTAAAAACATTTAAAAAAAATCCTCTCCTATTTAATTCCAATGAGTAACACTTTGGAAGGACTTCTTTTATTCAATGCCTCTGGCACTGCAATTAAGTTGAGTGCTCACAATAAACCTGTTCTGAGACATTCAAGCTTGCAAAGGTGACACTGCTGATATTAGTAAGTTGAGAAAGTTCAGTGGCTTGGGCCCAGCGTATCTAAAAAGCTCAGCTAAAGCTCCAGGATGTAGACTTCACTCCTTGTGCACAGTGGAACTTTCTGCCATAAGGGTAAAGCTTGTCAGTCCAGGCGATGGATTTTTCTTGGGAGTTGGTCTCAGGCACTGGAACAAATTCCCACATGAATCAAGGACCATCACAAACCTCATCACCTTCTGCTCCACGTGCAGGGCGCACATCTTCAGCCTATTTTCTTTAACAGAAACTCAGAGCAGAGTGTGTGTTACCAAACAGCCAGTTTCATTTCACATGCCATTCTCTCCCTAAAGAGAGAATGAGAGAGAAAACAAACCACATGTGACAGAGATTAGTCATGTTGCTTAATACATCCCTGGAAGGTGCTCAGATACTGTGGTAATGAATGCAGTGTAGGGACCCATATAGAAAAGAAAACAGGTAGGAAAAAACCTTTTAAAAACAAGCAAACAAATCTTTCAGACCTTCATTCTATTTCAAGAAGCAGCAAAATAAACTTTTGCAGGTCTGTAACTTTGCCCCCTGGTGCCTGTGCATTGCAATTGCATTGTTCAGTACATGATCACACACGATCCTTGCGGGATCTTTCTAGATGAATCCAGCCACTAACCTGGGGGTTTTTTCCCTAGAAAATCATCTAAAAATGTGGTGTGTTCACCAAAACCCAGATTTGTCTGCCTAAGTTATTCATGGCAAAGAGTTGGCCTACTGATCCCTTAAAGGGGGATGTAGGCAAGTATGTAGCACGTAGGCAAGTATATGATGTATTATAGCCTCATAGTTATTTATATATATATGAATAATCAGTCTCCAAAGGAAGGGGGATTTGTAAAAAAATGTTAGTTAATGTTTTTAGGAGGGGTGTTGGTGACTCATTACTAGCTCTAGCACAAGAGCACAGACGACACAGACACAACAAGCTATATATAAAAGATCTGTGCAAGGATCCACTCTTTCTCCCCTATATACATGGGGGAAAAGAGCACTGTGCATATTTATTGAAGGAGTCTTTGTATCCAGGAAAATCTATGCAAAATTACTTTGATAAATAACTGCTTCTAGGTCCTTATCTAGAATTAAACTACACACAGTAGCATGAATACCGTCACATGGTCTTTTGACCCACCCTAAGGTTTTCCTTCAGTGTTTCTGCACCTGTTAGGGACAAACCCAAGGCTCACCCTCCAGGCAGGTGTGCTCAGTTCACTTTCTGCATTTTGAAAGTAACTTCCCTTCAGCCAGTATCTGGGGGAGTTGGCTTAAACTGGAACTCAGCATGTTTTCCTAGAGGCTTGCTATGCAGTTCTTGTTCTTCCCACACACAATCTTTCCATCCTCCCTGTTGTGCAGGAGCACACCCTCTCTACTTGAGGCCAGGCTCTAGCTGACCTCAGTTAGATAAGCTTGTAAAAGATGCCTCTGGTGGTTGCATTCCTGGTTTCTAGGGTGATGCCAGAATGTCACCACTCAGTGCTCCCCAGAACAGGTCTGAAATGCGGAACGCCAGCACATGCAGTAATATGGAATACCGCAGATGTGCCTCCCTGGTTAAGGTTCAGTTCCTTTCCATTTTATTGTCGTGCTTACTGAACAGGATCTTGTGTTGCCTGGTGTTGTGATAATGGAACAAAAGGCCCTCTTGTCATGCACAAGAGGCCAGAGCTAAAGTTGTTGTGGAAACCTTCACTCTGAATTTCCTGACTGTTGTGCATTTAAAATCTCATCCTTAAGGTGGCATGAATGTCACTTGTATATAATTTTGCTTTAGAAAAATAAAAACAACCCCCCAAATGAATAAAAGTGAGGAAGAAATGCAGCCAAAACCACAGGAAGTTGTTCCTTAAGCAACAAAATAGCAGCCAGGGCACAAGATTCCCAGTGAACAGACTTCATTTTATGGTTCCCCCTTTGAGGTTTCCTGCTCCCCTTTCTGACCAGGCCCAGCATTGCTTAGTTTATGGGGTTAGACAAGATCAAACCTTGCAGCAGTTAGGACAATGACTTTTAATTCTAGACAATGATACCTCTTGGAACTAGATAATAAGAGCATGAATCAAATCCAAATCTTCCATATAACCTAGCTGAGCACTATTGCTAAGCCACCAGGGAAGACTTCACACATAAAATAGTATTAGAGCAGTCACGGTTATCAAAGAGAAGCAACAAGCCATGAGGATATTCTCCGGTGAACTTCCATCCAAGTACTAGCCAGGCTCAAACTTGTTTAGCTTCTAATATTAGATAAAATCAGACCAACTCAGACTGATAAGGCTGTCAGCTCTTAAGCATCCAGCTATTTCCCCTTTTGTTGCATCTTACTGTAACTCCTATATTTTTTCCATTCCCAAATGAACCTATTCATCTGTTGTATTGCTATTTTGATTTTTACATCTCCAGCTTGAACATTTGATAAACTAATGTTCAGGTGGCAAGTTGAAAAGTTAAGAGAGTTAGTGCTACAGGAAAAGAGACCACCCTGAGTCAAAGATTGGAGCTGTTTAGAGGCTAAATGTTACCTCAGTGTAAATTCAAACAGAATACCTGCAGCTGCTGATGGTAATTGCAAGATAATTAAGTTCTGTTTCCATCAAACTTCCTTTGTTAATACTACTTGCTGGTCTCTGTGCTTTTGCTAAGGAAACGTATGTCAGGCAAGTTCTGCAAAGTAAGCCAAATACCGCTACAGTAAGAAACATGTAGGAACTGAATCATGCCAGTTGGTTCCCACATGGCAAATCTGAAAAATCAAATCCATTGCTGACATCTGCAAATTATGATTTTTGGATTGGTATAATGGAGAAGACGGATTCGTTCAGTAAGAAAAAAGGTGGGGGTTTTTGGGTTGGATTTTTTTTTTTTACTAGATAACCATTTTATTCTGTAGATTCGAAGGCACACTTTACTGCTTTTCTGACATTAAGGAAAGTAACTTGTTTAGTAAGGGTGTGGTATTGAAGCAATGCTGCCTCCTACTGGTTAGAGTGTGTCACCACATTGGAGGCAGTAAAGTGTAGAACTGAGATCTCAATCATTGTCATGAAGGTGATGGTGATGAAGGTCATATTTGCAAGATCAGGCTGTTAACCCTAGGTCAGCCACATCCTAACTTGGGAGACAGAAGGCAATTACCTTAAAATAATTACCTCTGTAGTTTAAATTGGTAAATATTTGTATTGTGGTAATGCCTAGAGGCTCCAGTCAGGAAGTGAGAGTCCATTGTGCGAGACATTATTCTTCGCATTTCTTCCTGTGCCTTCCCTTTCTGTGTGTGCCCTAAAACCTAGTGAATAGTCTACTGATGCAGATCTCCTCCATTCCATCGCTAAGGTGGCTGTGAATGGCGGATCGCCATGTGCATACAGCTTGGCCTTTGGTAGAAAGGCCTATATCTAAAGAGAAGGGATGATTCCGTTCGGTGACTCCAGGGTACAGAGCTGCCGGCTCATCTTGTGTACACTCCTAAATCCAGCTATTCTGTATCTCTTTCTTTAGTTTGCTGAGGAACCTGACCCTGGTGACGGACGCCCCTGAGTTGACATACCCAACGCAGGCTTTCATTTGGACACAATTTGAGAATGTCTTTTTCACTGCATCTGGTCTTATCTGCTATGCACCTGTGTTCAAGGCCTACTTCTATCAGGGACTGTTGGAGCTCTATGAGGATAACATACAGTATGTCGAGATACGAGCTATGTTGCCACCGGTACACACTTTTTGAGTTCTCTAATATTAGTTAAAAATACTGTTTCTCTAACTTTTCTCCAGCCCTGTTTTGTATTTAGATTCAGACCCTGGCACAGCTGGAAAAATCTGCTTCATTTGAAAACTCTTTGCTGGGGACTTGAGATGACAGTCTCCTCAGGGAACCCAGAAGTATAAACCACCATCTTACCCTTTGGCTTAGCAAGCAAAAGCTTTGCTGCTGCTAACGTGTCTGGTCAGCTCCCTGACACTCCAATCTTTTTGCCTGGCCAGCAAATTTCTGGCGACTCTGCGCAGTTGAACCTTGCCCTGCAGGTAACAACCAGTTCCCGAGTTCCCCAGAGACGTCTCCCTGCGGTGTGCAGTCCCTCTCCCTGGACACTCACCGAAATTAAGTTTGCTGCCTTAGACAAAGAGACTGAGCACATACCAACCTGTTACATTAGCAGAAGCCTCACGCTTTATTTCAGTATAACAGCACTAACACCATTTTTGGTAAACTGTGAATAAGTTTAGAACAGAGATTTCAGTGACATCAGGTGGAATAAAAGAGATGGAAAAGGGCTACAAACAAAAAACAAGTAACATGCTTTCTAGTGCCTAAAACTGAATTCTAATAAGCTGTATCTTTGCCTAAAACAGTTCCTTGCTTACAGCTAGCCATCAGCAGCTTCTGCCTTTCAGGCCAAGAGGATCCACCATTCACGTACCATAGGCTCAGAGGGTGCTGTTGTCTATATCCCCTAAGTGGTGGATCACTCGACTATCCCTTTTTGCTCCCTTTCTAGTTCTCAAAGTCCATTTTGTCTTGGCCTGAGGAGCCAGGAAGACTCCCGGGGTGTACAGACGCTGTCCCCTGGTGCATTTACTAAGCTATTTCCTCCACTTCTTGTTAGCTTGATTGCTTCGTTTACCTTATATATAAACGTACTTTAATGTCTATGACTTACAAAGCTTGACCCAGATGGGCAAATCCACATTCCTTTGTCTGAGGCAGGCTTGTTTATCAAGGCTACCCCCAAAACATATTTTAGGAACATTCTTTCCATCATGCATACATAGCTGTTTGTACACCACCCCTGCATACATCACACAATGAGCTGACCAGCATGTAACCAGCTTTCATAAAAGACCTCACTCGACATACTTTTATAGCATAATAATACAATCATCAGTTGATTCAATTGCTTCCTCTTTGGGGTTCAGATTTCCCGTTCTCCACCTGGGAGGTCTGGATCTTGATTGTCTCCTGTTCAGGAGATTGAAACGGGCAGTACTCTGTGTACTCTGCAGTTAAAGAGCTATGGAATTTGCTGTGATGTCCATCCTGTGTTGGTGAACTGTGCTCTACTAGAATCACCTCTTTGTTTTTTTGTTTCTAGCCTTCATAGCTGTGAAGTTAATCTTAGGAACACAAATTTCATGCAGTGTCGTCTCCAGAACGTGTAGACAGCCTGAAACAATAGCTCTGAAAGTTGTGAACTTCTCCTTTCTCTTCAGTTAATACTGAAACCTAAGGATAATAATGTTAACATTTAAACTGCCAGGTTTTTTTTCACTGATTATCACCTATAACCAGTATAATTATCCCATAATCCCTAACTGCCTTGGATGCCTTCCCTGGTGCCGAAAGCCTGACTGCCCTCAGCTCCGCTGATAAAATCTTCTGCGTCATTTTGACAATTTTACAGTGGAGCCACGTGTTGTCAATAGAGTAACCTGCAACACACTGAAAACATGGGAACATTGGAAAACAAATAAAATTTAGTATCACAATCAATAACAGAGGCAACCATACTGATTTGACACAGATTTGTGTGTCTTGCTTTATTGAGGATGGTGATTGGCCAACTTTGCTTGACTAACTGTTCCAAAAATTGTTGTGGCAGCTGGAGAAAGAAAGCAATCGCAATGTCACCATTCTTTTGTTGTTTAATAGTTGTCAACATTGAAATTGACTCAGAGAGCAGAAGTAGACTAGCCAAAGATGTCTGGGATGCAAAAAGCAGAAATACCCTTCATTTACCAGACAGCCAATGAGCTGAGCTGGACGATTTGTGATTGGGAGGAGAATGAAAGTAAGCTCTTCACTAGAAAGAGGCCAGCACTTGTAGCGTAGCTTTATGGTCTATGACTCTGCCTATCACTCCCAACTAAACTTTACAATAAATGTGGATGATGTGCAAAGGGGAAGGCTGAGTCTTGCTGCTGCTAGAGACTCATTTGTAGGGCTTGGGCAACAGTATCTATTATATTGTAAAAGCCATCTCTTTGCAATGAAACAAGCTAGAAACTGACACTAAAACAAAGTAAATGAAAGGTGGGGTCGGATCACTGGAAAACAGCAAACACTGTAGAAAAGCTCCAAAAATACATCTGTGTTTGCAAAGCCAGCTGTGTAAAGTTTTGGATTCCCTGTGGTCATGGAAAATGGCCTTTTGATAATCTGCAAAATCTCACTTGGCTTCTTGTGTCTGTGAAGGTGGTGGTTACAATGCAAGAGGTGCCCGGGGTGGTCAGGGAGAGGGGGCAGGGAACAAAGAGAAAGGTGAGGAGAGCCAGATTAGGGATGGAGTGGGGGAGGGGAGCAAGGCGATGAAGAGAAGGGAGAGGGAAGGAAATGGACAAGGAGAGAGTGGGGGAAGGAGCAGGATTTCAGTCTCCACCTGTGATAAAGTCTGGATACTCTCCTTGCTGCTTATTATTATTAATATTATGATACTGTCTAAAGGTCCCAACAAAAACTGGGGCCCCATTGTGCAAGGCACTGTACATCATCCCTGTGTTGAAGGGCTCACAAACTAAATACATGAGACAAATGAAGCAGTATTCTCCCCATTTTACAGATAGGGAGCTGGAGGCACAGAGAGATTAACTGACTTGTCCAAGGTCACTGAAAAATATCTTTGGGAGAGACAGGAATTGAACCTCTCTATCCTGAATTCTAGTCTAGTACCTTAACTGTAAATCCAGCCCTTTCTTTATTCTTGCATGCTCCTGCCATCCTTGACAGACATGGTATTTGTGAGCAACCAAACATGCAGCTGCAGTGCTTCAGTACTTGAGGTGATCCAGAGCAAGCTCTCATGTTATTCCCGAGACTCCCTGAACTCAAGGGCATTATCTTACCGTGTATGTATATTGAGAAGTCAGGTTATTCTATGATATATTAGGAAAGCGAAGTGTTCTCCGGTGCTCGCTGGTTAATAAGTGCACCAAGAACAGGTTTGCTGAACAATTTAACTACCGATGCTTTTTTTCCTTCCTGGAACTGGACAGTTTGAGGTTCCAGGTTCATACACCTACCATTTTTAATCCGAGCCACAGATTAAATCAGAATCATTCCATCTTTCTTTCAAAGTGTAGTGAGGAGAAAGAAATGAATGATGCTAATCACAGACTGTCCTCTGCTCTGACGTTTTTTGTGTGTGTTTATTCTTCCCACAGGTATATGAATTGGATGGGACCCAACACAATAAATCCTGGTCTGTGGCAACGTATCGGGAGGTGACGAGGCAGTTTGTTAAGGATCACCCTGATTTTATTGGAGCAAAAATTATATTTACAGTATCCAGGTAGAGGCAGCTTGCATGGGGCAAGTGTGGAAGGGCTCTGTGTGTAAACGGTCATGTGGTGGTGCAGGCATTAGCAATGAGCATTGAGTGGCACAAGTGGTTACAACAGAGAGACCCTGGAAGTGACCCAGATAGCATTGCTTCCAGGTGTAGGGAGGTATAGAGCATTAACTCCCAAAGTGCTTTCTAGCATATAAACACCTGTGTGTGGAAATATGAATGTGTGCAGATGTTTATAGACGCGAGTACATGTAAAATGATTGGGATTTGTTAGCAAAGGTTGATGGTGTGTATGGAAAAGTGAGCTGAAGGATGTGGCAATGAGTGAGCAGAGGGCTATGTTTCTATGTGTGCGCACATGAGAAGTGAGTGTGTTTTCTCAAAGCCTTGTGTTTTCTGTCCCTGAATCTTGACGCATCATCTATTTTTGTGGAAACAGGAGCAACAGCAGAACAGCCAGAGTTTTAGTACTGTATATTTCAAAGCTCCTTCAGGGACTCAGCAAATGCTGCCTTCCCAGGAGCCTTTATGCACATTCGAATCCAAAAAACTCCAATGTTCTGTAGTGGGTTAATTTAAAAACACAAGTAAAATGCAATATCTCCAGAAAAAATACACAGAATGTGTTTAAACATTACCTTTACAAGCTATTCTGCCCCCTTGCCGGCTTATTGATACAGGGGAGGGTAGGTTGTCCTATTAGTCCTTAACAGTGCATTATGCTGGTTAACTCCAGTCATTTGGCCTTTTCCTAGCCATTTATGTGTCTTTTTTACATTGGATATTCCCTTAAGGCTCCTGTTCATAGTACAGACAGAATGTGAGAAATTGGTTCCATGGAAAATGAGCGTCAGCACCTTTCTCTGTCTCTGGGTTTTCAGAAAGCTGAACGTTTCCCAAATTAAAGATGCCGTCTATATGGCCATGGAGCTCCGAGCCACGTTCCCGGACACTCTGGCAGGATTTGACCTGGTATCTTCGTATTTCTTATTTGGTTTTGTATTTCATATTAGAAAGGCTGAGTTGTGATTATTGGTATGGAAAGATTTCAGAGGGGAAAAGCAGCAAAGCATGTTGTTTAAATGATGCCCCACTCTCCTTCATCCTGCAGGATCCCAAATAACTTTGTTGCTACAGGCATCTGCCATTGCAGTGCAGATGCCTCTGGGTTGAAGTAGCTATAGAATGCCTCACAGCCATACTTCATAACTGCGTTTAGGAAGTGAAGTGAAAAATAACTTACTTAATTTAAGCTGCAGAGGAAATTGAGGTGGGCAGGATGTAATTGCTGGAGTTGGAATTTGGCCAGGAAACTGCCAAATCTTGTAGAAAACACAGTGGGATCTTCAGTGACCACAAATGGTACTGATCTCTGTTCTAATTAGGACTTTCAGCATGGTGTCTCCTGAGACTCTACAGGCATGTTACTGAGTCTTTCCTCAGAGGAAAGAATGCCACCTACTTGGTCACGAGCAGCTCTTTCTGCAGCGCAGGACTGTGCTGACCATTATAATTCAGAACCGAGACAGAGGAAGAGTGCCCAATGAAACCACTGCAGAAAAATGGGAAACAAGTTATCGTTCTTCTTGACACCAAACACAGCATCTAAAACCCGACTGTCTGTTGAGGTGAAAAGCAAGGAAGCAGCAACCCATATCCCACGTTTTCTACAAAGTCATTCTCGGGCTGCTTTTGTGTTAGTTGCTATGTCAGGAATAAGAGACCTCCCCTTTGGTGGTGATTGGGAATATGTATGTGGGAGCGAGGGCAGACAGGTAGGGAATTCTGTTATTGGTGGAGATGCAATGAGAGCGATGTGCACTAACATCCTTACTGGTTGCACTGGGCTCTTGTTAAAAACGTGTGTCTGATGTATCTTTTACATAGAAGGCCTGCTCCTGGCTGGTGCAAACCAGGATAGGTCTGCTGACATCCATGGAACTATGCTAGTTTTCACCCATGGAGGAGCTGGCCCAGACTGTTTAACAAAAAATGGGAATACAGTATTCGAATTTCAGTACAGACGGCAACATAGGGTAGTTTCAAGCTAACACGCTAGTGATCACCCAGTGCATGTTCAGGAACATCCTTTTCTTCTCCTCAGGTTGGTTATGAGGATGAAGGACACTCTCTGTGGGACTTGAAAGATGTCCTGACCATTCCATACTCCCTAGGAGTCAATTTGCCTTACTTTTTCCATGCCGGTGAGACTGGTAAGCATGAGAACATAGATCATGTGTCACACTGCTCACTGCTAGAGGGAGTGAACACTTGGATGCCGGGAAGAAGAGGTGATGGTTGTATCATGGGAGGTGGTCTGCTATAGTTTGTTTCTCATCATTCTTCTACGTAAGCAGATCGGCTCACTGCCATAGCATACTGGATGGTTCCTTCCATGTTCCACATCCCCTACCTGCTCCCTACTCCCTCTCAGCGTCTTCACGACCCTCTCCATCACCACCATCTTTGCCATGTCTGATACTTATTGTCCTCTTCATCTGACTTCTCCTGCATTAAGCATTCTCATTTTCTCATCTTAGGGGTGTTCCTAGGCCTGTTCTATGGGAGTCAGGCAGTAGGAGGTGCTGGTGGTGTGGCACAGCCATCTCCTTCCCAGAGTAGTGTGATCAGTTTTCTCCTCTCCCATACTTGCTAGCACCATAGATGGAATTTTTGAGGCCTGAGTTATGTTTTAAGCCCATTTGTTAATGAATGTCACTGAATCAACTTCATATCTTTGCTTAAGTATGTTTAGTCAAATAATTAAACATACCCCTTGTCCTTTATTGCTGGAATAATATGTTTACATACAATATATTATTCAGCCACTAGATGATGTGCTGTGCTGTAGCAGAGAGTTCCAAACTGGGTGTAATCCCTGGTAGACAAAGGAGACAAAGTTGGAACTCAAGTCATGATGGACCCTATTAGTTTGTATTTGAGGCATTTATTTAAAAATAAAATAATTACCTATGTGAGAAAATCTGTTTCCATGTAACATGGTACTGATTTAGATCCATCTTTCTCTCCTCAGACTGGCAGGGCAGCTCTGCAGACTACAATGTACTGGATGCTTTGCTGTTGAATAGCAGTCGGATTGGCCATGGATTCTCTCTCATTAAACATCTAGCAGCCAGGAACTTGTCCCTTAAGATGGATGTTCCTATAGAACTCTGCCCAATCTCCAACCAGGTAGGACCTACCTGAATGACTTTAGGTGTCAAATCAGGGACTGGGACCTGGGAACAGAAATTTAAGGGTTAAGGGAGGGGGGCAAGATGTATCTGTGTTATCTTTAACACTCTCCAGGTGCTCTTTGTCCTGCCCTATGACTCCCTCTCCTGTCTTATTGACCATGGAAGGTCATTCTAAGAGAGAGAGGTATTATGTAGAGGATGTTTTAGTGTTATATTTTTGGAAGGCGGGTAAGAAACAGATGCAATGTTCCTGATGGGAGGTTCTGATGAATGTATTGTCTGGAGGGCTACTCTGGATACTGAGTCCCTGTCCTTTAACTCAACCATTATGGAGACATTCTCTGCTCAGTGTAATTGTCACACATGTTAGAAATTACACGTGGTCTCTACATTCTTTCGCACCTATTCCCCTGTTATGGTCTCTTCGGTGTTGTTTTTTTTTCCCTTTGGAGCATAAAGTTAGGAATATGTATATGAACTATTATTATTATTTACTTGTATTCTGGTAGTGCCTAGAGGCTGGTAAGAAAAAGCTGGTCTTTTGGGTGTGTGTATGGTCCAGCGTGCCTGTTACAGGGAGGTAGCTCCATTAAGACAAAAGTTTTGGGACTTTTAGTTATTAGATGGAGCACATGACCAAGGGGCCAGCTGACTTGGGATCAAGTGTCTGTCTATGGGAATATATGGGAATATATAAAGCAAAACTCTTGGTTCAGTCTGTGAGGCCTTGTCTAGATTAGGATTTGTTAAGTGTTAACCATGGGCGGTGGGCACATGCCACCTTTGGTGTTAACTAAATGTTGACAGTCTAGTGTAGACAAAACAACGCACATTTAACACATGGTAAACTGAGTTAAAGCCTGGACTAGAAACCCACGTCTTTGTTTACAGTAGGCTGTTAACCTGTGTTAGCTAATACCTTACAAATTCTACTCTAGAGAAGGCTGAGGAGAGCAGGGCTAGGGGAAGACAGCTCTCCACTGTGGAGGCTGGAGGCCTGAGACTAGAGACGAGGGGCTTAGCCTGCAGAGGCCTGAAACAAGTGACTGTGAGGTCCAGGGGGAAGGGCCAGAAAGGAGTTGGAAAGCCTGTGTAACAAAGGTGCAAAGTGAGTACTTTCTGTTTAGGGTAGATATTTTTTGTTTCGTAGTATTAATTAACTAGACCCCCCCCCCCATCTGTTGCATGGTGTGCAAGTACCCCAGAGGCACAGAAGTAGGGAAAACTAAGATAGATAGAAAGGTCTGGGGAAGGGAACCCCGTTACAGGCCCCAGTCCTGCTGTGCATGGTGCTTTACAAACACGTAACAGAAAGACTGTCTCTGCCTCAAAGAGCTGCCAATCGAAGTATAAATATATAGTGCAAATATCTGTAAGAGTAACCCACCCTTGCTTCTTCGCCTCACCCTCCCCATCCCAAGGTGCTGCTGCTGGTATCGGATTTGAGGAACCATCCTGCTGGTGAGCTGATGGCAGAAGGACACCCCATGGTGGTCAGTCCAGATGATCCAGCTGTCTTTGGATCAAAGGGCGTGTCGTATGACTTCTATGAGGTCTTCATGGGCATCGGCGGGATGAGTGCTGACCTGAGAACTTTAAAACAACTAGCACTAAACTCTCTAAAGTAAGCCCTCTCTCTCTCACACTAGGAGTGACACCTGGGGAGATACCTGCCTGCTCTGCAGACATCCACCTTATTCTGTTTTCGGTCCCTGAATCTCCTCTGTCACTTGGACTGGGCTTCTGCTGACTCAAAGTCCTCCCCAGGCCTCACATGGGACAGGATCTGAAGGGCTTGCCTATCCCAGAGTCTGCGCTGTTCATTGTCAATACAGCACCTCTTTCTGTGTGTCTGTTTCTCTCCCCTCTCCTCTTTCATCCCGTGCCAAATTTACGTACGGAGTCTGGCCTTGGGCAAGAGAGAGGGGATGATTTTTTTCACATCGCTTTTCATTTGTTTGCCTTTCACTTATTTGTGTTTTGCAGAGCCCCGTTATACATCCTCTGATGGCTTGGCCAATGCACCCAACACATTCTGCAATGTATCTGAAGCTTTGTCTATTTTCCCAAAGCTGATGCTCATGCCGGTATCAGCCCTAGCCAGCCCACAAGGTTTGGGGGGCAAATCTGTTACTTCCTGCCATTAGTAACAGGTGACAGAGACAACATTTTAAGTCTTTATCTAAGGCATCACAAAGGGTTGATTTTTCCCAGCTTCCTGCCTTTTCATTTGGGACACTGATCCTGAAATAGCTTCTCCTCCATAGCCACCCCAAGCCCATTTCTGATCGTCCCTCCTTTTCATCCCACAGATACAGCTCCTTGCTGCCAGAGAAGAAAGCCCAGGCCAAACAGGTCTGGCAGAAAAAATGGGACCAGTTTATAGCTGACCTCTCAAATGCTTTTCCAAGAGAGCTGTAGGGGGGAGGAGACCCCTCTCTGAGAAAATGTCTGCAAGGCAGAGGGAGCTGGGGCTACTGCTAATATAGAGAGAATTGTTTTTCAATGTGACTTGAGCAAACGGCACTCAAGTCGTGTCCTGGAGCTGGATGACTCTGGCCGATTATAATTAATAGCAATCACTAACACCAAATGGCCCTGCGCACACCTCTATAAATTAAGTGCAGGTGAAACAGAGCAGTGAGCCTTTAAAAGAAAAGCAAAATGTGCTGCAAATGATCAAAGTAACTAAAATCAAAATGCCATTAAAATCACCACAGGTCAAACCCTGAAGTCCTTACTCACTTTTTAATTATTGTCAATGGGAGCTTTCCCTGAGCAAGGACTTGATGTCTTTGCCTCATATCATTATAAAATAGATACCTCCTCAGGAAACAGCTAGTGCAAACATCCCCCATTTGACTTTCAGGAGGGCAAGGACTGAAAGCAACTCTTGTCTGAGATCTGTGACTGGTTATGTTTAACGCTGGGCCCAGTGCCAAAATAGTACTGCTAGACTGAGGAACCAGGTCTGATGTCTCAAGATGTAACAGGGCTAGAAACAAGCAGATGGATCTGTACAAATGCTTTCAAGGCAAGTCTACTTTGCCAAGCAGCGATCAGCAAAGAATGCAAGCGCTGATTGCTGAAAGGGGATGCAGTTCACTGTGGAAACCACCTTTGTAGGGATTCCAATATACTTTTCAACTAGAAAAGAATCCCAGAGGTCAAAAGAAACGTCTCAGGTCCCCATTCAATAAAAAACTGATTCTGCATTGGGACCCACTAATGCAGGCCCCTGAACCTATGTGAAGTCCTCTTGATTTCAATGGGACTCAAAATGAGCCTGGACTGGCAGATCCCACTATGGGGTCTGGGCCCATGTGTGCCTTCTGTGAGCCCCTGAGTCCATAGCAATCATATTTCCAGTGTATCAAAGAACTAGTCCCTTGATGAGGCTCTAATACAGTGCCAGTGTCATTCAGAGTTACCAGCTCTGCAGAAGAAAGACAAAGCAGCAACAGCACAAGTTAAATAGTGTCTACTCAAGTGACACCATCACAGGTCCTAACCACATCAGCCACACCAGCAGGAGCTCGTTCACCTGCACATCTACTAACCTGATATATGCCATCATGTGCCAACAATGCCTCTCTGCTATGTACATTGGCCAAACCAGACTGTCTCTACACAAAAGAATAAATGGACACAAATCAGACATCAGGAATGGTAACATTCAAAAACCAGTAGGAGAGCACTTCAATCTCCCTGGACACTCAGTAACAGACTTGAAAGTTGCCATACTTCAACAAAAAATCTTGAAAAACAAACTCCAGTGTAAAACTGCAGAGCTGGAACTCATATGCAAACTTGACACTATCAGAGGTCTGAACAGAGACAGGGAGTGGCTAGCCCACTGCAAAAAATAATGTTCCCTTTTTTGACATTCACACCTTCTCATCAACTGTGAATGGCCCCATCCACCCTGACTGAATTAACCTTGTTAACACTTACCCTCCTCACTGTGATGTAACTCACCCATCCTTGCATGTATATATATACCTACCAAACTGAAGTTTCCACTTCATGCATCTGACCAAGTGGGTTTCTGCCCACAAAAGCGTATGCTGAATAAATTTGTTAGTCTTTAAGGTGCCGCAGGACTCTCACTGTTTTGCTAAAAGCAGACTAACGTGGCTACCCCTTTGGAACTCAATAGATAAATAGAGTCCTTTGAAATAACATGACAAAAACTGGAGAAGAAGTGATTGTGCCAGGATAATTTCAGGTCTGACAATTTTGAATAAGGAAAGCTTTTAAAAATTCTGATTCAGATGTTGGCTGTCTCCATTAAATGGATTCAGCAAAATCCTTCAGTATAAGAGTTGTGGAGCCAGATCCTCAGCTGATGTAAACTGACCTGGATCTGTTGACTCCAGTGGAGCTAAACCAATTTACGCCAGCTCAAGCTCTGCTCTCCAGACTTTAAAATACTCTTAAAATTGTTCCCAGTTAAAGGAGTCTTTCTCTCCAGTGCACAAGACTTGGTAGGCCTGTCATTTCCAAGTCTGCCCTCCGCAGGTTAATTACCTCATATTATATTTTATACTCATTGTCCTGAACTGCCTGGCCATAATTATTATTTTCACAAACCTCCGTCACAATACTTCAGTAGAGCAGAAATATATTTACCAGAAGTGGTTCAGCTGTCTTGTGTACGTTCCCGGTAATCACGATTTTAAATAACCCAAACTCTAGGGAGTGTATTTTGGTATATGTATAGTCCCATGCAAAAAATGTAGCTAATTTAAGGTTGCTAGACTACAGAGCCCACCAGTGCAAACCATAAAAGATGCAGAGGCAATGAGGTCCGTTTGACACCATCTACGCCTCACTCATCAGTTCGCTGTTCAACCACAACTACTTCCATATCATTACCCACAGCCTGCATATCTCCACCTTCCTCCTGAACATCCAACAGCCACTCTTGAACTCCATTCAGGCTTTATTGGTTATATGTTCATGTGTTTTCATTAATATAGGGTTAGTGTGGCTTTCATAAATGATTGTTATATTATACTGTATTGGTGTACGTGACGTATGGCACCACATCACAAATGTGCAAGATGCTTTTATTGTACTATTTGAGGAAACTGATGTGACAAGGGGATATGTGTTAGTGATTGGTTTCAATTTAGGTTCTTCTGAACATGCTTAGTGGATTTCAGTTTGCTAAGTGTGAGTGCAGGAAGACCCTGTATTCTCCAGTGAGTTGGAACTCCCATAGGTATGAATCTTTGATACTGGGGTGAAGATTATAATTTTTTGTATAATTGTGAAAAGAGCTGTGAGCCATTTAACGCAAGCTTGTCAATCTCCCCTCCATTTCCACCTCTGCAGAAAGCCTTTAGCCATAGCAATGGTGTCACACACGCCATACTTGTCTTCTCCTGCAGGCTTGAAACTTTGATGGCCTTTTGACCATCCACTTTGCTCCAGCCATCACCTATAAGCATTCTCTGCAATGTCTGCTCTACCGTTGACAGCTCTGGCTCTTTATTGGCAACCGGTGTGCTCCCACCTTCCTATGAAGAATCTGGCCAAATGTCCAGCATGAATCATGATGTGAGTGTTCAGGAACTCTTACTTCTTCACAGGCAGTGCAAGGCAGTGCTCCCAGTGCCTGGAACCTTTCAGTGGTTGGTGCTCTTTATAGTTGCAGGTTAAGGTTATAAATCACTTGAGAAGTTTCTACTGTGCAGCTCTGATGGGATTAGAAATTCTCCAGATGGTTAACTTGAATAAGTGAACTGATGCCTTAGATGTCTCATCTTTGGACCCGTGACCACCCTACCACCTGATGAATCCCGGTTTGGGTTAGGTCTGATTGTAGAAACTTTCCCATCACCATCCCAATCAGATTTTTTTTTTAAATGTAGTAAGTCTGAACTGAATGGAGGTCCCTGGCTTCTGAATTTCCTCCTTGAATTTCTCTTTGAGCAGGGTCTGTACTCCATGTGAAGATCAGGTCTTCCAGAGACCTCTATAGCAATGGATGAATTTCACTACCAGCAGTTCCCACAGCCAGTTCTCTTAAGTGCCAGATGCAAGGGGGAATGGCTTCCTGGACTGCCTCTCTGCTAGGGAAGAGTCCTCTCCTCTCTTTTGCCTTATACTAGAGATGGGCCCAAGCCACAAAGCCTGGCTCTGAATCCAAACTTCCCCAATTCCAGAGGTGTTAAAAGCCAGGCATTTGGGTTGATTCATTATAAAGAAAGGGTCAGATACACTCAGGTTAGTAGTAAAATGTCCTCAGAGTTTGGAAGAAGTTTGGATGGGGGGTTGGTTTAGAGCAACCCATCTCTTATTTGTGGTGGCACCTCAAGAATCCTGACCCATATCAGGATCCAGGTCCCCATTATGCTCAGGGCTGTACAGACATATAGTAAGGAATAACTCCTACTTCATTTCTCTAAAAATGTAATAAACTTTATATGAGTTTGTAAATCTGTTTCCACGGGTCTTTCTCTGTCCCTTGCTCTTTAAAAAAAATCTTTTGATTTAAGACAATCCTGAGAGATGCAATCAGAGTTGAAGTTGCTTGGTGCTTTTCAAACTCATGCCCCTAAATCAGGGATTCTCAATTTTGTTCACAGTGTGTGCCAAATCTCAGCTTGTCTCGTCGACATCTCCTGTCCCGTTCACAATTGCCTGGACTGCCTCGTCTCTCCTGCGTGATCACATAACGTCCCTGTGGCAGCTACCGCAATTGCCTATATGTGGGAAAATAAAAGGAATTATTGAATAACAATAATAATATTTAGCTTTTATATAGAGCTTCTTGTCAGTAATTTCAAAGCTCTTTACAAAGGAGTAAATGTTTCATCATCATTCTCTCTCTCTCTCTCTCTATATATATATATATATCAGTATTTTAATTATCACCAGTGTTTTTAGCTGCTTTTAACACAATTTAGCAGCTGGAATCAAAGAAAAGAGTATGCACCATGTGACCAACCCACCCCCTGACCCATCAGCAAGTTTGAGGACCTCTGCCCTAAGCAATAATGATCAATGGGGACAGGATTTCCTGTCAGTGAATGAAAAGCTAGAAAAACTGAGGGGCTGAGATGAATCGTCAGGCGCTGTGCAGATATAGAATAGAATACAAAATGGCCTAAATCTGCCACTTGCTTCAGATGGATTTTATTATGACCACAGCAGGCCCCACACTTATTACCTTTCCCCATCACTCAATATTTTGTAATACTGCCCCTTTGGTTTTATTTGTTAGAATGGTAAGTGGGCAGCTCTTCATTATGTATTGTATTGTGATCCTATTTGTATGGAGTTGGACAGTGGCCTGTGTGCCTTGGCTATGAGGTAGCTTAATAAATTAAATGTTTATGCCCTGATCACTAACAGCCAGGAAATGCCTGACACATTTGTGGTTGTTAGGCTGGCCATTGGTCTGGTTTTAACAAGCTGGACAGTCCTGTTTTTGTCTGGTTTATCCCCTGTTCGGTATTGCTGTAAAACCAGACATGGTTTTGTCCAGTATCATGCACAGAGGAGGCCATTTTGCAGAGCACGCTGCTCCGCCTCTGCCAGTAGGATCTCACAGGCACAGAGTGTGTGAGGTCACACTGGTGGGGACAGGGACAACTGAAGGCCCATGTCCTGTATTCTGGGCATGCAGCCTTAGGGTGACTGTCTTTGCTGGGTGGAAATAAGGGAAAACCACACAAAAAATAAGAGAAAATGCTTTATTTTAAGGGACATTTTAGGGAAACCCCATTTCCCTTAGTATTTTGTGTATTTTCTCTCAAGTGCACATTTCTACTGCCCTCAGATATACAATGCAATTATCGTAAGTACCATTTTAAATATTAAATTGAAGCTTATCAGTTTTAATATATTTCAATACATCTTAAAATCAGGGATAGATGATCACCCTAAGGAACAAATCAATTAAATAAGGGATGGTCCCTTGAAATAAGGGACTGGTGGTCACCCTACCATTGTATCACAAATCATGCAAATATAAACATTAAGAGAGGGAAAATAAAATAGCTGCTTTTTAAATGGTTGAAAACTAGAGTTGAGCCCCAGTGAGCTCTTGGATTTCAACTTCCTGTCAGCCATGATCTCAACAATGGGACTGATTGAATTCCACTGCTAAGCTTTTGCGGCTGGCCCTAGAGCCCAACCCCACCTCTAACCACCACACCTGAATTCACAATGCTATTGAGATGTAGCCCAATCAGCAACCACCACTCAGCCTGCCTCGGTACATGAACAAACCCCTCTGGCCTTGGTCCCTCTATCTGTATCTCACTGCTAGGAAAAGAGCAGCTCCTTGAACAGAACCTCACAGCCATGTGAACAAGCAGCAAACTAGCCCTGCCATGCCTAATCAGGTAATTAATTTATTTTTTTTCTCTTTATTTTTTTTTTAATAAGAGTTTTGTGTTTTCAGGGGCTACAGCTGTAATGCTGGCAAGAGGATCAAGCATCTTCTCTTTATTAATGAGCATATGGGTCTGGGCCCTCACTTCTTCTGACTGGTCACTAGTTTCAGGTAGTGCCTTCCCTATCAGTCATTACAGTATATGAAATGCATTTTAGTATATATTTTCTTTCCCTTTCACTTGCTCAGCCTACATCATACTCATCTAGTCATGGACAACTATATGGGGTTGTGCAGAGGAGGAGGGAAGGCAGGCAGCTGGCTATCCTACCACTGGTAGGGACGCAAGCCCTAGAGCCAGTGTGTGGGAAGAGGAAATCTGGCTGTAAGTGGTGCCTTCTTTAGGGCTGATGCCAGAAGGCCAACAGGGCAGGGGGTGACAGGTGAAAGGATCTAGAGGTGGGTGTTACTGCCCCTATTGCTTTTGCTATAGGCCAATCCCTTGGGTTGCAAACCATACATAGAAGCCCCAAAACCAGGAGGAGCCCAAGCAGCTGGTTGCTTTGTCAGTCAAAGCCAGCCCTGGAAAGAGAAAACTGAGTTTAACTGCTATCTGGTGCTGAGAATGAAGATGGGAAAATGGGATCAGTGCCCTGGTGGCAATGTGGTGATGGGCAGAGCAGGAAGAGAAAGGTCTGGTGCTCTGTGGTGGTGGTGAGGAGGACTTTCTGGAGATGGCAGTGATGGGGTGTTCAGGAGTGGGAGCTGGAGTTTGGCAGCTGTATTGTGTGGGGAAGGATTCAGGCTACAGGAAACAATTGGAATTAATGGGAGTTACTCTATCCTGTGAGGGGGAAGGGGGAAGGAATGATTCCCAATGGATGGTGTGTGTGGAGGGGCAGATGATGCAGGTGTTTGGCAGCCATGTTGTAATAGATGGTTGTGAATGGCAGGCATTCACAAACTACCACTGGGTTGTTTTTAAAAATAAAACTTCAGCCTGTTGGATAATCTTATTAATAAAAAAGATACAGGCTCCTTTCCCACCCTGTTGTAACTGAACACTTGTTGTAACTGGTTGGAATGCAAACATCATTTGTGTCCAAATGCAGTAATTTAGCAGTGAGCAATGCTTCCCCTCATCACAGCCCTAAACCTCATTGCACAATAAGCTGACCTCTGCATTAGTCCTAAGGCGTAATGGGCATAAAGACGTTTGCCCCTAGAACACGGCTCCAGTATCTGCTCTTCTGTGCTGAACATAAAAGGCTTACTTCAACAGTTAGTAACTTTTTCTTGATGCTTCTCACTTTCACTGTCATGAGTCTTAGGCAGAAAATACTCTAGAATATATGTACCAAATCCAAATATTTCTGTAACAAAAATGAAAATATGAATATATTTTAGAAGGAAACAGCCCTTTCAGTCAGGGGTTATGAACCTGTAACTTTACCAGGGACCATATCTGCCTCCAATAGCAACTTAAAGAGCTTGAGGCAGTCAGCTGACCTGAAGAACTGACAGCAAGAAAACTTCAAATTTTGTCAAACTAGGAAAATATACCCCTAACTTAAATGCAGGCACTGTAGGCCTCTTTCTCCCACCCCTTCCAAAGCAGTGGCCTTTTGCTAAGATCACTTATATCAACTTAACTGGGGACTTGCAGTGGGGGTGGATTTAGTTTTTGGGTGGGCATTTTCTGTCTTACCATTATTTACTGAGTGCTAACAGTATGCTAATTTCTCTAACTGTGCTTTCCAATTTCCATTACCTTATTAATGCATCAGTGGTTGTATTCTTGTGGTACAAAGTGACACCTGCTGGCCAGTTAGAATAACATTTGTGTTTGAATCCCTGGCACCAATGAAAGGCTGGGTGATACCTGCAGGTGGTGGGAGACATCTGGTGTGGGGCTTGGCAACTCACAGCTGGCCCGCCCTGCCAATGTGGTGTAAAATGGGTCCCAAAAAAAAGCAGTGTTCTCATCCTGCTTTTTACTAGGGTTGTGCCGGGATCTGCAAAGGAAACTTGCTGCTAGATTTTCAAAAGCCCCGTGAACCAGTCCCAACCTGTGCCCCCTACGGACGTGCTGCCAGGCGCCGTGGCACTGAATGAAAGCACTCCCTAGCCGAGGCCGCACGCTTTCTTGCGTCTGTAGGCTGTACTGCACAGACCAGCGTGATCCGCATTCTTCCCCACAAGCTCCCGCTGGGCCACCCCCACCACTCCCTTTCAGGGGCTCCCTGCAGCCCCCCTTCTCCCTCGCCAGAGCTGGGCGTGCCGCCCCCCATCAGCCCCCCCCATTGCTTTTGTTTCTATCTTGGCCAACACGGGACAAGGCTGCTTGGGGCGCCCCGCTAGCCGAGGCCAGGCTGCCTTATGACGTCATGAGGCTTTGGGGAGACGTCACCTCGCCGCCCTGTGACGTACGAGGCTCTTGTACCAGACTGCGGGGCCTCCGGCCGGAGACGGCAGCGGGCCGCACGTTGACCTCTGCGGCTTGAAAGGGACACGCAGAGAAGCGATTGACGCGTAAGACGGGGAAACTACAATACCCGCCGCGGGACGCACCCTCCTCCCTTCCCCGCCAGCGCTGAGGGACAGCTTTGCATTCTGGGAGGTGTAGTCCTGGAGCGGACTCCAGGCCGGCTGCTGCTCGACCGGGGTCGGAAATACAACTACCGCTACCATGATGCCTTGCGAGGTTAGGAACCGGCCCGCCTTCTGTGCGGTGCATGCTGGGAGATGTAGTCCCCCCCACCGCTCCGGGGAGAAGGGCCGACTCCCCCTTGGTGGGGAGCGGCGGTCAGTGTTCTCGTCCGCTGATTGGATGAGCGGCGGGCTCGCGCTCGAGGCGGCGGATGGCTCTGGCCTGCTGCCTGTGCAGGGCGGGCAAAGCGGCCCTGAGGCGATGGCGGCCGAGCGGCGCCAGCCGGGCGGGGCCCCGGGCGCCCCCCGTGAGCGGCCAGAGAGGCCTGGGCGGGGCCGCCCCCCCCGGGGTGACTCAGGTGAGCGCCCCCCCCCGGTGCCCCAGGCGCTGCCGGGCCGCGCCGGTCTCTTCGGGCCCAGAGCGAACGGGTAACGCCCCCCACCCCCGTGGGCGCACCCTGCGCCCGGCAACGTGTCGCCCCCGCCCCACGTGGGCGGTACCGGAGCTGGGGGCGTCTCGAGCTGGCGTGGAGCCGCCCCGCTCACAGCCCGGCCGGTTGGCTCCGGGCTCGGTACGGGAGGGCGAGAGGGGACGCTCCGCATGTGCGGGGGGGCTGGGCCGAGGAGGGGGTGGGATCCTGGGCCTCCGCTTCTCTGGCTGGGGCAGGTGCGAGGCTGGGAAGCGCTTTGAGGGTGTGCCTGGCTCCCTAAATAAGGGCCCAGGGTTTGCCACGCAGCCGCCAGGCGCTCCCGTGCTGGCAGCGAAGGCATGAGACTCTTTTCTCCCCCACTCTCCCTCTTCTGGTCCTGGGACCAGAAAGAGCAGTTCGTTGGTCTGGGCTGTGCTGTTAAAAGACTCCCAGGAGGCTCTCCTGATAGGTGATGAAAAATACGCCAGGTGAACGTGTCCCCGTGTGGACAAGGAACAGCAGGGCTGCACGCCAGGCTCCCTGCTTGTGCCAGGCGGGTAGGGAGCCTGGTCACAAGTCATGGTGGCTCCTGTCCTGTCGAGCAGAAATTTCAGAGGGATGCTGGAACACGCTCACCCACTGTGCCCCGTAAGGCAGGTGCAGGGTAATGAAAGGCGCTCTTTGACATGCCTCTCCGTGCTGGGCTGTGGCTGCTGGGCTATTCTAATGCAATCTGCCTGCTGCGTCTGTGCAGTCCCTGGCCTAGTGCAACCTGCGCTGGGCTACTGCCCACTTTTCCTGCATGCATTGTGACACATTAACAGCTGTGAATGGCCCATAGGACTGGGCTGAAGGTAACTGTAGCTTACTTTGGGTAGTCAGCTGGGTGTTGGAGGAACATGGGCAACTTGTTTTCCGAAGGAGACTTTGATCTGAGGTAGGCAGGTATAATGTAGCCATGCTTTTGGAACACCTCATCTGCTTCCCAGGGGCATTTTCTCCTGCATTTCTATAAGGACAGAACACAGTACAATCCAAATCTGTTTGCATCACTCTACTGTAATGAGGAAAAACCAGAGATGGGTTAAAACCACAGGAGATGGGATCTTTTCACCTGGCCCCTCATTGGGAGATCTGGACCTGGTGGTCTGGTTCAGACTCACATCTGTTAATAACACGTCACTCTTTTATATAGGCAGCTCAGCCATAGATCTTAAAGTGCTCACAAAGATAAGTATCGTTAGATCTATTTTACAAGTACGGAAGCTGAGGCACAGAGGTCAGATGATGGTCAGGTTCACACAGTGGATCTGTGGTGGAGTCAGGAACGAAGCCAGTGCTCCTGACTTCCAGAAACTGGACTATACGGCCTCCCTTTAATTGCACATGTTGGCATTTTCTTTCTAAAGAGGGGAAGAGGCATTAGACCATTCTGGCATGTGGTGAGATTGGATGGGTGTTTTTGCATGGGATCAGATGGGAACAATACCCCTTCCTAGCCTGCCTTTTTAACCCCAATTGGATTTTCTTAGGAGCAGCTGGTCACTTTTTTATAGAACCTTTGTTCCTCCTCTTTCTGTATTCCCAGTGCTGCAGTAATTGGTATAAATCTGTTTATGTTGCAGATTCCTCCGACCTTTGGGTTCCTGTTTGACATTGATGGAGTGCTTGTTCGGGGCCGCCATGTGATTCCTGCTGCTCAGGAGGCCTTCCGGAAATTGGTAGACTCTAATGGACAGCTCCGGGTGCCAGTAGTCTTTGTGACAAATGCTGGGAATTGTTTTCGGCAAGCCAAGGCCCAGGAACTGTCTGATGCCCTGGGACTGGAGGTAACAAGACAATCCACCTCCTCTGTCTTGGGGCATTGGGTGTAGGCTGTGGATATTAAATTGAAACTATACTGGGAAAAAGATGCTCGGTACATGTGCGGGAGACTCCTTGCTTGGACAGCAGAAATCCCATGCCCTCTTTCATCAGTCCCCCTAGCAGGAGCTTATTGGGAATCCACTGTCCTCAGTCATTCACTTTATCTAACTTTCTTCAACACTACAGGATTGCAAAACCAAGGCTAAAAGCAGAACCCCAGTCTAGTCAAAATTTAGGAACTAAGCATTTAAATAGCAAGAAAGACTGTTAGTGGCTCTAGGGAGATGGGTTCTGTGCAGCGTACAGCTGGTCACTCGAACTTAGTCTGAGGTCACATTTCATGTACACTGCCAAACAGCCATCAACTGGGGGCGATGTGCTCACTAGTTGTCAAAAGGCTTAGTGTTCCAACTCCATTCCCTGAGCTGGTCAGTCACCTATCACAATGTCTGTGACTGAGACTGTCATGCCTGAGCTGGAGGAAGGAGATGTTACACTGCTACAAAACAAGTCCACATGGTTATGTAGATGCACAGTCGATATCAGCACTGCCTTGCTGCCAGTTCTGTCCTTACTATGGAGCTAATTCAGCCACATGTTTTTTGTACCAGAGCAGCAAGTAAGACCCAGTGAGCAAGGTAGCCAGGCAGACTCTCCAATTTAGAATTCTGGGGTAGTTGGATCAACCCATTAAGTCCAAAGGTCTGAATTGAGTAGTTTCAGATAACTTCTCAAAGCTGTGTTTTAGTTCACCAGCCTCAGAAAGATAACCGCTGAGTATTTAGACTAAGTGCCCTGGGCAGGCCTTGTGCACTCAATCTGTATAATGCCAAGCACCCCAATGGTGCTATCCAAATGATGATGATCCCTAGTTCATTAGACATCTGGGCCTGGTAAGGCCATCGAAAAATGGCGCTGGATGGTTCTAGCCCAAGTTATTAAGTGGGATGGAACGTGCGGAGGCCTTGCTCTTAGAAGTCAAGCTCTGCTTTAGAATCTGCTCCTAGATGCCATGCTGACTAGGATGCAGTGGAGTAGAGAGTCACTGTATCCTTCTCACATGTTGGTTTGGGTGGTGTTTGTGGATGCAGAGTTCTTGTCTGGGCTTAACCAGCTGGAATTCAGACTGCAGCTGTGGGGGTTGCCCCAGTCTGGATTCTGTCCACCTCACTGTGGGCTGGTGGTTTTTTTCCTACAAATGAAATGAGGGGAAAGGGGCTAACAGCTGAGTGCTGTGTGGGGAAGGGAGAAATCTTCCAGCCTGCTGACCCTGTGGCCTCTTCTTCCTTCTGCAGGTGTCTCCAGAACAAGTGATCCTCTCCCACAGCCCCTTGCGGCTCTTCCGTCAGTTCCATGAGAAGTGTGTGCTGGTGTGTGGGCAGGGGCCAGTGGAGGAGAATGCCAGGAAGTATCCTTTGCTGCTCTTAGGCCATGACCTCCACTTCTCCCATCTGAGCTTCACAACTGTTCTGTCTTGGCCATGCCTGGGGAGCAGTGATCTCTGGATAAATCTCAGGACACTTACGTGGCCGGAGTGGGAAAAGGTGTTTTGATTTATTCTAAGCATCTTGTGTGGAGGGGACCCTTTGGAAGACTTGAAACATTGAACTATGTTGCTCTCTGTCTTCTGGATGCACCTTTTGTGGCCTGTTTTGCTGCTTGCTCTGACTGAGTTAGGTACGGTCCATGCTTCATGCCTCCAGTTCATTTTAATGTGATTGGTGCAAGACTCCTAGCCTTCTGTAATCTTTTATAATGCAACCATGCCAGGCAGCAGTCAGGCATATTATAGGCAGGTGCTGTGTATCGTTTCTTACACAGTTTTGTCAATGTACTATTCTCCTCTGCTACTGGGCTCCCCCAACTCTGCTGATGTGTTTGATTTCTAATGCCCTATGCTGCTCCAATTCTAGAACCCACCCTCAAAAGCTTTGTCAAAGTATATCTGTTCTGACCTGCAGCTACCAGTGCTGTTCAACAGGTCATAGGATTTCCTTGTGTTATGTGGGAGGTAAGACTAGATGATTACAATGGTCCCTGGTCTTAAAATCTATGAATCTATTCCATTTCTGCTGCACCTGTCTCATTACCAGAGACTACTGATGGGTAAGCTTCTTTCATAGATTCCAAGGCCAGAAGGGACCATTGTGAACATCTAGTCTGTATAACACAAGCTATAGAACTTCCCCAAAATAATTCCTAGATCCATATCTTTTTAACAAAAAGATCTGATCTTGATTTAAAAATTGTCAGTGACAGAGAATCCACCATGTTTTCTTGCACAAGTTTGTCCACAGACTTTTTTCCTTTTTAACCTTTAGAGCTACTAGGCCACATTGGGCTGATATAGGCACATGCAATTCCACTGAAATCAGTGAATTTGAATCCACTTACCAGGTCTGAATCTGAAATCTTCCTTCTCGAATGTCTTGGTTTCACTGGGCTGTGGTACCTTCAGACTTCAGAACTCGCGAATGAATTTGATCTGAACTGTTGTCGTCTTTAGTGCTGTGGGATGGCTGTCCAGTAATGCCCTATCTGAGTCAATATTGCACTGCAAGCAGACTCTGGAGGGGAAGGAAATGACTGACTTTTATAAGGGAATGGGATGTTCAATTTGGGCTGAGCTGTTTGAAATCATCTAAGTGACTGACTTAGGTGCAGAAGTTCTGGGACTTTGTGCTCTTAAATCTCTTAAATGCTTTTGTAGATCAGCCTTTAATCTGTAAAAAGCAGGCTCTATTTTCTTCCTTGACTGTCTGAAATAGTGTGGGCTTCCAGAATGTGGTTACCATACAAGATGTGAGGAAAGCATTTCCCCTGCTGGATATGGTTGATCAAAGCCGTAGACCAAAGGAGCTGGTAAATATCAACCTGTCTGTGAGACTGGGTGATCTGGGATTATAGCATTTGACTGTTATGGCCTTGGATAGACTAGCTCTGAGGTCATCTATAGCCAACCCTCTTTATGCCATTCACTACAGTGACTCCTGCTGCGATTGGGATTGTTACTGAGCTCCCTGGAGGCCAACAGTTCTCTGCAATGGCTTCTGTTAGAGGCTAGAGCTGCAGTTGCTTTGACAACCTTCTCCCCAGTCAGTGTTTCTTCACTGTTCCCTAGTGTCGACAACCAAGATTTTTCAAGAGTGGCTAGTGGAATTTTTTGGGGGGAGGAGGGCCAGTTTGACTTCTTAAAGGGGCCTGGCTTTCAGCAAATATTAAGCACCATCTGAAAAATCAGACCCCTTGACTTCTAAATGTGGGTTTCCAAAACACCAGTCACTCCTGAAATTCTTGGCTCTCACCTTTAACACATTCTGTCAATACCAAAGGAAGTGTTTTTAAATATGATTAGTTTTGTATTCCTAATCCAGCCTTACTTTTTTTTCTGGCAGCCTCCTCCAACCACTGACTTCCCTACCATAGAAGGTAAGTGTTCTCCATAGATACTCTTATCCCACTTGCTGTTCAGCAACGCTAACTGGTTGTCGTGTACTAAGTTGCTATCCAACGGAATGATTCCCATTGTACACACTGTTTCTATCACCTTCCAGAAGAAGTGCATTGTAGGGGACAATGTGCTTTCTATTTTATTTGTTGAATAGGTGGCCATTCTGAACTTCTATGTATAGTATCTCTTAAATGTTACAGGGGTAATTCTATTTGGGGAGCCAGTCCGGTGGGAGACAAACCTGCAGCTGATTATCGATGTCCTCTTGAGCAATGGGAACCCAGAGGCAGAGCTGTCAGAAGTGCCATACCCCCATATACCTGTACTTGCCTGTAACATGGACCTTTTGTGGATGGCAGAAGCCAAGAGGCCAAGGTGAAAAACATGTTTGTCTAGGTCACTTTTAGCTTAGTTTATTCAGCTACCCTATTGATCTGTGCTTGAGACCTAACCTACATCCTCTCTAATGTGACTAGGAGACCTTTTAGTGGGGTTACAGTATATATTTATTTGTTTCTTTAGTATTGTTTCAAAGAGTGGTACTATTTAGAGAGACCTTTGAAATTAGATTGGGAACTCAGACCAATATTTTCAAAATTAAGCACTCTTTTTATTCAGGTGCCTAAGTCTGAGTAGTTACTCTGGTACTGCTAAACACAACACCTTTGTACTTAGCAAGGATGGTTTTCTGTGCCAAGAACTATGATTATGGAGACGTCACAGTTCTGAAGCTGAACTCTTTTTGAGTTGTTAAGGCACTCTAAAAATGTGCACTTTAAGTGCAAAAAGCCTCCTTTCCTTTTTGCTTAAACTGGGCCGGTGGGTTGAATTCAGTTCAAACCTTACCAAAGATCCACCACTCTTGAGTCAGGCTCAAGCGCCAGACATCTCATCCCAAGTGGAGAATAAAGTTGACTTCAGATAAAGGCAGAATTTGACCCATTATGCAACTTAGATGCATGTCTGCAGCTCCTGGTGTCTCCAAGCTATGCCTACAGCCGAAGGTACATTTTTATTCCAATGTCTAGTAGTTAGTAAATGGTCTCGAACAAAGATGGAGAATACATGAGATAAGCATGAGAACTGACATGTTGTGCACACTTTTGGAAGGGCTTTTATATGGGGGTGCTCTGAATATTTAATATTGTCTAAGTAAATTCAAAAGGGATATATCAGAGGCGTTACCTCTAGTGGTTAAGGGAATGGCAAGGTAGGGACTTCTGTCTTCAAGTTGTTTTCATGTAGGTGTTTGATCATTTCACTTCTTTTGGGAGATGAACATAGCTGTAAGATGGTTAATGGTTTCTGTGCAAGTGCCAAAGGGCCATGGGGCACTGATGACCCTCTTTCTGAGGCAGGTTCGGCCATGGCACCTTTCTTGTCTGCTTGGAGAACATCTACAAAAAGGTGACTGGCAGGGAGCTGAAGTATGAAGCCCTGATCGGCAAACCCAGCATGGTCACTTACCAGTATGCTGAGTATCTGATCAAACAGCAGGTGGAAAGACGAGGGTGGCCATCTCCCATCTGCAGGCTCTATGCTGTTGGGTAAGAGACTGTTCTTCCTATGTGTTTCCTTAAGGACCTTCACCCCTCTTTTTTGTGGCAGAATTTTGTGAATTTACATTTTTAAAACTCCTGAGGCATTTGTGGCGCTCCCCATTCTAAAGGCTGATCTGAATTATATTAGGACAAAGGGTCACTAAACCATGGCTCCCTGTATCTCCATGAAATTTACGAATAGTAAGCCTGCTTGAGTTACTGTTGTAGGATGTGATTTGAGATGTATAGCATAACTCTTGAACTGAAAATCAGTGTAATAGCATCAGCCAGCCAGTGATTACATTTTACAGCCATGTCAGACAAGGCCCATCAAACATTCTTGGGGAACAAGAAGGAATATCTTCCTCATAACCGGCATTGTGTAATTGGCTGGGCGTAGTATGGAGGCTCGGGGGGCTGTTACCGTATTCCTGTCAAGCATTTGGCATTGGCCACTGCTGGAGATGGTATGCTAGTGTAGACAGGTCACTGGTCTGACCTACCCAGTTCTACACAAGTACCTAACTATAGCTCATTCTATGCCCCTTCCCCTGCTTTATGCTGGAACAATTCCAGCCTGCCCACGTTCAAGTCAAACGTGAAGTAACTAATTTCCCTCATCTGATGGCCATGCACAGGGATAATCCAATGTCTGACATCTATGGTGCAAACCAATACAACAGCTACCTCAAGGCTGCGTGCCAGGCCCATGCCCAGGCTGAGGTGAAGGGCAGTGTGGTGACTACAAATCCCCAGAATGAGGACCGTTCAGCGCTGAGGAAGGATTGGAATGTCTCATTGGAGAGCTGCAAGTCCATTCTGGTTTGCACTGGAGTCTACAATCATCACGGAGACGTGCCCACTGACCCACACGAGACCATGTTGGAGACTGTGTTCCACGGGCACCGGGACTTCTGCTTTGACCCTGGCCTAGTGGAGGCATCTTACGTGGTGCAGGATGTGAATGAAGCCGTGGAGCTTGTCTTTGAGAAGGAGAACTGGAGCCAGGAGTGAAATGGATGTGGCAAAATCTGCCGTCATCTGGATTCATTGGTTGGAGGGAGGGGAAGGGAGAACTGGGATCTTCTAGCCTAACTTGTGCCAAAGTGAAGAAAAACTTCCCAGTTCATTGTGGGGCCTGATACCAAAGGTCCCTTTTGTTAAGTGTCAATTGGACGGTCTGTGGTGGTTACTAGCAGGGTATCAATCCGAACATGACCAGGTCTGTGTGTTAAACACTGTGGTTGCACCTGTGGATTCAGCTGTAATGGGTACTGGACAGGACTGAACTGAATGGATCATCCCTTGTCACTCTAGCCCCCATGTTTGTGAAACTCTGGCTACTCAGTGCCCTTTCCCCTTTCAAACCCCCTCAGTGAATGAAACTCCACCCTGTTACCCCCCCCACACACACACCCCACCCTGTATGTGACATTCACCCCACTGAAAAGGGCCTGTATAGACCCGTGCACCAGTTACATCCTACTCACACCCTGCTTAAAGGTTTAAGTGGGGCCTGGGTGCTGTACTGACCCTCTCTGCCTGTGGGTGAAATTAACCCTTCATTATCAATGTCTCTTGCAAATGTGCTTTGGTGACCTGGGCTACTAATACTCTTGTTTTTCTGGGGACTCAGAGTGCGCACATTGTCTTGATATAGCACCTGCAGTCTCACTTGCCTTGTGTTGGATCAGAAGCTTTGCCTCTTGCATCCTCACCTATGTTGCTGGGGAGCCACAAAACAGAAGTTGTCTGTTTGTTTAGCTCATAGAAAAGTCTGGGCAGCCATAGCAACTTGGTGGAATTAAAATCTTCTCTTTGTAACTTAAAATGCTTCCTCTATTTGCCAGCAGTCCTCTCTTCCTTGCTTAGGGTGGAATACAAGCAGCCTTGCTCCAAGATGCTTAGGAATTAACTGGCGATTTATAAACTACTAGAGGCAAGAAGGCTGCATCTTGCTGCACCACTAGTTTTGAAGCCCTAATAGGGTCAGTGTGAGCATCAACATGGACCTTTGTACTATCCATAAGTTTGATTTAACTCCCCACCCCACCATTGGTGTTCCTTCTAAGGAAGGGTTCCTGGGACCTATGGTTAGTATCTCAAGCCTGCCCTGCGTTGCTGGCTGCTGTGTGCTTTATTCTCCTTGTGGTGACAAAGGATTAAAAAACTTTTTAGTTCAGCTATCTTCCGTGCTTTAGAGGGGCAGGGGCTTGGAGAGGAGAGAGAGAGAGAGAGTACCGCTTATCTGGTCTACTTTTGCTAATTTATGGCTCTGTCAGTTTTACAGCTTGTAGTGGGGTTTTTTTATTCCTTGCTTAAGACAGTGGGTTTTCTAAAAGGATTGATTCTTAAAGCACACACTTATACAACTTAGGCTTGACTTATTAAGGAATCCATACCATTTCAATTTCAGCCCGTAATATTGCCAAGGTGAATGAATTCGATAATGGAATGCGTATTTAACGGGGGGAGGGAAGGTACAGACAAACACATAGTGTGTCAGTCCCTTGCTGCACAGGAGCTCTACTGAGCAACGGAACTGCAGGGGCTTATGTTTGGAGAGAAAAGGAATGGACCTTTTTGGTCCACACACCACCTGCCTGTTGGCTCATTAGTTCAGACCAACTTGTGGATGGATGAGGGTGGCTAGAACCTGTCTTAGTCCAAGACCTGGTCAACAGTTGATAAATCTATCATTCATTTACACAATAACGCACATTCTATAGCCAATCTAAATCCACTATTTATTGGGGGTTTTTACCTTACCACAAATTATTTTTTTATTCTTTTACAAATTCTTAGTACACATAAAACTTAAACAACTGATTATAATAACACAAGTACACAAAACAGTTAGAATTATTAATAATTTTACATTCACACTCACTACTTACCACATATATGAATGAACATAGCTGCAGCAAAAACACCAAACACCATGGCCAGGTTCTCCTTACTTTTATGCTATATTTTCATCCAGGGGGAACCTCTCGTATTCACACCCAGGTTATCAGCTCTAACATCCTACCCTAATATTTTGAGAGGAGCTGGAGAGAGGCGAGACGGTTGATCAGACCCTCTATGCAGTGTGATTCTTGTGCACTCCTTGATTCGTAGCTCCCCAAAAGCCTGTCTGACAACTCCTTATATCTACTCCAGCTCATTCATCCGCTAAGCTAATGATAGACCCTTCCTTTACCATCGTATCAATAGACCTCTCCTCAAAACTTTACTGCTGACTTGCAAAGCTAATTTTTGCGGTGACTGCAAAATCCCATGTCTGGGTCTGGAACTGCTACATGTGCACGTTCCTGTTATGGGTTTACTTCTTGGTCGAGGACTTTTCTTTTTGCTGGCTCTGAGTCCCCCACAGGTGGGTTTGTAGCTTTTTTCAAGATGGACGTGGGGCACTGATTTTACAAACATGTTTTTACCGTTACAGCACTTCTGTAGAGTTGTTCAGTTGCCCTTTGGGGGTGGGGAAACTGTAAAATCAGCATGTCAGCCAAACCTAGGGCCTCTGGACACTCTACCTTTGGTTGCTGGGCTTTTTAAATGCAGAAGTTTTTTCCTATATGTAGTTGGCTCCTCAGGGATGCTCCTAAACTCTGATGCTGTTTCCTTTCCCTTCCTCTCCCCAATCACAGTGAAGTGCTCTCCAAAGTAGTGACTGCTACTCCTGGATTAACATACTACTGCAGGAACAGCAGCAGTGCCAGACCCTGCTTTAACTTTTCTTCCCTGCAACACGTGCACCTTTATCTCTTCTAGTTCCTTCATCCTTGCTATTAGGGGACAGTTTGAGGCCTGTCTCCATTAAAAATGCTTAAGACGTTAGCTGTGAAAACTTCCCCATGAAGTTGAAGTGCAACATGGAAGATGTTAACTGAGACACAGGTTCATTTTAAGCCTCTAAAAGATTCATGTGATCCACCCTGGCAGTGCCACAAACCATTCTTGATATCAAATGAAAAGGCCTGCCTGTGATTTCTCACTTGTTTTTGTGCCTGTGCAATTGTTGCTATTACTGGATACTCCTGACTCTGAACACTAAATTAGATCAGAATTGGGGCCCACAGTCTCTTTGCAAACATACCCATTTTCAAGCAGCCACTCATGCGGAGTGTTCGCTGTTATCTTTTTATAAGTCTGTTTTGTTCTTTGTTAAAATTTGAGTTCAAGTTTGTTGATTTCCTACCATTATCTTATTTTTCAGAGCTCCTCTTTCTGGTAACACTGGATCTGCCTCATAGGGTTGCACAGGCAAGCAGGCTTCCTTCTACTTGAAACACTAAGCCAGGGGCCCCTAGTCTCTGGAGTGAGGTGTGGGTTCTGTCAGGTGACCCTGGCAAAAAGGACAGGATGGGGGTGTGTGTGTGTGGTTTCTATGACACTACGGGGTGCAATCCAGACCAGTGAAGGGCTGTGACCCTACTTGCCCTGTAAAGTGGGGTGCCTCATAATGTGTTCCTGTTGTAGCTGATAACCTGGGCTTCTCATAAACAGCCAGATAGCATGCAGGTCATATGCTGAGTGTCTGTGTGTAGCCACGGCCCTGGCACAGCAGCTATGACAGCAGCAGCCTGTCGGCAAACATCAGCTCCACTCTGGCTTCCAGCAGCCTTCGTTACTACTTGCAGGATGACCCTACCACACTCCCACTCCTGGATTTTCCTCCTGTCCTCTCCTGGACAGTCCAAATATGAAGTCTGTTGCCTTTTTAAGGGAATCAACGTACAGCAGTCTGCTACCTTAAATGAAGTTACCCAAACAATTAACACTGGATTAGTTTTAATTATGAATAAAACAAGTTTACTTACTTACAAAGAGATTTTTTGAGTACAAGTGATGAGGCATTATAGTCAGAAATGGCTTCAAGAAAAATAAAGATAAAATGCTTTCTAAAGTTAATAAACTAGGCTTGGTTCAAGATGAAGTCCCTTCCCACATGTTTTCAGTACACTGCTGACCAATTTCGGGCTAGGATCTGCTCCCAAAATCCAATGGCTATTTCTTTTGCTGTAAGTGAAAAGAGCAATGGATAGAGAGAGAAATAACTTGGTGTGTTTGCCTCTCGTGGTTATTGTTCACTCCCCCTTTCAAATGCATTTTCCTGAGGGTGACACCTAGATAAAGTTCTTTCCAGCCCAGAGAAAAGGGGGGAGGAAAAGTTTCATGCTGCTGTTTGTTTAGAAGCAGATCAGCTTATTCCTGTCCCCCTTGCCAAAGAATGGCCAGCAGATATGTGGTGGCCCATCAACTTTGTTGAAGCCGGTGTAACAATGTCAGCTTATCCTTTATCTTTGAGAAACAAGTTTATCCGTTCCCCAGACTTGTCTGGTAAACACACTTCAGTCACTTTTTTTGTTGTCTGTGTTCATAACTACATATAATGTCGCTACATGCAATTCGCCATATTACTGACTAGCAAGGTACTCCTTTTCAAATGATACCTCACAAGCCATGTTTTGTACAAAGATTATTATAATAAGGTGTGAATACAGGGTTGCATTTGGTCAGAGTTACATATTAACAAAAGAAATGAAAGACCAAACATGAGAGAATTTCTTAGTACCAACCAAGTCCTTTGAAAGTTGCAATGAGAAGGAATTCCTTCCTTAGCTTCCCTTTGTGCTGCCTGGGTTTGTTCTGTAGGTCTTAGAGTGATCAAACATCACTGGGAACAGCTGTGGTGGGTGTAAGAACAGAGGCTCTTGGCTTGTATAGGTGTAAAGCAGACTTGCTAACCTCTCTTTCCAGATGACACCATTTACAGACCTGTCTCTGATGCAGAGTAGGAATTTAGTCTTAACATGTCACTGAAAAAGACCTTCCAGCCCTAGGAATTGTATCTTAATTCATGAGCCATGCTGTGTTAAGTGAATTTATTGTGCATGTCATTGTGCCAGCCTGACATCATAAGGGCCCAAGTCCTGTTTATCTATAGAGCAGCCCCATTGTCTCTGCCTGTGTATCCAACTCTTACCTGGATGGGTGAACTCTAACAGTAGAGTGGGAGCTCATCTTCTATGATCAGTCTGTGGTCTTACTGCATAGCCAGCCAGCATGGGCACTAATGATGGAGTTTGTTTGCTGTGGACAGCTGTCTACTGGGCAGTAGCCTTACATAGACTTGGTTCACAAAACAGCTGTTGTCTGATAACTATTGGTCACTCCTTCTACTTTTTATTCTGGGACAGATTTTTAAAGGTATTTAAGTACCTAAAGATGTAGGCAAGTGCCTAGTGGGATTTCTTGAAGTGCCAAGGTGCCTGTCAGCATCTTTAGATGACTTAACAGGTTTAAAAATGTGACCATCTAGCCTGTTGTGCTCTGAGTGTGGGGGTGGCCTTCAGCAGCCTGTTACTGGTAGTGAGTTAATCATGTGGTTCCATTACTTGAAGCCTGTGCTGCTGAAACACGTATGTCAGTGCCAGGGGCGTGCGCAGGACTTTTACTTGTCATCACTTTTGGCTGGAATCTTTCTGTGTCCATGCTGTGTCCCTGGGTCAGAGGAGCTCTCTATCCCCTGCCAGGGTCCCAGGGATGGAGGAGCTTGCTCACTCTGCTGTGCTCCAGGGCCAGAGGAGTTGTGTCCCTGCCAATTATTGGGGGAGGGGGAGACTGCCCCTACTTGCTCTCCTTTGGTCTGTGCTGTATTTTGACCCACAACTATCTTATGTCCACTCTGGGTGTCCTAGTTAATGTGTAACTGCCTCTGGTGGAAGGAGTGCACCAGCAATTGTGTGCTAGCAGCCAAAGCTTCAGCAGCTGATTATGGGTATGGAGTTTTCTTATTAGTGTCTTCCCGGAAACAGAGCAGGGAGGGATTTTGGTAGGCGATCAAGGAGCAATTAGCACAATTCATATCATAATGGAATCCTAATGACAAAGAACCACCCAGGACCTAGACTTAAGAGGGAACAACAAGTCTGCATTTGCAGAGAGCTGGATTGGATGAGGCTTGAAGGGAGCAATAAAGCAAGAGGTCTGAAAAAAGTAAAGTGGAGTAGGAAGAAGAGCAAAACTACCTAGGACCTTGTACAGGCAGAGGAGCTTGAATTTCATGCAGTAGAAATGGGTATCGGTGTGTGGGTGGGAGGGAGAGCAATCAACCTCTGGAGAGAAAGATGACCCCACCAGTGGCACAAGACTAGACTGGGTGAGCAGAGACTCAGGGAGGCATATCAAGGAAGTGTCCTTCCTTCCAACCTCAGTGCTGGAGTTTGTCCTTCTCTTTCCCTATTCCAGTGATAGTTTTTCAAAGTCTAACAGTATGTTCTGTAACAGTGTATCTGTTTTGGATGTGAATTTTAGCTTTAATGTTAAAACCAACCTGGTTCCAGAGCTATTCCTTTGAACCAGTGTATTTATCTAAGACAATGGAAGTTGTGTTAAAACAGCGAGCGTTTCATGAATGTTTGCAGTGGCTGCCTAGACTCTATAGCTGCTTCTTTCTTAGGGGTTGCCCTGTATTTTTTAAGGGGACATCTCTTTTTCTGTGTTTTGTTTGTCCAAAAATTCTGAGCATGACCTGACACATTTGGCCGGAACAGTACATCCTTAAAACAATTTTCAATCAATGGGCCACATTCACCCCTGGTGTGAACCTGACAGAAGTCACTGGAGCTACCCCAGGGATAAATTTGGCCTATGACGCTTCTAACTTTCCTGGCAGGTTTCCTTTTTTTGGCATGGAGGGGATTTCATTGGTACAGTTTTCTTTGTTCCTGTCAGTTTTTTGTATGCCATGAACAAACTTTCTAGCAGAGATATTGCAGTGAGGGTTGGCTGCCTTGTAGTGTCCCCTGCAGGCAGAGTGTGGCACTGCAGATGCTTCCAGCTTCAGTTTCCTTCACTGAGATGAGTCTCCTTAGCTCTTCACACACCAGTCTGAACTGGAGATGCAGCTTATGCCTCCAGCTAAGTCACTCACACACAGTCCATAACCCCTTCCAGGGTAGCAAAGGTTCAACAAACAAAACGGCTCTTTGGTGACTTTTCAACCCTCCCTCTGGGCCCTATTCCCAGCCCCGTTCTGGGCTACCTGCGCAAGCCTTTCAAGGCCTGGGATACAGTGCTTGACAAGAAGTACCGAGCCTTTTCCTACAGGCTCTGGCATAGGGGCTTCCATGGGTGCCCCATTCCCTGTGGTACCAGCTCCAGGCTGCTTTCATTCTGTCCTTTTCTAAGACTCAGGTGTCCATTACTCTATCAACTGACCCTCCTTAGTCCTGCCCCCTCAGGCTGCGTAGCAGCTAATTAATTATGGCACAGGTGTGGCTGATCCCATCTCTCCTTATAGAGGCTAGTTACCCTCTGACAGATACTAGCTATGTTTGTTAATTGGGGGAAAGGGATTTCTCAGTACCCCCTGCTTGGCCTTTCAGTTCCTGCATCAGGTACTTTAACAATGGCCATCTTAGCCTACTATTGCAGACGCAGATCAAATCTAGGATCACATGAATGTCACTTTTCAAAATTGCAATTGAAAACTACCAGCCCCAGTGTAAAACTTTGCCCACGAAGAAGGTTATGATCATGGAAGACTTGTGACAGACTGACACTGTCCTGGCCAAACCGTATGGAATTAAAAGAAACTTTGCTGAATTATGTTTAATACCCTTGGGAACTAGTATATTAAACATGCACATCATCTTTGAGCAACGTCCCTGGGGGTGCTCCACTGTGGGGTATCTGTGCCTGGCTGTGCTGATTGGAGCGCTTTGGTAGCAGTGTCCATTCGGACATCAGCCCACACAGCTTGATGAGCCATCGTTACTGCACAAGATGAATGACTTCTCTGTGTGTGTTTGTTGAATTGTAGGTACCTTTTCTAGGAGGAGGGGGAATGCTAATGTACTTCTCAGCCCTTTGAAGCCCCCTCCCCCAAGAGGTGCAGCAATACTAGTTCAAACGGCATTCTCCAGGGACCAACAAACAATGGATTTCTGGATTAAACAGCCTGAGTTTCAACAGACATAAGGCCTTCTTCCCTATCCAGCAAATGAACAGGACCTCCCAGTCCACAGGGGGCTCCAATCCTTAGAGCAGGGTTGGAAAGACTAGAGTTACTGAAGCCCCCTCTGGCTGCGTGTTTGTTCTGAGCTGATGCTGTGATGAACTTGAAACCCCTCAGGTGGGCTATTGCAGGGCTGCTCCTGCCAGAGCCCATGATTGGGTTGGGGTGATCTCTGGTACGCTTATTAAGCATGCAGGTGAGGTTCCTTTATTGCTTTCAGTGTTTTCTCTCTAGTGCTTTTACCGTAAGGATTAAATAGACTTGCATAGGAAGTGCTGTGTGGTACCTTATAATGATGGGCTATTACTAGGTTAGTCTCTGAATGCAAAGTAAGCAAGCCTGCTTAGGCAGAGTCTCTTCCTGGGATAGCCCATTATAGTGCAGCACCAGGGGAGTGAGACATGACTCCACCTGAGAGATGATGATCAGGATGCCTGAAGCCTAGAGTGGGTCCCTATGCTGGACCACAGAGGGGGGATACAGGTGCAGTTGCTCTGAACTGTGATACCTTGCTTGCCTGACACAAACGTGGACTAGCCCCTAGTGTGGTGAATGAAATTACGCAAGACTATCTTAAGCAACCTAGTTCTTCTCCCAATGAAGCCAGAGGCAAAACTCTGACTTCAACGGAAACAGGCTTGGACCCCCAATATGTGGAAACATTCAGCTTGTAGTAGTCTAGGAGCAGTCCAGGTTTGTTTAATCTGTTCAGACCCCTCCCACTCATTTCACCAAAAGAGACTGTTCTGTTCAGCATCCATGTGCAAAGCCCACAGTCCTCGGGCAGCTGGATGATTGGCCTTACTGCTGACTGGATGAGGTGGTCACGATTGTAAGCATAAATTTGGTATTTTCTATCTGGCCTCCTTATTGAATGGTTAGCCAAGCCTGAGGTTTGTTTTTTCCCCTTGTAGTAGTGATCTAGGTTATGTTGGGGGAAGCTGGTGAAAGTTCTAGAAGTCAAAGCAACTTAATGACAGAAAATTGTATGTCTCAGGGGACTGATAATGGGATGCAGAGCCTTTCAGTGCTAGCTGAGTGATTCAAATCAGCCTGCTTCAACAAAACTGCAAGTTGTTAACTGCAGGAGCCTGTTCAATGGCCTCTATTAAATGAGTCTTGTCCTGGTGGACAAGAATCTAATCACTAAAAACATCACTGCTGGCAGTAAGCAACTTCTTGTGAGCCTGGCAAGAGAAAAAAACATGAATGTAAAGCCTGAATTTGTCTCTCCACCCTAGAAGCAGGCCTCCTGTGTTTGGGTTGAGACAGAATGGTAGGGTTGTGGAGGAAACTTCCAGAAAGGGCAGCTGTAGTGGAGGAAGCAGAGAAGAATTTAGTGCTATGCCCCTACCTTTCACAAGCGATAAAACATGGTTACTTACTAGTAACTGTTGTTCTTTGAGATGTGTTGCTCATATCCATTCCACTATATGTGAGTACTCGCCACCATGCACTTGTTCCCGGAACTTTTTTCTCCTTAGCAGACCCTGTAGGGTTGGCTCAGGTGCCCTTTGGAGTACCATGCTCAGACTGTGGTACATAAGGCACCGCTGACCCTACGGCCCCTCAGTCCCTTCTTTCTGCCAACTCCGACAGCAGGAACGGAGGACGGGTGTGTACTGGATATGAGCACCACATCTTGAAGAACAACAGTTACTGGTAAGTAGCCCTGTTTTCTGCTTCGAGTGATTGCTCATATCCATTCCACTATAGATGATTACAAAGCCGTACCTTGGAGGAGGGTAGGAGTTACCGGTGAGCTGCCCTCAGCACAGCTCTGCCAAATCCCACATCCTCTCTCGCCTGCTGAACAATGGCGTAGTAAGATGTGAAAGTGTGCACCAATGACCAGGTGGCGGCCTTGCAGACGTCCTGCAGGGGCACCCTTTCGAAAAAGGCCACAGATGACGCCAGGGTTCTGCTTGAGTACGGTGAAATGGCCCCTGGGAGCAGTGCATTCACCTGCTTGTAGCAGAACTTCATGCAGGTGGTGATCCACATGGAGATGCACTGGGTGGAGACAGGTGAGCCTTTCATCCAGTCCGCCTCTGCAACGAAGAGCTGCGTTGACTTCTGGAATGGTGTCATCCTGTCGATGTAGTAGGCCAGGGCCTGTCTGACATCCAGGGAGTGCCATCTCCACTCCTCCTCTGACCCGTGTGGTTTGGGAAAGAACACTGGGAGAAAGATATCTTGGTTATAGTGGAATTGGGACACCACTTTGGGCAGGAAGGCTGGATGGGTCTCAACCACACCTTATCTTTGTAAAACACTGTGTAGGGTGGCTCCAAGGTCAAGGCTCTAATCTTGGAAACCCTGATGGCCACCAGGAGGGCTACCTTCCACGATAGGATGAGCCACGGGCATGTAGTCATCGGCTCGAAGAGGGGCCCAGTTTGTCTAGAGAGAACCAGGTTAAGTCACAGGGAGGCACCGAGTCTTGGACCTGCAGGTAAAGCCTCTCCACCTCCTCGAGGAACCTGATCGACATGGAGTGGGAGAAAATGGATCTCCCTTCCAGCGGCTGGTGGAAGGCTGAGATGGCCACCAGGTGGACCTTTAGGGAGGCTAAAGCCAGGCCCTGGAGTTTCAGCTGGAGCAGGTACTCCAGGATCGCCTGGATAGGCGAGAGGCTAGGCTGAGTGCCCCGGGACTCTGCCCAGCAGGTAAACCTTCTCCACTTGGCCCGACCTGTGTGGACGGTTTTCTGCTGTCCAGCAGAATTCGTTGGACCTGCATTGAGCAGGCTCGCTCTCCCTCCGTCAGCCACAAAGTCTCCAGGCTGTCAGATGCAGGGAGTCCAGGTCTGGGTGCAGCAAGTGACCCTGGTCCTGGGAGAGCAGATTGTAGCGCCTCAGAAGCTCCATCAGTGGGGCGATCAATAGGTCCATCGGCATGCTGTACCAGTGCTGTCTCGGCCAGGCTGGGGCAATCAATAGGACGTCCACTCTGTCCCTCTTGATTTTCAAGAGGACCTTGGGTAGGAGCAGAATTGGGGGAAACGCATACATGAGGGTCCCCCTCTAGTCGGTGAGGAATGTGTCGGATATGGAGCCCAGCTCGCAACCCCGGAGCAAGCAAAATCTCAGGCACTTCCTGTTCCAGGACGACACAAACAGGTCCAGTTGGGGAACACCCCACTTATGGAAAATGAAGGTCACTACCTCCTGGTGCAGTCACCAGTTGTGGTGGGGTAGAAACGACCTGCTGAGGTGATCAGCCTCATCGTTCCTGATGCCCGGGTGGTGAGAGGCAGATAAGTGGAAGTCGTGCCTCACTGCCAAGTCCCATAGCCAAATAGACTCATAGGTCAGAAGGGACCAATATGATCATCTAGTCTGACCTCCTGCACAAGGTAGGCCACAAAACCCTACCCATACACATTTATAACAACCCCGAACCCATGACTGAGTTATTGAAATCCTCAAAAGTGAGATTTGAAGACCTCAAACTGCAGGGAATCCATCAGCAAGCGACCCATGCCCCACGCTGCAGAGGAAGGCGAAAAACCTCCGGGGCCTCTGCCAATCCGCCCCAGAGGAAAATTCCTTCCCGACCCCAAATATGGCGATCAGCTAAACCCCGAGCATGTGGGCAAGACTCACCAGCCAACACCCAAAAAGGAATTCTCTGCAGTAACTCAGTTCCCATCCCATCCAACATTCCCACAGACCATTGAGCAGACTTATCTGCCGATAATCCAAATCAATTGCTCAAATTAAACTATCCCATCATAACATCCCCTCCATATACTTATCAAGCTTAGTCTTAAAGCCAGATAAGTCATTTGCCCCCACTACTTCCCTCGGAAGGCTGTTCCAGAACTTCACTCCCCTAATGGTTAGAAACCTTCGTCTAATTTCAAGTCTAAATTTCCTAATATCCAGTTTGTACCCATTCGTCCTCGTGCCTATATTAGTACTAAACTTAAATAATTCCTCTCCCTCCCTAACGTTAATCCCCCTGATATATTTATATAGAGCAAGCATATCCCCCCGGAGCCTTCTTTTGGCCAGGCTAAACAAGCCAAGCTCTTTGAGTCTCCTTTCATAAGGCAGATTTTCCATTCCTCGGATCATCCTAGTAGCCCGTCTCTGAACCTGTTCCAGTTTGAATTCATCCTTCTTAAACATGGGACACCAGAACTGCACACAATATTCCAGGTGGGGTCTCACCAGCGCCGTATATAACGGCACTAACACCTCCTTCTCCCTACTGGAAATACCTCGTCTGATGCAACCTAAAACCGCATTTGCTTTTATAACAGCCATATCACATTGGCGGCTCATAGTCATCCTGCTATCAACCAATACCCCAAGGTCCTTCTCCTCCTCTGACGTTTCCAACTGATGCGTCCCCAACGTATATTTAAAATTCTTATTATTAATCCCTAAGTGCATGACCTTGCACTTTTCACTATTATATTTCATCCTATTACTATTACTCCAGTGTACAAGGTGGTCCAGATCTTCCTGAATAGTATCCCGGTCCTTCTCCGTGTTAGCAATTCCCCCAGCTTCGTGTCATCCGCAAACTTTATTAACACAGTCCCGCTCTTTGTGCCAAGGTCAGTTATAAAAATGACCTCTTGGCAGAGGGCTGAGGAGCATGCTCCCCCCGCCTGTTGATGTAGATCATCGCTGTGGTATTGTCCGTCAGCACCTGAACCATCCTGCCCTTCAGGAAGCTGAGGAACACCTTGCAGGCTAGCGTGACAGCTCTGAGCTCTCTCACACTGATGTGGAGGCTTTTCTCTTCCTCTGACCATGTCCCCTGGGTGCTCAGGTGGGCACTGATGTAGGCTCCCCACCCCAAGTCTGAGGCTTCGGATATCAGGGTGACCGATTGGGGCCAAATCCCTGAAGGGGACACCTGTCAACACTGCCCCGGATCCCTCCACCAGTTCAAGGAGGTTAGTACCCTTGTGGGAACTGTGACTGCCCTGTCCAAGGGGTGTCTGCTCGGCGCATACTCCAAGGCTTGAAGCGGCCTGAGCTTGAGCAAGTGAGCCTCACCACATATGTGCAGGCTGCCGTGTGCCCTAACAGCTGTAGGCAGTGCCTGGCTGTTGTCGTGGGCACCTGTGTAACTGGGCAATAATCGCTGTCATCACCTCCACCGAGGATGCGGAAGAAAGGCTCTGGCCTGAGAAGCGTCCAGGGTAGCCCCGCTAAACTCTATACGCTGCACTGGGGTTAGCTGACTTCTGCTTGTTTATGAGCAGCCCCAGCTTGGTGCAGGTGGCACAGGTGAGGGACACGCTGTCCTGGACATGGGGCCCCGATCAGCCAGTCGTCGAGGTAAGGGAAAATTTGCACCCCTCTGTGCCTCAAGTGGGCCTCCACTACCGCCATACACTTGGTGAACAGATGAGAGGCCAAAGGGCAGGGCCGTAAACTGGTAGTGGGACCCAGCCACCATGAACTGGAGGAAGCGCCTGTGGTTCGGAAGGACAGAGATCTGGAAATAAGCATCTTTCAAATAGAGAGCAGCATACCAGTCTCCTGGATCCAGGGCAGGGATAATGGAGCTAGGAAGACCATGTGGACCTTGAGCTTTTTTATGAACCTGTTTAGATGACGCAGGTTCAATATGGGTCTCAGACCACCTTTCGCTTTGGGGATGAGGAAGTATCTGGAATAAAAGCCTGTAAACGTTCGCACCTGTCCGGGTGCACAAGGTCTGGTTAGTTTGGGGAAACTTAGCTCCTCCGTGCCTGATCACGGAGGCGGCAGTCTATTGCGCCGGCCCCTAGCAGGGCGGGCAGGCAAGCAGTTTTGTATCGGTCTCGGGGTACTCGGGCAAGTCTGGGAACGGAAAGGGGGTGGGGGAGGGGGACGCAGGCCCTCCCGACTCCACTGCGTCCCAGCCCAGGGCCCTACCAGTGACACGAGACAACGGCCACTCCTCGCGGTCGTCGGCTAGGGGTAGCTCCTCCAAGTCGCAGGGCCCGGGGGTCTCCTGGAGACGGTCGGGCTCTCGCCAGGTTGAAGAGGGGTTGTCGGCATCCGGCAGTTCCTCAAGGTCGGGGCCGGCCTCCGGGGTCCCCTCGCTCTCTCGGGGCCACGGGTCCGGCACCCACCCGCAGGGGCTGGGCGGGCTGCCCCCCTCCAGGGGCCAGGGGGGCCCCCTCGGCCTGCCTCGGCCCGGTGACCCTAGTGGGTCCTGGGGCTGGGTTCGCTCCCCCCAGTCATCTATATCCAGCGGGTCGGATCTCTCCCACCCGTGCCCGTCGGTCGGGGTTTGGCCTGGCCTGCCCGCTGGCTCGGGGTCAGGCCCAGGCTGCTGCCTCCGGCGAGGCACGTCTGACTCGATCGGCAGCTTCCTCCTGACTGAGCTGCCTGCCTGGGCTTTTATACTTCCCCCCAGGCTCCTGGCCCCGCCCTTCTGCTTCCGGGTGACTTGGCTTGCAGGGCCAGGGTTTGTCCACCGGGGCCCCGGGGAGCGCTCCTCCCACTCCGGCTCGGGCCCGGGCTCTAGTGCCTTGCTACAAAGCCCCTCCCCATTTCGTGCTGAGGGACCACTTCGACTGCCCCCAGAGTGATGAGGGTGTCCCCCTCCTGCAAGAGAAGTTGCTCATGAACAGGGTCCCTGAAGAGGGATGGGGTTAGGGGGGTGTCTGGGGGAGTAGCAGTAGCTGGAGGGCACATCCTAAAGGACTACTTTGAGGACCCAGTGATCTGAGGTGATACTCTGCCACTCAGCATAGAATGGTCTTAGCCTGTCTAGAAATAGTAAGAGATGGATCTGGGAGAGAGGTACTGGTGCCACCCTTGAGCGCACTATCAAAATTGTTTTTTATTGTTGGGCCCTTTAGGTGGCCCCTGCTGGGAGGTTGCAGACGAGTTGGACCAATTGCAGCACCCGAACCCCGCTTCTTTCTCTGCCCCTGCCAGGCTGAAAGGCCCTAGGCGATGGCCGGGGTTGTTGCTGTGGTGGACACTGTGCTTGTGGCCAAGACTGACGCCTCGAGGCCTGAGGAGTGTAAAGGCTCAATGAGCGTAGTGTGGCTCTTGAGTCCTTAAGGGCATGTAACTTGTCATCCGTCTTATCTGAAAACTGGCCTGCCCCGTCAAAAGGCAGGTCCTGTATCGAATGCTGGACCTCTTGGGAGAGCCCTGATGACTGCAGCCACAAGCACCGTCTCATGGCCACTGCAGAAGCTATGGCCCTGCTCTCTGTGTCCACAGCGTCACTAGTGGTTTGTAGCGCCGCCCCCCCTCCGAGATGTCCTCATCCAGAATGGGGGCAAAGTCCCCCGCAAGGTCCTGGGGCAACCTCTCTGCAAACAGCCGCATGGAATTCCACAGGCTCAAGCTATAACGTGCTAGCAGGGCCTGGTGGTTAGCTATACAGAACGGTTGAGTATATCTTCCTCCCAAAAAGATCGAGTTTCTTATTATCTTTGTTTTTGGGAGTGGCACCCTGGGACCCCTGCCTGTCCCTTTTGATTAGCTGCATCCACCACCAAGGTTCTTGGGGCCAGGCGGGTAAAAAGGAATTCAAACCCCTCTGCCGGTACATGATATTTCTTCTCGGTGCTCTTGGATGTAGGCACAACCGAGGCCGGCGTTTGCCAGCGGCCTTAGCCAGCTTGAGAACCCTCGCATGTACTGGCAAGGCTACCCTTGAAGGTCCCTCTAAAGCCAACCACACCAAAAAGAGGGTCCTCCTCCTCTGACAGCACCTTGATTTCTAAATTGGGGTTCGAGGCCACCCTCGTCAGGAGCTCTTGGTGAGCTCTGAAGTCTGTTTGGGTGCTTTATGGTCCCTGGCAGTCGCCTCATCCAGAGATGAGGAGGACTGTCGACGGGGCCCCATAGAGGGTCCTTCCTCTGGGTCCGTTTCCTCCTCCGAGGAATGGCCCTTTACCCTCTGTGCCAGGCACAGGAGGTAGAGGTGAATCCGCTGCGCGAGAGTGTCCTGGACCAGTGCCTGCTGGAGCACGTTGCTGACGGACGATCTTGGTGCTGCTGTGAGGATGAGCTCGACGAGTCAGACTTGGAGCTGGGAGGGGAGCCCTCATGCTCCACCTTCTATGGCTCTCTGGTGGGAGACGTCTTTGAGAGAGAGGCCTCGACCATCCATTGGGGGCACGCAGTGCAGGTTTTCCCCGGGATTCCAGCTCTCTCTCCCTCGCCTGGGGGGGGCGGAGGCATGGGCATGGCCATCAGGTCCCGTGCCGCCTGGAAAGTTTCCGGTGTCGACGGGTCTTGCAGGGGCACTCCCCCACTCCCAGGAGTCGGGGGAGGCTTCCTGGGTGGAGGTGTGGGCCCCGGAGCTGGCTCGATGGGCCACAGTTCAAGAACCTCTGGGCTCAACCATGGCCATGCTGTGGGGGAGCAAGAGCGCTCCGTGCGTTGGTGCCATTTCCTCCTCGGCACCAGAGATGGATGGCATCGGATGGACTCTGGGGCCGACGGAGCGCTCTGCACCGAGGAGACACTCGGTGCTGACGTGGAACGCAGTGGCTCGGAAGCCGGTACTCCAGGGGGCGCCAAAGCTGACCCTATGGCATGTGCTAAGGGGAAAAACATTCCGGGAACCAGTGCATGGGGGCAAGTACCCACCTATAGTGGAATGGATATAAGCAGTCACTTGATGTAGAAATAAATTCACTGTAATGTAATAAAACAAAGACTAGTCAGAGAAACAAAAAATTCCTGCTAGTTAAACTGGAAAAAGTGAGAGAGCTGGACTTTTTACTTTCATTTTTTGCCGAGGATAAAGTCTAAAACACCCACCAGTGCTGTTATGGCCTGTTTTATTCATAAAGAAGTGTATGCACTAATTTAAAAAAAGTCTGGAAAATGATTATGGCATTTCACATTAGCATTAAAAGCTGTAATCATTTCAGTTTAAAGAGGCAACAACTTGCTATATTTATGTACTGTCTATTGCAAAATGACTGTACCCTTGAATTTATAGTACAGAATCAGCACTTTAGTGACAAACATTTTCAGTGTTTGAAATAAATAAATTTAAATTTCTTTGTATTTTATTACTGGCTTGGTGAAAGTGTTCTACCTAAGGCAATAGGCTTCCATCCTGCACATTTGAATTGATCAGATAAGTAACTGCAGTGTCAAACGTGCATCACAGAATCACAGTGTTCCCATCCCACGCATGCTGCATTTTAAATGGGGCTTAATGTGATTACTCTAATTCAAACTTCCTGAATTCAGTGTAGCCTCTTCCATTTTTCCATCCTCAAGCTCCCAATTTCTGACAGCTCTTGCGAGGACATAATTAGAATTGTAGCATATTTTGTCTCATTTACCAGAAGTAAAACAGCTGGTTTGTTTCCTTTTTAATTCTGCCAAAAAATAAAAATTGCTCCTTTCTAAAACCAGGCTCTCTGACTAAAGAGGGATGGTGGCCAAAGGGAGGTAAACTGGGGCTGGCTTTTGCAGACCTCTGCTTCTTACTTCCCCAATAATTGTCAAGATTTAACAAATATGGTAATTTTTAGGCAGTTGTAATATCTATTTTATAAAATCTGCCTACAGCAGTTGCATTCAGTATGGGTTTTAATTAGAAACCTCAGCCCTAATTTGGATGTTGCTGAAAATGGAGGAGATAGAAGTGGAGGTTATTTAAAATGTAGTCTGTGCTTCGTTGCTACTGATTGCTGTTGAAGAACTGTAACATCTCCATGGGCTGCACTAAGGGTTTTGTGATACATTGGATTGTCAGGCAAACAGCTCATTGTATTTTACCGTTCAGTGCTCAAGGATTTGCCCACATACCCACACTTTACTTTTTGAGCTTGAGAATGACATTTCTGTTTTTCCTAAGTGTAAGCGGGGGATTTGTCCCACTGTAGTAGGGGAATTTCTCGTTGTACACAGTACCCATGGCTGAAATGAGCGACAAAAGCATTTGAGTCTCTGTGCCAATTCACTTCACCCATCTGTCGACTCTGACTTTCCCTACCACTGAGGCCTGTGTGAGCAGGACACTGACCACCCAGGGAGGACTGAGCCCCGGGGTGTCTGGACATTTACGTCAGCCCCCCCATAGGCAACTGTGAGCGGGGACACGGATGCCACTACTCCAGGATACTCCTAACTCTTGTTATCCTTTGAACCTGTAATCACTGTAATTCATTTAAACAGACATGCAATTGATTTACACCAAAACTGTTTGGGGAGTAAAAGGCCCTTCACAGCATTAACACTGAGGAAATGGCTTGGGTAAGGGTTAGTGCAGCAGTCTCTAAAGTGCAATAAACTTTACAGTAACAACAACTATACATGTTCAGTGTCTTCTTCCTGGACTGGGATTTGCTGCTGTGATGGCACTGCTCTAGGATGAGTTTGGTCTCTGTGTGACAGAACCTGTTTTCTACCTTCCGTTCTCATCTCTGTCCGGGCCACGTCCCCCCCTCTGCCTCTGCACTTAATACCTCCTGATAGATGCTGGCAAAGGGGCCCATCTCCTCCTTTCTCCCTACATCAGTGCACACCAACCTGCTCTGAGAACTGGAGACTCACTGTACTGCCACTCCGATGCTGCCTCAGACCCAGTTGCTGAGGTTGCTCCACATCAGCTCTGGGCTTCTAACCCCTCCCTGGCTCTATCTTACCCTGCTCTGGCAGCTCCAGCTCACAGGCGGACAGGGCCTTGACTCCCTCATTGGCCTGCCTGTACCATCTATCCTATTGCCTATTGCCCCTATTGGCCCTGGGGACTTGTCAGTCTCAGGATCCTGACTCTTCTTTGGCCCTGCCCTTTTCTGCCGGTCTGGGGAGAGCAGGGTGACCAGTTAACAAGTGTGAAAAAACGAGATTGGGGTGGGGTAATTAAAGGGTCCTATATAAGACAAATCTCCTAATATTGGGATGGATGTCTGGTCACCCTAGGGGAGAAGGCCAACCAAAAATCCCACACTAAGTTTCAGTAAGGGGCCAACAGTCCCCTTTCAACTAGGTCCCTTATTAGTACCGCCTTTTTAATCTGCCTCTCCTCTTACCCTCATTGTGGCAATTGGAGTGGTTCTTGTAGTAGCCAGATGCATGTGGGACAGATGATGCTCTGACCAACAACATAGCACAAGTCCCAAAAGCTTTGTGAAACGACTCCAATCAAAAGGCAAAAGAGATCCAGGCACTGGAGGAAATAACCTCAGGCTAGCGAAAATGAATATCTCCACTGCTAAGAAAATCCAGACTCCTTTGGTATAGCCATCAAGACAAAGTAATTACCACACGCAAGCAACACTAATGGTACATGGAGGAGCCCTTTCATTAACTCAGGGCTCGACAAATTTGTTTTGGAGCTAGGGGCCAGCCCAAAAATTAAGGAGCCAGACAATGTGGGTCCAGCAGCAGTGCGCTCTGGCTAGAGCACAGTGGCCGCTCTTCCCTCCTGGCTCTGCCTCTTCCCCTTTCCCTGCCCCTCTCCCACAATGTGGGCTCAGAGGCGGGTCGTCCTGGCCAGAGCACAGCAGCTGCTCTCCCCTCCCAGCCCTGCCTCTCTCCCACAAAGTGGGCCCAGCAGCTGGGCACCCTGGCTGGAGTGTGGCAGCTGCAGCGCTCCCCGCCTCCCAGCCCTGCTACATGGGCACAGTGGCGCCCTTGCCGGAGCGTGGTGAGTGCCCCCCCCGGAGAAATACTAGGTGCCAGACTTAAATTTCTAGGCGCCATGGTGACCTGGCGCCCAGTGTTTGTTGAGCCCTGCATTAACTATAGCAAGTGGAATGAGGACTGTTGCCTTGAGCGTGTGCGAGTGGTAGTTGAATTCACAACCCATGCAGCTGGTAGAACTAAAACACACGTCTTACCGTTCAAAGTATAAGAGGACAACATTAAAAGAAATAGAGATTTATTTGGTCAAAAGTTCTTGCTTTTCAGTAGGACCCACTAGACTTCTAAAGAATGTCATCATCAAGCACGTCAGCAATCCAGAAGTTTGAGTGTCAGCCTGAGCAAATTCAAGCTCAGGTGGGTTCACTTACCCCAAGCTGAAGACAGAGTGTCAGTAAATTAGAAAGTGGTGCTAACACTATAACTAGGTTTTTTTAAAACAAAGCTGACAAGCCCACTTAGCGTTAGTTACAAAACCTTGGCTTCATCCCGTCTGATCTGCAGATCTCCAGAACCAACAGAGATGGCAGGAATGTACATAGCAATTCCTGATTTTCCAGTCATGTCTGTCAATGATACCGTCAGGGTTTTTTTTTCTTTTTTTTTTTTTCCTTTTTTAATCAGAACTAGCAACAATACCTAGTTGAGCCTTACTCCCCTTACATAACACATACGGCCAAACTGAGAGCTAAGTAAGACATTTGTGTCATTGTACAGAACGTCTTTGGTAGACAAGTCTTTGGTTTTGAGCAAAGGGAACAAGGCCTTGCAGGTTAAACAATTAACTTTCACCTGCTGAATCGAAGTGGAACCAACAAACCTTGAAAAGGCTGGAGAACAAAGTGAACATCCCAGTTCATTATCTGGAAATATTACTTTAGATGGTAAGGGAGGTGAGAAGGGAATTCCATGATAAACACGTTACTTTTGCCTTTTACATCTTGAATGACCTGAGACGTAAGTAATATCAATAATGGGTGGTACTTTTTATAATCAGTCTTGATTATATGGAAGCCACAGACACAACAAAAGGTATTATCCAGTTACACTGTTATGGAACCTGTTTATGGACCATAGGTCAGCTGCAGCATGAGTACGGATACATGCATGAATATGCTGACATTTGAGGTAGATGAGGTCAGGCTAGCAGGGTTTGCTAAATCTCTTTTAAACTGCTTGAAGGGAAGCATCTCATGGATACGTTTAACTAGTTGGACTGATATAACAGAGTTTGTCCCATTAAAAGAAATAATTGATATCACACCAATGTCATCTTATAGTCAGCGATGTTTAGCTCCTGTCTGGCTGAAGGGAAGCATTACTCACCAATTATCCCAAGTAACTCGGGTCCTTTCTATCATTGGAGGATCCCAACCATCCAGGTACTGAACACCAGTTTTACTGGTGCTAGCCACGTCAGGCAAGTGACACACTGGTGACTAATGCCAAACCTTAACTCAACTATCTGAGGATGTGGGACAGCAGACTGCTTCATCATGTGGGTCGCCAGACAGCATGGTGCCAGGGCCTTGGTGCTGGACTCCGTTAGCTTGGCAGGCATTTTGTCTGCATTGCCAGTGGTGACTACTGGACAAAAGAAGGTTTATCAGTATTAAGGAGGTAGCATTGAGAACCGGCCTTGAGAGGCTTGAAGTCATCACTGACCCTTTTGGTCAGTTGCCTGCCTTGGAGACAAAGTCCTTAAGCATCCAGCTCTGCAAATCAGACTTGTGGTCCGGAGGGGACGGTGCCGGGTCACGAAGGGGCAGCAGTTATGTGGTCAGCCTGGCTGCGCCAGATCCCTAGTAGCTCGGACACCCGGAATAAGGGCAGACAGTGCGGTCGTGGACACGGGGCACTGTGGGCCTCCCGAGGTGTCTTGCCATGCGGCTGTGGGATCTGCCCCTGGTACCTACCTATCGGCAGCAGCGCATGGCCTGGGGGAGGCATCGCTGATGGAGGATCGGGCCTGGCCTTCGCTGCAGGCCAAGGGACCACTCTGCCTCCGCCTGGGCGTTTGCGCTCCCTTCCCCGCCCCGGGGCTGAGCACACTCCTGCTCCCCGGGGGGCCGGGCCCTGCCTCCCGGCGGCCCAGGCTCGCTCCGCTCCGCTCCACCCCGCGCGCCCACCCACTCGGGCTGCCGAGAACAGGCTGCCTCGCTTCAGCGCCTCCGCCATTCACGCGGGCCGCGCCTCCCCCGCCGCCTCCGGAGCCCGCTTCCCGCCCGCGGATCCGCTCCGCGTCGCCGCCGGATCCAGGCCGGGTCTCCGCCGTCCCCCCCGCGCTCGGGGCCGCCGGGGCTGGGCGCGGCCGGGGCGCGGGCCCCTCGCTCTGGGGCCGGGGCGGACAATGCACCGAGCCGTCTCCAGCCAGCGCTCGGGCTCCTCCTCCTCCTCCGGCTCCTTCCCGCCGCCGCCGCCGCCCGCTCACCCCGCCGCCGACCTGCAGCCCCTCTTCCTGGGCGCCCGGAGCCGGCGGCTGTCGGCGTCCAGCTCGGCCTCGGCCCGGGCCCGCAGCAGCAGCAGCAGCGGCGGCGAGGAGGAGGAGGAGAGCGTCAGCAAACCCCTGGTGCCGGCCCCGGCCCCGGCCGCGCTGGCCCCCGCCGCCTCCTCGCCGGCCTCCGGCGGCAGCAGCTCGGGCGGCAGCATGACGGCGGGGGAGCTGTACGC
>ML675616.1:99601263-99678385 GCA_007922155.1 Mesoclemmys tuberculata | reverse complement strand
ACGCGCACCTGGCCTGGCTGATCTACGCCATCGCCTTCACCCCCAAGGCGGCGCTGATCCTGGGCACCTCCATCCTGGAGCTGGTCGAGCTGCGCCTGCCGCTCGGCACCACCGGCTTCCGCGTCACGCTGGCGCTCTCCGCGCCGCTGCTCTACTGCCTGCTGCGGGCCATCGGCCCCGACGGCGCCGGCCAGCTGCTGCTGCCGCCCCGGCCGCCGCCCCAGCACCGCGCCGCCGCCGCCTTCCTGGCCACTTGCCTCGACCTGCTGGACAGCTTCACCCTGCTGGAGCTGCTGCTGCAGCCCGGCCGCGCCGCGCCGCTGCCCGGCCCGCTGCGCTACCTGCTGCTCGCCGTCTACTTCCTCTGCCTGGCCTCGCCCGTGCTCTGGCTCTACGAGCTCGGCGCCGCCCGCCCGCCCGGCGCCGCCCGCCTGGCCCTGCACCTGCTGCTGCCCGCCGGGCTGCTGGACGCGCCGCTGCTCGCCCTGCGCTGCCTCCTGCTGCTGCGCTACCAGCAGCCGCTCTCCGTCTTCGCGCTCAAGAACCTCTTCTTCCTGGCCTGCCGCGGCCTCGAGGCGCTGGAGACCTGCTGCCCGCTGCGCCCCGCCGCCAAGCGCGGCCCGGCCCCCGGCCCGGGGCCCGGCGCCGCCCAGCTCGGCCGCTGCATCTCCGAGAGCGACGTGGGGCCCCACGGCTACGTCAACACCCTGGCGGTCGGCGGCGCGCAGAGCTGAGCGGCCCGCGGGAGCCGCCCGGCCCCGCCCGCTCACCTGCGGCCCGGCCCGGCCCCTTGCGACCGCGCCGCTCGGCCGCGCCTGGTAGCCCGGCCCCGCCGGGGACACCTGCCCGAGCCCGCCCCGGCGCCGCGCGTGACTCGGCCCCGCCCTTCACTCCGCCCCTCGCCCCGGCCTGCGGGTGGCCGCGTAGCGCTGGGGCAGGGGAGGTCACCGCCGAGCTCTCCCTGCCCCCGTAAGCGCTGCTCGGGTGAGCTCGGCCTGGCAGCCCCGGGGGAGGGCGATTTCCCAGCGAACGTGCCCTGGGCACCCCCTGAGCGCCACCTCCTCGCACGGACGGGGCCATACCGCCTCCCTCCCCTCCCCGGCCGTGGCAGCTGGCCTGGAGCGCTCTGCTCGGCCCCCGCTGCCGAGAGGGCTCACTGCCCGTGGGGCCTGGGGAGCCCCACGTCCTAGAGCTCCGGGGCAGCGTCAGGTTCCCCAACCAGCCCCTGCCCCAGCTACCTACCATTCGAAGTACCACTCCTTTGCCCCTGCCTGAAGAGCACCGAGCAATACTGCCATGCGGGCTAGGGGAAGTTATTCATCTCCCGAAACTAATGGGGCAGGGTAACCCCAATCCGCTGGGCTGCGCTGGCCACATTAGCACCAGTCTTTCCTCCCTGGCAGAACCGCTCTGCCTCTGCTCAGATCACTGACATTGCAGCTACGAACAGGGGAGGGATGCTGGTTTTTTTAAATGTAACATTTCTTTCCCTTTTCCCTGAACAAATCCATCAGAGGAAGGTTTACCCAGAGATCACACTGTCCGCAGGGATTAACGCAGACGCTTTTCCCCAGGGAAAGTACGCCTGTCCTTGAATGGGTTTTCTCTAGTCTCTGCACCCTTTTCGGTGTCTGTTTCCTCCTTTGTGTGCCATATCACCTTTCCATCATGTCCTTCAGTGGCAACATGGGTTTCATCGTTTCTTCATTATTCCCCAGCGCCTAAGCAACAGAGACCAGTGGACTGTTTTAACAGCTCCTGATTATCATGATGGCAGAGACTTGAGAAGAGACCAAGTGGTGATGAGGCCTCCTTGTGTGTCTGGACTGCATGTGCCTGACCAGAAAGAGGTTTGCTTTTAAGCATTTCTTCTGCAAAGGTATTCTCTCTGTTTTCCGTCTGCTGAGGTGAACTGAGGAAGAAACTTTGAACCCCCCCACCTGGGGGGGTTTCTGGGACTAGGGTGGTGACCAGGCAATTTCAAGGGAAACCCACCCTGGGAGCCACCCTTCCCCCCTGTTGAAAATGTCTACCTCTGTGCTTGAATCTTGTTGCATCTTGTGCTGACTTTATGTGCTAAAGAGACAAGTGAGTCTGAAAGGGACATGGTCCAGGGGACTAAATCCCCTCACGGATCAAGATGTTTATTTCCGGTAAGAACAGGGTCACCTGCTTGTTTCAAGCAGTAGCAATGTCTGTTTGTTGGGGGAGGGGGGGTGTTTTTCTGTGGATATGCATGTTTTAAGGTCAGTGTTTATTTCTTACATGGACAGTAAGGGCACCCTCCATTGAGATTAGGCAGGCTGTGAAGATTGGCTGTAAGTACGTGGACACTACACCCTCCCAGCTGAGGATGCAGCCTGTGAATTGTTCCTCCCTGCTACCGCAGGGGTATCTTGGTGCTGTTTGGATTGGGCTATGTGCTAAACCTCACTTAACGTCCAGACATTGAAAGTGAAGTGGTACAATGAGCCCCATGTGAAAGGGTCCCAAGGTGTCTCCAACACTTTGGTGCAACCTGCCCTATCCTAACACTGTCTGTCCTCCATGTGCATGGGAGTGAGGGTTGGGGGATAGAAGAGTCATCGGTTGTAAAGCAATCTGTCTTGGTGAATTGCAGCTGTCCTTAGTTTTTAAAAGTTCTATGAATCAGTTTGGCCTAGCTTGAGGCATGACTCTCTACTCAGCTGTGGCTGCCTTTGGAAGCAGTTGAACTCATGAAGGAGCAGCTAAGATTTGAAGGGCAACTTTCTCCCTGCACAGCTACTTTTTGATAGGACTGCACGCATGGAGGGTTATACTGCACTGTCCTGCCCAATGGGAAGAGGGAACAAAGTGCAGCTAATCACTTTCCAAAGCCTGTGCCAGAATTATCATACACCTCAAGTGGGACTTTCCTCATACATGTACGTACACTCCTCCTTTCAGCCCTTGGGCTTCAGTTCAAGTCATGGTATTAGAACCAGAGCTGCTGCCACTGATGTCCTACTCTCTAAGGCACTGCTACTACAAAATGTTTACAGACTGATGACTTTTCCCTCTGCGTCCTATGGGCAGAATTGTATAAATGCCATTAGGCTCTTCTCTCCCTTGCACGATGGCAATCCTCAGCTCTAGCTTAGGGAGGGCAGGCCTGAAGTCCCCCTCTGTTAGAGCGGCAGCTGCTTAGGAAGAACAGTTAGAGGGGAGAGGCAGCAGCAAAGAATTAGCTGAACATTCCCACTAGTGCTTATTTTTATCTGAGCCCTACACAAAATGCTTGTTAAGGGCATGTGCGTTAATTCTGGCCCGTGGCCTTCTCTTCAGTAACTTTTTATTTGTCTGGACCACATTGGTGCTGTGAGTGACTGTGATTGTAAAACTAAGTACTGTGGATTTTTCCTCTCTGACCTGAGATATGTCAAGGGCATGCTAGTTTCCTGGCCAAAAGGAAGAATCAGCAGGTGTGGTTGCACGCATGTAAGGATTCCCCAACAATATATAGTCAATGTTAAACCAAAACCTAATATATTCGAAGAACCAAAAGTACCATTCAAACAGGAATGAATCAGTTCCCTAAACTCGGAGGGCTCCAGCCTCTGTAGTCAAACAGCCAAGCTGTAAAGTAGAACCAATTACCAAAAGGAGGTGGAGAGAAAAGCTGTCTTCACTAGAACTAAACTGGTACTTTTACTCATGTTAAACTGACATATACAACATGAAGAATGAGGCCCCTTTCGGTTGCTTGCACATACCCACAGAGTTCAGCCACTAGAAGGCACAGCAGAAATGTTGATGTAACTCTGACACTACTTCATAGTAGACGTCAATTGCAATGGAATTGCTGTTTCAACAGCAGTTGCCTTCTGAAAATGGCACATTGGACATTTAACTATAGAGGGCAGGCTTTTTTTTCTTTTTAAAATCTAGTATCGACATGGCAAGATTCTGTAAGCAGTGCATTAGTCTTGCATTTGTTCTCTGATTCATAATAGAGTTGAGCATGTCAATGAGACTCAAAATATATATATTTTGCAATGAATAAATTCCCCTGTAGAAAAGTTTTATTCTCTTTAACATATGGAGTTGTTCCTAGTATTCCCCCCTCCCCCCGAACTGAATTAGCAGTTGTTTGGCTAGCATGTAGCTTTTGTAGTATATCTGATTTGTTAGAAACCCCCTAAAGTCAAAATTGGCAGCTATATTACCACTTTTAATTACCAGTTATGAAGCAATATCTAACCCCTAAAGCTCTTTAATTTTTGTTTATAAGCCTGCTATAGCTTTCTGCAACTCCCTCTTTAACTCCACCCCCTTCTGCTGAACGAGTACCTACACAATTTGCAAATTATGCCCCCATCCAATCCACTTCCCAACCCTGTGTTATATGCAGTCCCCTCCCCACCCACTCACACTCTCTTGCATTCTAATTACTGTCTTAAGTCAGTGATTTTGCTAAACCAAGATGTGCCATGTGAAGATGAAGGCCTCTAGTGCTCTCTCTGATACACCAGTGTGCGGATTACCCCTGCACCAGAATTCAACCAGCTAGGGGAGGAGCTGGTCTGCCCAGGCCACTTATTAGGCTAGTAAACTGAAAGAGGGGAAAATGAAATTAGAGAAAAGAGACAGGCTGTGGCACAAGGAAACTTGGCATCCCCCCTAGCATCACTCTGAGGTGGTATTTTTTAAATAAATGAGATTGTTCTTAAAATAAAATTAGACATTTGTGACCAAGTGTGTGTCTTTCTCTTTGAGTGTCTTATTAGTGTATTGGATTTGGCTATTGCAGAGCACATTCACACACTAAACGCCAACAGTTTACATTAAAACGTTCACTGAAAACTATCTATTCCTTCCCCCTTTGATTACTTAAAAGTGACAATGGATTTTCTTCCATCTTTGCAACAAAATGAGAAATTTCAATGCAAAGGGCAACTGCTTGAGAAGGATATAAGCGAGTCGAGAACACGGTTCAGGTAGCACTTCTATTCTGAGCTCACTAGGTTCAGCACACTTTAAGATGTGCCTTTACCCAACAAACCAAAAACCCTGCCTGTAACTAAACTCTTTACTGGCTTACAGTGAAACAAAAGCATAAACAAAATAAAAGCACTTCTGCACTTTTCTTTCCCCATCTCTAAGAGGAATAACGCTTATTTCCCGCTCAGTAGTCATAGGGATAAATGATTATAGAGCATGTTGAGTTCAGGGCTGTTTGTGTGTTTAGCCCCAACTCATGTGTTTGGTTCTATACAAGACATAAAATGAAGACAGCTCCTGGGCCCAAGCTCTGTTAGTTGTAGGAACTTTTCTGTTTTCTGCTTTGTGGATGTACAGCCACAACCAGACGGACAGTCTACGTTCAACCACCCAGTCCTACAGCCAAATTTTGACTGCTACAGGCAAGTAGTTGTGGGAGGAAGGCACACTTTCAATGAGGGGTTTCCCTCCCTCTCATTCGCCCCAGGTAGCACCCCATTTCCTGAATGTTTTGACATACGGTGACTGGCTGAAGGTAGTTTCGTACTTCAGTGCTTTGTTGTAAGTTCTAGGGGAAAGTGGCCTGGGGTGAAAAATCAAAGGAAGCATGACATTCTAGAGCCTATAATCATTTCAGTGTGAGCATCTTCTGAAAGTGTATTATTCCTTTAATTAAAAAAGCAAATTAGAAAAGAACTACATACAAACATTTACAAAAATATATCAGAATATTGGCTGCATAGTCAGAAGGTGCAATGTGGAGTATGAGCTACTCAAACCTTTCATTTGAAAAGCCAATGTATACATTGTAAAAACAAAATACTTGAAATTGTTCAGATGTAATTAGCATGGGCTGAAGAAAATCAGAAAAATCAATTGGTCATCTCTGGAATGGAAAAATGTTTCATGGAAACACAAGACATAAGGTTACATCTTGTTCTCTGACATGTGCAATTAGCAAGGTAGACAGGTAGCAGTCCTGTATGATCTCAAAAGAGGAGAGGGGAAAAAAGGCAGTTTGACTAGGAGGCTTTTACGCCTCAAAAAGCCATTCCCTGGTCGGCTGAGTTGAACAAACTGCCACAGTGCATGGAGTTATCTCCAGCTTTAAACAGTTTACTTCTCATATAGTATAGAGGAGGAAATCCTATCTAGCCCATCCCCCAGGGGCCAATGCTGGATTGTTCACTACAAAGAGTGTTCTCCAAGTTTGTTAAAACCAGTTTTGAAACGTCTCCATGGATGGAGTTTCCATCACTACTTGTGGGAGTCTACTTCATAGTCCACTCCTAGGAAGCGTTTCTCAGGGTTTAACCTGAACTGCCTTTGTTCAAATTTATGTTAATACTAGTTACATCTCCAGGGATCATTTTACATTGGTTTAACTCTAGCATCTCTCATTTGTTTGTTATAATCCCCATCCTTAGGCACCATCTGTTCAAGCTATGCTTAACTACTTAATTTTTTTCCCCAAACAGTCTTTCAGACCCTGAATTTTGTTTACTGCTCTTCTCACATCTCCAATTTGAAATCTTCTTGATATTGAGATACCCAGAAATGGGCACGATATTCTGGAATATAGAAAACACAGTTCCTCCCAGATCTATGATGTGAAGAAAGCATGCAGTCCCAGAGCACATTCTTTTTTTCTGCTGTAATTGCACTGCAAGCTCCTATCCCATTTTCTGTCCATCAAGCTTATGTTTCTTTTGGTGTTGCTGCTTTTCAAATGTATTCCATTCATCATGGATTGAGGGGAAAGCACCAAAGAGACAAACTATCCACTTTTAAAAATGTTCATCCCAATTATTGCTCAGGCATCCTGCTTCACTGCTTAATGGCCAAGCAACATGTGTAATGCACTAGAAAATCCCTGCACCTAGGTACTAACACAAGTGGGTTTATTCAGATCTGTCACCACTAGTTGTGATCTGAGGTGTAAGTTATTTACTACAGCATTAACAATAAAGTTTAACTATTAAACTCTGATATCAGAATCAGAGTCTTTACCCCCTCCTCTCTAACCATGACTTTGGTCCTCTGCAACAAGCCAGAGTGATGGTGTGACAGGCATCCTGAGAGATACAGCCTGATGGACAACAATGTGCCTCTATTTAGTTCACAATAGATGTCTTATGGAGTAACAGGTTTAGTACCAATTTCTCCACAGAATATGCAGGGGACTAATATTCCTGTCAACTTCCTCCATTCTGAGATAGATTGGGAGGCAACAGTTGTGCTCTAAGACGTATATGTAGGTGGACCATATGGTATCCACTTGGCAAGTCTGCCTCCTAGTGGATGCATTAGTGAGAGATTTCCCACTGATGAGAACATTGGACACTTGCATTGCAAGGATGAGGAGATTGCTTGAAGAAGAGTGCTGAAGTTATTCACAATACCACCCTCCACCTCTTATTTTTCAAATGGGATGGTCCTGGAAAGAAAGTCTAAGTGTCCTCTGCAGAATGGCCTGTGTCCATCATCCCTCTCATGTGCTCCCAGCTAGATTTCTGATGAATTTCCTGGAAAAGCAGCTTCTGTTGGAGGCTCTTTAGACTGTCCAAGATCTCTGGAGAGAGGTACTGAGGAGGCAGCTTGTTTTCCTGTTCCCGGTCCTCCTCTTCCTCTTCCTCCTCCTCCTCCTCCTCCTCCACTGGATCATCAGAAAGCAAAGGGGAACATCTGGAGATGTAGCCCTGGTCTGATTGCACTGACTGTCTCTGATCTTTGCATGGGTTATTGAAGACTATCTGTTGCTGCTGCTGCTCTTCAGCATCTTCTTGGCAGAGAGATAGCTCAGAAGGAATGACACTTTGCTGGTACAGAGAGTACATTAACCCCTCCAGCTGCTGCCTCAATTCATCTGGGAGATGGTTTGCAGATCTCTGGTTGTCTGATGATGGGACATCAAAATCATCACAAAGGATGATGCTGTTCCTCATGGGGACACTAGTCTCCAGCAGTGGGATTCCTTCCATCCAATCCGTGTTGGTCAGCACCTGATGACTTGTTGCATTTTTACCTTCTGGAAGAGAGATTGGCTCCACCGTGTGAACTGGAGGTGTCTCATCAGCAGGGATCATCAGGGTCTGGACAGTTGGATCCCCCTGTGGATTAAACTGAGGCTGCAGTTTAAAACTTTCACCCTCATCTTCATTCATGTGGACGATAACTGCGCAACAGTCCTTGGGTTCAGGCTCTTTAACATGCAGATGCTGTTTCATAATTACCCCTTCAGCCAGCATTAATTCTTCTGGTACTTCCCTGTCCAGAGACTGCAGGTCCTCATCTTCTGAGCACTTGTTCTCTCTTTCAAACCAGTCAGGGTGCTCTGCCTGCCATTTCTGGAATTTCTGTATTGCCTCTTTCAACTGACAGCCACTGGAGTTTTCAGCATAGTTTTCAGCAGTGATCTCTTGGATTTGATGGATCCGCCCTGGTTCGAACTTCTCCATATCCTGGATCAGGAAGTAAATGTCCTCAAATCTGTCCATCAGCTGGTACTTGGATGTGACATTAAATGGGTCAGGAATATCCTTATCCTCGCTTATGCCCTCAAAATAGCAGACTAAATACATGCCAAAACAAGCTGGCTTCTTGAAATCTGGCAGGATCAAATTCAAGGCTGGAGTGAACATGTCTCCATTAGGCTGCCATTGATCTTGTTTGAGAGAGACAGCTGTTCCCTCCTTCCCAAGCATAGCCTGCCACTTGGCCCGGGTGCCCCGAGAACACAAAATGATGATCTTCGAAGAGAGCTCTTCCATTTCCTTCTTCTGTCGAGTAAGCCAAGGTAAGGCCCCAATCTCTGAAATTTGATGCGTTTCCAGCAGGTCCAGGACTACCTCAGTACCACAGACTCTGATCAAGAACTGGGCAAACTTCAGCACCACGTCTACATAGAGTTGGTGGTCAGAAGAGTACACAATCCAAACCTTCCGGGACCTCAGGGGTGGTCTAGACAGCTCTTGAGACATCAGCTCTGAAAGAAAGTAAAAAAAAACACAATTGTGCATTCCAACATTTGCTGAAGCAGTATCTGGGTAATCCAGAAGCAATTAACTGACCACGGATACAACACATAGATAACTACAATATGGTCAGAGCCAACCTCCACAAAGCCAGAGACATGGACACTTCTGACATAGCCCCTCCTCCCTCTCCTGATGTTCTTCTACAAGCGAAAAAAGAGCTTCCTCTCAGCTACCATTTTACTGTAGTGAAAAAGCCAGGCAACTCTAAAAGCATGCCTCAGACCCACAAGGAAAAGCTCAGCTCCCTGTCCTGACAGGATCCTCAAGCAATCAAACTTAGTTCTAGGAGACACAGATGGACAATGCAGTCACACACTATTCTCATCTCATTTGTAGAACCATAGTTTCTAAAGGATTTCATTTTCTAAAGCAGCAACCCCCTCTGTGAATGCAAAAGCTTCACATCTGGGTTCACACCAAAGCTGCTGGTGGCCCATAAATCACTTTTGGTTAAAGAGAACAGCTTTAAGGTTGCAGAGCAATATTTTGGTATCAAACATCAAGAGCAAAATAATCCCAATACGGGTCCCCAAAGGACAGTTAAGGTAGGTTCCTAGAATGTGCAGCATGAAGGGGCGTTCGTGTGACCTTACAGGCTCTCCTGCAGCACAGAAAGGATCTCTTACCATGGTGTATGCTGCTGCTGCTGCATTTCCGATGCTGGAAGCCTGAGAGAGGGAAAAAATAAATTGTCAAATCTAAAGACATTTAAATTATGTTTTTAGAATGAGCGTGCCCTTCAAAGACCAGGTTAGGAGTCAGAGACCAAACACGTTCTGGAGGGGGATCTCTGATAGCGCCTTTCATTAGGTTAGCTGACTGAAGAGATGAAGTCTCTTCCATAGCCAGCTACACAGTTTACCTCACTGCATCTCTCCCCTAGAGAGCAGAGGAGCTGCACCCAAAGTCAGTCATCTTCTCCTCCCTTACTCATCCAGTTCTCTGTCTGGAAAAGGAAAACACACTTGCCAAATCTAGCTCCTTCAGAAACAGAAGAACTGTAACTGCCAACCTATCTTCACATCACAACTATGTTACCCATATTAAATTGGAGCGAGGGTTAAACTTCATTTTCAGAATATTTGTCATCACTGCTCTCCTCCCAGACAAAAATAGTCATCATAGGGAGTTGTGTTGCATCATTGTGACAAGTGCTGACTGGTTAGCACAAGGGACTAGAAACGAGAAGACCTCAGTTCTAGACCCAGCTCTACCACTTGCTCACTGTTTCGCCCTGGACAAGTCACAATCTTTGTAAAGGACTTTGAGATCTTTGGAAAGTGCTACATAAATGAAAAATATTTCAGCAGAACTTGTTTCTACAGAGCCCTCAAGAGCTCATATCATCAATAGTTTGGATAAATGGCAAATTTCAGTTCTGCAGGGCTCCCATGTTACAGAGGAGTAGAACTGGAGAAGCAGCTCTGCAGAAACTTAGCTTCTCCTTCGAGTGGTTGCTCATATCCATTCCACTTAGGTGTGCGCGCCCTCGTGCACGGCCAATCGGAGAACTTTTACTAGCAGCCCCTGCAGGGGCCGGTCCAGCGACCCCGTAGTGTCGCCGCCCTGCGGCGGCTCAACGGTCGCTGCCGGCCCCTCCCTCTTCAGTCTCTTCTTTCCGCCCGTGACGGTCGGTCGAGAACTAACCCCTGCTCTTCTCAGTTTGTTGTTTCGCCTTAAAAAGTGAGTATTTAGTTAGTAGTTCGCCTTGAACTAAGTTAGTTTTACAGTTAGAAAGGGTTTTTATAGTTAGTTAGGGAGCCTGCGGGCTCAGACGCCCGCGGCCATGCCCGGCGCGTCGGGCTTCAAGCCATGCGCTAGCTGCGGGAAGGCTTTCCCAGCTAGCGACCCCCACGACAGTTGCTTGCGGTGTCTGGGGGAAGAACATCGGCGAGACCGATGTAAAATCTGTAAGTCCTTCAAGCCTCGGACACAAAAGGACCGAGAGGTGAGGCTGAAGGCATTCCTCATGGAGACCGCGCTTAGTCCGGCGTCCGAGCCCACGCGGTCCACCTTGGCACCGAGTGTATCCTCGGTGCGGAGTGCACCTCCGGCACCGGGGGGCCACGGTGCCGAAGAAAAAGAAGAAGAAGCGGCACTCGCCTGTGGAGAGCTCCCCCGCACCGCAGGAGCGGCCGGGGTCAAGCACAGAGGTGCGCTCCCTGGACCGGCCCCCGACCCCAGCACCGGGCCCGACTCCAACCAAGGAGGTCTCTCCGACTCGCGTGAGCGAGGGACCTGCCTTGCAGACTCCGTCGACACCAGAGGCTTACGAGGCGGCACGAGTCCTGATGACCTTGCCCACGCCTCCAGCACCCTCTCGCATGAGGGCCCCAGAGTCTGCTTCCCGGGGCAAACCCGCACCGGGTGTCCCCGAAGGGTGGGCGGCATTGGCACCGGATGTCCAGCCGCCCATCATGGCCATCACCCGGCACCGAAGGCCCGAGCCCAGAGACTCTTCCCCTTCGTCGCCGGAAGGCCCACATCAACGCTCCCGCCGCCGCTTCAGCTCGAGTTCCAGTTCGAGCCCGGCACCGAGCCGGGGCTCCCGTCACCACTCTCCGGCACCGAGGAAAAGACGACGGAGATCCTCCCGGCGCAGATCACCATCTTCATCCTCGGCGGCGTCCCGTAGGCGAGGCAGGCGTCATCGCTCCGAGTCGCGGAGCACCTCCTCTCGGCACCGCCGTCGCCTCCCCCGCACCCCTGGCTCGGGATCCCGGACCCGCCGCCAGGAGCGAGAACCCTCACCGGCACCGCAACCGGCACCGCAACAACCGGCACCGCCGCCCCCGGCACCGCAGACCTCGGTGCCGCACCCGGCACCGCAGACCCCGGTGCCGCAGGTACCTCTCCCCATGGTACCGGCACCGCCGACAGCAGCGCTGGAATTGCCCTCGGCACCGGCGCTGCCTCTGACCTGGCCCCAAGGACCTTGGCAGTGGCCAATGTGGGCCCAATGGGCGGCTCAGATGGGGCAGGGAACTATGCCGGCCCCTGCCTCGGTCACCCACTCCATACAGGCACCCTCTGTGCATGAAGGTGACCAATCCCTCTCCTCACAAGAGGAGGACCCTGGGGAGGGCCCTTCCTCAGGACCACCCCACCCCTCGTACTCCTCATCCCCAGACGAGGCGGTCACAAGGGACCAAGGGGCCCCACTCATTGATTTTAAGGCCCACCAGGAACTCCTGAAACGGGTGGCCTCGAACCTGGACTTACAGGTCAAGGTTCTGGAGGAGGAGGTGGATCCCCTCTTCGGCCGGGTGGGCACCCAAGGCCCTTCTAGAGTTGCCCTCCCTCTCCACGACAGGGTCCTACGCCTGGCCGATGCCGTATGGCAGACCCCTGCCTCGGTCGCCCCCACGTCTAAGGGCGCCGAGAAGAAGTATTATGTGCCAGCCGAGGGGCACGAATACTTATACGCGCACCCTGCCGCTGGCACCCTAGTGGTAGAGGCTGCCAACCAAAAGGACAGGCAGGGTGCACAGAGCGCCACCCCAAAAAACAAGGAAGGTAGGAGACTAGACCTCTATGGCAGGAAGGTCTACTCCACAGGGGCGCTCCAGCTCAGGATAGCCAACCATCAGGCTCTCCTGGGCAAGTACAATCTGAACCTATGGGACTCCCTGAAAAGGTTCTCAGAGTCCCTGCCGCCAGACCAGGCCGCCGATTTTGCCATGGTCTTAGAGGAAGGGGTGACAGTGGCCAGTGCAGCCTTACAAATTGCCTCTGACGCTGCAGACACTGCCAGCAGGGCTATGGCCTCCGCTGTCGCTATGCGGCGGGCAGCCTGGCTGCAGTCGACTGAACTGTCTCAAGAGGTGCAGCACTCCATACAAGACCTGCCGTTCACTAAAGCTGCCCTCTTCTCAGAAAAGACGGACGAGAAGCTGCACACCTTAAAGGACTCAAGGACCACGCTACGCTCCTTGGGCCTTTACACACCCCAGGCGGCAAGGCTGCAGACGCGCCAGCAGCCACACCAAATCCCCCAGCGGCAACAGCAGCAGGCTAGGCTGCAGCCTAGACCCTACCCCCCCTCCAGGGGTAGGGACAGAAACAGGGGCGCAGGGCGGCGCGACCAAACCGCGACCCCCTCGTCCTCCTTCAAAGGCCCCTCCCGGGGACCTAAGGGCAAAAGACAATTTTGACATTGTGCCCAAGGGTGGTTCCCTTCCCTGTTCCTTGGGCCACCCCCTGCCTTTCCGGGACAGGCTAAGACCGTACCTCAGCCTGTGGCGGGAGATTACATCGGACCAATGGGTCCTCAGCACCATTCGCTGGGGCTATGCCCTCCAACTACAGACTACCCCCCCCACTCCCCCCCCATCCCTTTTCAGGGACCCCTCTCACGAGCATGTACTCCGTCAGGAGGTTCTCACCCTACTTCTCAAAGGCGCGATAGAAGTGGTTCCACCACTCGAGGTGGGGAGGGGATTCTACTCCAGGTATTTCCTTGTCCCCAAGGCAAAAGGAGGCCTCAGACCTATACTAGACCTGCGCAGATTCAACAGGTGCATAGAAAAGCGGAAATTCCGCATGGTCTCCCTTGCATCCATCATCCCAATATTGAACCCAGGGGATTGGTTCGCCGCCCTAGATCTGAAGGATGCGTACTTCCACGTCTCCATCCTTCCAGCCCACAGAAAATTCCTAAGGTTTACGGTAGCTGGTGGCCATTACCAGTTCACGGTCCTTCCCTTTGGCCTGGCCTCATCCCCCAGGGTGTTCACAAAGTGCATGACAGTGGTGGCAGCCTCCCTGAGGCGCAAGGGAGTCCAGATCTTCCCATACCTGGACGATTGGCTAATAAAGGGCAAGACCAAGTCGCAGGTACGCGAGGCGGTCTCTCTCGCCCAAACTACCTGCCATACCCTGGGACTGCTCATAAACGAGCAGAAGTCAACTCTACACCCGGTACAGGTCATAGAGTTCATAGGGGCCCGCCTGGACTCGATACGAGCAAAAGCCTCCCTCCCACGCTCGAGGTTCGAGGCCATGTCAGCGATAATATCGCAGCTCCAAGGGTGCCCCACGACAACAGCCAGGCAGTGCCTACGGCTGCTAGGCCACATGGCCTCCTGCACCTATGTAGTGGAGCTGGCCCGCCTCAGGCTCAGGCCCCTCCAGAGCTGGTTAAAGAAAGTCTACATGCCCAACAGGCATGCCCTGAACAGGGTGGTAACAGTCCCCCCTGCGGTTCTGGGTTCGTTGAACTGGTGGATGGACCCCAGAATCGTGTTGAAGGGAATTCCCTTCAAGGCCCCCACCCCCTCGGTCACCCTGATCACGGACGCTTCAGACCGGGGATGGGGAGCCCATATCACTGGTGGTCTGACCACTCAGGGCCTCTGGTCCCGGAGGGAAACTGCCCTACATATCAATGTAAAGGAACTAAGGGCAGTAAGACTGGCTTGCAAAGTGTTTCGCCATGCTTTATTCGGGAAAATGGTTCAGGTGTTGACAGACAATACCACTGCGATGTACTATATCAACAAACAGGGGGGCGCGCACTCCTCACTACTGTGTCAAGAGGCGCTTCGACTTTGGGACCTAGCAGTGAGACGCAACTTCTGTTTAACCGCCTCTCACCTCCTGGGGGTCAGGAACGACGAGGCAGATCGCCTCAGCAGGTCGTTTCTCCCCCAACACGACTGGTCTCTTCACCCGGAGGTGGTCGACATGATCTTCCGCGAGTGGGGTGTTCCCCGCCTGGATCTGTTCGCATCAGCCTGGAACGCGAAGTGCCCCAGGTTCTGCTCGCTCAGGGGTCGCGAGCCGGGCTCCGTCTCCGACGCGTTCCTGATCGACTGGACGGGGAGCCTCCTGTATGCGTTTCCCCCCCTCCCGCTCCTGCCCAGGGTCCTCTTGAAAATCAAGAGGGACGGAGCGGACATCATCCTGATCGCCCCATCGTGGCCGAGACAGTATTGGTTTTGCCTGCTCCAGGACCTATCGGTTGCTCCCCCGATCGAGCTACCGAAGAGACCGGACCTTCTCTCTCAGGACAACGGTCGGCTACTGCACCCCAACCTGGAATCCCTACACTTGACGGCCTGGAGGCTCTCTGGCTAACGGAGGAGGAGAGAACCTGCTCGGAGCAGGTCCAGCGTGTGCTACTGGGAAGCAGGAGGCCCTCCACCCAGAGTGCATACAAGGCCAAGTGGAGGAGGTTCACCTGCTGGTCGGAATCGCGGGGCATAACCCCCGGTACGTCTTCCGTGCAGGCGGTCCTGGACTACCTGCTGCAGCTCAAACAACAAGGGTTGGCGCTGGCTTCCCTAAGGGTCCACTTGGCAGCCATTTCGGCGTTCCACCAGCCGGTGGAGGGGAGGTCTCTTTTCTCTCACCCCATGTCGGTGAGGTTCCTCAGGGGAATCGAGAGGCTGTACCCGCAGGTCCGTGACCCGGTGCCTCCCTGGGACCTGAACCTAGTCCTTGACAGACTGACGGGGCCCCCCTTTGAGCCCTTGGCCACTTGCCCCCTACGGGTCTTGTCTTGGAAAGTAGCCTTCCTTGTGGCCATCACCTCAGCCAGGAGGGTGTCCGAGTTGAGGGCCCTGACCTCGGAACGCCCCTATACGGTGTTCTTCCGGGATAAGGTGCAGCTTAGGCCTCACCCAGCTTTTCTACCTAAAGTAGTCTCCAGGTTTCATTGTAACCAAGATATTTTCCTCCCTGTGTTTCTTCCAAAACCGCACGGGTCCGAGGACGAAAGGAGGCTACACACCCTCGACGTGAGGAGGGCTCTGGCGTTCTACCTCGATAGAACCAAGCCGCTCCGCAAGACCACTCAACTCTTCGTCGCGGTGGCAGAGAGAATGAGAGGCTCCCCAGTGTCATCACAGGGCATCGCCAAGTGGATCACCGCCTGTATCTGGCTGTGCTACGAGAGTGCGGGTGTCCAGCTCCCCGGACCGGTGACAGCGCACTCGACAAGGGCCCAGGCCGCGTCGGCGGCCTTCCTGGAGAGGGTTCCCCTGGAAGACATCTGCAAGGCTGCCACTTGGTCGTCCGTACACACCTTTGCCACGCACTACGCTATCGTCCAGCAGGCCAGGGACGATGCCCGCGTGGGCAGGGCAGTGCTGGGAACAGCCCGTCGATGACTCCTACCCGCCTCCAGGTAAGGCTTGTTATTCACCTAAGTGGAATGCATATGAGCAACCACTCGAAGGAGAAAACATAGTTACTTACCAGTAACTGTTGTTCTTCGAGATGTGTTGCTCATATCCATTCCACACCCACCCTCCGTCCCCGCTGTCGGAGTCGGCAGAAAGAAGGGACTGAAGAGGGAGGGGCCGGCAGCGACCGTTGAGCCGCCGCAGGGCGGCGACACTACGGGGTCGCTGGACCGGCCCCTGCAGGGGCTGCTAGTAAAAGTTCTCCGATTGGCCGTGCACGAGGGCGCGCACACCTAAGTGGAATGGATATGAGCAACACATCTCGAAGAACAACAGTTACTGGTAAGTAACTATGTTTTCAGTCCTGTGAGAACATAGAAAATACGCAGGATGGAACAGGAAAGCCCCAATTCTCTGGAGTTAGATTCGCCAAGAATGGAACCTCAGTCCGTGGAACCCGAGGAGACGTAACAGACCTTCCTTCAGTTAATTGGATGTTTGGAAAAAGTTAGGGTTGCTTTGTGTTAGGCTATTACATGAGCTCTGTGACACAGGCTGAAGGAAAAAGTTTGTACTGGCCGTTCTGTGCTGGCAGAGCATCACACAGGGATTCAGGCAAGGAAATGAAGAGAGATGAGGGAGTGGCAAAGTGTGCCTCTGAGTCCTTCACTCCCCAACTGACATTGTTCTTACCTACTTGTCTTCGGGTCATGTAAATAGCACCAGCGATGATTGGTCCGACCAGTAAAATGCAGATGCCAATGACACACCAGTATTGCCACATAACTGGATCATCTATGGCACAATAAGAATAGATGAGACACAGTTTTACATGGCCAAGGAGTCGCTTCCAGCGACAAAATGCTGTCCTGAATACCAGAAGTCAGCTGGATAGCAGCACCCTGCCCCACAAATACTAGGAAGTAGGAAACCCACTAATTCCTCATGATAGCACCACAGTAGTGACACTGCGATTATGGCTGAATGCTTAAACTCCTATTTTTAGATGCTTAACTTTCTGAATTTTTTAAGAAGTCAGTTGGGATGAAGAGTCTTATGTTTGCTCACCCCGAAGGAAATTCTTTTGGAAACTTGGGAAAAATTTCATTTAGTTGCTTGAGCTATTCCAGCCTGCTTAAGAGGGTTTTAATCACTAGACACGACAAGCCAAACTCTACACACACATATATATAAATGTATATGACAATATACCCATGTCCACACCTTACACATGACTAATAGTTTTTATGTAAGGCATGTCTCAAGGCATCATTTGAAAATTCATAATTAGCTGATCAGTATTGTCCTGATAAAATGCGTGGCAACAGTGAAAATTATAAGATTCCATTGTGTGGTGTCATTAACGCATGTTCTAAACAGCAGTTGGCAAATAGGTCTGTCTTAAACAACAGAACGTGTGTTTTGCTTAATTTGTATTTAAGCAGTAAACAGAATCATGAAGCAGGAATGGAAACAAAAGAAGCTCCAACAGGTGAGGAAAAAGTAGCAGGGAACATCCTTCCACATAGACCTTTTGTCTCCTGTTATCCAGCTGGAAACGTTTTTCAAGAGGGGGTCTGAAACTATAAAAACAAAAGGCAAACAGGTCCACCCACTCCCTTCCTAGCACCTGAAGTGACAAAGGAAGCATTCACTGGATTCTGGGCAAAGGGATCCTCATCTAAGAAGTCTGGTCAGTAAGACTAGGGTGTGAAAACTTTACTTTGAATTTAACATATTTTGTTAAAGTAGGCACCAGTTGCATTTTGTCTTTATTTTTCTTGTAACCATTTCTGACTTATGCCTCATTACTTGTGCTCACTTAAAATCTCTCTTTGCAGTTAATAAACTTGTTTTATCTAATCCAGTTGTTTCAACTGAAGTGTCTTGGAAACTCCATTTGGGGAGGCAAGTTATGTGTGTATTATACCTTTTAAAGAAATAACAGACTTCAGATACAAATTATGCTGTCCAGGAGAGGATGAGGCAGAAGAGGACTTACATTTCTGGGGGAAAATTTAAGACTGGAAGTGTGTTGGGGTCACCTTGCAGCATAATCAAGGCTGATGAGAGGCAGAGTGTAACCCAAGTGTGGCTGGCAGGCTACCATTACATACAGACACACGGGTGTGGCTTGTGGGCTGGAAGGCTGTTTATGAGCTACTTCAGCAAGGCATTTAAGGCACCTGATGTTGCTAGCCAGGGGTGACAGTTGCTCATTAGTCTGGATTGTCCCCTGGTATGTCAAAGCTGCTTTTACCGTGTAAATTCAAACTTTGGAGCAAAACAGAATGTAAGTCCCGCTCCCAACATATTGCTTTTAAGAGACATACTTCTAAATAAGTAGTTTCTCTCATAAAAGATCCACATTGTATACAAGCTTTCCCTTTTAATACAGAATAAGGCAGCTTTTTTAGATTTCTGCATTCTAGAGTTGGAGGCCTAGCTTGGTCTGAATTGCCTGACCACTGGTAAGTTGCTTGACCACAGTTTGAGGCCTAGCCTCAAGCAGCCTGGTTGCTTTTTAAAATTGGCAGAGACCAATAGAGTGCTGAGTAACCTTGTGGTATCACATTTTCTGCACCTCATAGCAAATAGTGAATAGTATGGATTTTAGTTTGTTAGTTTACAGTTGCTTATAGATAAAGATGAACACGGACAAGAATTCATACATTTTATATTAAGGCATGTTCTTTTCCACTGCCTCTTCCACTGCCAGATGTTATTTTGCTCCAGTTATAATGGTAACAACATAAATATGTCGTTAGAATTAACAATGAAGTCTAGAGAAAGTGAAGGACATAAGAACATCACCCAAGATAAGCTAATGAAAGGACTATGTGTACAGAAAAGTATAAAAAGCCACAACCCAGGCAAGAAGGCACGCATAATTGCTGCCTGATTTTACAAGAGATGCTGCTGGCCTGATCCTCTGGCAGGTCTCCTGAAGTAAGCCTTACTGTATACAGCCTCTTTAGTGAACATGTACCTCTTTGGATCGAGTGAGCATGATATGTTGTAGATAATTGTTGGGTTTGTATTGAACTAAGAAATCCTTACACATTAAACCTTACTGATCTGCAAATCAGGTGCACCGTGTCTCACGGATAACTTCACACTGATCCGAAAGAATGCCCCGCAACCGACTGAACACATCTAAAGCCGGTGGCAGACTGACTACTTGGAATAATCCCACACCTTGTGTGTGCTGTCTCACATGCAAGCAAAGTAAGTTTATGATTCTGTATTACATGGAGAGGGAAATCGCCACAAAGAAAGATTTCAAGAGGAATAGGAATGAGTTATTGGTTTACCTGCAGAAGTTGCAGCTGCAAAGGAATCAAATACAGAACAAAGTTAGATCAAGGCTCGATATTACCTATAAAATAATGCAAATCTTAGATAGAGGAAAGGAGTCCTCACTTGGAGCAGCTGAGGGACATGGGATGATGGCTGAATGTCTCAGACAGTCGGTGCCACAGCTGGCAAAGAATGGTTGGATCTGGAGTTGAAACAAATCAGGAAAGCAGAAAACAGTTCTGGAAGTAACTCTGTGCCTAACTTTACGCTGTCCCCCACTGCAACGATTACAATCCTAATTTCTCTCCAAGATGTTAAAGAATTGAGGATTCTGGGACTACTGTATATACACAGACAGGAACTGGTCTTTAAGGGTGAGTACAGCTGTGTCAGTCCCAGTCTCCCTCAGAAGTGATTAGTATGGGAGAAATGACACATGGACAAACTACTGTCTATACAGACTTCATCTAAATGTAAAGATATTTTTTCAGAAGTGGACATAATATTGATATTTGGGCAATTAGAGATTAGTCACGGACAGAGCTCCATGTTGTACTAACAGCTTAATATTCACAGATTGTTCACCAGCCCCTCTCCTACACTGAGTGAAAAGAATTGAGATCCTACCTGTACTTCGTATCTGCAACAGGCATTTAAGGGTTTTTTGATTTTGACAGTGACATTCACACGGAGCTGTAGTCCACTCTGCAGAGACCAACAAACAAAAGAATTACAAGGGAAGAAGAAAATTGCATAAAGTTCTCAAGAAGGGAGGGGAAATGTGACCCACATACTCCCATTGCTTCCGTTCTCAAGATGTTATGGTGCTAGGCAGAGGGAGAGTTTGTAAGAGACTTTAATAGGAGCAGAGATCAGCCATAGGGCAGCCCTACAGAAGAATAATATACTGAGGGTCTCTCAGCACAGTGGGACATACATGTTATAATAATTTATTCAATTAAGGGAGTATTAAGTAGAGATGGGCAAACAACATTTTGTTTCCTGGCAATTCTGAAAAAAAAAAAAAGAAAAGAAAAGAAAAAATGGTTTCAGGTCAAATAAAACATTTTATTTTGATTTGAGCATTTTTTTAATGTTTATTTTAAAATAAAATTATCGGACGTTTCAAAATAAATAATTTTGAATAAAAAAATCAAAAACATTTTGTATAGAAAACATCAAAACATGATGTTTAGATTTTTTAAAAAAACTTGAAACAATTCAAAATTGACACAATTGACATGCTTTGTTATTGTCAAGTTTGAAATTCTGTGGTGAAAAATGCAGTCAAAATATTGCCCAGCTCTGGTATTAAGATTGTGTGGTTAAGTGCTCAAGTCAGACTCCCAAAGTTAAAATGGTACTAAACAACCTTAATGTGTTTACTAAAGTTATTTAATATGCAAAGATTAAACATTTAATGTGCATACTTTTGTTTCATTTCAAACTAAATACAGCTGTCTTTGCACTACTATTTGGGGCATTAGAACAGGCAAGTGATTGATATATATGGTCTGTGGACTATGACTGATATCTTTGGGGACAATATCCCTTATGACAAATGGCAGGGCCTTTTTGTTTCTAAATTGTGCCTTATACATCTGCCAGATATCTTTAGCTGTATGTGCCACATTAGTGACCCTACACTAAAAGTAAGAGGGATACTGGGGATGGAAGAAATAGGACAGACTGGCCAGTCTACACATACACAATTGCTAGATACAACCTTGCTGTGGGGATGGGAACTAGTGTAAATTTTCAGGGAGTATTTTTCTCAAGTTCCCCAGGACAGGCAGACTCAAGCACCACTATTTGGGGTTCTTCTTTTAAGAGTTAGGCTTCACAGACTATAAAGCCAAAAGGGGCCACTGACCATTTAGTTTGATCTGCTGTGTAACACAGGAACAGAACTTCTCTGAATTCATTCCTAATAGAACTAAAGCATATCTTTTAGAAAAAAACATGCAACTTCGATTTAAATAACTGCCAGTGATGGAGAATCCACCACAAACATTGGTAAATTGTCCCAGGGGTTAATTACCCTCACTGTTAAAAATTTGCAACTTGTTTCTTGTTTGAATTTGTCTAGCCTCAACTTCCAACCATTGGATCTTTGTCTGCTAGACTGAAGAGCCCTCTTAAATTTTTATTCCCCATACAGGTACTTCTAGAGTGATCAAGCCCCCCTTAATCTCTTTATTAAACTGAACAGGTTGAGCTACTTGAGTCCTCAATGTAAGGCATATTTTCTAATCCTTTAATTATTCTTGTGGCTCTTCTCTGAAACTTGATCCTTCACTCCCCAGCCCTCTAGGAGTAAAATGCCACAAGTAAATGCAAAAGAAATTCACAAAAATAGTTCTTAGGAAATAACCGCTCAGTTGTATTCATGAGCTCTCCCTGGGTTGGGGCTTCTGCTGATTGTTGAGCCAATGTGGAAAAGGGGTTTTGGTTTGTGTCAGCAGAGATTCAAGAGGGAAGGTGCTTACCTCAGAAGTATCATGTGTGGTCCCCATACATTTATTCTTCTCATCTGAGAAACTAGTCACATGGATCCGGTATTGGGCTGACTCCACTCCAGGGCTAAAACTCACCAACAGGGAATTGACATCTAGAGTTTTGCCATCAATATTGGGCTCCCACAGGCTGCCTACAAGTAGTACAAATATCGCAGAATTCAAAAACTTTCAGAAGCACTCAAAGAAGGCCACCCTCAAGTCCCACTTCTGTAACAGACTGAGACAAACCCACTTTACCTGTCTGTATACATGGCATGGTTCTTTTCATCACAGAATCCCTGCAGTCTGCAGCAAAAAGACATGTTGTTAGAGCTTTGCACAGAAATGCTGCACTTAAATTCAGAACGTTGGATACGCATTTTCTCATTAGAAATCAGACAATTTTTAGCTCACTTTAGAAGGGTGGAGTCCTTGGTTTCAGTGCAACCATCACCAAAATAATTAGACACTAAACAATTCTGTCTTAAGTGTGGACTATCTTCTCAATTCAGGTCATGTTTTTATGGACCATTCTAGGACAAAGCTTTCTAATGGGAAAGGACTATTCTGTAGCCTTTGCTGAGGGAAGGTGTGTGCAAAGAGGGAGGTGGGTACTAAGCTTAAAGAGGTGAGTTATGATTTCCTACTGATCTCTGGAAGTAGAGAGGTTCACAGTCACAGACCCCTCCACCAAAGATGTCCTGCCACCCATCTCCTATGAGCTCACCCTGGGTTCCATTAGCTGAAATACCCTTGTTGACTGTGATGTTCTTCTGAAGTTACCTTGTTTCTCTCTGAGCTTGACTTGGCAGACTGGATTGTTGAGTCTGCACAAGTTCAAAAGCAGGCTGTCCCAGCTTCAAACATATACAAGCCAACTGAATATTTGAGGTCTACAACTTTCAACCCAGTCTGATCTTCCAGTGATGGAGGGGAAGGAATAACTCACTGCCCACTCCAGCAGAGGAAAAATACCACACAACCTGAATCTCTGACTTTCATTTGTCCCACAAACGATAAGCCAAACCCTGATCAACAGGGAGCTCTGCTACTTAGTTCCACCTCAAAATATAAGGTTTATGGGAACACAGAAGGACAGAAGTAGGAGGCACTTGTTTGCAGCTGGTTAAGAGTCAAGGATGCTAAAGTACAACTCTGAAAACCAAGAGCCTCGCCTGCTTTCCCAGCTGCATACTCTGGGCTCTGTGTGTTTGGTGATTTCACAATTGCAGATTTGCTACCAACTCCCCTCTGCAGCAGAACTGTGTTCCAGAATTTAAGCTCTCATTAAAAAAATTATGGGTGAATTTTCAAGCCTAGATGCCTAAGTTAGTCTCCTACATATTTTTAGGAGCCTAAATAAAAAGCAGCCAGTTCAGTCAGCTGGAAATCAGGCTACTTTTTTAGGGGGAGATTTGCAAAAGTACAAAGGGCTGTTAGGCACCTTTCTTCAATTTTGCCTTTGAAAATCTTTCCCTAAATATGACTTTAGAAGCCTAATTTTAGGCACTCTGGTTTAAAATTTTGGTTTATGTTCCCAGCCCTCGTGATTGTGAAGATAATGGACAATGCAGTGCTTGTTTTGAGTCTGCAGAAAGCCTGAAAGATTGGCTTACAGAGGTGAGTTGCCTCATTCACCTCAACAGGGTGTCACATTCACTTATTTCACTATTGAGCATTTTAGCAGAAAAGACAGTGACTTACCTTGTAACTGTTGTTCTAGAATGGAATGGACATGAGCAACACATCTCAAAGGTGTGCATGCACTTTCGTGCATTGTTACCGGAATTCTTTTCCCCCTTAGCAGTATTGGTAAGGCTGGCTCTTGCACCCCCTGCAGTCCTGCGCACTTGCCACAATAACAAGGCGCTGCCAGCCCTACACCCCCTCAGATCCTCCTTGCAGTGAACTCCGACAGCAGGGACGGGGTGGGGCATGGAATGGACATGAGCAACACATCTGAAAAAACAGTTACAAGGTAAATAACCATCTTTTCTTCTTCGAGTGCTTGCTCATGTCGATTCCATTCTAGGTGACTCATAAGCAATACCTTGGAGGTGGGTTAGGAGCTTTTCACTGAGCTGTTTGGAGCACTGCCTTGCCGAAGCTGGCATCATCCCGTGCCTGTTGAACGATGACATAGGGGGAGGTGAAAGTGTTCACTGAAGACCAGGTAGCAGCTTTACATGTCTTGAATGTGCCAGAAACACCAACGACAAAGCCTGCACTCTGGAATAATGGGCTGTGACAATTCCTGGAAGAGGGATCTTTGCCTGCTCGTAGCAGAACCTAACGCAGGAGATTATCCAAGAGGAGATCCGCTGAGTAGACACAGGTGAGCCTATCATCTTAAAGGCCACTGCCATGAAAAGCTGCATGGACTTACGGAACAGTTTTCTCCATTGGATGTAAAACACTGGGGCTCTACATATGCTGAGTGCGTGCCATCATTGATCCTCTTTTGAAGCATGAGGCTTCGGAAAGAAAAAACGGTCAGGAAAATATTTTGATTGAAATGAAATTAGGAAACTACCTTGGGCAAGAAAGCCAGGTGAGGCTGCAATTGGACCTTATCCTTATAGAAAACTGTGTAAGGCAGCTCTGAGTTAAGTGCTCTAATCTCAGATACCCTTCTAGCTGAGGTAATTGCTACCAGGAAGGCCACTTTCCAGGACAGCAACAACAATGGGCAAGTTGCCATGGGCTCAAATGGGGCCCCAGGAGCCTGGAGAGAACCAGATTTAGATCCCAGGGAAGTAATGGATCACTAACCTAAGGGTAGAGCCTCTCTATGCCCGTCAGGAACCTAATTGCCATGTCATGGGAAAAAAACCAATTTCCCTTGAATTGGGGGATGAAAGGCAGAAAAAGCTGTCAGATGCACCTTCAATGAGGTGATAGCTAGGCCTTAGAGTTTAAGGTGTAACAGGTAGTCTAAAACAGTCTGGATTGAAGCCTGCTGGGCCAAGACTCCCCAGGATGACGCCCAGCAGGTAAACCATTTCCACTTGGCTAGATATGATGCTCTAGTGAAGATTTTTTTGCTACTCATTAGAATTTGTTGCATCTGAGAACAACAAGCTTGCTCCTCTGGGTTCAGCCACTCAGCCTCCATGCCGTCAAATGTAGAGACTCCAGGTCTGGATGCAACAGCTGCCCCTGATCCTGGGAGAGGAGGTTGTGCCAACATGACAACTCTAGTGGGGGGTGGGGTGGGGGAGGAGCATCGACAGCTCCAGCAACACTGCGAACCAATGTTACCGTGCACAAGCTGGCGCTATCAGGGTGACATCCGCCTTGTCCCTCTTGATTTTTAGCAAGACCTTGTGAATCAGCGGTATGGGCGGATAGGCGTACACAAGAGTCCCTGATCATGGAAGAAAAAGTATCACACCACGCCCCTTCACTGAGTCCACGAATGGAGCAGAACTGATAGCACTTCTTGTTCAGTTCAGAAGTGAAGAGTTCCACTTGGGGAAACCTCCACTTTTGAAAGATCATGTTGACCGCCTTTAGGTGGAGTGACCATTCGTAGCGAGGTAAGGACCTGTTGAGGCAGTCCCGTGGTGTATATTGTGTCTTATCGTGAAGTCCCACAAACACACTGTTTCCTGGCACAGGGCTGGGAAGCAGGCCCTGCCCATCCCGTTGATATAATACATTGTGGCAGTGTTAGCCATCAGAACTTGTACCACCTCTCTCATCAAAAGGGGAAGGAACACTCCACATGCCAACCATATCACCCTGGGCTCCCTGATTTATGTGCAACCTGCAGTCCTCCTTTGGCCAGGTCCCTTGGGTACTGTGATGGGAGCAGATATATACCCCCCATCCCAGGTCTGAAGCATCCAATATCTAGGTGACTGAGGGAACCAGTTCTTTGAAAGGCATCCCTCACATGACTGACCGGGGATTTAACCACCAACCTAGGAAGGAGAAGACCTGTGGGGGTATAGTGACCACTCTGTCCAAGGAGTGTCTCCTTGGGGCATACACTGAAGCCAGCTATGACTAGAGCCGTCTGAGTCTTAGATGTGCGTGGCATATCACGTACGTGCAAGTTGCCATGTGGCCCATCAGCTGCAAGCAAGTTCGGGCCATCGTAAGGGGGATATGTGCCAAGGCGCGTGATAAGGCTTGACATAGCTTCAAACCGAGGCTGTGGCAGAAAAGTCCTGGCTTGCATGGACCCAATGAGTTCTATTCTTTGAACTGGTACTAGCATGAACGTCTCTTTGTTCACCAGCAGGCCTAGGCGATGAAAGACAGCCTGTACCAAGACTGATCTGGATCTGAGACTGGGACCTGCCTTTGATCAGCCAGTTGTCCAGATACAGGTAAATGTGCATGGCCTGTCATGTGAGATGTGCAGCTATGACCACCATGCACTTTGTAAATACTCATGGGGCAGAAGACAGGCCAAAGGGGAGGGCTGTAAACTGGAAATGGGAATAACCCACTATAGATAGGAGAAAACGTCTGTGCCTGGGAAATACTGTAATATGAAAATATGCATCCTTCATTTAGAGGACAGCATACTAGTCTCCTGGATCTAGAGAAGGGATAATGGAGACTAGGGAGACCATGCGGAACTTGAACCTTTTGAGGTACTTGGTTCAACCTGCGCAGGTCTCAAATGGGTTGAGCCCCCCTTTTGCTATGGGGATGAGGAAGTACTGGGAACAGTACTTTAGGGACCCCTTTCCCCTCATATCTGATGGGACTTCCTCCACAGCCTCCATTTTGAGGAGGCTCTCCACCTCTTGCACGAGTTGCTCATGAAAGGGGTCCCTAAAGAGGGATAGGGAAGGAGGGTTGTGGGGGGGGCAGGTGGTGAGAAAAAAACTGTAGTGTGTAGCCTGCTGCGATGATTTCAAGGACCCAATGGTCCGACGTAATGCAAGCCCACTTGGGAAGGGAGCGAGGCAGTTCAGGAACTGCAGGGAAGGAGGATACTGACTGGAAACTGGGAAGCCATCCTCGGGCACACTATCAAAATGGCTAGCACTGTCCACTGGAGTGCCGGGGGGGCCCAATTGGTGAGAAGGACAGAGCCTGTCGGTGCCTTCTGAAATGCCTATCCGCGTCTCTCCTTCTACATGCACCGAAGTGCGGGGGCGGGTATCTGGGCTGTTGCTACTGAGGGCAGAACTCCCTTCTTGAGGTGTATAAAGGCCCAGCGAATGCAGGGTTGCCCTTGAGTCCTTCAATCCGTGAAGTCCGTCTGATTTGAAAAAAGTGCGCTCCCATCGAACGGAAAGTCCTGGATGGATTCCTGCTCTTCTTGGGACAGATCTAATGATCGTAGCCATGAGCACCAGCACATGGCCACAGCTGAAGTCATAGTTCTTGCTGTGGAGTCTGCCACGTCCAAGGTTGCCTGCAGGGCGGCTCTGGCCACTTCCTACCTTCCTCCAGGACGGTTGCATGGTCCAGCACTTGCTCTTGAGGTAAAGCCTCACCAAAGTGCTTAAGGGAGTCCCAGAGTTGTAACTGTACTTCCCTAACAATGCCTGCTGGTTAGCAATTCTAAACTGAAGGCTTGCCATAGAATAACCCTTCCTGCCAAACAAGTCCAACTTTTTGTAGTCCTTGTTTTTTTGGCATGGAGCTGGACAGACCCTGCCTGTCCCACTCGTTTGCAGCCACCACCACTAAAGATCCTGAGCGAAGGGTGAGTGAAAAGATATTCAAGTCCCTTCGCAGGAACGTAGTATTTTGTCTCGGCCCTTTTGGAGCTTGGTGGCAGTGATGATGGGGTTTGCCACAAGCCCTTAACTAACTTGAAAACCCCTTCATGAACTGGCAGGGCACCCTGGGCTAGTGCTGCGGCTGCCAGAACATCTGTGGCTGCTGTGGTTTCTTTAAGCTCCTCCGCTTCCAAGCGGAAATTAGAGGCTACCCTCTTAAAGGAGTTCATGGTGGGCTCTAAAATTGTCCAGCAGGACAGATGGGCTCAGCATGGTCGCATCATCTGGGATGTAGAGGACAACTGCACCGGCACAGGGGTGGTGGCATATCTTCATGCATTGGGGCCACAGATGCTGATGTGCCTTTCTGGGGGTCAAAGTCCGCATCTGATTCTGAGTCTTGAGCCCTGCCAGAGTTGCTGGGGCTGTTGATCGTTTCTTCAACTACTCACAGGAATATAGGTCTGGAGCCATGGGGAACCCCATGAGTTCCAATATTGCCATTGCTTGGTCCACTGACCTTGGGGCCAACCTGATGGTGAGGGTCTTGGGCCTTGGGTTTATGGTCGTGGCAGTGGCTGGAGCTGGCAGTGGGCCTGTCCTCTCCCAGCGAGTAAGAGTTGCTAGCCGAGGGCCATGGGGGGGGCTCCTGCTGACTCCCTCCAGCTGTCTTGTGGCAACTCCTGCCGGTGCCTGGGTGATGGTGACTGGCCCTTGACCCCTTACACCCATTGTGGTCTGCAGAACAATGACTCTCATGGGGCGAACAGAACCTCGAGGACCGGTGATGGGACTGCCCAGCTCAATACCATGGAGACTCATATCCAGAAGTAGAAGAACGCCCTGATGCTGGAGATCTGGGCGAGCTTCCTGATGACGATGACCAGCTTCAACATCTAACTGCCACGGGAGAGTTCATCAGTGCCGGGGACTGGGAACAGCGCCACTCTGCCGTTGGGGACCTTGCTGCTGGAGAGCAGGTTCAGTGTTGCCTTGATCTCCTCTGTGCTGGAGACCGAGATCGGCCACATTTGCTCACTGGAGACCATCTTTGAGTCAGAGACCTCGGATGGTACCACTCAGTCGTCAGCGTTCAAGCCGGTGCCGGTGACAGTGAGCGTAACCCCATGGATCCGCATCTCAACAGCAGAGACCATCTCCTCATAGACCAGTTCCAAGGCCATGCACTCGAGGCTCAAGCAACTGATGCAGCCAATAAGGGGGTCCCATCATGGGCTTCCCCTTTGAAATCAGAGCCTTATCTCTTCCCAGTGTTGGAGTAGGCTTAGGAGTGGGCAGCAAGGGGAGAGCCATCAGGTCTCACCGCCTGAAGCGCCTCGTGTTGATGGTACCATGAGCTGGATGGTCTCCCTTCCACTCCCCAAAGTTGGGGGTGGCTCCTTCACAGGGCTAGGAGCCCTAAAGGGCGAGTCCCACTCCAGGTACACCAATATGGGGCCCTCACTCGACCCCACATTCCTGATCTTCTTTGGTGCAGGGGAGTAGTCCTTGTCTGGGAGCTGCTGCTTCTGCTTTCTTGGTAGGGAAGAAAGGCGGTGCTGTGATGCCTCCGGCACCAGCGGGACACTCTGCACCAATGATGTACTCAGCCCCAAGGCAGAATGTGGTGGTTCTGAAGCCGGTCTCAGCGCTACTTTCATTAAAAGGGCCTTCACACGGATCTCCCTCTCTTTTTGAGTTCTCAGTCTGAAGCCCTTGCAAATCCTGCACTTATCCTTTCTGTGTGATTCCCCGAAACACTATAAGCAACTGTCGAGGGGCTCGCTGAGCGGAAAGGACTTGAAACCTGGAGGCTGTAGCATATTCCCGCTCCCGGGCAGAATTCCCTTACGGGACTAACATTAACTGCCTAACTAAGTACAGTGCTTAACTAACAAAAGAACTACCTAATTAATCTAATCACTAACTATAAAAAATGGGAACCAAAGCACTTGCAGTAGCAAGTGAAGTTCCATCAACCGTCAGTGGCGGAAAGAAGGAACTGAGGGGGCATAGGGCTGGTGGCGCCTTGTATGCTGCAGCATGTGCGTGGGACTCCAGGGGGTGCCAAAGCTGGTCCTACGGATACTGCTAAGGGGGAAAAAAAATGGTAACCATGCCTGGAGGCATGCACACACCTAGAATGGAATCAACATGAGCAAGCACTCGAAGAAGAAACAAATGTATTTTCTCCAGACTCTAAAGTGTCTCCCAGATTGGCACTGTATTGACTATTGTTTTTCAAATTTAATTCTGAATCTCAATTTTTAAAAACTTATCTGAAGCTGCGGCAGAATTTCCGGTTGCCACACTGGAACCCTGCAGAATCCAGAGACCAGGCCACAGAATTTCAGTCCAGCTTTCCATGGAACACATAGTGACTTGTGCATGCTGTCTCCCTCCACAGAAGCCACTGTTACCAAGAGTGAAAGTTTATACTCTGCACCCTACTCTCCACATTTTGTATTTTTGGGGCATGGAACACTACCTACATAGGCTTCTGAAACCCTGGATGTGAAGGAGATAGTATGCTGCAGCACAGAACGTAGTGTTCAGACTTTATGGAGGAACCACAGTAGCACTGTGAAAGGATGGACTGAACATTTATTTTTTTGAAGTAAGAGAGAAGAGCAGGTCTTACAGTTGTATCAGCAACCTGGCTCCCTAACTATGCTTGTTCATGAGTCATACTCCAGTTTGACTGATCTGGTCTGGATTGGAAACAAGTCCGGTCTCGGTACTGGCAAACTGATGTTCCCAACTTAAGGTTTAATAAAAGGTATCAGAGGATCCCCTACCAGGTATGGTGTAAGATGTGGATTTGCAGTTGTGGTCACCGCTGGTGCCCAGTTTGGGCAGATGATGGACAGTCACTTGGTACTCCTGGCCAGGCTCCACCTCAAAGCGGTTAAAAGTGAAGTTCCACTGAAACAGGATGAGGAGAGAGTCTTTATCAGACAACTGATCTGTCAAGACACTGAAATTAATAGTTGATCCTATTTTATTCCCCCACACTTCATCCTTTTCAGCAGCTAGTGTGAGAAATGGACTCCAAGCTCATTAAATCTGTCCAGAATTCCCCTGGCCCTGTCTCCATGTGCCTGAACATCTCTTGTTTTGAACAGGGAGGGTAAGATTACTTTTGTGGAGTTTCAAGTCACTATATGAAAACTCTGGGCTGAAATGGTTGATTCACAACTCAAATATCACTTAATTGCCTGGACAGATTTCAGTTATGTTCCAGGTTGAGGAGAGGTTAAGTAGTAATGGGGAAATGAGGACCAAAAAAAATGTATTTATACCTTCCAAAACAGTTTGTACAAGTGAAATTGTGCAAGCCAGAACAAATTCTGCAGTGCTATGTAAGTGTATGCATTCATATGCATAGCTGACGAATTGCTTTGCCTTGATGTTTCTTACTTCCATATCAATTACCACAATGTTCTCTATATGTCAAAATTCTGGGGAAGGTCACTATGCTCCTGGAGGCCAGAGTTTCTCTCCACAGCATACTTAGGCTTGATCCTGAGAGGTGTCTGCAAATACTATTGTCCTCTGTAGAAATTGTAGGTACTCAGCCTCTCTCTGGATTGTAAGGCCTGAGGCCCTGTTCTTTGGGTTAAACTTAGGCGTTGTTCTTGGGCCAAGCAGTAGCAGCCATATTAGGAGAGACAGCAACCATAAAGTAAGTAGCAGGTAGACATCTTCACATTCCTGAAATTACATCCAAACAATGTAATAGAAGGCTGTGAAGGTGATACTGTCCTAATAGTACCTACCACCACCAGACAAAGGAACACATATTCAGACATTTAAATAAAATTTTGCTTGATAGCAATCTGTCTGGCAAGGAATCACTTACCAGTTGTGGTTGTAAAATCTACACTTCTCATTGTTTTGTCTTTATGGTTTCCGCTTCTTTATTGTTTATCTGAATGATTTTTGTCTCGTTCTTTGATTGTTTCTGTTTGTTGCATAACTAAGTGTGCCCTATTTAAATCAATTAAGGTGGTGGGATATGATTGGTTAAAAAACTGTTTTGTAATGGACTAGGATTGGTGTTTCATGGTTTCAAATGATTGGTTAAGGTACAGCTAAGCAAGATTCCAGTTTTAACTATATAAACTGAGGTTCAAAAGGAAGTTCTTTGGAACATAACTCCAGGACACAGCTCAAAAAGATCAGAGATGCGAGACCTCAACACCCTGCCAGCCATACTGTGCAGAAGCTTGAGTCCCCAGATGATCTAATCCTGATTGGCCACCATGAGGTTTGCCTGCCTTATTGTGAGTGGTGAACATCGTATGCTTAGTGTGTTTATTCTGTTTTGGTAATTGCTAATAAATAGAGAAGAAGGATATTACTGTATAAGGCTTCTTCACTGGTAAAAGATCCTGCAAACCCACAGAGAATTATATCTGAAGCCCTATGAATTGGAAAAGGTGGGTACTTCAATTAACCAAGTTACACCCAGAGCCCTACAGCCTAGAAAAGGGTGATTGTGATTCACAGAGTGTGAACTGGGTAGGGGTAGGTGCCTTTCCCCCAAAGACCTATGGATTGGGAAAGGGTGGGGGTATTTTAACCGGGTTATGCTTCAGATTGGGCACCTATTGTGCAGGTGACAGGATAAGGGCCTCAATGAATAACAGAGGGTGGGGAAAGACTTTGATCACTCTTATCCCAGTGCTTCCTTCCAGAGTGTGGTTTAAAAAAAAAAAAAAAAAAAAAAAAAGGACTTGAGGCAAAAGGCAAGTGTGAATTAAAATCATGCCATAAATGCCATGACTACCGCATATGAAGCAACGATTGCCAAGATTATTTGTATTACAGTAGCATCCAAAAGCTCTGCCATGCTAGACATTATACAAACACATAGTAATACATAGTCCCAGTTGCGCCCAACGGCAGTTACAATCCAAAGGACAGAAGTGATTGTCCCCATTTTACAGATAGGGAACTGAGGCACAGAGTAACTGATTTGCCCAAGCTCCCAGAGGAAGTAGAGGGCAGAGCTGTAAATTGAACCCAGGCATCCTGAGTCCCAACTCCACTGCCTTAATCACAATGCCATCCTTCCTGTTGTTAAGAATTCTGCACTATTCACTGACAACCTTGCTATTTGACTGAGTGAAGAGGAAACAAAACTGGGGATTTGAAAACCATTTATCAGTCCTCTTTACTCACCCGGCCTCCATCTGGACGGACCTGAAGTGGCAGGTTGTTCTGAAAGTCAAACTGGGCACAGATTTGTTGATTATTGTTCACTTGTAGCACAGCCAGCTCCACTCCCCGGAGGTATTGAATGCTTGCTGGTTGGATAGTGAAGGGGAGAGATTAAAGTTTTGTTCTAGCAATTCCAAATCTGAAGATTTTAGGTCTTCCTCCCCAGGAGACTGCCAGCATGTAACAGGCCCATTCCCATTCACTTTATCCCATCCGATAAAGTAGATTTACTAAGTCCCTTGCTGTCAGCGACCTTCACATGACAAGAGCAACACAAAGTGCTGCACGAGTTTGTGTGGCATTTAAATGATGTGCAATGGGAACTGGCACGAAAGATTCTGGAGAGGCATCTTAAGAAGATTGGCTGCAAGTAGGTGAATGTGGGGTCATGATATCATAGGCTGACATTTTATTCATAATGCAAAATGCACTTGTGCTGCGTGAACAGGCAGAGGAAAGTAAAACCTTAGTAGATAAATCCAACCCTTCAACTTCACCTCAGGGCATCTCAGTGCTAGAATCAGCCCCCTCCATCCTCCAGCCTTGAGTCTCAGGGCTGGTCTACACACAGATGTGCCATTATAACTATCAGTTTAGAAACAAGCATACTTAAAGCAGTACAATGCTCTAGTATGGACAGTTATAACAGGTGTTTGTACTCAAATGGCTTGTTCCTGTACATTTATGGAAATAAGTTATACTAATATAAGCACATTTATATCTTTATATCTGCATCTAAACTAAAGCCATACAAAACCTTCTAACAATATCGGTTTCTAAACAGATATGGTTATAGTGGGATAAAAACCACATTTAGACTAGCACTCAAGACAGCTCTGGAGTGCACCACCTGACTCAGCAGACGGGTAGTACCCTTCATCCTGACTCCAGCAATGATCAGTTTAGGGTTGCTGACTACTGTGTGCAAGAGACATTGCCAAAGTCAGTGAAAATCAAATGTTTGAAGAGTGAAGGGAGGAAGCTGGAGGGCAAAACCTGCATTTGTGCTCACACACCAGCCCTTATTGGCACTGGCATGAATTTCACAAGGTGCCAGCTATGGAGCATCCGCTGAGATCCAAGACACATATGCATGCAGGAAATCTGGGTTACAAGAACTGGATTTGATTATCCCAAATGGAAGAAACTTGCATTGGATTCAAGACAGCTGCACACAGATGTCTTATATTTGCTCTGTCTGGACAGACTCCGAACCTGTACTATTCATAGCTTTATATTCCTTCTTGTACACTTCCCATGTGGTCATCTACTCTTCCCTCGCTTCTCCTTTCCAATAGTCTTCCCCAACCCCTGGTTTTGTAGACATGTCTTTTTACTATTCTGAGTCCTTCAACCCTTAAACAATTCTTAGCTTCTAGTAAATGGAATGTTTTCCAGCTGGTTCCTATTGCCATCAGAGTCTGCGAACATTTCTAAACCTAGTTTCATGTAATATCCATCTGCACATTCAGGATCAGTTAGGAGTACACCTCACTCAATACTGCAGTTGAGGTTTTCAAAGTACCTGTGAAATATAAACATGATTAATAATTTTAAGAAAAATCAGATTATAGTAATCCCAGTCTAGGGCTTTGGACTGAAGGTCCTTATCAGGCACCTGACTGCACTGGGAACCCACCCTCAGCTTGGCAAAGTTAAGCACCAATATTGGGCCATATTTTTTCCACATTACGTGCTGTCCTTCCATTCTAACAATTGCATTTGATCTCTGTTGAAGACAGAGGAAAGAACTGCACTAACATTTACTCACTTCATGTCCTTTGACCCTATAGGCAAGCTGCCCAAAACCCATTCAGTCCCATCACTATCTTTAAGAGATTTCTATAAGCTCTCTAGGCACCTTCCCTTCTATGTCTCTATTAAGTGATCACTTACCATCAGTAGCCACCTTCCACTCTATCCGCAGCACAGGGAGCAGTTTTCCCTCCTTGTCAGGGAAAATGTCAGAGTGGACATCAAGAATGCTTGGAGCGGAGGGAGTCCATGTGGAATCCTGTAACCAGCTCTGGTCCATGCACGTACCTGTTAGTCATATCAAAGATGTTTCTTAAATTTATTTTCATCCCCTGTGGTAATGTTTATGAGCAACACTGCCCTCTGCTGGATGACATAGGACCGGCACAGGTACATGCAATTATGTCTTCCTCTAGTGCACTGGTTTCCAATCTTTTTTCATTTGCAAACCCCTAAAAATTCTCAAACTGTGGAAGTAAATATAAAAACAATGCTGATAAAATTTGTGGATGACACAGACTGGCAGAGAGGTCAATAATGAAGCAGTCAGGGTAATCACAGAAAGTGATCTGAATCACTATGTAAACTTGACCTGATTCAACAAAATATGTTTTAATATAGCCAAACACAAGTTCATAATCTAATAACAAAGAATATACATCAATACCTACAGAATGGGGGACTGTATTCTGAAAAGCAGTGATTCTAAAAAGGATTATGGGGTTATAGTAGGCAAACAAGAGCTCCCAATGTGATAGCAAAAAGGGCTCAAGCAATCCTTGGCCATATAAACAAAGGAGGTGTAAGCAGGGTGGAGATTAATATGGAAATATTGCAGCTAGTTCTGGTGTCCACACTTTAAAAAAAAAGGGTGTTACAAATTGGAGACAGTCACAAAAATGATAGGAGGACAAGAAAAATGCCTTACAGTGAGTTATCTGTTTAGCTTATCTAAAAGAAGATCAAGAAGTGATTTGATTATGGTATGTAAGTACCTTCATAGGAAGACAACACCAAGGGCTCTTTACTACAGAAGATAAAGGCATAACAAGAATCAATGTCTGGAAGCTGAAGCCAGACAAATTCAAATTAGAAATAAGGCACATTTTTCATCAGTGTGTGAGATTAACTATTGGAACAAAATACCAAGGGAATCATCTCATGAAGTATTAAAATCAAGACTGGATTTCTCTCTGGAAGATATACTTCAGTAAAACAAAAATGAATTTAATACAAGAGTTTTAAATTAAAATTAAATGGATTAAATTCTGTGGCCTGTGTTATACAAGAGATCAGACTAGATGATTTAATAGTGCCTTCTGGTCTTTACAAAACAAAGAATTAGGAAACTACCATCAGCAATCTTATTTCCATTTAAGTACTTCCACACTGATTAGGTTCTCTCTCCAGTTTTATCTGAGAAAGCTAACAGATTGAGGATTTTTAGTCTTTCACCATAAGGCAAGTTTTCTAGACCTTGAATCATATTTATAAGCTCTCTTCTGAACCCTTCTGTTTCATCAACATCCTTTTTGAAGTCCCAAAACGTCTCACTGAAGTGATATATACTAGTAAATTCTACTCAATATTCCCTATCTTATATAGATACAAGGATTTTATTTGCTCTTTTAATTGCTGAATTGCACTGGAAACTCACATTAGTTGGTAACTTCCACCAGTATGTCTCATTTGCAAACTTTATTAGCAATAATTTTACATTTTCTTCCAGATCATAACAGGAGTATTGAATAGCATTGGGCCAAAAACATATCCTTATGAGAGCATACCAGAAACACACCCAGTGGATAATTCCGCATTTAAAATTACTTTTGGCGATCTAACAGTTAGTACATGGATTTAAAATCTAGCTATGTGCCATATCTATTTCATATAATGCTAATTTCTTAAGAAGAATGCCATGAGGTAGTAGTAAGTCAATCCCTTACATAACTATATTATGTCAATTACCTTCGTCAACCAAACTTGTAATGTCATCAAGTTTGACAAGACCTATTTTCCATAAAACTGGAATTAATTGTGCTACCAGCCTTTAATTCATTACTTATTGCACCCCACATCAGCCTTTCCATGGTTTTGCTCAGGACGGATGTAATGCTTACTGTACTACAATTATCCAGAGCATCCCTTTTACCTCTTTTTAAATATTGGCACATTAGCTTTTTCTGCTGGCATTTCCTCACAACTTCAAGATTTCTTAAACACTCAATGAATTAAATATTCTGTTCACTTAATTCAGTTGATTAGCCAATTGTTTTAAAACTCTTAGTGTATGTTAGCCAATCCAGCAGATTTAAAAAATGTTTAACTTTGGAAGTTGTTAATATCCTTCCTACTTACAATGGAAAGTGAAGTATGTATTCCAATAGTAAGACCAAATATGTCACTCAGCTCCTTCCCAAACACAGAACACAGCTATTGACCATGTCTGCCTTTTCTGCGTCATTATTGATAATTTTAATATACTTATCTAGTAATGGACCTACACCAATGGTAGGCTTTATTTTGTTTCCAATATAGATATACGTTTTTTAAAATCATTCTTCTTATTGTCCTTCATTGACTCAGCTTTGAACAGAAGCTACAAAATTATGGATTTGCTCTTTTCAAGAATTCTGGCTTGAAAAGAGACCTGACCTCCAATTCCCCTTTTGGAAAGAGCTGGTTTTGGATTAGTCGGGCAGATGTGTCACAATGCTGGTCAACAGGATAATGCTTAGCTTTGCCACTTCTCAGTGGCTTAAACAGAGTGCCACCATCTGACTTCAGTTAAAACAAGTAGGGAGGGAACATACCAGAAAGAAGAAAAACTGACTTACTATTTCTTACGAGGCAGTTTAGATTCTGTGGAGAAAACAAAAAAGTTATTGTGAGAATAGAAGTTGTTTTCTCATTTATCACCTTGATCTGGTGACAGAGGAGCAGAGAGAAGAGCAACAACTATGGCCTGGAAAAACGGACTTACCAGGAAACAGTAGAATATAGCTTGGCTAAATTACAACTTAGGTGTAGGCATGATAACTATCTACAAGTACTTCAACGGACCATTTAGGCAGATGACATTGCTAGGAGTGATGGGATGAAATTAAAAAGAAAATTTAGGTTGAATATCAAGAAAAGCTGCCTAAAATGCAGTTTTGTTAAATTGTGTTATAGTCTCTTAAGAGAGGTTGCCATGATGGCTACAACTTATTACTGTCCAGCACTGGTCATGTGGGCAGCCACCTGCAACTTCTGAGATCATTTTGACCTACACTGTGAGTTCTTTGGGCAGAGCCTGTCAGTGTGGTATTTGCTCATATCGTACCTAGTACAATGAAGCCCTCTTCCCGATTTGAGGTCTTTAAGTGCTAGAACAGAATAGAGTAGAAATAAATAAGGTCACTTTAAAAACTAGACTGGATAAATCACTGGACAGCAAACTATAGGGAATAATCCTGCATTGTGATGAACTGGATGAGCTAATAGTTCTTTTCCACCTTTAATTTCTACGATGCTTTTCAAAACCAAGGTACAGAAAGTGTTCTAGCATCTTTAGTAAGTACCAGTCTTCTGAAAAGGAGAATCTGTTTTTATTCTCTTGAGAATGACTTTTAAAACTGAACTACAAAGGGGAAAAAAATTGAGTTACTGCCCTTTTATACTTTATGAAGAATCAAGATGGCCTGAAAAGAAATAAAAAGGCAGAGGGTGAGTGGTTCTGCCCCACTGGGTCCAGATGAGCCGTCATCTCCTGCTCTGGAGTTCTTTGCCCCTGCCAATTGCGCTGTGTGTGTGGTGTGTGCGTGCCCCTGCTTTCCCTCCCTTGTGCATATTCCTGTGAGATACATAAGAGACTTATTTAAGAATTTGAGAGTTGAAATAAACTTGGTGAAGAATGTTTTCCTTTACAAGGGACATTGTCAAGTTGCTTAGGTCCAACATTTAGTTTTTGAAAAACAAAAAAGTTTTCACCAAAACTGGCTGTGCCTATACTGATATTACTATCTTCTTAAAACAGAATTAGGGTTAAGATAAGGAACACCCTCTCCAATTCAGAAAGAATCAGAGCCTCCAGCTGTTACCCACTAGGAGAGAAGGGAGAGAAGAAACACCACCCTACATGCAAAACTAGCAGCTCATGAATGGGAACAACTATTGTTCCCACCCCACCTGTACCCCTTCCCTTTTAGTTTCCGAACAACTTACTGGGTGGGGAACCAGACTTCCAGCCTCCTTGCTAGGTTCTAATACTAAGGCCCCTGATTCTGCATGTGCCAAAGTCCCACTGAAATAAAAAAGCATTTGATCTTCAGCTTTATTGAACTGGGGCCTAAACACCAGCACCACTAGAAACTCTGATTAACTGCGACCTCCAGTGGGTAGAAGAACTATCACAACCACAACAATACTGAGATCACACTTAATTTCAAGTTTAATATTAATGGGAAAAATAGGCCTCTATCTTCAAAGCTCTTAGCACACTAAAATTACAGCTGGTCAACTACAGCTGATATACTGAGCCATGGCATGCAAACTAAATTAAGAATGCCCACACAGGAGGGTTGCATCAATTAAGTTACATTGGTGCGACTTCTATGTTTAGAAAAGCCCTAAATTGGATTTTTACATTCTTTTAGTTTTAATAAACTGTCTGTAAACACAAATAGGGACATTTTCTCACCACTTTTATATTTTCAAATGAAAACAGCTTGCTTGGTTTGAAACATTTCATGTAGCATCTGCAACCCAAACTCTACAGCACTTTGCCACTGAATGAGAGTTAGAAAGTGATCACCAATGTGAAGCCAGTTAATCTTTTTTGACTGTTCAAATTGAGCGAAATACAGGTAAATGAACATGATAAATGTTGAAACAAATTAAATTATCACAAAAAATTAAGTGTTAATAACAGAATTAAAGGAAACATAAGGATATGTTATTTTACCTGAAAATGTCCCTTTAATCAATACATTTAAAGAAAGTAATTGGTCACAAATTATGAAAATTTGAGTTTTTAAAATAAACATTCAAGATACAGAGTCTGACAACCAATTACTTTCCTTTGGTTTAAACCATTCACTTAAATGAAATCATTCTGTCCTTGGACAATTTTAGATTACCAGTAATTATTGTAAATTGTACTTCATAATAAAGTCCTTGTATAAATGGTGATAAGTTATTTACACAAAAGGCAAAGCCATCTGCTTTTATTTAAGTGTTGGTTTTCTGATCAGCAGATAAGGTGTGTGTTGCCTGGAAGCACAACTGGTGTTGCATTTCTCGGTTTGGTACCCACTGGGAAACACTTGACAGCTGTAGGCCCAAAAGGAGTATAGTCACACAAGAAGCAAGTTCTTGGGTGGATAGCTTGGAAGCAGCAGCCAGGAGTAATACCTTCCTGGAGAAGGAATGGTTACTCACCCTGTGTAGAAACTGTGGTTCTTGGAAATGGGTGTCCCTATGAGTGCTCCTCTCTAGGTGCGCTTGCACCCCATGCACCTTCAATTGGAGATTTCTCATAGCAGTGTCCGTTTGGCCTGCACAAGTGTTACTCAGCCTCATGCCGTTGTTATATAGCACTGGATGGGCTAACAGTCCTCAGTTCCTTCTCTACGGTGAAGCCTGTCCCATAACAGGAAACTCTGAAGCTGAGGGGAAGGAGGACAAGTAGTGGAGCAATCACAGGGACACACATCTCGAAGAACGGCAGTTACTTCACGGGTGAGTAATCATTTCTTCTTCTTCTTCGAGTAGCGCCCTCCTTTAAGGAGGAGTAGGCTTTAGTCCAGTATGGAAGAAAGTACAGCCAAGTCAAACACAGTATCGGAAACAGAGTTGCAAATCATCACATAGAAGCCCAAGTCACAGTTTTACATATTTCAATTATAGGAATACTCTTAAGAAAGGCTCTGGAAGTGAAAATAGATCTTGTAAAGTGAGCTCATATGTCAATGAGTGCTTTGAGGTAATGAGATTGGTAGCAACTACTAACATTGTCAGTTTTCCACCTAGAGAGCCTTTGTTTAGAGATTTCAGCTCCTTTTGTTCTGTCTGCGATCAAGACAAAATCTGGAAGTCTTCTTGAAAAGTTTAGTCCTATCAAGGTAAAAGTCAAGGGCTTGTCTGACATCAAGTGTGTGGAGCAACACCTCCTCCTTATCCCAGTGAGGTTTAAGATGGAAGGTGGGGAGGTGGAAGGCATTGTATGAACAGTTGTGTGTGATCTACAATGAAAATTCCAGCCCCATACACCATCGTAGCTGAAGACAGTTCCTAACTGGGGTTTCAGGGCTGATCTAGATTGTATTGAGAAAGTTGGATAGGAACATAAATGTGTGCATTGGGAAGTTCTGAATTCCAGCTTTTGCCCATGGGTCAAGGTGGACTTCTGAATGTTCAACTGCAGACCCAGCTTGAGGAAGAGTTCTACGGACTCATACGTTGCCTGCAATGTTAATTCCAAGGAGTGTCCTTTCAGAAGCCAATCGTTTAAGTAAGGGAACACCAAAATTCCATTCCTGTGGAGTTGGACTGCTACTATGATATGATCTTTGAAAAGATCCTCAAGGTGATGACAGACCAAAAGGGAGCACTCTGTACCGAAAGCAGTCCTGGCCTACTGTAAAGTGGAGGAATCATTTGCGGGATGTATGGATAGCAATGTGAAAATGCGTGTCCTGAAGGTCAAGGGCCAAAAACCAATCCTGGTGGTCCAGTTGATGGGATTATCACTGCAAATGTCACCCTTCTGAATTTTTGTGCCTTCACAAAGGTGTTAAGTAGTCTTAAATCTAGGATGGGTCTCCAACTGCCACTTTTTTTTTTTGGAACCAGGAAATACCTGGAATAAAACCTCATCCCTCTATGCCATCTAGGAACTGGTTCTATAGCACGCATGTGTAGAACAGTCTATTTCTTGCCATAGCAGGTTCTTGTGAGAGGTTGAGGGATGGGGAAGGGAGGTTGGGGGTGTGTGGAAGAGAACTGAAATGGATGAGTATCCTGTGGAAATACCTCCAAAATCCACTTGCCCATAGTGATGAACTCCCAAGCCTGTCAGAAGTAGTAAAGACAGTCAAAACATTGCAACTGGTAAGAAAATTGATGCTTTGAGGTGGAAGGTTGTGAAGTTGAAGGCTGGGAAGTGGGGGGTTTCCTCCTCTGGAACCTCTGTCTCTTGTGGTGTGGTTCATATGGGCTCTGCAAGCTCGGGAACTGGGCAGAATGTGACCTCTAAACTGTACGGGACCAACTAAATTTTCTATTAGGGTAAGGTGTGCAGATCCTCAGAGATCATAAAGTGGCCCGGGAATCTTTTAATGTATGTAGAGATTCATCCATGCTATTAGCAAACAACTTAGTGCCATCAAAAGGAAGATCTTCTATTGCATTCTGGACCTCCTTTGGGAATCCTGAGTGCTGAAGCCAGGAGGTCCTCCTTATAAAGACTGCCCTAGAAACTGAATGAACATCAGAAATGTTGAGAGAAGCCTACAGAGATGTCCTGGTGAGTGTAGTAGAAAGAAAGCAAGCCTGAGACATGAGGCCTGGTATAAAAACTTAGTGTAAGGCCTCAGACCCAAACAAAATGAAGCCCTGCTAATATAAAGCAAAGTTAACGAAAGTCAGGCTGTGAGCAGAAGTCAGGCCCTGTTATAAAACATGCCTGTATACAAGTTTACAGAAATTGGCAAGAGGGCTGGGATTGCAAAAACATACACATTCCTAAGAAATGCTAGGCACAGAACACTCTCACAAACATATTCCAGAAGAGTGGTACCTGAACACTCCAATACCAAATATGGCATAACCCCCTCACCCTCCAAAAGATAACAAGGACATGTTGACCCCCACCTAAAGATAAGGTCAGGATGACAGATGGATAGAAATGTTTTGATTGAACCAGCACGTACAAGGTAAAGGGTGGTTAAACTAACCACACCAGAGGGGCAATACTTAAATTGTTTGTATCAGTGTATAAAAGAGGACTCTCAGTGGGGGTGTCTTAGTCCGGCCAAGGGAGGAATGGAAAGTCTCACCATTCACTGTGCCACATCCATTGTCACAGGCATATATGTATTAAGTGTACTTGTAGCACATATAGGGCACTAATGCCCTGCTTTGTCGGTAATAAACCCGGCTGGGTTTCTTTGCTACTAAAAGCAAATCTGTGGTCTTCTTGGGCCGTTCAATCGAGGACTGCTGTCTCCACTATCTGCGCAGAGCTGGGACATTACATGAAAGAACACAGACACACAGACAGCAATGGCTTTCTGGAACTACTCTGTGTTGCATGGACAGATGTTCAGTAAAGGATTTCAGCTTGATATAATTTGTGTGGTTGAACTTCGCCATTAAGGCCTGGTAGTTGGTGATTCTAAACTGCTAAGCAGATGAAGAATAAGATTTTCTACCAGTGAGGTTGAGACATTTATGATTTTTTACAATAAGGTGTAGATTTAGCATGGTGCTGCCTTCCACATTCATCAACTACCTCAACCACCAAGGAGTTAGGAGATGGGTGAAAAAATAAACATTTTGAGCCCTTCGAGGGAACATGATTTTTTTTGTCTGCCCTCTGGCATGCAGGAGGAATTGAGGTCAGAGTATGCCAGATGAGTTTTGCAGGATCCAGCAGTGCTTTGACGACTGGCAGGGCAATGAGGGCAGAGGAGGTTGTATGCAGGATGTAGAGCAGCTTATGATGTGGTTCTTCAGTCTGCTTGAGAGGGATCTGTAAAGAATCCATGACCCTCTTGATGAGATTCTGAAACTGCTTCAAATTGTCAGCCAACGATGGTAATGCTGGCACAACAGCTTCATTCACGGATGAAGAGCAGAAGGTTGTGGTTGGAAAAACTTCCTTGTCAGCTCTCTTCCTCAAAGGTTTCTGTTGTAACATTGTCTCATTGTATAATTAAAGTGACCCAACTCCATTTTAAATTAATAGAGGTGTAAACTCATTGGGCCGAGGTGTAAAATGTTAACTGCTTTGTAACAACCCCCAGCCATGTATTGTAACAAAATCTCTGTGAAACTTACAAGCAAACCGCAGCAGGCGTTAAGTACTGAAGGAAATGTAATCAGTATGTAGCTTTTGGTAAACCTGTTGCTAAATTTCATTTAGATAGTATCCATCGCTGTGAAACTTCGTTTGAACAGTATCCATTCATGTATTGTAACAAAATCTCCGTGGCTCGAAACTCAGTAAACTGCATTTGAATAGTGTTTAGATATGTATTGCAATGGGTGATACTTTGTCAACAGCAAACAGCTGGACAATTAAGAAAAATAAAATCAAGTTTCGCTGTGTAGGTTTCGCTGTGTCAGGGTGCAGCCCCCAATTACCTCATGGCTCTTGGAAACATCATAATTGGCTAAAAAGTGGGCACATTGCTGTGAGGAAGAGATATAAGGTGATCAAAAACAAAAAATAATTTGGAGATGTCCATTACCTTTGGAAGAGCACCAGAATAGCTCTACGTGCAGGCTTGGATCTACCCACCGTCTCTCCCCAGCTTGCTGCTCAAACCTAAGTATAGAGCGTGTGGCTGTGTAACCTGAGTGTGACTGTATTTTCCACTCAGATGTAAACCCGGGAATTGTACTAGTAGAATTGAAGTGTTGCTTTGCTGCTGACAAACCTCACTGTTGCAGTGTAAGTATAATAGTATAAGTATAACCCTATAGTGTAAGCTAGCTTTGTAAATATAATTGTATAGTTGTAATTGTGATTGTGTTCTAAGTAGTTACGTTGTTGTATTAAATAAGAATCAATGGTGATTTTTAAATTGTAATTGATGATGTATAAATTATTGCAAGTAAAACAAAGTTGTATGCGAAGCAATCTTTGTCCCTCCTTATTTGAGGGATCCATATAAATCGAACCTGACAGCAAGCTGGTTCTTGTTGTCACCTCAGTTTCTTCCTAAGATAATACCGTCGGTACCGGATGGGTGCCTGGAGATCTGGAAGTTCTTGATATGAGAAGAGATCAGAGCCAAACAATGGTGAACACCATGAGGTCTTGGGAAAGCTGGAACTCTTGCAGTACTGACAGTGCTGTCTATACCTTGTTCAAGGCTTGAGCTGAAGTAATGGTAGTGAAGGAGTTGACAGTACCACAAGTTTTGAATGCTATTGGTGGAATCTGGACAGAACCTGAGTAGTCTTTTTTGGTATTGTGGTAGATCTCTTCTTGCTGCCATGATCTCCTGTTGACTCCGATGGTGTCTTGGAATCTGATATTTTAGGGTGTCTTTGCTTAGCAGTGCTCTCAGTATTCAAGTAATCAACAGCCTTGGGGGTACCATGTTGGAGACCGATAGGATCTAGGGGAGCTGATGACTTCAATTTTGAGATAGATTCCTTATCTAAAGAACTTGGGGCACAGTCTTCGGAAGACTTATTAAAGGAATCTTAGGTCTTCCTCTTATATGCCCTCAAGGTGTGTAGCTCAGAGACAGGGGAGGCAGCCGACAGCCGACTTACTCAGAGACTGGCATACTGGGAGCTGGGGGCTGAGAGGGAAGTCCTGGCCTGGTTCAAAAGTCAGATGCAGCAAACTTTCCATCATAAGGAATCAAAGTTTCATCTGCTTGTTCTTTCTGGCTTTAGATTTTAATGCCAGACAGAAGTTGCACTTTTGGGAAATGTGAGATTCCCCAAGGCAACAGACACAGTGGAAGTGTCTGTTGCTCCCTGGGATTGCCTCCTGGCACAACAGGTAATGCTTGAATCCAGGAGAATCAGGCATTCTACTGGAAAGGGCAAGAGCCTCCCCAGAGTGGAGGGAAACCATCTAAAAGCTATATATATATATATATTTTGTTTTAAAGAAACTAGTACAACTAACTATTACTAAGTACTAACTACTATAATACACTAACTACAAAAGCTAAGAGAACACAGCTGAGGCAAAACAACATGGATAACTAACTAAGGCTGTCTCAAGCCAGGGCAGTTGAGAAGGAACCGGGTACACTTAGCCCTTGCAGTGCTGTATAGCAATGACATAGGACACGAGGCTGAGTAACATGCAGACATGGACCAAATGGACACTGCTATTAGAAATCTCCGATCAAAGGTGCAGGGAGCGCAAGCACCCCTGGAGTGGAACACCCACAGGGACATGACTTAAAGAAGCTGCTGACTCACCATAGCAAGGAGATGCCAGTTGATACAGGAGGAGGAAGTGCTGCAACTTAGTTTCTCACTCTACACTAGCACTCTGAAAACTGAACAAGACAGAGCAAATTTAACGAGACACTCTTCCCCCAAATCCGAATGTTCTAGGCAAAGCCGTTTGGAGAGATTCCCCACTGGCATCCCAAGCAAATTTGATTTTACACCGTTCTTTTTTACATCCCTACAGAACTGGTAACAGTGTGTTCATCCAGCAACATCAACAGACTGATGGGGATTTTGATTAAAAAAAAAAAAAAAAAAGGAACTCTACTCCCACTGAAGTTAAGATATTTGAGATTAACTCCAGTCTTGAGCACTAGATAAGATTTCTGTTGGGGTTTCTGACTGTAATTACTCTAACTTTTACTTCATGACTTCTGGGTTTTTTTTTTATAGTAACCACATCTGTAGATTAAATGATCATCTATATATGATACTCACAAGCCTCTGTGGTCCCCAGACACAGGGGTAATTCCTGCAATAATATATAGTATATTTATAATGCCAGGGAGTACTGGCTAGATCACGGACCAGAATGAAACCCTATGAGCAGAGGCTGTAGTGGACAGGCCTCCTACTTAATGTAGGTCCCCATTCCACTCTTCTTCAGCCACTCAGCTGACCTGCTTCCCAGTGTAGAGTTCCCTTCTTCCTACCCCACATTGGCCTCTTCAACTACCGGGCAAAAGGCCTTTGTTCACACACAGCTGGGCACATTTAAAAATTAAAAGTTGTATCTAGTCAGGCAAAAATCCAGGTTATTTGCTAGACAAGCTGAGATGCTTTCAGCACCTAAACATACTCAGACCACACATACTGCTAGGTCATCTGCCTCCCTAATGGAACAGTTTGTATGCCACAGAGTCTGGGAATGACTTCCTGACTATAAAACAAGAGAGGACAACACAGAGCACAAAACCATAAGCCCAGGCAGGGAAATAAGAAGCAGGAAGAAAATTTCTGCCAAAGAAACAGTAGCATATCTCTACCAGACCTCAAGGAAAATCCCAATGATTTTCTTCTCCTTTGCTGCACTCCAGACTAGACTCTACCAACTTGGACATCTAAACATTTAACTACTCCTTGCTGGATCCCAATAGCTGCCATGGGCCACAGATCTGTATGACAAAAAAGTGGACCATGGTTCTCATATTATCACTAGCTACTATAGGTTCCCTCCTCTCCCAACTAGATACATCCCCTCCCAACACCAAAGAGGAAAAAGCATAATTGTCAGTGAAGAGGGGCTAACATTTTAGTAAACAGGAATGCTCTGGTCCTATTGCTTGGTCATTTAAATAAATAGCTACACATAACAGAACCAAGATGACTTTATATGATGTTGCTCATTACTGGTTTTGGAAAATCTTGAACAGAATATTACATTAACATATTTTAGTTGCACAAATATGTATCTCCTTCACCCTCCCATCCCAGCATATATAATATCAAAGAGGGTACTGCCTCAATTCTCCAAAGCAGACAGAGCAATTAATTTCAATTCCAAGTGCAACCACAGATTTTAAATCCAAATTACCTGGAACTGAAGAAAAACACACACACAAAGGCTCTGTATAATAAAGATGCAATACCCAGGTGTGCTGGTAAGAGACTTGTTTTTATTCCCTGTCCCAGATACTAGACATGGGACAAGTTTGCAAAGCTTAATACCCTGCTCACATGACTGTGGTCAGTATCCACTAACTCCAGTAGCTAGTGTTACATTCTGGAGCTTGACTTCACCAAGAGGCTGTTCATGGAAGAGAAACCACTTCAGTGATCAAGTATGACCAGCAATGATATCCAACCGGTTCGCACCGGTTCACGCGAACCGGTTCTTAAAATTAAAAAATTTAGCGAACCGGTTGTTAGCGCCCCCCCTCTTGCGCTCTGTGGGGCGCTGGTGGATTTTGCCCGGCCCCAAGTGCCACCGCCGCTTTAGCGAGGCTGCTCCCTCCTCGGCTTGCGGCCGCGGTTCGGATCTGGACAGGCGCCTTGTGTTATCCGGCCCACCAGTCTCACTCTCCGCTGTCAAATTAGGCGGCGGAGCTGGAGTTTCACAGTGGAGATTCTACCCTGCGATTCCCAGTGTCCCGGCCACCGAAATTGACAAGGGAGAGTCAATTTCATGGCGGAGAGTAGTCTGAAGTGCTGGCTGCTGGGGTCTTGGGGTGCAGTGTGTTGGGTGCTGTGTGCATGATGTGTGGCCCACTTTAACGAAATTAAATTTAAATGTGGCCCGCCATATGAAATGAGTTTGACACCCCTGCTGTATGGTAATCTCTGGCCTGGCCCGATCAGTGCTGGCACATCCATGGCCCCCGCTGCTGTGTCTACAGCTTGCTCTAGTCTACAGCACTTTAAAGCTGCCTCTGTTGTAAAGGATCCTGACACCTCTGAGGTTTAACAGCTGCGTTAGAGATGTATCTATTACATAGTTTCATAAATGTGTTTTTAATATTCAGAATAGGTTCTTAAATATCACCTGCCTTTATAGAACCAGTTCTTGGAAATTTGGGATATCATCACTGAGTATGACCCCTACCTTTACTCCTATTTATTGTTGGCTCTTATCTAATTTCTGGATCCTCATTTCCATTGCACTTAGTCTGAAGTATTTTAACCTTCAGCCACAGCAGGAATCAGAATTCAATCAGAAGACTACAACTGTTCAGTTATAGAACTTCTCTTCTAAACTGGACGCTTATAATTTGCATACAGTCAGCTAAAAACCTAATGGCAAAAAAAAGATAGGCATGTTGAATATGTCACACAACCACATACATGATAACAATCAGTGACAGTCATCACTATCAAATTACGTCACCTCTAATTTGTGCAAATAGCTTTTACCAAATTGCATCTTTTACCCCTCCCCCCCAACTTCCAGTATTTCACAAACCATAGTACTGTGTGTATTTCACCATCTAAACTCTATCCAGAAGCTGAAACTGAATTCAGCAGCTCACTTGTCTTACCAGGAGCATGATACCAGCACTTTTGGATCCACACTGGCTACTTGCTAGGTACCAGGTAGGACATAAGGTGTTAGTTTGATTTAGAAAGTCTTACATCACCTGGCAACTACTTCTCTGAAATACCACCTTTCTACACAAGCCACATTGTCACAGGTAGTGGTCATCAGAAGCGTATAAAGCTGGATCCCTACTTGTTTGAGAGAGAGAGAGGTGGCTGGTGGAATATTCTCTGGGAGGACTGCTCATCTTTAGAAAGAAGACAGAGCACCACATCTCTCCGTAAGACTTTCCACAGTAACAGACTGATGGGAGGTAGAGGTTTGAAGGAGGAAACAAAAAAGGGAGTAGTTCAATATAAAAGCAGAAGATAGCTCACTACTTTAAGTAATACCAGACAGTAATGTTTGTAGACATCATTACAGAGATAAGTTTAAGAAGGGATTTAAAAGAGGATAAGGCAAAAGGCTTTATCAATTTTGATGGGGAATTTTTCCCACACATAAAAAGGCAACATGGGAGACAGCATGGAGGTGTTTGAAGCTCCATCTGAGAAAATGATGGATTTTTAGGTTCACTGGCAATTTTGAAAAAAATCAGGAAAAAAAAATTGTTCCAGGTCAAAATGAAAACTTAAAAAAATTTGGCAAATAAAAAATTAGAAAAATGTAGATTAAAAATAAATCAAAATGTTTTTATGTTACCAAAAAGAAAAAAATTAAGTAAAAATGTTTAGTAGCATTGAAACAAAACCATTTCATTTTGACCCCAAAATTTCATGTTGACATTCACTTTTTATAAACAATTAAATAGTCACTGGAGCAGGAACTTGCACTTGGATCCTATTGACAATTGAGTTATTCATGACGACAATGGATAGTCATTGGGCCAAAAAGGTAGTGAGAATGATGCTACAATACAGTAGTTAAAGCATTCACCTGCGAGGTGGGAGACCCAAATCCAAATCCCTGTGGAATGGCTTCAAGAGGAGAAATTGAGAAAGCCCACACCAGACTATCCCAAGCCCAGAGTCTGGTCACTCTCCTGCAATGGAGGAGATCCAAGTTCAAATCCATGCTCCACATTAAGCAGAAGGAGGAAGTGAATCCAGGTCTCCCATATCTCAGGTGAGTGCCTAACCATTGGAAAAATAAACTCTTTATCTTAAAAGCTTTGCTGTGCTATACTTCAGATTAGCTGCATTGACAGAATGAAGACATGGGTCAGTGGCTTGATAAATTAATGTTTATATCTGATTATTTATTAACCACATTCCTTTTTGAGGTCTTTATTTGTGTTGTTGATGCTTTAAAAAAAGTCACTGTGCTGTGTGCAATGGAAAACATCCCAAATCTGTGAAAATTGGATACTAGTCCATCAGCACTGAGCCATAACAGATCAGTTGTTCAATTAATAGGCGGCCAACATTTCTCAGCAGCACTCTGTGGGAACCCAAAGGCAATTGCAATAGGCTAGGAAGGGCTCCCTGCTATCCCCTAAAGAATGGCTGCAGCATAGCAGGATAGGAAGAGTTCCAAGCTTGCAGGATTTACATCTCATCTGAGGATGAACAGGTGCAATGTTTTTGGTGAGCTGCTTCTCACATGCCTGGCTGCTGCAGCCCGACCTACTTATTATGATCTACTGTCACTTCCTTTTTCTGATCCCTTATCTTGCAAGAACAGATCAGTTAAGCACTATGTACACTATAAATAACTCCTAAACATGGTTGTGTTTAGAACTGGGGGAAAAAAACTAAAATTTTCCACAGGAAATTCTGAAATTCTTTAATTTTGATAAACAAAATTTGAATTTTTTTGCTTCCTGAAGCTGTTCAGTAAAAATGTTCCATTTTTGAAAGCCAAAAACTAAAAAAAAGTTACCAAAAATTCCAGTTTTTAATTTCTGCTTATTCGTCAGAAAAATAAATTTTTAAATCTATTTTAGTCAAAAACCCGTTTTTGACTAAAACTCTGTTGAGAATATTTTGACCAGCCTTAGTTTTGATGCTGTTTGTTCTGGCTAGCAGCTCTGGTTTGCAGCAAAAAAAAAAAAAAAAAAAAGTTAGCAGAGAAGGGAAAAAAGGGGACATCCTGTGGCATAGATCAAAATATACATTTTCTTTAGCTCCTCTCTGCAGAGAGTGTCTCTCTCCCATCCACCAGCATCACTTTCATGAAGTGAAACAGGTTCTATGAGTGTTCTTTCCACAGGGTCTTTTGTGGGTCCCCATCCTTTTTCCAAGTTAAAACTGCTGTTCTGAACTCAAACGGGGTCCAACTTGTCAATTCATTCTGTATGTCTCACCAACAATTTATTAAAATTGGTAAGGACTACAAAACACTATCCCACACGACTTCACAAAACAGGCCTTTTTATAAAACAGTTACAGAAGCAATGACAAAGGAGTTGGTTGACAGCTGCAATTGAACTGACTGAAGAGGCTTTTAACCTATGTCATTATGTTTAAATGAGCACATTTGGAAATAGAACCTTACCCAACAACTCAATTACTATATGGCATTCAAACGTCTTTTACTAAAAGATTCTTGGCTTGCCACTGCAGAACTGGAGTAACAGAGATGAATCAGGCCCACAAAATTGAAGTCTTTAATGTATGTTTAAGAAATTACTCCTCATTTTTCTCTCCATCCCATGGATACAAAGCAGTATTACTTTCTGATCATCACAAGTGTCTATTGATATGGCACTTCCCATTCTCTGTGCTTTCTCCTGAATAGCAGCAGCCAGATGGGCTTTCAAGAACATGAGTCACTACTGCTGCTTGCCGCAACTCGCTCATCTTCAGCAGAGTCTTGATTAGGATTATAAAAGGGAAGTGTGTGTCACCAACCTTGCTTAGCAACAGTTTCCTTTTTGAAAACATACTATCGTAGCTTTTGCAGACATCAGGCTCAGACTAATGCTGCCCAGGGAAAGAGAGAGATTGGGAGGCATTTCAAATGCAAAAATTTAAAAAGACAACTTTTGCATATTAATAACTAAAATTTTACAGCTACACCTAAAGAGCACTTTTGTTATTTACTATTATTACATTCTTATTGTTTTAAAATACTATTTGATTTTCTTGGACAGATTATAAAACAAATTTATGGAATATCATTAAAGTTTGAAGAAAATTACAAATCAAGAAAATTAACAGTATATGCACTCAGTCCATAAATGCATCTCCAGGATATGCAGAGACACTTGACTGGACTTCATGCTGCAGTACACAACAAAACGTGCACTTCTGCCAATGCACATCTCATCACGTTACTGCTCATTTACACTAAATTTCTATGCAGCTTGCTATGCATAAAGTCAACCAGAGTCCAAGCAACCAATCAAAAGGTGTCCATGGATTAGGTATAAATTATTTTGCAGTGTTCGTCTCATTAAACTGTAATAGGCTAATGGAGTTTTGATCTGTGTGACTTTATCAGACAACCAATCAGGCAATGTCCTCTTTCTCTATTAGTGAGACGTCTCCTATCATAATTTCTCATTCCATAATGTACATTAACCTTTAGAAGATGACTGTTCACTTGGGATATTTTTAATACGAGCAGTTAAAAGTTGCAGAACCTACTGAGCCTATACAGGGAAGGTGATTCAGCTGTGAGCGAATGCTCACAGGAATTCGGGAGGGAGACAGCAATTTGCAGCTCGGATACTTGTAAGGAGAGAGAAGAGGAAGAAGCCAGGTTGAGAAGAACAGAAAAGTAACACATGGGAGAGGGATAAGTCTCTTGTAAAGAAGGACAGAAGGAACTGGGAATTGAGAACACATTTGCTTATTCAGCACTTCAGTATTCTAAGGGTTAAATCAATCTGGATAAAGAAAAAGAATAATCTTCTGTCCACTTCATCTTGGTTGGGGAATTGCACTACAGACTCTACTGTGGAAAAGTCTGCACTTGGGGACTACATATTTTGAAAGGTTTCAGAAATTCCTTTCATCTTAAAGATCATGCTCTCTCCCCTAAGTTAACCCTAGACCAACACTTCCCAAAATTTTATTGATTTACATGCCTCCTTAAGAACGTAAGAATGGCCATACTGGGTCAGATCAATGGTCCACCTAGCGCAGTATCCTGTCTTCTGACAGCGACTGGTGCCAAATGCTTCAAAGGGAAAGAACAGAATGGGGCAATTATTGAGTGATCCATGCCATCATCCAGTCCCAGCTTCTGGCAGTCAGCAGTTTAGGGACACCCACAGCATAGGGCTGCATCCTTAACCATCCTGGCTAATAGCCATTGATGGAACTATCATCCATGAATTTCTCTCATTCTTTTTTGAATCCAGTTACACTTTTGGCCTTCACAACATCCCAAGTAACAAGTTCTACAGGTTGACTGTGCATTGTTTGAAGTACTTCATTTGTTTTAAAGCTATAGTCTATTAACATCAGAGGATAACCACTGGTTCTCTCTATCATATCCCCCATTAGTCATTTCTTTTCTAAAATAAACAGTTCCAATCTTTTTAATCTCTGCTCATATAGAAGCTGTTCCATAACCCTAATCATTTTTGTTGTCCTTCTCTGTACTTTTTCTGGTTCTTATTTATTTATTTATTTATTTATTTATTGAGATGGCATGACTGGAACTGCATGCAGTGTTTAAGGTGTGGGTGTATTATGGATTTATACAGTAGCATTGATATTTACTGTCTTACCTATCCCTTTCTTAATGGTTCCTAACATTATTAGCTTTTTTGACTGACAATGCACACTGGGCAGACTTTTTCAGAGAACTATCCACAATGACTTCAAGATCTCTTTCTTAAATCGTAACAGCTAATTTAGACCCCATCATTTTGTATGTATAGCTGAGATTATGTTTTCCAATGTGCATTACTTTGCATTTGTTAACATTATGACTGGAGAATTGCTAACAGAATTCCCACTTTTAAGAAAACAGAAAAAAGCGATCCAGGTAATTACAGACCTGTTAGTTTGACCTCAGTAGTATGAAAGGTGTTGGAAATTTTTTGAAAGAGAAAGTAGTTAAAGACATTGAGGTTAACGGTAATTGGGACAAAATACAACATGGTTTTACAAAAGGTAGATCGTGCCAAACCAATCTGATATTGTTTTTTGAGAAGATAACAGATATTTTAGACAAAGGTAATGCAGTGGATCTAATTTCCCTAGATTTCAGTAAGGCATTTGGTACAGTTCCAGAGGGGGAATTATTAGTTAAATTGGTAGATGGGGATTAATATGAAAATTGGAAGGTAGATAAGGAACTGGTTAAAGGGGAGACTACAATGGGTCATACTGAAAGGTGAACTGTCAGGCTTGAGGGAGGTTACTAGTGGAGCTCCTCAGGGATCGGCCTTGGGACCAATTTTATGTTTACCCTTTTTATTACTGGCCTTGGCACAAAAAGTGGGAGTGTGCTAATAAAGTTTGTGGATGACACAAAGTTGGGAGACATTACTAATAGAGAACGACCGGGATATCATGCAAGATCTGGATAACCTTGTAAACTGGAGTAATAGAAATAGGATGAAATTTAATAGTCCAAAGTGCAACTTTTGATCCCTGGTTTTGTTACTGGGGCTCTGACTTCAGCTTTGACCCCTGGCTTCAGCGCTTGAACTCTGGTTCCATTCCTGCCTCTTGGCATCAGTACTTGGATCCTGACACTGGTCCTGAATTCAGGTTACTGCCCTTAGTCTCTGACCCCTGACCTAGACCCCTGGCATCAATCCTGACCACTAAGCCTGACTGCCCAAGCCCCTGGTGATAGAGAAAAAGAGGACCCTAGAGCCATGTTTTTGAAACTCCAAGAATGTATGCATTTTAAATTCTTACAACCATTCCTGCAAAAGAGCCACCTAGTCTCCACCTCAGTTTTCCAGCCTTGCTTTGCTCTGCAGAAGTACAGGGTAAAAATGACCAATTTCAGACAAGTTACCTAACTGGAGAAGTTAGCACAGCCTCACATCCTGCCCAGAACTCTAGGCAGCTTGGCAAATCTCAGTCCCAGCCAGGGCCCCTCTCTTATTTCAAACAGATGTCAGTGACAGGACTAATTCTGGACAAAGGCCACCTGACCAGGCAAGTTATATCTTGGGCAATGTTAAAAAACAAGGATGAAGACAGCAATGGGACTTTATCCACCATGGAAATACACAACCTGGATGGTGGTATTGCTGTTACATATGGAAAACAAAGAAAACTGCACTGAAGACCATTTACAATAGGGAATTCGTTTTAAAGTATCCCTATACAATTTCAATGAAAACAGTGCTGTTCAAAACTATGATCTTTCCAGCTACTACTTCTTTTCAATGAAGCATTCAGAATTTGAGCAGTCACTCTCCATTCATTCAATCCCAAACCAGGCTTCCCTTATAGTTTCCAGAGGTTAACTAGCTAAACACAAGAAACTCTAGTTCTGTATTATAGTAAGTGTGGTTCTTCAAGATGATTTGCCCATGTGACTACACATTCTTAATAAAAGCACTGAGCATGTGAACTCCAAAGAATCTAGGAAGCAGTGCCTGTTGAATTCACTTGTTGCTTTCTCATCTTTTTCTCCCTCACTCTGGGAGGGAACAAAAATGGTCTCATTTGGGTCTTAGTTTACTCCACTAGTTCATGAATCCTTAACTGGAAAGTTAAAAAATGGGGAGGTGGGCAAGGAAAGTAGATCCATGAGTGAGTTACTGTTCTTCCTACAATTACTCACGTGAATCCTTCTTCTTAATAGATTAACAAGCACCAGTGACCCTTCATAGCTGCTGCTTACTAGTGATTTCTGGAACCATACTTTTCTCAGAAAGGGAATTCCAATGGACAATTTTCAAAGAAGAGTCTGTGTTTTCTAACACACAAGATAATTGATTCAAGACCACAAAATGACATGGAGAGATTAAAGTGGTTTGTGGGGAAAGATTTAGTACTAACAAATATAAAGCTAAAGTGTCCCACAGCTTTCCTGTACAGCTCATTTTCACTACTACGCACAGAGCTCTGTACAGCATCAGTGACAGTAGTAAAAATCTCCTAAATTTCATTCTGCTGCTTGGGAAAGTTACAAGCAGCAACAGGGGCAACGGGGCTTTCTGCAAATTCAGCATGACACCACTGCATCACATTTATATTTGGATCACTCCAAGAACCGTAAATGCTATAAAACATTTTAAAAGTAACAGTGGACAGGAAGAAATTATGCCACCTACCAACCTACCATTTGAATTAAAGCAAGCTTATTTTGACCTTGTATCTTTAACACCTTTACACTTCTTCATGGAACCAAAACATTACATAGATGCTGCAGAGAATGGGAGGTGAGAGATCTGGAAAGGGAGCCTAGGATGGGAAACGTCTGTAAGAAGCCCTCTCAAGTATTTTACCATATGAACATGTCTGGAAACTACTTAAAGGCCACCTGTAGCAGACAATTCCCCCCCCCAGACCTTTGGAAGATGGTTCAAAAACAGAACCATTTGTGTCGAGATCCTAATTCTAATACTATTATCTGCACTTAAATAGGACTTGTCAGCAGATGTCATCACAGGTCTTGACCCGTTTCAAGCATTAGTCCCCTTTTACAGATGGGGTAACTGAGGCAGGGTCAGACCAGAGATTTTGGGGGCCCGCCTGGGGGCCCGCCACACCTGATGTCCAGAGGTGCCGCCGTGCGCTCGCCCCAGGGGCAGTTGCGGGTGCTCAGCACCGCTGCCAATCGCTCTGGGGCCATGAAGAACCAAACCCAGGGCCCCGCAGTCAGCGGCCACTCGGGGTCCGCGTTTTGGGCCGCGATCCCCAGGCGCGCGAGGAGCCGCTGCCGGGCGCAGGGGGCTGGAGGCGAGGCTGTGACGTGGCGGGAGGCCGGGCGGGTGGAGCCGCGGCCGGGGGCGCTGTAAGGCGGCGGGGAGCCCCTGCGCGTGACACGCCCCGCCCGGCCCGGCCCGGCCCCCCGCCCCACGGCGGCCCCGGGCCGGGACTGAGCCGCTCCGGCCGCGGCCCCGAGGCTCCCCCCGCCCGGGCGGCTCTTACCGGCTGCGAACAGTCGAAGGGCGGCGACGAGCTGAGGAGCAGCCGCAGCCCCGCGGCCCCGGGCACCAGCAGCGGCAGCAGCAGCAGCGCGAGACCGGGGAGCGCCGCGGCCGCCCGCCCCATGGCGCCAGCGCAGCGCAGCGCAGCAACCGCCCGGCCCGGCTCGACCCGACCGAGCCCGGCTGCTTCCGGGGGGGGCGGAGCCTCGGGGGAGGGGGCGGTGCCCCCGGGATCGGCACTTACCTGGGCGAAGGGGCGGGGCCGCACAGGGCGCGGGGCAGGGCCTGGGTTGGCGGCCGCGCTCGCCGGGTCACCCCTACCGCGGTGTGACGGCAGCAGCGCGGCGCGTGCACAGCGCGGTCCTGGCCCCTCCCCCCCACGGCCGGTGCGGCGGCGGCTCCCCCGGCTCACACCATGGGCCGGGCCGGGGCCCGCACGGCGCGTCGCACGCGCGTGGCTGTCGGGGGGGGGCGCTGCGGGCTCTTGCCCAGCCCCGCAGGAGCAGCCCGGACGCGGCTGGGGAGGGGGCTCGGCGCGGGGGGCTGCCGGGTACACGGCTGAGCTCCGCTCCCCGCACCGCATTTGCGCCTGGGCAGTGCGGACGCGCAGTGTGCACGTGCTGTGCCTGCACCCGCGGACTCCTCCCTGCCCCCCGGCACCGGCTCCCCGCCCCGCAGGCCACGTCCGAGCCAGAAAGCGCTGGCGCGGCCGGCGTCGGGGGTTACTCGGTGTCCGGGCAGCAGCGCGGGCGCCAGGACGCGTTTGTGTAGGGGCGCGGCCTGCTGCGCCTTCCCTCTTCGCGCGCCGACACGTTCGCGGGGAGCGAGAGACCCGGCCTCCTGCCCGAGGAGTTCACTAGGGCTCTCTGGAGAGAGGGAGACTGCGGGGCCCTGACCCACTGACTCCTGTGCGGGCCTTGAGGCAGATTAGTGTGTGTACGCTCAGTCGCAAAGAGAAATGCAAGGTAAATATAATTTCCTTTATGGGTTTATTGACAAGAGGAAAGGAAACTTTCCCAATGCGTGGTAACCAGTGCTGTTCTACTAAAGATACCAGTACCAAAATGCTGGCTCTAATACCTCTGAATGTTGGGGATGTCCAACATCTAAAGGTCGCTTCACAGCCAAATTCTCTGAATGGCCCTTCTATTTATGAGCCAAACGAAAACCCCAGCTCTGAATTCCCTAACCAAACTCAATCCAGATCTGAATTTAGGTCCTGATTCTCCACTGTCTTGCCAAGTCAATTAAACTTGTGCAAAGTGGGTGTAAAATGCTACCATTTGGTTTGTGTAACATTTTAAACTTTCTTCATGCAGGTATGACTCACCACACAAAGTGCAAGGCAGTGGAAAATAAAGCCCTTTACATCTTGAACCTACCCAAGCCAAATATACACAAGGTGAAAGTCTCACCAGCCAAATGTTGTTTGGTCTGTATTACCCACATATAGTCAAAATGAAACTATTATTCAATTTAATATATATGAAAGTGAATTTATTGCTCATGATAAGCACCATCCTGACAGTGCTGGAGACTGAAGTGCCCTAGCTACAAAGCATCAGAGAAAACTTTCCCACATTGTACTTACATGCATTAACTCTGAAAGGGAAGGGGTGAAAGAACAGATTGATTTCTGTTCATTAAGTCCTCAATCTTTCTTTGGCAACTGCAAATAAAAACGCCAGTTAGTGCCGGATGGTGGTAGTGCTGTTGTGCTGGGAATGCAAGTTTGCTGAGATCACAACTCATAGAGACTGACAGTCATCAGGTCCTATCACTGCTGACTCAGGCCAAATCTGAATGGACAGAGAGGAAGGCTTTATATCCCATTATAAATCCTTAGGATTGTTGCTTTTCATTTACAACATTTATGGTCATTTTCCCATTTTCATATCTTCCCTTTGTGCATGTTTGAAAACCCATTGCCTGTCAGGGCAGATTAAAAAAAAGAAAAAGCAGCAAGTGCCTTGTAGTTAGTGACTTTCCGAGCTCTTGGCTTTGGTGTTTCCTTCTGTCTCTGACCATAAATTGCTCATGGGAACCCAACTGGACAGAAGGAGCAAGCCCAGAGCACTGCCATGCTGTCAAAGGTTGGAGTGCCCAGGGCAGGGCCCTCAAGTGGGGGGTGGGAAAGGGTACACTGTACTTGGGCCTGGAGGCCCTGGTGGACCCAGCCCAGGCTGCAGCCCCCATGGGGGGTGTGTGGGAGAGGGCCCATGTTACAAGTTTGTACTGGGCCCAAAAAAATTATGCTTGGGACCTGGCCCAGGGGAAGAATCCATTAACACACAGCCTGAGTCTGACTTCAAACTGGTCATCCTATGACACAGGTGGACTCTAGTTTTCACTTCTTACCTTGGCTTTTGCTGTAAACTGTGAAGTGATTATGTTATTGCTAGAAGGAGGACAGTCATATTATGGCTAAATCATGGGGTTGAAAAGTCATAGAGCTGGCTTCTGTTCTTGGATTTATCCTTGACTTTCCATGTATCTTAGGGGAAGTCACAACTTCTCCGAGCGCATTTCCCCATCAGTAAAATGGGGATGTAATAACAACCTTTTAGAGGTGGTGTGAATTTTAATCCATTAGCATTGGATTAAAGTAGCTTGAGCTCCTCACATGGAAGGTGTTATGAAAGGGCATAGTACTATATCTCCCTAAACTAGGGGTAACTTCCAGTGCTTTTGGTTCACAAGGGCTTGTGAAAACCTGTGATCTGACTGATGTACATGGAGTTTCTCCTAACCCTCACAGGTTTCACTTTGAGTGAACAATCTAAACCTGAAATTCAAATACATGCTAAACCTCAGCGTTTCACTTAGTTTTGCATCAAAACGACATACGCCACATGGTTTTAACACACAACCATAACCTGGCTCACCTGATCTTGAAATGGGTCCCAGAGAAGTGCCCTTTTCAAGAAACCTGAGCTAAATGTTGGTTTTGTAATGAAATTTGAGACCAAGGCAGTTTCCCTGGGCTTTCTGATGAAAGTTTCTAACTGAAGGCCAAATTTAGTTCTTGGATAAAAAAATACTACACTGATTTCAATAACTTCAGCTCAGTTTATGCCAGGGGTGAGCTTGGTCTTAATCTATTCCTCCTCCTCCTAACCTCACGCTGCAATGCAAGGCTTCCAGTGAATATGGTCTGTACTGGAAGACCCCCAACTGCAACATATGGATATCAGATCAGAGACTATATATAAACAGTTTGAGCAGAATCATGGATTTTTGTTTTTTGGAGAAGAATTTTCTGAATCACTTTGCAATACAGTGGTCGTAATTATCTATGGTTTATAATACAGTGATTGTAATTACAGCGTTGTTTCACTGGCAACAACAATTAAAGATTGCAAATAATAACTAATAAATAAATAATAAAATAATTACAGGATAGTTATGCCACAAATTCATAAAACCAGTAAGCTAAATAGGTGACTGAATTACTTATTAATATCCTGTTATGCTGACGGTATTAATTTCACTGAAATTGTACTTTTTGATACATACCTAGCACAAAATCCTGTAGCCAGAAGGTTAACTACATGGTTACACTTCATAGTCAAACATTAATTACAGAGTAACTACACTGTAATTGGGGTCTTTCTGTTATAAAACAAAAGTGAATTTTCTAGGGTTTGTCAGTACCGAGGACCCAGCTCTGCAAACTCTTAAATCACACGTGTAATCCCATTAACATCAGTGGAACTATTCAAGTGAATAACGGCTTGCAGGCACTTGACTTGTTTTCAGACACTGTTGAGAAAAGGAGTTGGATATGTAAAAGGAGGTACAATAAAATGTACAGATATTAAACCAATGAAGACATTGTTTAGAAATTTATTAGCAATTTTTAAAATAACATCATTCCTTAGATAAAAATGCAATCTTACAGGAATATACATTTGTCCCACACAGAGATGACCCTATAGCTCACTTGTGGGCCATTCACTCTAACTTTTCTTTGTTGACTTTTAAAACGTGCGAGAGGGCAAGACGGACTCTGGCACCCATGACAGGCGTACATTTACGGTTACAAACTGTACAGCATTATTTACAAAAGCATTTCTGTGGTTTCATGAAAACTGGGTATAAAATTGTGGGATGTGGCAAAGAACTAGTACTGGGAAGGGTTTCATTGAAGATGGTAAGGACATCTGGGGTGGAGAGAAGTGTGGGAGAGGAGACTTATATCTGGGGTGGCATATACCTAGGAGAGCTCATGTACCAGCTTAGGGCAATTAAAATGAAGGCAAAACACTTACATTTATCACCATTTATAGCTGATAGTTCGAGCAGGAAATGACGTTCAAGTGCTGAGCCTGGGAGATGCTGAGCAACCAAATCTTCCTCTGAAGCCAATGGGAAATACATGTGCTTTGCACCTTGCAGGATCAGCCCCCAAAATTAATCAGAAGCGAGCAAGAAAATACCCCCACCACCTCTGCCTTGGAAAGTCCTGATCTTGCCATCCTTAATCCTTAAAGTCAAGGGGAATTTATCCTGAATAAGTACTACAGAATCAGGCCCTAAACTATGTTTTCACCTCAGGAATTGAGCTGAATTCTAGCCACTTCCAGCCAGATTTCACCCCAAAATGGCTTTTCCCTTGTAGCCGTGTGTCACTCATTTGGAGGGAGACTCCCTCATTTTGAAATCATTCATTAAGGCAGTTTTAAAAGTCTCTCTCTTGGGTGATGCAGCATTTTGCAATGTGATATTCAAAAATCTCTTTTAGTTAAGTGAGATCTTCCCCCGGTCAGATGGTCAGAGCTGGACACCCCTGTGTCTGTCACCTTTCACAAGAGGGTCATGGTGTTGAGGGGTTTTAAGGCGTCTTGAATACTAGTCTGACTGAGCCTGGAGCAGCTGGGCCCAGGATTCTGTCTGGGAAATAGATCACATTTTGCCTGGCTGGACAACAATTCAGGACATTTATCATATAGATGAGACTAATGGCAGGTGGGCTCTGCACTAAGGAGGAGAAGATGGTTGGGAAGGGTACCGCATTAGGATTGGGGTTGTTTGAAGGTTGGCAGAGAATCTGTTCTAGGAAGGAGGCGTGTCTGCCCTGGCCTGCGCTTGTAGCATAGCACTTGGCCTATGACCCAGCTAGTCTGCTCCTGGACCAAGTGAAAACAGTGGCTGGAGAATGTGAGGGACTTCAGGATAAATGAAAGCAGGTTGTCTGAGTGAGACGGAATAAAGGAGCAACAGTGAGGAAATGTGCTGAGACGGGGGGCTATTGATTTTGTTGCCTACTAAGTCATTCGTGATGCTGAAGTAGATAAATGTCTACAGCAGTTTGCTCATTGTGGATGCTCTTTTTGGGTCGACCTTTAGACAGGACTATTTACTTCTAAAGAGAGTCTTCTCTTTATGCTCACCTTAAGCAAAGGCTCTGTGATGGGGGGAGAATGGGAGATTTGAACGGGACACTGAATTTAAATCAGGAGAGACTGCCATCCCAGTGTGATACCACAGACCTCTTTGTATGACGTTAGAGACCAGCCTGTTTTAGCACTGCACCACACATCTTGTTGCTGTGCAGTTGTCCTCACCTGCCCCCATCAGGACCATTGTAGCAGGGAGGCAATATGGCTCTTAACTGAGATCCTCAGAAGCAAAGCACCGGTAGAGGGACTCTCTTGGGACTGAACTTCTGATAAGAACTGTTTTGATCCCTGGGCTCATTAGTTAAACGTGGGAATTTATTTATCTTATAAAGCCAAATAAAATCAGATTTTAGAATAAAAATGAAAAACCTATACACCTCTTTCTTAATGCAAAATTTATAGAATCAGCCTCCTTCAGGGAAGAAAATAAATGAAGAAAAAAAAATTCTGGGCCTGATTCTGGTTTCACACCCATGTTATGTCAGTATAACCTCATTAGCTTTGAATGATTATACTTGGTTTACGCCAGTGTTAGTGAAAGGTGATTTGGAACTTTTGTTTGACTGGAATTATGATTTTCTTTATATACACTACAATCTTGATTACCTGAACCTATCAAAACTCACAGCTACCTGAAGTAGATTCAGGTTCCCAGGTAGATGTTAATTACTTTAAAATCCTTGATTTCCAAACTTCTACCTCAGTGTCCCCCATGACATTTGGACAGTCAAGGCTGTACTGTGCATATATATTATATATATTATTCAGTTCCACCCAGATGTGGTTGCTTCACTAAATAATATCCTCTGGTTCATTGTTTAGTTTTTTCATCTGTATGTAAGAAGCAAGAGGCCTCCAACTGCATGTGAGAAGCATGTCAGCAACCTGATTTTGATTCTGTCATCTTGGGGGATTGTGTCTGTGTGCAAACATGCATACATTTCATACAGCAATCTGAAACTAGCAGTCAGAAAAGACACAGGAGCCTGGCTGAGACCCATACAACTGTTATATTGGCGTCAGTCTAAAGAAAGCAATGATACATTGCTTTGAAAATTATCAAGAAATGTAAAAAATGCATTTGCCCTTTTTTTGTTGTTGTCATAGTCATTGAGGGGGCAGGGTTTTGAGGCAGAAAACAAAGCAGAAATAGATTCAAATCTGTACATGGCGCTCCTTCAGCTGTCCCTCCAGCAGTGGGGCAGGGGAATGAAACAGGTTGGACCCCTGGCAGTAGCTGCAGCATCTACATCATCATTCATACGTCCAGCTGAAGAGGCAGATGATGCAGAAAATGTCTGTGGATAAGGAAACTCCAGGTCTGGATCATTAGTTCCACTTTTTCCATCATGTCAGCCACACAGAACAAGGAAGAAAAAAGAAATGCATCCAGTGTGACTGACCTGGAACCGTCTGGAGAAATGGTCAGGGGTGATAAAAGAGGAGGTTTGTTGTTTTGTTAGAAATGTCTCCAGTCTGCAGTGTGCTGTTAGCAAGCTGCAAATCAACCACACTCAAATGATGAAGATAAGACCATTTTCTCCTTTTTCTTCCACAAAACTCATCAATCATTAACTTCTTTCATGTTTCCATCCACAGCGCAGTGATTGTACCTGACACTTGCTCAAATACAGAGGGAAAGGAAAGACACTCCAGGGAACTAACCTGCCCTCTCCTTCCCACCATGGCCCAGATCCTGCCCCATTCGAAGGAGGCAGTAGCTCTTTGCTCAGGCCTATTGCAATCTGCATGTCAGAAAGTACCTAAAATGAAATGCCACCCTCCACAGAGAGTGAAATTAGCACAGCTGGCATCAACAAGTTCTGGTTTATAGTACCAATCCCCAATTACAAATATCATCTTCATCTGCATTGTTTTTAGGGTGACCATATTTCCCTAAACTGAAAACAGAATGCACAGAGCTGGCCTGAGCCATCTGCTATTGCCGCTCGTCCCTGCAAATGTTCTCTGCACTCCCATTCAAGCCAAGTAGCAGAGATGGAGGCGGGGGGAAGAGCAACGAGTATGGGCTGGGATCTGGGCAGCAAAGCAGGGCATGAGTGTGCGCGTACTTTTGGGCTCGGAGCCAGGGGATGAAGCTTCTGGACTATGTTCCAGTTAGCAATGTGATGCCCCTTTGGGGACTGGAATAGCAGAGGCAGGAAGGAGGCTCTGGGTAGCAGGAGGGACCAAGGAGACTCCAGAGAGCAGCCCATGGGGTGGGGGAGGGGGGAGGCTGGGCCACCATTTCAGATTTTGGTATGGACAGGGGCAACTCACAGCTGGTGAGGGGAAGAGGGAAAGGAGCGAGCAACAGGGGATGGAGGTCACTCCTGGCTGGTGGTACGAAAGTCAGAGGGGTAGGTGTCCTCCACCACCCTCCCTAAATGGTACCTCTGTCAGGATGTGGCAGAAGCGGACGACTGGAAGCAGACTGGGGTGGGAAGGAAGCCAGTTGAGGTGAGAGGAGGGGTCTGGAGAGGGTCTGGCCCCAAAGGATGGTGGATAGAAAGGACATGAGGCCAGGTGGGGGCTCTGGGGACTGCTCGGGGTGGCTGTGAGGCCGTGCCATGGCTTGAGGCTCCAAGGCCCAGCCGGAGATTTTGAATTAGGGCCCTGACTGTGCTGCCCTCTGATTGGGCTGCAGATGTGCTCATGACATCCCATCGCTCCCTGATTGGAGAGGCAGGACATAGTGGAGACACATTGGCCAAGCTCCGCCTCCCCCCAGCCCCCTGAACATTCCTAGGAGGCGCGTGCCCCACTTTTTTGGCAAAACTGGGCATTTATCCTTTTTGCTGTTGCCAACAGGACAAAGCCAGTTTTGCCAAAAAATGTTGGGACTCAGGGACAGGGCTTAAAAAGGGGACTGTCCCGGCCAAAACGAGACGTATGGTCATCCTAATTGTTCTCTATGCACAAGGATTTAAATCAGTAGGATGTAGAGGATTGTTCAGTAGAGAGATGGGGTTTCTCTGGCCCTCTGCAGGGTCTGATCACTGAGGGAATAACAGTTTTCACAGAAGGATGTAGATGATGTAAGCTTCTTCCTCTAGCCTGAGACCAAAACATAAGAGGCAATGAGCATCTGATAGCATCCAGAACTCCCACTGACTTCAGTAAAGACTATTACAGATTAGAAGTTTGTTTTTCAGAGGTGATGAGCACCAACAACTCGCATTAAATGTGAGTCAGCTGAAAGAGAATGAGTTAGAGAGACTCCACCACCTGACTCCCTCTCAGGTATAGGTGAGTGGAGTGGGGCTACTTCATTTTTAATAACACTGGACCTGTACACCTAATAATGGAGAACCTTCAAAATATTTGGAGGTTTGATTTGGATCAGATAAGTATCCAAAAGATAAATCCTGAATCCCTATGCATGTCGTAGGCACAACTCAATGAGAGTTTGTCTCAGTAAAGACCCAGGACAAATGCTCAGCATTGGGCTGATTGATAATTCATAATCTATGCATAATTTTGCCTAGGTAAATCTTGAGTAAGGATTTCAAGATTTTGACCCCACTCCAATGTGTATCTAAACTGATGCAAACTCCTTTAGTTCAATAGCTAGGCTGACAATCTCATGAGAAGAGGCTTTTCTTTGTAAAATATCCAGGACATCCTGAACTGCTGGGAATATTTGATATATTTCCTTTAGGCCCCATTCAAAACCAGAGAAGTACAGAGGTGCATGAAAATGTAAACAATATACATAATAAACTTAACGTTTTCAGACCTTGAAATAAGCTCAAGTTTTGGATGAAAGTTTGGTTCTGATTTTCCTGAGTCAGATCATTCCTCTTTACTTGGTACAGATCTGCAACTCTGGGATCCCATCTTGAAACTGGAGCAAAAATAGAGCTTTAAACAAAGACTATGATTCCAAATGATGCAGTTTCAAGTGGTTTCAAATGAACAATCCATTTCCAAGAAAAACCCAGCTAGTTGCATAATATTTACAATTCTTTTCTGGTTTTTCAGTCTTAGTAAGAAACAAATGCCAGATAGAGGAGGGACAAGAAGTTCAAATTCAAGAACAGGATGAGATGGGTGGGAGATAATAGGGCTGTTGACGTCAGTGGAGTTATGTCGGATTTAAAGCAGTATGACAGAGACCCAGAATCTCAGGTATGGGGAGAATGATGAGATTGCACATTGGAGTGCAAAATATGGGCTCATATCACTAAACCTCAATGTCTCGAGCTGAAAGCAGTACCAGAGCAATTCTGTTGTGTAACTACTCAGAACTTTCACCTCACTTACCCTGGAATATCAGTCTAGGACAGAGCTAGATTATTTTCCCTAGTTTATGACTCTACCTCTCGCAATTATCTGTCATGTATCCCAGGAAACTCTATTACTGATGACCAAGCTTTAGAGATTCAGTCAGAGAAATACGAAATTACGTATTACAACCCCAATCCCCCAGAATTGCTGATGCCAGCTTACTTCCTAGAAATCCTACCAGATCAGCCTGGCATATGGGTTTTGCTACCCTCTAGTAAGAAGAAATATTGAGCGACACTGAGCAAAGGGAAGAGGATGAAGACTGGATAAAATGTCCTGGTTTCAGGAAGCAAGATACACTACTCATAAATTCATTGTGCATGTTTAAGGGAGTGAGGAAAAAGGAAAATGAACACAAGATATGCAAAATCAGTAACGTTCAACGTGTCAGTGGATTGCAGAATAGTTACTTACACTAGGTACACTTTGTTCATTGTACAAATTAAAAAATGAAAAAAAAATTAGTTCCCCTTCCCCCAACCACATGTAGAAAAGCACTTAAAAGTTCAAAGGTAAAGCTTGGCACACTCCAAATACGAAATGATTTACTTTACATGCAGCAAAATATACAAGAAGTGATTTTTTTAAAACAAACTTAATTCAATTCATTATATTTGCTTGGCACAATTGCAATTCATTTTAAAAAAATATTTGAAAAATACTGAAACTGACCTGAATTCAAGTATTACGGTTTCTTCAACAGAAACATTATCAATGCAATAAAACATCACACGGAATATATCGAAGCGTAACTCCTTCGCACTTTTGTTTGTTTTTCCCCTTAATTTTGTTTCTATACAGTTTTAATGCCAACACAACTCACAATTGTATTTTAAAATTAATATTATTGCATTGTTTTTGCATATCTTGTGGAACAGAAAATGCAAAGAGTTACTGATTCCCCTTTCAAAAGCAGAGACAGTGGTTTGTTTTTGCATTCAAATGGCCCCAGATACAGATCTCCTGCAGGTAAAACCAGGAAGTGGAGAACTGCATGCACTTATACACACATACGCTCACTCAGTGCTGCTCACACACACACACTCACAAAAATACTTAGCACTAAAAAGAATCCAAATCAATCACTCAAATGTGCAAGACTATATCAAGTGCATTGCCTACTATCTTTAAATTATAAAACAACAACAAAAAAAGGAGATTTCAATTACTATCAAATTAAATTACAAATTCTTGGTGTATGTAATGGTTGGTAAAACTCTTCTATCATTATCGCTTCTAACAAATTTCAATGGAGAAAAAATAGTTGTTAATACAATGTAACCAAATCAATTTAACATTTGCAAAGGTGAAGACAAAACCAAACCAAAAAGGTAGGTGGTTACAAGACTTTGTAAACACTCCCTTTCCTCTTCTCCAGCCAAAACAAAACAAAAAAATTATTCAAAATAAAAATTGGAACATGCTTTCAAGAAAATATCAAACTGCAAAAACAAGGAGAGATCTACATAAGCCCATCACCACCTCACTTAGAAAAGGGCAGGTTGCCTCAACTCTGCTTGACAGAGCTTGCGACCTGCTCTCTGACTGGTTGGCACAGCCGGCTGTCTGAGCTCTGACTGGTTGGCAGACATTGCCGCCTAAGCTCTGATTGGTTGGCAGAAGTGGCTGCCTGAGCTCTGATTGGTTGGCAGAGACCACTGCCTGGGAGCCTCTGCATTTTTCAATGTTGCCATCTACCTCTCATGTACCCTAGGGCTTCTTCTGCTTCCAACAAGGTACTGGGATCTGCAGCAGAAGTCCATCATTCTTTTCCAAATCAAAAGGGCCTTGGCTTTATGGAGACGGTGAGGCTCATACAGAATATGTGCAAAATGATTTTTACAAGCAAAGTTGAAAGACACCCGTTTGATGCAGGGTCCTTTTGGCTAGGGCCATCCACAGGAAGCTGAGGTTCTCCTTCACATTCAGGAAGCAGCCATTGTTCCTTGTGCAGTGACTGAACACAAGAGGGAGTTGGCTCTTCTCCTCCACCTCTTCCTCCTCCTCGCTCTTCCTTCATGGACACGTGCTGGGGTTGTATTCGCTCCTGAAAAGCTCTCTTACACACCACCCAACTCTGCGACTCGTCCCAACAGAAATGAATGAAGAACGCTGTTCCGGTTACTCCAGGTCACGAGAACAGTGAGGCACTTCTGAAACAAACCCATTAGGAACATTGAAACAAATAAAAAACCAGCATCGCTTCAGCCCTGGCAACTACAGGCTGCTGACATAAATCCTGCTGTCCTGGAGCTCCTCCTGACTTTTTCTACAATCCGGATTCTGCACCTCTTCCTCTTCCTCTCCTGCACTGTCCTGCCCTGGGTCCCTGCAGTTAACAAAAGGCAAGAGGTTCCCATTGGGGCTCTGCTTGCTGTTACCATTGAGTATGTTGTCTGCTGCATTTTCCATCTCTTCTATTGTCATGTCACAGGCGTCTGCTAGCTCTTGGGTTGTGACCTCAATGAACTTTGGGTCTTGAGCAAACTGCATCAGTCCTTCTGAAATCAAGACCTTCAAAAGCAAGCGGGAAACCAGAGACAGAAGACAAAGATAAAAATTAGCCCTAGCACCATCAATCACGTCACACGTCCACCATCCCAGCTCCTATTTGGCCACCCCCTTTTCCCTCCCAAACTTCTCTCTTCTCCTACTCATCCCACCAATCATCGATTGGAAATAGCTACCCAAGCGCAGCACTGCTGTTGGCACTTCTAATAATTATACCCTTACAGCAGCCCTAAAGATGCCTTCATTCCCATGCCTTTGTCAACTCACCGCTTCAACAAGGCTGCCAGCGCTGCCGTGGAATTGCCTGCTGCTCCCACCAGTCTGGCTGGGGACAGTGAGGGACACCGGCCTGGCTCTCCGAGGGCTGCTGCAGCTGGTGCTCTCAGAGTACCAGGAGCTGCAGTGTATTGATGGGAAGCTACTGTTGAGTTTCTCACTGGACTCCACTCCATCAAGCCGTAAAGTCGGGATAGTCTTCTGTGGCCAGCCATGGCCACAGGGGATGGCAGGGGGTGTGGCACACAAGCGGGAGAACCTTGTTGGGGAATGGCTTCTCTGGAGCAGAGGACTCAGCCCTGCCACTGCTAGTGCCTTGAGACAAAGAGAGAGAGAATGCAGTACTAGCCTGCCCTGGGAAGCACTACTCGAATGACTAAGCAGTGAGGAAAGAGTACAAGGATGGCTTGAATGGGCTCATGCTAATTGAGAATTTAGATGGATTAGCCTCTATGAAACACAGCTGTGATTAATAGAACGGTGTTGCTGTTTTCTGTGGATCCGTTTTGTAAACATTACAAAGATTCCGTTTGAAATGATCAATTGTGTTCTGGTGAAATGTGCCGGGTTGAAAGCTCGAGAGACTGACATCCTCTCCCCATGGAACAGGTACAGCATAGATAGCCGCAATGCAAACTTCCCCCACATAACCCTGCCAGTGTATCTTAGTTCTGTACTGGAGGGATCATCATTTCCCACTTAGGGTGACAGGTTAGATCATTTTCCACATCCTTTTAATCTTTGGCCCTTCTTCTGATCCCACCACCACCACCACCACCATCATTTACTGCTAGTGGTGGTGGTGTTTTTTGGTAGTATCTGCCTTAGAACCTGGATTGAAACTATCAACTCATTTCATTTAGGTCTTCAGTGACACTTAGTCGGTAATAACTTTCAGTCGATACCAAACTGCATTAGATTTTATGTAGTGATCTATTAGTGAAAGGATCAATATCCCATTGCTATTCTCCTGAGCCATCCAGTCCCTCATAGAATTAAATACATAATTCATGAGTCATGTAATACCGTATAACTAAATAAGTGATTCAAAGAAATTCTTCTTTCCATAGGGCCAGATTCCTTTTACTCATGTTGAATGGTATCTTATTCCACAAGTCAACAGGACAAGCCATAGAATAAGGTACTACTCAATGTGAGTGAGGGAATCAGAAGCCAACCCACAGAATATAAAACAGTGTGATTTTGTACTATGTGTAAGCAGAAAGTCCCCTCATTAACTTTCCAGTCCTCCTCCCACTGAAATCAATGGCAACTGACTTTAACACAAACAAGAATGGTTTCTAAATACACCATGCTTATGATTTCAGACAAAGAAATGGGATAACAGAAGAGCCGTCTATTAGTGCCATGGGTCAGTTACCCAAACATTTTTCATAAAGGGGGAGATTTTTAAAGCCCAGCTCCTATTGATTCTGAGTATAAAATGGGCACCTAACTTTGGGCCATTTGAAAATCTCCCCCTCAAGGCCTTGTCCTGCAGTCTCTGCTCTCATAAGCAGCTCCATTCAGTTGAAAAGGCTGCAGGAAGGGCTTGAAATTGGTTAGAATCACAAGTGAACTGGTTCTTCAGCCTGCTTGTAGAAATATAATCAGGGGATCATACACTGATATATATAGCAGGCTGTGTCTCCAACCAGCACAATACTGACCATGTTCCAGGAGTGTTTGAAGGCCCATGAGAAGTTATATATGTGTAAATCCTTCACGTATCAATATATGTGAGCGTGTCACGTGAATAACTCTTCAAGTATTCACAATGAGAAGACACCCTATAGTGTTTAATAGCTTTAAATAGTTTAAAAGGGAAATTAATAGATTGTTTACAATGGGTAGTGCAAATCTTAATTTTAACCACTGAACAGGAGCAGCAATTAATATTACTAAACCCAGAAGACCATATTCTGACAATCGAGCTGTCCTGGAGCATTAATATCTTTTACACTAGAGGGAGTGTTTATGTGGTGGAATACTGAATGGTTTTTCTGTCACAGCACTGTGAGTTCCTGACAGTGAAAGAAATGGAGGACATTCTTCCCCAATACAGTCATCCACAAGGCCTTCTTGCATTAAACAGTTGGGCTACGTACTGGATTGAGTGAATTAGACTGAAAGCTCCTAGAAACAGAGATCTTACACTCTTGCATGCTTTTGAAGAATTATGTACACTAATACTACTCTACAGATAATAAGAGCACCCAGTAATGTAGAATTGACTATGGGGAACATCAAGTGTCCCAATGCTGGTAGTGTCATATGAAAACTGTTTCTGCAATAGTTTATATATTGTAGTGTCAGACAGAGAGAGACAGTTTAGCATCTAATGACAGATGTTCACTTCTGACTTGATAGCTGATTAAGCATCCAGGTATGTCCAAATAGGAAGCACTATATTGTGGGATGTCCCTGTCAGGGATTTTAAGAAACTGACTAGTTACATGTAATCAGTTTACTTTAAAAAAATGATTCGAGTAACTGATTATTTTTATACTAATGTGGAGGTGGACACTGCTCCATTTACTCATATGAATAGTTCCATCATGGTCAACGGAGTTGCAGTAAAGATGCATTTGGCTAATTATTTTTACCATGAGATGTTAACTAGGTTTTTGTTTTTTTCTCCTTCATGTATGTCACATACTGACTGATGTTGCCAACTTTGGAGAGCACGTTCTTGCAACTTTGTTCTGGCAGTTGTGAAAATCCTGGAATCCTGAGCTGACAGGAGCACAAAAACAATTTCTAACACTAGCATCTTTGAGAGTGGCAAAAAATGGTCTCAGAAATGTTGGTTAGTGGTGCCATCGATAATTACTGTATATGTTAAATGCAGCAACCAGCTGGGTTGGTGGGTCTCTGCTTAGTAATTAAGTCTTACCTGGTGGTGTACCAGATGCAAAGGCAGAACTGTCTTCTGAGAGACATCTACGCCTTGGTTTTTCTGTCTCTTCAGACACTCCAAGTGAAAAGATGCTCTTCGACCTGCAATGGAATGGCACAGAACTGTGATCATCATTCACACCACACTACAGAGACTATCTGACCTGAGTTTGGTGTCAGTGTAATAACTCTGGGGGTGCAGAGGAAAAATCCCCATTAAAGGCCCTGCCCACTTTACCTTGATACTTTGCACCTTGCTAGAACAGCTGTATTTGAAAAAAGTTGTCAAGCACCATGAAGTCTGCCCAACAGCTGTGTTCCAAGAGAGCTGAAAGCTAGCACGTAGATTTTTTGGGGTATTTTTTAACAACAGTGCTACTAGAAACTGCGCTACTGATGATCCTCCTAGGTATGCTAGAGTGAGATTTCTGAACAGTGTTGCAAAATGAGTTGTAACTGTTAGATGTGGAGATGAACCATGTTACGACAGTGTAAGGAGTCACTGATGTGAGGGGGCTGGTACCTCCATGAAATTGTGTGGTCAAAGGACTGCACCTGACTTCAGTTTGCAAATCCAAACACTTGAAAAGTTTCAATTACAATTAAAGCAGAGACCAGGTTCCTGGTGTAGTCACCTGTACCAAAATTCATCATTTTTCTTTTGCAAGAGAGGAAAGAAGAACATTTTATTTCTCCCTGTTCAATATTTAAAGAAAAGACCACCACATACTGATTCACTCCATCAGCTGACTCTGTGAGGAGGTTCTTTTGTGCCCACAGAGCTCTGATAAGTTCTTCTAGTTGATATACAGACTTAACCAATCAGTTCATATAGAAGCATCTGATCCAGAGAATCATATACTAATATACTGATGGAGCAAAGCATAAGTCTATGGCAAGACATGTGCATTATCAAGACCTTATCCTGCATTTTGTCTCTCTGATTCTTCCTGGAAGCAAAGTGCACATCAAAACCTGAGGCCACACGTTACAGGATTCTCCAGCAAGATGTGAGCAATCAGTCAAGGCATCACAAAGCACTGCTTGTACATCTGGCTGGAATATTACCCAGTGAAGAGGAGCGAAGAAAACCCCTCTTTGGAGACTGCCGGGAGTCCTCCCCTTTATTATTTTCAGGTGGAGTCAGTTGTCTGTTTTCATCATCTTGGTATGAGAGCCTGGAATGAAAAACAGAGTTTGGAACCATCGCTTGAGCAGAATATCATGCTATCCCTTCTACTAGTGAAAGGCAGCATTGTATTTGGCAGGAGATGAGGAAAAGGGAGAGAGGAAAAACATTCTATCCATGAAGAAGGAATGCAGCTAACTAGTTAGTTTTCTATAGCTAAATGCTCCAGAGACAGCATCCAAGACTGAGCCGGATAAAGCTCCGGTGATTAAATCTGTGAATTTTAGACATGAGAAATGGATGGTAGAGGGGCCTGAAGGTAGCAATACAATGGTGCTAGGAAGAGAAAAGGGAAGAATTAGAGGGGAGAAAAAAGACTTCCCAAAAATCATATAAAATTGCTTTCCCAGTACTATGTGCCAGTATTTTTTCATACTTTGATACTGGATTGGCACAGCGTTCCATCTGCAAACCTGTTTCTTCTTACTAGCCTTCCTCCACTTCCATTCCCTAGGCTGAACTCATGAATGGTCTTTAAAGAAAGATATCACACAATCCCCCATTCCCAAGCCAAAAATCCCCAAATAGCTTGGCCACAATATTGCAAAGCTCACATTTCAGTAGAGATCAGGCTTGGTTCGCTACAGTAATCTATGTCTTCATTCAAATTCTCATCGTAAGTCTCATCCTGAGACTCTTCCTCTTGGCAAACAATTGCCAGCTGGCTGTCTCTGGAACTGGAGCTAATGAGCAAAAAAGGCAAGTCAAAATTTGGAGATGGTAAAGAAAAACCGCTATCGAGACAGGAGTGACAGGGCTACATCTGTCTGCCTTTATTGTTATGGCCCAGTGCCGAGCCATCACACAAACATCATTGATCAAAAACAGAGGCACAGCTCGTAAATACAAGTGACCCTTTGTTTTGTCCTCACTTAGTTGGAGCACCTTAATCAAAGCACCAAGAGTCAGAAGTGATGTACATACTATGAATGTAATTGATCATGCCTGCACTGCATGAGCATTCACAGGGCACTGACTAAATTCCAATCCTAAAGTCCTGTCTCACAGGGCTCAGTATAAAACCTGGGATGGATACTCTGAGGGCAAAAGGGATGGATTTTCTTCTATGGCTATCACAAAGCACTGGTTAGGAATTTCAAAGGGATTCCTCCTTGACATTATACCATGCCTCTCAGCTGTGATGTGCATGGTCTCTTTTTCCCGTCTGTCACTCACTATGCCATTTCTCTCCATCATCTTCTCTCTCCTCTTGCCTTTCCCATCCTAGAGACTTATTCTTCCATCACAGAATATGAGTAACTGCCACTGAGTTCAATGGGTGCTATTCGAATTCTGTGGTGGGGGTGGGGGTATGAAGCCCCCTGAATTTCATCTTTACCTCCTCCTCCCTCCATTTCCCAGGCTCGGCTTCCTGGTATTAGGCTGCACTTTCATTGTGCAAGTAGATGAACAGAACCTGAATCGCTGAAATGCCAGCATGGAGAGCTTCAGAGATCTGCAGTCCTTCTCTGTTACCTGTGGTGGCACAGAAGCACCATATGGGACTAGGAGGGGAAGTGGAGACACATGGTTGTTTGGTCATCTGGTTCAGACAAGAAACCTTGGTGGAGTGGAGGGAAATGAGTATACATATGGTGCTTTGGCTCAGTTGAAAAAAAAATCCACGGAAGAGCATCTGAGTCATCAGACGGGACGGCTGGCAATCACAGTGGTATAGGTGAAGAAAAGTGCCACTCCCTCATCAGCCCACATGGCAATGTTCTAGCCAAACCCTACCCTATTTGGTCAGCACAGGCTAAAACAGAGTTCACTCTGCAATGATCAGAGAATGACTAGGATTGGGTCTGAAATCACGTGGAGATTGAGGTGAAAATACCAAGAGTCCATCAGGTAAACCAGCTATCACAGTGCATGACATTGTCTGCATTATGGCTAGAGGAACCCAGTTGGAAAATGTCTCCTGAAGATACCATAATACTATTTATTACTTCTTTTAACCCTGTTGGCACTGAAAGGAAGGGCTTAAGTGGAATAATAACGGGGAGGTGGACATTAACTTCAACTGGAGCAACACTGAATCTAATATCCGGAGAACATTACAGCATGAGAGGAAACACCTACCGTCCCAATGTTTCATAGTAATGTGTCCTGGTTCACCAAGGAAGCAAGGGGGAAAAAGAAGACCATGTCAGGAATGTAACATAAACACAAGTAGGGAAGAGCTGTGAAATAGCTGTGAAATTCCTATAGCTTCCAAAAGGAAGGCTGGGAAATGGAAAAACCACTGGATTCTTTATTCAAGCAAACACACACATCTGGTATCCCCATCTTGTTATTCTCCTCTCTTCTTCTCTAGAACAATTGTTTCTCAACCTTTTCAGGCTGGCAACCTTTTATTTGAAGTCAGAAATGTTATAAATGAGTAAAACATGTCTGAATGGGAACAGAGATAAGCCTATTATAAAATTTGTGTGTGCGCGCGTGCGTGCGTTTTGAGAGGTTAACAGAGAATATCTGACTTTGAAGGGTAGGAATGTATGGCGAGATTGGGAGTGAGATTTCCGGTGCTTTAGATTATGATACAGTTTTGAATGCCTCACATCCCTCCTGATTGCATTTTATGAGCTCCCAGGGCATTGTCACTTGTTGATTGAGAAACACTGGTCTAGAGTCTTCCCTCTAGTATTTTCAAGTATGAACTACATTTCCCTATTCCTTCTTTATTTAATCTGCATTAGATAAAACACCTCCCTACAGCCTAAGATGCAGCTCCCTTCAAATATCATTTATGCTGCTTCATGAAATAGTCTGGGTGTGGTGGGTGTTGATCAGTGGTGGTGTTAAGCACTCCTCTTTTCCAGAGGCTGAGTGTGATACTTCTGCAACTTTGCTGGTCTAGGCAGCAAGTGATGTGCTTGAGAGCTCTGCTCAAATCCCAGGCATGGCAGCATCTTGTCCTGCCTCTAGACCAGGGGTTGGCAACCTTCACTATCAAAAGAGCCATTTTTTGGAGCCGCAAAACATAGCTTACGGCGGCTGAAGAGCCGCATGCGGCTCCGGAGCTGCAGGTTGCCGACCCCTGCTCTAGACTTTTGGAGCATGACTAACTAGGCAATATCATTTTTAAAGAAAATGGTACATATATGTTGGTTTCATTAGCCCAAGAGACCATTCCTTCTTTGGAGCTTACCTTTTGGAAGTGAGTTTCCAAGGGGCTTCCTGCACTCGTATGGTGGGTGACAAGGGTGTGCCATGCCCCTCCACTGTGCTGACAGTACTTGGGTAGCTGGGAGGGCTGGGGAAGCGGGACAAGGCAGTATTGTTGGCATTGTTGATGTTGGCATTGGAGCCCGAAGACGAGTAGCTGCTGGGAGTGAAGGTGGAATCCACCAGCTTTTCATGGGACGGGGACTCGGTATCTCCCTGGCTGTTGCCAGATTTATTGATGTGCAAAGGGCGCTGGGTGGTGAATGTCTGGGGGAATGAGCTCCTGCCATCACTTTGGTAGTAGCTGACATGGTTTCCGAATAGACCACCGGCCCTCTGTCAGGAAAACAGAAAACATTTTCTCTTGGTTAGCAGGCCCACCAACAGCAATTCTGGGCCCCAGGGCAGAACAGTCAATGGCCCCTGCCCCCTAGAAAGGGATGTCTGAGGTTTACGACCATGGGAGGCAGGTGAAGTTTCCCCTTGAAGAGGCTAGGTCCCCGTCCCAGCTCCACCTCTGCTCTTCCTCGGTCCCGCCGCTTCCCCTACTCAGTCCCCTTCCTCTCTTCCACACCTCCTTACCCCAGGCACAAACGACAGCAAGGGGGGGCT
>ML675616.1:99195937-99601253 GCA_007922155.1 Mesoclemmys tuberculata | reverse complement strand
AAAATCACCGGGCCCCATGGCAATTGCCCTCTTTACCCTCTGCCCTGTCGACAGGCCTGTTGATAGGTGAGAGGAGGTGCAAAAGAGGTCAATTTCCCCGACCTGGTGTTTTGTCACTGGACCTCAAAGCAATGTTTGGAGAAAGAAAATTTGGGGACCAATTTGTCATTGTGGTATGACCCTTGTGATAAAGTCAGGCTGGATGACTTTAAAAGGGTGTGCCAGGGCTGGCATGAGGGCCCAAAAGTGTTAAAAGCACAGCAGGGCAATTAAAGACACCTGGGCCCAATGAAGGGCGGGGCCAAGGGTATTTAAACCCTGTCTTCCCTAAAGGAAGGGGAAGGAACAAACACAGGAGAAGTTGCCAGAAAGGATGGAGCAACTTGAGGAGAAGTTTGCCTCCCAGGTCAGGAGACAGAGCTCTGCTACAGCCAGGGGAGACGAGGTAGCTGGGGGCGCCCTGACCACAAACAGAAGCTAAAAGCGCAAGACCCACCAGGGAAGTGGGCAGTTTGCCATACCCTCTACAAGCAGAGTGTCTCCCTACCAGGAAATAACCCTAGAATATGGGCAGTGGTGGGACAGGGAGGGTTACGCTGTATATGAACTGTGATGTAATGCTCTGATATATGACAAGGGCTAGCTCCAGAATACAAAGAGGTCCATAAGCGGTGAAGAGCCTCTTTACACCTCCCCTCCATTCCTGTATCGAGTGGGATGGAGAATCTGGGCTATTGTGTTTAATTCTGGGTACTGCAGTACCAGAAAAATACCCACTCACTGGAAGGAATTCAAAGAAGAGCAATGAAAATGATTAACTAGCAGGAGGGACTAGTGAGGAAAGGATTAAAGAGCCTGTTATATAGAGCTTGACTAAGCCATAATGATGGGGAGAGACAGTAACTTTTTGTAAATATTTGAATGTTAGAAGCACCAAGGAGCGAGAGGGGATGTTGGGGACTGCCCAAAGGGTGTAACTAAGAAGAAGAAAATTTATGCTGATTGTTCATTAGGGTATCGGACAGTCTCCCAAAGGAAGTGCTGGAAGACCCTTTGCTTGGGTCGCTTAAAAATGGACTAATAACAAAGCACTGAAGAATGTAGTGGATCAATAACGAATGGGATGGAGCATGGAGAAGATAATCTGATTTGTTTTTTCAATTTCTGTGGGTCAAATCCTGACATCCTCACTCTGATTTTATTTAGTCTTTACTCCGACAAAACTCCCGTTGAGGAAACACGGAGTGAAAACTACATCAGGACCTCAGGATTTGGCCTTCTGATTCTATTTGATAGATAGCTTTATGTTTTCCATTTCTGGTCTTTAATACAGCCTGGGATACTGAGAGAGAGAGAGACAGAAGACCTGAAATGTATGCTGTGAGCAAAAGACCACTTGGTATTTCCCAATCTAATGTATTGGGCTCAGCATGTAATCTCATTCAAGAGGCAAAGAAGGATCAGAGCAGCCGCACTTACCCTGAAGATATCATCTTCAGAGGCCGCGGAAACAGCTTCTTTCATGGCCTTGTCTAGCTCCTCTTCAGCTGTCAGGTCTCCTGAGATCGCCCGTCGGATCTCCGGCCCAATGTCGTGCAACGTGCGTAACCCGGCCTGAAAACCAGTATCATGTAACACTCTGTCTCCATGTAGTTAAGTGAGCAATAAAAACAGTATCATTTTACACTGCACATCGTCTGTCACCAAGCACTTTACCAACATTAATTAATTTAACCTCACTAATGCCCTGTGAGGTCAGCAGGGACTCTTATCCCATTCACCTTTTAGAGGTGGAGAAACCAACTCACAAAGAGAATAAGTTGCCCAAAGCTGCATAGTAAATTACTGGCAGAATTGGCAATAAAAGAACGGTTACTTACCAGTAACTGTTGTTCTTCGAGATGTGTTGCTCATGTCCATTCTCAAATTAGGTGTGCATACGTGCCACATGCACCAGTGCCGGACAACTTTTTCCTCCTAGCGGTACCCGTAGGAACTGACTCTAGTGCCCCTTGCAAGTGGTGCGCACATGTGCCCACATATAAGTGCCATCGACTCCCCCTCCCTCTCAGTTCTTGCTGGAACTCCGACTGAGGGGAAGGTGGGTGGGTGTGGACTGGACATGAGCAACACATCTCGAAGAAAACAGACACAGTTAAGTAACCGTTCTTTCTTCTGCAAGTGCTTACTCATGTCCATTCCCAAATTAGGTGACTCACCAGCAGTGTCTCCAGTACCAGGCAGGAGTTCATGGACGAGACATTTGAAGCACCATTCTACTGAAGCCAGCATTGTCCTAAGCTTGCTGCGTTAAGACATAGTGGGACACGAAGGTATGTACAAATGACCAGGTAGCTGCCCTGCAGATGGCCTGGATGAGGATATGAGCTTTAAAGGCCACAGATGAGGCTTGCGCTCTTTTGAGTGGGCTGTCAAGGACCCCGGAGGCGCGACTCTGGCCTGCTCATGGCAGGCTTGGATACAGGCCATAATCCACTTTGAGATATGCTGTGGGGATACCAGCAGCCCCTTCATCCAGTCTGCAATAGCTATGAAGAGTTGCATCGAATGACGAAAAGGTTTGGTCCTGTCAGTGTAAAATGCCAGGGCCCATCTCATATGGAGAGTGCAGGCATCTCTCTTCACTGGAGCTGTGAGGTTTGAGACAAAAGATAGGTAGGAAAATACCCTGGTTAAGGTGAAAATGAGAGACCACCTTAGGCAAAAAAGCCAGGTTTGGGCATAGCTGGACTTTGTCCTTGTAAAACACTGCGTAGGATGGTTCTTATATTAATGCCCTGATCTCCAAAACTCGTCTGGCAGATGTAATAGCCAGCAGGAAAGCGAACTTCTGGACAGGTAGGTAAGGGAGCATGAGGCCATGGGTTCGAAGGGTGGTCCGGTGAGTCTGGAAAGGACCAAGTTCAAGTCGCACTGAGGAGAAGGCTCCCTTATTGGTGGGAAAAGCCTCTCTAATCCCTTAAGGAACCTGGCCGTCATCTCATGTGAAAAGATTATTCTACCTTCCACCAAATGGTGGGAAACAGATATGGCTGCTACATGGACCTTAAAGGACAAGAAGGCCAATCTTCCTTGCTTCAGATGGAGCAGATACTCCAGAATTGTTGGGATCAATGCCTCCATCAGGGACACGCCATGTTTGGCTGCCCAGTCGGTGAAGCACTTCCACTTGGCCCTGTAGGCCGATCTGGTTGATGGCTTCCTGCTTTCCCAGAGCACACGCTGAACTTGGGTGGAGCAGGCCTATTCCTCCTGACTCAGCCATGGAGCAGCCATGCTGTCAGATGTAGAGAGCTTAGCTCTGGGTGGAGCAAGCGACCTTGATCTTGAGACAGGAGATCTGGTTGCAACAGTAAGGTCCAGTGCTTGGGTCCTGCCAGCTCTAAAAGCATCCTGAACCAATGTTGTCTGGGCCATGCAGGTGCTAAAAGGTTGACCCATGCCTTATCCCTCTTCACTTTCAGGAGAACTTTGTGGATTAGAGGTATTGACAGGAAGATGTACAAGAGACTCCCTGACCAGGAGAGGAGAAAGGCGTCTGTGATAGAGCCCACACTGAGACCTTGATGGGAGCAGAAGCGATGGCACTTCCTGTTATCCCTGTTGGCAAAGAGGTCCACTTGGGCAATGCCCCACCTTTGGAAGATGCAGGTCACTACCTCTGGATGGAGGGACCATTTGTGGTGAGAGCAGAAGGACCTGCTGATGTGGCACGCCACAAAGTTGTTGACTCCTGGGAGATGTACTGCTATTAGGTGAACATTGTGAGTGACGGAAGAAACCCAGAAACTGACGGCCTCTTTGCACAAGGATGGGGATCGAGACCCCCACCCGTCTGTTGATATAGTACACAGAGGCCATATTGTCCATGAGTATCTGCATCACTTTGCTGGTAAAATGTGGCAGAAAGACCGTACAGGCTAGACGAATTGCCCTGAGCTCTTTGATATTGATGTGCAGCTGCAGTTCCCCTGAAGTGCACATGCCCTGGGTCTTTAGGGAATCCAAGTGAGCTCCCATCCCAGGTTCATGGCATCAGAAATCAGTGTTACCAATGTTTGGGGCGCTTTGAAAGGCATTCCCAAGAGCACCCGACGTGGATCTGTCCACCACACCAAGGAAGTATTTCTGGAGGAACCATAAGTATCCTGTCCAGGTGGTGCCTAACTACAGAATGCACTGATGCCAACCACATCTGGAGGGTCTGAGGTGCGGTCTGGTATGGGGAACCACATAGGTGCAGGCCGTCATGTGGCCCAGGAGACTGAGGTAGACATTTACTGTCGTGAGGGGGTGGGATGAAATGTGGGTTATAATCTCTGTCAATGCCAGGAACCTTTCCTTTGGAAGGAATGCTGTGGCCCTGGAAAAATCCAGCATCGCCCCAAAGAACTCTATCCTCTGCACAGGGACTAACGTCAATTTTTGCTCATTTATTAGGAGATCTAGCACCTGGCAAACGGCTTGGGTTATTGTAATGCTGGCCTGGACCTGAGACTTTGATCTGCCTCTGATGAGTCAATCATTCAGGTAAGGGAACACCTGCACCCCTCTCCTTTGGAGGTATGCTGCCACTACCGACATGCACTTGGTGAAGACCTTTGGTTCAGTTGAAAAGCCAAAGGGGAGCACTGCAAATTGGTAATGGCGATCTCCTATCGTAGGAATCTCCTGTGGCCAGGGAAGATTGCGATGTGAAAGTAAGCATCCTTCACATCAAGAGTAGTGTACCAGTTGCCCAGATCCAGAGAGAGGATGATGGTGGCTAGGGAAACCATACGAAACTTTAACTTTCTGAGGTACTTATTGAGGCACCTTAAGTCCAGGGTAGCGTCAGTCCTCCTTTTGCCTTTGGAATCAAGAAATAACAGGAGTAAAATCCTCAACCTTGTAGGTCCTGGGAAACCACCTCTGCAGTTGAAATTTTTCAACTGATCCAGTCTTTTCACCTCTTTATTCTTAGGGGTCAAGCACATTTTTCCCTGTCTGTCCCTCTCATTGGTGGCGGTGACCAGCAGTGACCCCAGTGTGGGGTGGGTGTAAAGGTGTTCGACCCTTTTCGCTGGTACATAGTGTTTCCTCTCTGCCCTTTTCGACGTAGGGGGCAGAGAGGCCATGGTTTGCCACAAAGCCTTGGCTAATTTAACTACTCCTTCATGGACTGGTAGGGCCACTCTACTGAGAGCCACCGAGGTCAGTATCCCAAAGAGCTCATCCAGTGGTTCATTCAACTCCTCTATTTTAAGGCCCAGGTTGGACACGACCCTTTTCAGCAGGTCCTGGTATGCTGTAAAATCAGCTAGCAGCACGCTGATGAAGGACCCATGACTGCCTTGTCCAGTGACGATGATGAGGAGGTCGGGAATTAAGGTGGAAGAGGGGCCTCTGTTCTGGGAGTGGTGGATTTCCCCTGGGCTCAAGGCACATGAACCCCTGCGGTCAGTCTCCATGTCCAGATGCGGCACTGAACCTTGAGGGATGGAGGACTGTGATACTGATGTTCCTCTCCCAGAACTGGACTGTGGAATCCCTGAGGGAAACCACCACCAGTAAGGCCACGGTCTGGGCCATTGACCCTGTGGCCACGCTACCATTGGCGGTGCCATGGGGAAGCCGGGCATCAGTGCCGCGGTTTGCCTCCTATGAATAACCTTGCTGCCCGAGGAAGAGGTGTCTCTGTCCAATGGCCAGGGTGGCACTGAGTCCAAATGTCTCACGCTGCCGTGCGGAGCAAACTGATGCTCTGGAACCAATGAATGGTTCGTAGAACCTGAGTGATGGGCATGCCAGGACCTGCTCTTGTTGTTTGGCTTTTTATATGGACCAGGCAAGCGAGGCCACAGTTCTGGGGAGACATGCTGTGAATCCGGTGACCTACACCGCTCTGTAGCTCCGTGGTGGTGTTCCACTCAGTGCTGGTCCTCTGGAGACCGATGGCAGGAGCCCAGTATCTGACACTCTCTTAAGCCAGAGAGCATGGTCTTGACTCTGGGGTGCTTCGAAGATGGGGACTGTTGGGCAGATCTGTCCCTTGATATGTTGCCTGTTGGTACCGGTGCTGAATCTTGGTTCGGCAGCCTGCCGTCCCTCGGCAGCAGTGACATGGACAATGCCAGGAGGTCTTTCATTGCTTGGAAAGCCTCTGTAGTTGATGACAACACCAAGCGGTAAGGGCATCTACTGTTACCTGAGTCAGTGGAGGGCCCGGTGCCAGGGTCGACACTCGCAGCAGCAAGGGACCTTTCTGAGGCAGGGAGGATTGGCGGCCCAACATGGATCTCGCCTGGTCCCCTTTATTCTTCTCTGCAGGGGAACGTCCCTGCTCTGTGCAAGTCTTCTTTGGCCTCTTCTTCGGTAACACAAATGGTGAACAGAGACGAAATGAGGAAGAGTGCGTCACAGGAGCACTGCATGCCGAGACCTTTGTGCTTGGTGCCGAGTCCGATCTGCCGGGCTCTGACACAGGTCTAAGGGCCGACTCCATCAGGATGGGCTTGAGATGAATATCTCGTTCCTTCTTAGTCTCAGGGTGAAAACTTTTACAGATTTTGCACCTCTCATGGACGTGCGCTTCCCCCAGACACTTTAAACAACTTTGATGCGGGTCACTCCTCGGCTTCTTACACAAAGTGCAGGGTTTACATCCCGGGGAATGGGGCATGCCCTGACCCTGGGATTCTAACAACTAACAAACTAGAACTAAACTATTAACTATGTATAGAACAATGAATAGAACAGTGAATAAACCACTAGGTTTTAGCATGAGAACTTGCGACAGCAAGAGACAATCCAACACCGTCACTGGCGACAAGAAGGATCTGAGAGGGAAGGGGAGCCGACAGCACCTATATCCGGGCATATGTGTGCGCCTCTGCAGGGGGCGCTAGAGTCAGCTCCTACAGGTACCACTAGGGGGAAAAGTTGCCCGGCACCGGTGCATGTGGCGCACACACACACACACCTAATTTGGCTATGGACATGAGCAAGCACCCGAAGAAGAACCCAGGAATCTTCATTACCAGGTGCTTGTTTTAACAAGTACAGCTATATGTGCATAAACATACAGGCCCAAATGAGTAAGTTTAGGTGCTTTAAAGTTTGTCCCCTAAATCTGTATTCAGGTATACAGACAAAAGTACTGAGCACCTACTTTTCCAGCTGAAGTCAATGGGAGTTCAGCATCTTTGAAACTCAGGCCAATTTCAGACGTATATAGAGCTGGGTGTTGCCCTGTGTTGTGCTGCTGTTATCAATGCAAAATTCTCTTTTTTTCAAAAATACATCAGAAGCCTCTGATACACAACCTAGCAATCTACACAGTGAATCAACGGCAGAACTGAAACTAGATGCCAGGGCTCAGAGTCCCAGGCCCTATCCACTGGACTATGATGCCTCTTGAATCCAGGCATCTACCTCTGTTATTTAACTGCCAGACACCTTCACTGACCTATCCACAATGACTCCCTCCTCAGATGGGTTTAGGACAAACATAACAGTAGTCATGACCTCACATTGAGTTAGTACCAGCTATTCAAAAGGAACCCAAGGCACTTCCCAAACATTACCAAAGGATTTCTCAACTACGAACATAATTCATCCAGGCATTCTGCCAGCATAAGGAAGGGTGCATGGCCTTTGATAGATGAACGGGGTTGATGTGGCAGTCCAAGGTGCCTCCAATGTCCCCTCTAATGGGGTGCCTGGCAGATGCTCAGCAAAGCCCCCAAAGTGGGTGGCACTTGCTGGGAAGGAGGTATGGTCAAGTGCCCTTGAATGTAACAAGGTTAAGGAGTTGGACAAACTTATTTATCTTACAGATCTATGTCCTTGTCTAATTCCTGTGGTACCCACCAGCCCAGGCCCATATCTGCCCATCACTCACCTGCAAGGAGAGAGCATTCCGCTGTGAGGGTTTGCCCACGAGGCCCTGTTCTTTACGTTTCTTGAATTTCCGGAAATACTCTTGGATCAGGAAAGTGGCATAAAACTTCCCAACTGTCACCTCATCATCTGAATGGGGGAGATGTCCAAAAGCAAACAAGCAGTTGATTTTAAACAGTGACTTCACCAGTGCAAGCTGCAAAGCCTTGCCATTTAGAAAAGGAATATCAGGAACCAAAAAGAGGCAAAGGTGTTTGTTTTCAGGGTTCAAGTACAGCGGGCACATTCACACCAGAGCCACAGCTGTTCGCAGAGGCTCTGGGGGAGAAAAGGTGACTTACAGCTACAGGCATAGGTTAGCTATACCGGTAGAGAATGCCTATAACAGAAGGGCCACCTGGTGAGTCCATTTGCTATAAAGATATGGCTCCTGACTATTTCAGTCACTTGTACCAATTTCTCAGATCAGACCTCAGTGTGTCTGCAACGTCCCATCGCGGGTTAGTACTTGCTATAATCCAAAATGGAACTTGGGCTGCTTCAAACCAAAGGATAAATCCTGCAGTCCTTGCTCTTCCCTTCGTCAGCCAAAACTCTCATTGAGGTCAATGGGCCAAAACGTAACTCAATTTTGGTTTAGGCAACGCGCCCCTGTCACACTGGCTGAATTGGGTGTGAGGGAAGGGGGGGGGCATTTATTATATTGTTGGACATCAGTATGTCAAAATCATAGTAATCCATGTGAGATATGCCACGTCAGGTACTGTTAGAAAGACTATAATGTGCTGAGTAAGATGATAATGTTTATGTCCATGTGTTATATGTATAATGGACGTTATGGATATGGTTGATTTATCTTTATTTCAAATTGGGCTGTTTCTAGGCCACTCCTCAGACAGGATGGCAGCAGAACAATAGCCCGCTTAATGGGCCATTAAGAGATTCACAGGTGCAAGGGGCACAGGGGGAGAAGCCAGGGATATATCTGATGAGTCACTAGGACTTGCTCATGTGACTCTGGACTCCATTTTGGTTCCTGTGAAATTCCACAAGCAGCGCAGCAAGGGCCAGAGGACATAAAAGGCAGAGGCCTCGGGACCCATTTTATCTTCAGTCCAGTTCAGCTTTCAGCCACCTATCTACCTCTCGATCAACTCATCTACAGCTGAAGCTGTGAAACAAAGGACTGAGACCCATACAGGTACTGGATGTTCACCAGAGGGACTATACAAGCCTGCAAACTCCACAATTCTTCTAGAAACCTGATATATATGGACTTCAAATCATTTGTATGTATCTGATTGCAATAATCCTTTAACATTTCTCTTATTGTTTGTTCCTTTCTTTTTATAATAAACCTTTAGTTTTAGTTACTAAAGGATTGTCTGGCAGTGTGGTATTTTGGGTAAAATCTAAACTTATATTGATCTGGTACTGTGACTGACCTTTGGGGTCAGGAGACCTTTTTGGTAAAGAGCATAGAGTTTAAATAACTGGTCTCTTTACTGGACCTAGTGGCTGATTGAGAGCCGGAGACTGAAATGCAGTAAAGGGGTCTATATGTATTTGTATTTTGCCTTCTTGATAACTAGTGTGAGGAATCAGAAGCACTGTTTATGGCTGGTTGGGGAGTCTGACTTCAGTGTCACCCACCAGTGCTGGGAGAATCTGCTCTCCTTTTACAGTCTGCCCTGACCTTGGCATTTTCAGGTGGCTACCCTGGGCACAGACGGGTCACACACCCCACCACCGCTCCAGAGTCAATGGAAGTTTTGTGGGACATTGACAAGGGCTAAGCTAAGACTTCAGGGTCTGACGTCAAATACAGAACTATTCCCAAAGTATGATTTTGAGCAACAGCCTATAGAACTGACCAGGGGGTCGGCAATAGTGCAGTGCTGCTGCGTGAAAGCTCACCAGCCCAGCATGAAGGCTCATCATTAAGGTGCAAGAGAGGAGACCAGATGGCTAGTGGCTGGATATCACCAGTGTCTGACAGGTGTACGAGTTGAAAGCACAGGCCTAGAAGCCCAGAAGAAGAGGCCATAGCCTTAGCTCAAGGTTGAGGGCTTATTTCTGACACATGCTGACAAAAGCAGTGTTTTTCGGCTCCCTTATGCCCTCCTCAGAGCTACTAAATGTTGATTGCTGTCCCTGCCCGTGTGCCAGGGATCACGTCAGAGTTATGCAATGCTGGTAAGCATCTAGCCCTCTGGAGAAAGGCCACAGGCAATGCAAGGCAAAATCCTGTTGTCCATGGCTCATTGGGAGTGTGTAGAGGAGAACCTCACTCCATTTAGATCTGGTGTGGGGGTCTGAGTACATTGTTTTCTCTCCCACCCTGACATCTCCATCTCCCAAGAGCTGCCCATTGAGAGGATTACACATTCATTGGTACAGGCATGATCAGCACTCATGCTGCCATAATGTCCAGTCTGACAAACAAATACCATTCTGTAGAGGAAAACAGCCTTCCATACCCTACCCAGGGCCACAAGATGCAATACAAACGTGATGGGATTATGGAAAGACAAACAGCAGATAGAGAAAGGGGTGGAAAGACTGACGGACATGGAAAGGCCAGTTTGCTCACCACCTGCTGGGGGCACAACCTGATCCAGCAGCTTCATGCTGGTGCGCTTCCAGATTTTCTTAATGATCGCTCGCAGCTCCTCGTTGGCTTGCTCCAGGTTACCTGCCGGGGAACCAGTGAACAGGGGAATTAAGCCAGCTCCAACACAGGAGAAAAGTTCACATATATGCTGTGGCATCCCAAAAGGAAAAGAGTGGAGCAAAAGTCTGCAGAATGTATTCTCTTATAGCAGGAGAACACTTCAAGAGCAGCAGAGGGCAACTGGACCTGGGCACTGGACTTTTCTGGCCATGGCTTACTCTGGTGTGCTCACAGCAAATGGTCTCATTCCTAAATGTGCAGAAACTCAGGAGCTGCTCACACCTCCTTGTGGAAAGATGAAACGGTGGGAGCATACTTTCTGATTCTGGTTGTTGCCAGACATCTGCTTTCGATGGGCATTGCCTGCAGCACCATTTTATTCTATAAATGGTCACACGTGTGATCTGATTCAGTACTTCCAGCCTTTCGGGACATCTCATGAAGGCAGAGTAGTGATAGGAAAGGGCCCAGGAAGGGGAACTGCTTCTGAAGAAAGAAGAACTGTTTTGTGGTAAAAGCACAGTTGGGAGTCAGAAGATCTGGATTCTACTCCCAGCTCTTCCCTAGAGTTAAGGACTTCCCCTCTCTGTGCTGCAATTTCCCCATATGCAAAGTGTAGATGCTGCCCACCTCACTGGGAAGTTGAGAGTCTGAATTTGGTGGTGTCCGTGAAGTGCTAGGGGAAGGCACTATAGAAATGCAAAACATTTTGATGAACTAACACAAAGGCTATTTTAAAGGTATTCTTGCTTCTTTTATGAGGAAGGGCTTTGAGAGACTATGCTCCTCCTGCAAGGCATATAAGCATGGTATAAAAGTACTTGAGGGGATCATATCAGGGACTAAGATATTGCATATTTCATCCAAGAAACTCTAACCCCTTAATAGACGTTACTGAATCAAGCCACATAACACCTTTGTATAGGATCTCCATCGTCTGCAATCCCTTTCCAGCTGCCTGTCTCCTCACAAGCTGCTTGTACTCCCCTTCTTCCATGCAGCCCCTTATGCCTGGAACTACCTTCCTTCTCCCGATGGACCAAACTACCACCCGCTCCTCTCCAAATGCACTTCTCTCATGTTAACCCAAGTGAGCTCCCTGACCTTTAAAACTGAATAAATATTGCCATTTGCACCCCTTGCAGGTTCCACCCCCATCTGCTGCTTTCCAAACCCCTCATGTTCTGTCAGTCTAATTAGGGGCCCAGTTTTGTAAGACCCCTGTGGACTTAAAGTAGGAGTCCCCTCCACCTTCTGCCACAGTGAACTTTCAGGAGTTGACCTAAGACTTGCAGCTGATTTGGGAATGCCATCCCCCCCCAGCGTTTTATGCAGCACTGGCTATTCTTAATGAATGATCACATTTGGAAAAACAAAGATGAGGAGAGGTTAAGTGACTTGCTCATGATCACACAGCAAGCCAGTGTCAAAGTCAGGAACAGAATTCATGCGTTCTGAGTTTCAGTCTTCTGCTTTAACTAGGAAACCACACTGCCCTGGTTGAAGCTCAGGCCATGTTTATGCCATAAACTTTGGTCGATGCAAGTTATATCAACATAAAGTCTCTGCAATTGGTATTTTCCTTGTGCATGTGTGAACTTGGCTTCCTGGGTCAGTGCCGTGCGTATTCACCACAAGTGTTTGTGTCAATGCACAGTGTGGTGCACCATGGGTAGGAATCCCAGTATGCAACCTGCCACCATCCAGCGTACTAGAAGTTATGGCAATGCATGGTGGAGCCAAAACAAGGGATTTGTGTGGGGCTTGGGGTACATCTATGAATATAACACTGTCAATGCAGCTATTCATTTTGTGGTGTTTGCTGGACATTTATGATTATTATACTGTGCTTATCACTGGACCTATGAGTTGTGTCCCACTGTACAGTAACAAGTAAGTGGGTGCTTTCAGAACTGCTAGGCACGCTGCAGCATGTGTTGTGAATTAGTAAAGATTAATTATTTTCCAAATAATAAAATTTTATTCAGGAACAAAACCAGTGCAAAGAGAAATCAGTGCAATTTAAAAGCAAATACATTAAAAACATAATAAATTAATGGAACAGAACTTAACAAAGGATGTCCATTTTACCTACACATACAGCAACCATGGCATATGAAGCTGTGGTGTCCTTAATGTCCCACCCCGTAGAGTGGTTGGAGTAGGGCTGTGGACCCTGATGCCACGTGAAATGTTAAGGTAGTTGCAATGGAGTTAACAATGGACTGCAAAGGGCGGTGACCCCGGAATTATTGAACCTGTAGGTCTACAAGAGTCTGCGGCATCTGTGTTTGCTGCTGGAGAAGCCTCATTATGTCCAGTACATCTCCCTCTCCTTTTCCTGCTGGGACTCCTGGACCTTTCTCTTGTCCGCTCCAGCATGTCTTCAGCATTTACTCTCTTGGCCCTTTGCTCACGGTCTGATGCAGCACAGGCTTGCAGGGTCTCAGTGGACACGTAAGCCCAAGTCCTCTTCCTTTCCCTCCTTATCTGGCTCCAGCATCCTACGTGTGGGGGGGATCTTTCAGGGCCGCACTGGCAGCAGCTGCAGATTGCTCAACTATGATTGCTCACAGCTCCAGCCTGAAACTGGAGAAAAGCCTGTTGAGTTTCTGGGTTAAGTTTAAAGGCGAGAGCAACAAGGGTGATGTCGTGGTGGGTGCCTGTTACAGACCAGACCCGGAGGAGGAGGTAGACGAGGCTTTCTTCAGACAACTAGTGACAGTTTCCAGATCAGGACCTGGTTTTCATGAGGGACTTCCATCACCCAACGTCTGCTAGGACGCAATACAGCAGAGCACAGACATCCAGGAAGTTTCTGGAGCGTGCGTAGACAACTTCCTGGTGCAAGTGCTGGAGGAACCTACTAGGGGCCGTGCTCCTCCTGATCTGCTGCTCACAAATCAGGAAGAATTGGTAGGGGCAGTAGAAGTGGGTGGTAACCTGGGCAGCAGTGACCACGAGATGGTCGAGGTCAGGATCCTGACAAAAGGAAGGAAGGAGAACAGCAGGATACGGACCCTGGACTTCAGAAAAGCAGACTTTGACTCCCTCAGGGAGCTGATGGGCAGGATCCCCTGGGAGGCTAATACGAGGGGGAAAGGAGTCCAGGAGGGCTGGCTGTATTTTAAAGAAACCTTATTGAGGGCACAGGAACAAACCATCCCAGTGTGCAGAAAGAATAGCAAATATGGTAGGCGCCCAGCTTGGCTTAACAAAGAAGTCTTTGGTGAGCTTAAACACAAAAACGAAGCTGACAAGAAGTGGAAGCTTGGACAGATGAGTAGGGAGGATTATAAAAATATTGCTCGAGCATGCAGGAGTGAAATCAGGAAAGCCAAAGTACAATTGGAGTTGCAGCTAGCAAGGATCATGAGGGGTAACAAGAAGGGTTTCTACAGGTATGTTAGCAACAAGAAGGGAAAGTGTGGGCCCCTTACAGAATGGGGGAGGCAACCTAGTGACAGATGATGTGGAAAAAGCTAAAGTACTCAATGCTTTTTTCCCCTCTGTCTTCACAGACCAGGTCAGCTCCCAGACTACTGCACTGGGCAGCACAGAATGGGGAGGAGGTGAGCAGCCCTCAGTGCTGAAGGAACAGGTCCAGGACTATTTAGAAAGATTGGACATACACAAGTCCATGGGGCTAGATGCAATGCATCTGAGGATGCTGTGAGAATGGGCTGATGTGAGTGCAGAGCCATTGGTCATTATCTTTGAAAACTCGTGGCAATTGGGAGAGGTCCTGGATGATTGGAAAAAGGCAAACATAGTGCCCATCTTCAAAAAAGGGAAGGAGGAGGAACCAGGGAATTACAGACTGGTCAGCCTCACCGCAGGCCCCAGAAAAATCATGGAGCAGGTCCTCAAGGAATCCATTTTGAGGCACTTGGAAGAGAGGAAGGTGATCAGGAACAGTCAGCATTTACATCACCTGCATATCTCCCGTCGACTGCCACCGAATTGCAAAGGTAAGTGTAGATCGGGCCAGAGAGAGCACAGCTGCTGCTGGTGTCCCAGTGCCACTTGGGCCTGTATGCTGCTAGTCTGTGTACTGCAATGGTGCCTGCCTAAGTTATCGCAGACCGGCGTGGAAAAATGCCCTACTGCAGAGGAAGAAATAAGGCTGCCATCCCTAGAAATTTTCGGAAGAGGATTGCAGAAAACCTCCAGGAAAGTTTCATCCAGACCTCTCAGGAGGATTCAAGGGACATCCGTGTCCATAAACTGCTCCGTATGGTTCCCCAATAACCCTGCCTAACTCTTCTGGGGAATGAAAAGCAGGTTACAATGCTACCTCTCTCTGTTGTACCGATACCTCTTCTAGTATGAGCACATTAATGAAAAGTCCACAGCCATGTCCTATTGGGTTGGGGGCCCATCAGTACTTTATTTCAATGGGAAATCCAATTACAGACTTACCCAAGGTTCCTTCCCCTGCATTGGGCTTGCCTGTACTTGACTTCTGGGATTGACCGAACTGCGGTGGAGACGTAAACAGGTCCTCATTCGTGGCATAGCTGGACCCTGGTCAAATGTCCCCCTTCCTTCTCCACCTTCTCCTTGCTGTTCATGCCAGGGGCTGGTCCCTTAGGCTCCTCGGAGGTATCCCCAGTGTTCTGTGGGCGGGTGGTAGGCTCTCCCACACGTATTGCATGCATCTCTTTGTAGAGCAGCAGGGCTGCAGCTCAGCAGCACATTGACTGTTCGTACCCCATGCCTTCTGAAATGCCTGGTGCAGTTCCTTCACTTCCATGCGGCACTCCTGCTGATCCCTGCATATCCCGTCTTCTGCATCCCCCATGCAATTTGCTCATAGATGTCCACATTTCTACAGCCAGTCCATAGCTGTGCTTGTTGCACAGCCTCTTCTCCCCATAGGCCCAGGAGATCCAATATCTCCTGTCTACTCCAAGCTGGAGCACCTCTGGAGCATGTAGCTGGCATGCTCAGCTTGGCAATTGCACACAGCAATGGAGAGATACTAGGTGTGCTCGCCAAGCTGGGCAATCAGGGAAAGACATTTAAAAAATTCACAAGGGCTTTAAAGAGGGAGGAGGGCTTCTGGTCTGCACGACACCTGGGCAGTGGCATTCACATCTGTGACCTGAGTGGTTAGTGTCAGGCACTGTGCGTTAATTGCTGGAGGACTGTTCGAGTCAACATAAGTAACACAGTGTCTACACTCACCTTGTGTGGAGCTCAGTATATTGACCCTGGCTCAATGCTGTTCAGGGAGGTGGTGTTACTGCAACACTGTAAGGGCACGCTTATATTGGTGAGAGACAAATTTAAGAGTAAACACATGTGCAACTAGGCCGATGCAAGCGGTTTATGTTGACCCAGCTTTGTAGTGTAGACAAGGCCTAAGGAAGCAAAACTCTAGGCTAGATATCATGAGAAAGACTTTTTCACAGGAGACCATTAACACATGGAATTGTTTGCAGAATGAACCAATGCAAGGAGGGAAGCACAAGAGAGTTAGGCTAGGACAGCCGTGAAGGTCAAATTCTGTTTCTGGTTCTATATGCTCTAAAACAGGAGATGGATTAGGGGACCCTAAGGTTGGTTTTTACCTGAGAAATACCACTGTTTGTAGCCAAGATCCTTGGTTTCAGTCAAGCTATGCCTAGCTCGGGATCCAAGGACTTAAAACCATCTTTATAGCTGATCCCCTGATTCTGAGAATAGGCAGGGGATGACTCAGCCCCCAGTGTAATTTAGAACAGAATAGGTCAGAATTCTATCGGCCCAGGATTGCACGGCACTGCACCCATGTCCACTATTACCTCTGACAGCTTGGGAGGCCAGTACTGGGTGCTGTTTAAATGGCCAGGCCAGCTCCATTCCAGGTTTGCATTCCTCTAAACAAGGGATCTCCTCAGCTGTCTTTTATGGCAGCTCTCCTGCTCCACTGCAGTGCAAAGGGGACAAAGTGGGGGCTGAGAAGTTAGTCCTCTGTACTGGCCAATGTTCATTCTTTGGCAGAATCTTTTCTCCATCTTAGAGGGATCAGCGATTTCAGGCTGCTACCCTAGAGCCTATTTGCTGCCCTCTGAAGGCTCAGATTTACAGCTTTGGCACGTATGCCACCTTTCCTCCTCTTTTCCTGACTGTTACCTGGGCATTCGCTAGGGCTGAAGCTTTTAGTTGCAAGATCCTCTAAGAGGGAATTCAAGGATAATTACTAATAATCAGAAAGGATACTACAAAGGTACCAGTTGCCTAGATGACGCTCAGCTAGAAACATTGTACTGTTCCTCTGGGGTGTTTTCCTTTCTACACATTTATATTTGCTTCCCATGCCACACACTCAAAGTGAAAAGCTGGAATCATTTTATGCATGTGAACTCCATATGTCATTTTCAGACCCAGTATATTTCAGCATAGATGTCATTCATCTGCATTCACAGTCATCACACACCGTCACACACATGATAAAAACACATGCATCATACTCATTCTTAAAGGTGCAGCCTGAACGTGTTACCTTCAGTTTTGATCCTCAGTGCTGTTCTGACCAAGGCAAAGAGGGTGGCATTAAACATGACAGTCCCATCACTATTCAGTGGCATATTCATAGAGACTAGGCGCTATGGAGTAGGGGAAGAAACAAAACAATCAAGCAGTCAGCACACACTGCTAAGAGAAAAGTTTTTTTCTTATGCCCTGACATCACTCTCTAGACATACCATGCCTCCTACCAATGCAGACACAGTCTGTGTGCTTGGTTACACAGATAGAAAAGGACCCTTTATACCATCATAACAGCAGAATGTGTTTGTCCAGAGGCATACGCCACAGAACCTCAATGTGGATAACCCTCCACTTTCTGCAGGGGCAAGTGGGCATTTACCCAAAACATATCTGAAACAGCATTTTACATTGACATGGCATCTTTCATTCCTAATGATTGTGAAATACTTTGCAATCTGTATAGGAATCACTTTGCCCACCACTGAAATATTGCTACCTCTGGTGCAGAGCTGTTTAACAGATCACAGAAACTCTTCACTGCCATTTAGGACATGAAGTAAATATCATATTCTGTTGCAAATGCAGGGAGAATTTTAGTGAGGCGGACTACAGCTAAATTAGAATGTGCATGATATACTGGAATTAACAGCCTTACCCTGGTGCCAGGTGGTCTATAATGGCACAAGAGCCTCAATTTTACATTTTGTTGTAAAGATGGCACTTTCACTAACACTTTGCCCCCAACACCTCCAAACTGGGCATGGTTTAGTGCCGACTTGGAGGGAAGAACATCAGCTGCTGACTACCCAGCTCCACTTTCTGCAGTACCGGGGTTTCAGTGATCCAACCAGACCCTGCTTAGCATGTGAGATCTGGCAAAATAACAGGCTAAAGTGGCTTGGTTTCAGTCACAAAAAGTAATGTATTTCAGTGTATGGGCCTACAGACTTGTTACATTCTAAGACTGATAATAACCAGCTACAAGAGGAACATGTAAACTTTGTAAGTCTCTGGAGAAGGTTAACAAATAACTACAAATCCCTCCATAAAGGAGAAAGGAAACACAAAGGCTAGAAACAGACTCTTCACAGGGGAAAAATCCTTTCTAATGGCTGGAAGCTTTTAACCAAGGAATTTAGAAGGAAATTTTCACAGAAAGACTCTCTCCTCCTTACCCCTCCTTTTCTTTTGTTTCAATATGTAGGTTACACTACTGTTTAGTCTATAGAAATTATTTAAGGAATAACTCATCCCAGGTCCATTGTTAAGTGCAAGGAAAAATCTAAAAGTTATTTCCCCTCCTCTGTAATTTCTGTCTACCCTTCAGAGACCGTATCTATCTTATCTATTTGTCCTTACTGCATGCGTACATCATTGATATTTGAGGGCTACAGTTATCCAAGAGTCTTATTAGTCACATAGTGGTTTGATATGGCTAATGGATTCCCACCAGAGCACTGAAATATATTCACATAACTGAATACAACTAGAAACTCGCTGCTGTCTTTCAATAGAAAAATCCTGGGCCAGGTTACTCCCATCTGAAACAGACAGTGGATAGGATTATAGGCTACTGGATTGGGAGTAAACACATAACATTCCTGTCTTCCCCATTAGGGGGCAGTAGACCTCAACAGATGGGTCGTTATAACCTACGTGACTCCCCAGATATACGTCTATGGCATCTACCACTATGTATACCTGATAATTCCTGTGCCAGGGAGTCTGGTCTGCAGACTCTAGCAAGGAATCTATAATGTAGGCTAACAAGCAGCCTGACTAGAAGCTAATACAGCCAAGCAGGGTTTAGCAGATGCTTCCCCAGAACCTATGCTCTAGATTGTCAATAAATGGGGCTGTAATTTATTACATCTGTGCTTTCTCTGAGATGTTCTTCCCTCCCCACAACTGCACTGTCTTACTTTGCAAGCCACTCGATGAGGACAGAGCTTCCCAAAGCCCAGTGGAGGCTGAATCCGCCGGAGCAGCGTCACTACGTCCAGGTGTTTGATCCGTCCCCTGGGGAAGAAAATATAGTATCAATGATATAAGGGCCTGCCAATCCATCTGGAGAGGGCTTGAGAGCAGATGCTGTTAGAAACATATATGAGGTCTCCATCCCAAGTTTGCCAGAACCACTCCATGTTAACGTGACATAGAAGGTGGCTTTATATAGTGCCTCTCATACTAAATGTATCTGTTGAGGCTTGCACAGCCCTGAGTTAGCTCCTACTAATTTGACTGTGTAGGAAAACACAACAATCATTATACATGTAGGGCAATATTTTCAAAATAGGCCATGAATTTGAGTGCCTCACCTTTTGGGTGCCCAACCTGACACTGTGGGCACCCAAAATATTAAATCATCCAAAATCAGTGACCACTTCTGAAAACATTAGCCTTAGCAAATAGCTTTACAGACAGGACTGACCCTGTGACCTGTGTAGCTGCATAAGGTTTCTCTTTTCCTGGTGGTCTGTCCCAGATACAAGCCTGATCCACCATCTCTCAGTTCTTGTTTGTGCTTCTATCTGTGTCTGGGGCCACAGGGCAATGTAAAGCATTCAGTCCCTTAATGCATCCATAAAACCCATTCTGAAAGCTGCAGTTTGGCTTTCCAAACTTTGTGAAGGGGTCACCAAAAGTGAAAAACTCGAACGGGGAAGGGACAGGAGTTGCCACACTCAGAGTTGGACTCTCAGGCAGGTAGGCGTTGATGTGGACACGCAGAGAGAACTGAGAAAAAGAGACCATTAACAGGTGGAAAGGAACTAGCTGCATCCCTACAGTTGATTTTGTCATATGGCTCCAGCAACCATATACCTAACTCTGCTTACAAACAGCCATGGGGTTTTTCTACATACGAGAATTAATCTGGAATAAAGAAGGATGTGAATTTCAAATAGATTAACTATTTCCAATTAACTCCATGTGTGGATGCTCTTATTCTGGACTAAGAGTGTCTTATTCTGAATTATTCTAAAACAAGTGAATTAAGCTAATTTGCAATAAGACATTCTTACTGAAGAATAAGAGTGTCCACACATGGAGTTAGTCAGGAATAGCTCCTCAGCAATGGCTATTCAGGAATAACTCCCATGTCGACACGCCTTGGATACTAGGGCCTGCTTTATTAGGAAGTGGAATCTTTATTCCAGCACTAAGGATATCCTTTATCTTTATAGAAAATTGCTCTGGATGGCCACAAGAGAAGGGACCTGTTTAAATGTCACCTCCAACAACGTGACACACCCTTAAACACTGCACAGCCAGAATTAGCTATGAAACCAAGGGGTCTTGAATGCATGATCGCTTGGTCCACAGCCAAATACTTCTACACCGCCAGGGTGGCGTAAAGGGGACTGAGTGCAAATGAGCATCAGGCCCAAGAGTGTTTCAGACGGGTCAAATTCTCCTGGCAGTTACACTTGTGCACATGTATTCATTTTGGGGGCGTTGCAGGGTGGAACAGAGAGGAGAATTTGGCCCTCCACATGCAGTGCAAGCATACAGGGATGCAGGCTGGCACGTGGCTGGCACATGGAAACACAAAGAATGAACACTGCAGCTGGGTTGTGAACTAAATACGGGGTGTCGAGCAGGAGGCATAAACATAAAAGAGCCCAGGCCTTATGGCTACCCAATGGTATGTCTTCACTGACAGTGAAACATTGGTTTCCATCAGATCGATCTGTCCAGATTGATTGAGCCGTCAGTGAAGACTTGCTCAGTCGATCCAGAAGTCGATGCAATAAAACCACCCCCTCAAGTGGTGTAGTGCTGCCTCGACGGGAATGCATTTCCCATCGGCGCAGCACAGTGAAGATGCTGCATAGAAGAGGAGTTATGAAGTCGACAGGAGTTACGCAAGCTATGCAGAGTAGCTTGCGTAAGTCCTGTCGACTGCTGCTGAATTTCCAAGAAAGAATTCCCAAGAAAGGTCAGACAGGCCAGGTCACAAGCTAGGACTCAATACCACAAGCATGTGTGAGCCAGTGTACCAAGCTCCTCAATACGCCTCCTTCTGAATGAATATCCCTCAGTGGCCTCTTCATTTATCTGATGAATGGCCTGTATTTTTCCTAGCTGCACTCAAATTCAAATTACGTGCAGCCAGGCAAAAATGCAGACTGTTTTCTAGATAGACTGGCTCATGTATCTTGGAACATCTGTCTCTGATTCAGACGTGGAGAGACGGGGGTGGTTTCAGCTTCTGCCTCCCTTTTAGAGTTTTCACAGAGATTTACATGCTCTGTATTCTTGCAAGGTTTGTTTGCTGCTCAGAGAACATGTCATTTCCTTGCACTGGGTCTGCGATGCCAGGCTTCTGAGAGAATAGAGAGCGTGCACCAGAAATTGGGACCCTAAATACCTTTGAGCATATGAGGCACTGTGACCATCTCCCCAAAACGTTTTCTGAAGCTCAGGACCTGTCACTTACTTGGCTTCAGGGTCGTACTCTGCCCAGATCCTTTTAAACTCGTCCAGGTGATGTGGCCCCAGAATTGACCAATCCCGTGTCAAGTAGTCAAAGTTATCCATAATAACGGCTACGAAAAGATTGATGATCTGCAGACAAGGACAGAGGTAATGTGAAGGAGGAGGCATGTAGCACCAGGCTTTACTAGGCTTCCAGTTCGTGTCCAAGTGCAATGTCTGGATTTTGACTTACACAGGTCAGTGTGGTTTGACTGTCTCTTCTCATGGGTGACAACATGTCAGCTGAGATAAGCAGAGGCTCTTGATTTAAATGGGAAGGTGCTGGAGGCAGGACGTTCTCAGTAAGGGCCCCCAAAATTTTGCTCCCTTCCCCCACCCCAATTGATGAAGCCCAAGTTAGTTGAGCTATTGAACATGCTGCAAGGCCTATCTATTTATACAGGCTTTTTCCTGGTAGGGGCCTGGGTTTTCTTCTCCTTGGTGCAGAAGCTTTCCAGAGGGGCAGAGCTGGAGTCATTTAAAGGCATTCAACCAAATGGTTTTAAAATACTGTAGACATTGTAGGGGAGTGTTCTGAGCTCTAATGGCCAGCTGCAGTGTACCTGTTCCAGTACTGCATAACCCTAGGAGATGCGCACTGCCAGTACTGAAGAGATACAGCAAGTGGGATATGGCTTTCTCACAGTCACAGCTGGCAACGGATAAAAAACAGATGGAAGGTGGGAAGTGGGGGTGAGGCATTGATAGCTTCACTACAGACCTCAGGACACTAAACTGCTCTTCTGGTGGGGGGCATCCTTGTTTATGTTGTGACTGGATGTTGAGCTTGCTCTAGAGAGAGGCTACTCAGCATGGACTGGGGATCAAGCGTCACAGTCACTGTGAGGTTATCGGCCATTGTCTCCTGTGGACAATGAGTATCAAATTTCCCCTCTCTGAGATCACTTTTCTGCTACGCAGTGTCAGTGCCCAGAGAAGTCAGGGGTTAACGGATGGTCACAGGCCAGCGCCATTTGTGCTACCAGTGCTAACTCACCAAGAAGGCACAGAGCATGTAGAAGCTGATGAAATAAAAGATGGCAAAGTTGCTCCCACAGGGATGGTCGCCTTCAGTAGAGTTGGTTGGCTCTGACTCAGGATCGCACTTCTTGTCTGGCAGACACGCAAGCATGATCTCCTGCCAGGCTTCACCAGTGGCACACCTGGGCGTAAAGGGATACTCGAGAATGGGGAAGTGAAGTCAACAGTGACCACCTCAAATGGGAAGCAGCAGTTAGAACATTAAGAACCTTCTCCTGCTCCCATTGAAGTCCACGGAAGTTTTGCCACTGAATTCAATGGGAGACAGATAGTGCCTACATAAGAAAGGTGATGGAATAGGTTTAACACAGCCTGGCATGTTCCAGGCCTCCCAGCTTTGTTGCTATCGTCATGTTGTTATCCATTACTGCAGCACCTGCTTTTGTATGGATATGGGGCTGCCATGTTCTGGCCAGATACTGAGGAGACTTGTGCGGTGCTGGAAGGAGAATGCACAGGGATGGAAGGAGATTCGGATTTTGCTTCTCTCGTTTTGCATTCCCTCAATCATTTTTTCACGTTCCTCTCCTGAGCTGCCCATTTCCCCTGTCCTCACTCCCTGTAATGTGAGAGTGCTGTGCCCCTGCAAACTCTTTCCTTCAGTCGGTCAGTCCTCAGCACTCTTTGCTCTGCCTGACACACATAGCCAGAGCTGGGTGCCAGACACCAGTTAGGAGAGGGGTGATGTGTTAAACTGAGCAAGGATCAGTTTCCTGACTGGGGTTTGGCATCCCACTCTGAGTATGTATGTCACAAGTGAGTGAAGGAGGGGGACAGATGGCTAAAGCAGCAATAAATAATCTGAAAAGGTAATGGAGGTTCTGCGTTTGAGTCTTGGCAGGCCTATGCATGCTGTATACTGGCTGTATGCTACCAAACCCTTTGTGGGAGAAAGATTTGGGGGTCATGTTGGATGAAATATCATATAACCACAGGCACAACAACAAACAAAAGATATATATATAGAGACAGCATATTTCAGGATATCTGCTGATCAACAATGGGGTCAAGAAGAAATTTCCCCCTGTGGCAAAGTATTTTCCGTTGTGGGAGTTTTAGGTTTTCCTCTGAAACAGTGGCTACTGTCAGAGACAGACTACATGGCCCATTGGCGTGTTACAGGAAGGCAATTCTTATGTTCCTGTAAATTCAAGGGAACCACTTGAACACTGTGTTAAAGGCTCCTCTTCCTGCTGCACTAGGTCAGAGAGCCAAATGGTTTGGTTGGAATTAAAAGAATAGAAGGTTTTGTGATGGATACCAACATTTGTGGCTCAGCTGGGGTAACCAGACTTGATGCTTCAATGTATAACTGGTCACCTCAGGAGGAAGGAAAGATTTCGCTTCCCCCATATTTAGCACGCTGAACAACTGGATATATCAATTGGTGAGATGGGAGTGTTGCCCTCTTCTGCGGCATCAAGCATTGGCCATTGCTGGCAGCAGGATATCAGGTCTCATCTGGAAGAGCAAAGCTTAGGTTCTGAATTTGGGACGTTATATTTCTAACTACCTCATGATGGAGAAGACGTGCAGATGCCACAAAGTTCACCCTCACAGACACACCCAATCCCAAGTTCTGGGACACCCACCTGAAGAGAAGCAGCACTGCTTGAGGGAACGTCTGAAAGTTGTTGTTGCGGTTGATTTCCGTGGTATCATTCAGTGCAATTTTACCAAACACCTAGTAGAAAGCAGAGGTCTTGTCAACTTAATCTTGTAGCTCCAAAACACTCTTGTCAGCTATAGTTCCTTGTTTCTCAGTGATTTTGAGCACCTGATATCAAGCTAAGCCTGCCCTCTTCCTACAAGATGTTTCCTGCTGGTTTCTAATATTTGCTATTGCTCCTCCTGTTTGTGCTACATCACTGGAAAAACACCCACACAGAAATAAGAAGCACATTCTAATATACAATTAACATAATTAATCATTCATTATTTCATGTACTATGAATATATGACATGGGGATCTCATTTCAGTGTGCGCTCACACTGGAGGTTTTCAGTGAAAAACAAAATAATGAGAGGACAGGTTGCAATTTTTCTTTCCTTCACTGGCTTTCCAGAGGCCCTATCTACACTAGGAGGAAAATCATTGTAAGAAACTATTGTTTGAAATGCTGTGAGCTCCCAGTGTCTGTAAAATGCCTTGCATCTTAACACAGCAGCCATGTCCTTGTCCAATGTAGTGCCTCACATTTGGAAATTACCCCAAAGCCTCTGATCCTAGCATTAGGAGACAGGTGTAACCACGAGTACCATGTCTGCCAGGTGTCCTCTGTGTGGTTGCTTCAAAATGGTTCTGTCCCAAACCAGCACTGCTGCATGGACACTGGAATAGGGGCAAGAACCAAAAATTATGGGCTGAATCCTACAGTTCTGACTTGGGCAAAACTCCTACTGAAGTCAATGAGAAGTATGATTAGAGATAAAGCAAGGACATACAAGGATTTGGTTCTATGGCCCTGATGGTAATGGGAGTCTTTCCACTGATTTCAATGAACTCTGGATCAGGCACTGTATGAATAATACTTGCAGTGCTAATGAATCCTGGAATGGCTAACCAGGAGCAAATAAGGCAGTGAACAAGGAGGAAAGAAAGAGTAAAACTGAGCTCAAGGGCAAGGGCAGGAGAAATAGCAAAAGCAGGACATTTGAAAAAGCGTATGGCAGGATGAGGAAGAGGAGAAATTAGAAGACAAGAATGGTGGGGGGAAGAGAGGAAGAGAGGGCAAAGCATGCAGTGTTACAGTTACTGAGAGCGAAGACCTATCAGAAGTTTTGAAATATCATTTAAAGCAGAGGTTCTTCAGTTCTGATCTCTGGAGTGCAGCTGCTCTATGGAGTTACTGCCATCCAAGAGGCGAAGCTTTCATCACCGAGAGAAGATGAGATCCTGCCTTGCTAGGAAGTTTTAATGGCTTCTTTGGATGCCTGCCAGAACCCTCTTGTATGTATGTGTTTGGGCTGCTACATAGACAAGGAAACCTATTAACAAGTCTCTTTCTTTGTGTGTTTTTGTTTGATTGGGGCTTTTTGGGTGTAAAATTCAACTTAATCAAATCTGCTGACAACACTCAAGTCAGGGGGGGAATAAATGCACAGAGGCAAACTGCAGAGTGACCTGTAGAAATTCGAGTCAGGGCTGTAGGCAATGCAGACAAATACGGTACTAGTGAGCACAAAGCCCTACATGTAAGGAGAGGAAATAAACCGCACAACTATAAAAGGGGGAAAGGGAACTAAGCAGCCAGCCCCATCATACCAAACTGACTTCATTTCCATCTTGTTTCCCTAACACATTACTGTCCTAATGGCACTTCTTCTTAGGAATTCAGTCGTGCTAGTTCCTGCAGGGGTGTGGGAGCAGGTTGAGGACAGTGTCCACCAGAGAATGGTTGTCTTACGGATAAGGTAGTGGTCTGTGATACAAGCACAGAAAGGTTTAAGAGCCACTGATCAAGAACTTGGCAAAAAATCAGTGGACTACATTCATCCCTGGTGCATCCCCATTCGCTTCAGGGGAATTAGATCAGGGATGAATCTGGGCACTAAGCAGCCCACTAGTCAAAGGCCATCCTCCTCTGTGAATGTACCTGTACTTAAATCTTTGCAATTATCAGAGCTGAGGGAAATTCTGCAATTTTGCTTTGCTAGGGATTGCGCAAACATTTTCTTCAGTGGCAGTCCATGTGGATTCATCCCCCCCTATCCATAATGCTGCTCTAGTTACACAGAAGAGAAGATTGGCTTTGGGTCAGCCCTAGGATTGGAGCAAACTGGAATTAGGTCTCCAGGATTGGAGGAGTGGAAAGGCGGGTTAAAGCTACCTTTGCTCCCCACCAACTCCTCCAGTTGATCACAGTTGATCCTCCAGCTGATCAGCTCAATCAGATCACAGAATCCAGTTCACAGTCCTCAGCAAATCTTGGATGAGCAGGGTCTGAGTTTTGAGTTTGTAACCATGCCCAAAGGCAGGGGGGATTTCATATGGTTTCAGGCTTCCTTGCAAACATCTTGTACAGCGTTCATATTTATAGCCACCACAGCCAAGAGCTAAGCAAGCCTTGCCTGGACAGAAAGATCTCTTAGAACTTCATCAGCGAGGGGCTGTTTATTTCCCATCTGACATCATTGTGATGCTGATTTCATGTTGTAACCTCATAACCAGAATGAGCAGCGGGAACAGAGCAGCTCTGGAGGAACAAAGAGCCTCTTTTCATGCAAATATCCTCAGTAATTAAAAAATAAATAGAAGGAGAGAAGTACAGGGAGAATTATAGGGAAACTGTTCCCTCTCAGAAGGGCCATCATTAAATCGAGTGCTCTTCAAGAACCCTTTGGGCTTCTCCTGGTTCAGATCCCCCGTTTCTGGTAAGTAGTGACAGCCCCAGCTGCACTGAGGAGGCGCTGGGATTAACTGTCACGGGAGGACAGCTTAAATACTCAGAGGCAGCTTGAGTTGAGACAGCCCATATTTTTCCTTTCAGGAAACAGTACATGAGGGAGTTTCCCCTGTTGGAACAGTCTGATGGACCTTTTAACTACCCGGCTTTAACTCATAAAAGCACTGGCAGTGTTACTACAGGCTTGCAATATTACTCAGCTGTGAACTGGAGCATGAGGGAAGAACTGCAAGTAGCAGAAGATGCAGGAGGTTCCTCCACCTCTTGTCTTCTTCAGACTATGCCTCTTGGGTTATCATCACACTGTTAGCTTCATCCATCAGCATCAATTTGTATTTTTCCGCTCGGGAATGTTAGGTGGTGAAGCTTGATTATTCTAACACTTCATGTCAGGGAGGTAGTGAAGATGAACTCTTTTATGTGGGAAATGATGATGTCATTGTAAAAGTATTGTCAGACTTATGTCATTGTCATCTCAGCTTTCAAGTGAGCTGCTCAACAGGGAGATACTGAAGGCTTTCCTCAAGAACTCTGCTTCAGCAGGTTCAAGGCAGCACACAACCTGGGGGCATAAGTGCAAACCAACTACCTGTAATTAAGTTATTACTTTTGGCACAGTACAGGACAACAAACATTATCACAGGTCTGAAGAAGCTAAGTGATAAGGAAAGATCAAAGGACTTGGGTTTCTCATTGGAAAAGCAGAGATTAGGAGGTGACCTGATGGAGGTCTTTGGAATTTAGAAAGGGATCAACACAACTGATAGACATCTGGTTTCGCCACTGCTGAGATGGTTTGGGGGATTTAATCTAAAATTAGGATTAAGTAGGAAAGTCAGCTGTAACTATTCCTCACAAAAGATAATAGAATTATTGGATAATGCATTGAGCTATTACAGCAACAGGCTCATCTGAGATACTATAGGCAAATAGACACAAAGAGGCCATCATCAAATGCTAGTAGTAGCTAGGTAATGTTAGTCCAATATTCCCAAATTGTTAGCTATACTGTATAGGGAATACTGTGAAGATGTTAGCTAGTTAGATTATTAAAGGCAAAACTGGAAAGTTTTAAAAGGTGACCACTCTAGTTGGAGAGCTAGATACAGTTACTGGGAAGGCAATAAAGCCAGTCTAAATTAGTTCAATTTGTTTCTTGAGAAAGAGGAGATAAGGATAGACAGTGAAAAGTTGGTAAGGTATGATAAAAATAATTTTAAAAAAATGAGGCATAATGGATCAGAGGAATTTTGCCTAACCTCTCTTAAGTTCTTTCTAACAAATTCTGGCTCCATTGTGAAGAAAAGAACTGTGGGATAGGGAAAGTGCCTTTCTTTTTCTTTGGTTTCTAACCCCTGATGGTCTGGTGGCTGGTCTGAGACCTTTGATTAACCAAGAAGTGGAAAGTGACGCTTAGCATGAAAAATCATCACAAGTAAGTGAAGCAGGAATTCAACATATAGCTGTGACAGTCACATAGTGTGTGCACATCAATAGCTTTTTCCACTGTCTGTATACAGTATCAGTCATTTGCATAGATTAATGCAAATTTGGTTTCGTAAGTTGAATATTGTGCTGATGCAACTCCATTAGGAATTGGCACAAGTAAAGAGTTGAGCTGTTGAGTCTGATCATACTTTTACTTGCACTGGTGTAAATCACGAATAACTCTGCTGAAGTCCATGGAGTTACACCAGTGTCAAAGTGGGGTGAGAGAATAATCAGGCCTGATCAACACCATGGCTGTGAGCCATTTGAACTGATTGCTGTGTGCCAGTGAGCAAGCCAGTAAATCATCTTTGATGTGGCTGTAGGGATATTCCTTTGGGAGGGTGGGTGGCTGTGATGTTCTTTGTAGTGTATATGCTGGGGTCTCCTACACAGTGTTTTCCTTTGGTTTGGCTGGTGTGGGTGTCAAGTCCTGTTCGCAGTGCAAATGTTTGCAATGTTTTCTGACATCGACTCAGGCTTATTGCCTGAGCTCTGCCCTCTTAAATGCCTGATTCTATGGCTAGGAGGGGAGCTACAGGTAGGACCTGAAAATGCTCTGGTGTCTTCTTGTGCCACTATCTTCCACAGAGTCTCATGTGTGAAAGATAACTTAGCTCTTGAGAATCACCTACCTGCATTCCAATCACCGCATAGATGAAGAATAACATCACTATTAAAAGAGCCACATAAGGGAGAGCCTGCAGGAAAAAGATAACAGAACATATTGTGTCAATTAATCAGATAACTTGGCATATTGGAGCCTGACATATTCTACTAGGGCCCTGTTTTACTGAGATGGCCTGAGGAGAACAGTGGCAGTCTAGATTCAATGAAGGTCTGCAATGTATCCTTTTGACCACTAGGTGCCTCTATTGATCCACATTTGATTTCACCAAGGTGCCTCAAACGCAGCCATGGTAACACCCAAAACAAAACAGGTCCAATTATGCTTTCACTTTTACTGGTGTAACTCCACTGACTTCAGTGGAATCACTTCTGTTGTACATCAGTGAAAGTAAGATCAGAATTAGGTCCGATCTCTACTCATCTTCCAAATGTAGAAACCTTATAAATAGCATCACCCTGATATTAGCAGAAAGTGACGCTCTGTAGCGTGACATCTGCAGCTACTTTGGTGAAATGAGAAGTGTGTGAAGTGCCAGGACCAAAGTTCAAGGCTGCTCCTGCTATGGCGGATAATATCACAAGCCCCAAAGGAACATACCTATGACGGTGTCTGACATGCTTTAGGTGTCTGTGATCAGCTGTTGAAAAGGAATTGCAAAGTCCTGATAGCTGGTGCTGGCTTGTAAGTAGGAGACCTACCATGTGAGGTGCTGCGTGCCCTCATCTTCCACTACCTTTAACAGGAATCAAGGACACACAACACATCACAGGGTGAGGCCCTACGGAGAAACTAACTTCCCACCTTCTTGTTCTTTAAAGGTATTTTTCAGAGATGGGCTCAAGCCACAGAATTCAGATCTCTATCCTGAGTCTGAACACCTCAAAGTTTGGGGGTGTTGTGATCTGAGATTTTGATTTGGCCCATTTTACAGATCTTAGAGCCATTTGCAAATTTTGGATACTGACCCTGGGTTGGATACTGAACACCTTCTGTTTTGGGAGTGTCTGGGTCCAGAATTTTGTATTTTTATTTGTATTTATTTTATTTGTAAATTTTAAGTTTACCCCATGTTTCATGAGGGCCCAATCCTGCAGTCCTTACTCAAATAGAGCTGATTTCCACAAGAGTTTTGACAGAGTAAGGACTGTAGGATTTGGCCACCAGTGAACTAGAATCTTAAAACAGGATTTAATCCTTAGATCTTTTTGTATTTGTCTTTAAACAATCATCAAAATGGAATGCAAGAAAGGGGACTCTTCCGTGTTCTATTAATCCTAATGGCCAAATTAAGCCTTGTTGTAATTCCAAGCTGCAGTGGAGGTAAGTCAAACTGGAAATTTGGATTTGTAAATTTGGAGAGAGCTCTTATGGGCCAAATCAAGGTTGTGGTTCAGGGGCACCTGAGACCCCAAAAGTGGTCCAGGGCAACCTCCAGGCAAGGACCCAACAGTCCAAACTCCTAGAAGCTCTTATACCTTTAGAATAGGCACAAGAAAGCTGCCATCCTTACCCTACTGTCTCAATCTGTTCCACTCCTCTCCTTTTGTTTTCCTACTCACTTCATCCCCCTCTTGTTCTGTCTTCCTTTTCCTCTCTCCCTTATCCTCCAGGATTCCCTCACTTCACCACTTCCCTCCTCGTCCCACCCTTCTGGCTTTATCTCCCTGCAGTTCCACCTCTCCTGGGTTTCACTGCTTTCTCCTCTGGGTTCTAACTTCTTTACCATGATCTCAACAGCCCTACAATTTCCTTCTATTCCCTCTCGCCCTCCATTCTGGTCTCTGATGATGACTCACAATGTGGAAGCTTTGCAGACTGGTTTCCTACTGCACAAGACCAGTCCTCTGATCAACATGCAGCTCTACAGGTACAGCACTAATCACAGCAATGGGGGAGGGCACTGAGTTCCCACAACAAGGAACAACTGATGAATATCAGGCTGTTCTGGATGAGTCAGGACCCTTCCTGGACATATTCTGAGACAGAAAAATGCACTCTCCCAGGGAAAAAAGTCACAGAAATTCAGATTTGACAGTGGGACTGGCTGAACAGACAAGGCAATGGCTATTTTTAGCCATTATACAAACCCAACTCAGAGCTCCAGAGGAGTATTAATAAGAGGAGCTCAGAGGACAGAATACCACATATTAACAAAACACTTTCAAGGGAAAAGGCATTTGCTCACAGTGTTCAGCATCGTTTCATTGTGGAGAATCCTCGCACTCTGCCCTCCCCTCTGACTTACTCCCATCACCCTTCAGCCCCGCCTCATAGTGCCTCTGCAGTCACAAAGGCCTCAGAGACGCCACCCCTTTTCTTCCCAGGGAGCGTTCACACTGTTGTCGGAGGTGTGATTGCAGTTCGGGTTTGCTCACTCATGTGAGTTTTAATCTAGCTATCTCAGCTAAAAACAGCTAAAGACGTGGAGGCACGGGCTTCCGTGTGGGCTGTTCCAGCCTGCCTGGGACCCTGGCACACACTTGTGTTGCTAACCCTTGCAGAAGCCCGTGCCGCCGCACGTCACTGCTGTTTTAAGCTGCGCTGACTAGATTAAAGCACGTGTGGGTACGGTTACTTGAGCTGCAAACACCTCTCCATTGGCCGTGTAGATGTACCCTTCTTCTCACCCCTTCTGCCATGGGGAGGGGAGAGCTGGTCTCGGAATTGAAAAGAGCTGTTCCTAGGCCGGGGGCAGCCAGATTTGAAACTTTCATTGTGTTTCCTGGGTCAGTGACAACTTGGTTGTGTCAGTGAATCCCCTTCCTCCCAGGTTGGCAAAATAGTTCCCACTGCAGCTGTTCACACAGTGAGCCCAAGTTAGCAGTGATGGAAGCAGGGAGTAGGTTAGGGGTATGAGCTGGTCAGAAAAATGAGTGGAAGCCTAGTAAGTGGTAGTGTAACTTGTACCAATTTGCCATTCACTGAATGGCATTTACTCATTTACACCAAGTTGGTGGTGCTACTTCACAGTACCCAGGAGCTGCATTGTAAAAGGACCAAATTCAGTCTCTGGTACAGGCAGGCGTTACTCCACTGAACTCAATGGGCATTGTCGCCACTTACAGCAGGGCTGAATTTGGCCCCAGCAAAGGGTGAAGATAGTGCAGCATGAGGTTAAAAGCATGGGCCAGCTCCCATTCCCATTAAAGTCAGTGGGAATGTTGTCACTGCCTGCACTGGGAGCAGAAATGGAGCCAGTGTGCAGCTACGGGGGGATCTGCTCTTTTTTTCAGCTCCTTGTGAATTGCTTGGCTTGTGCATTACACTCATTTGCACACTCACTGACTCACTTGCTACTTTTTTTACCTACTTAGACCACATTTTCTGACCACCTTACACTCAATATTTAACTTTGACCCCCATTTACATCACTTCTATACCTGGCCCAGACACTTCCTCAGGAGCTGCCCCTGCTGACATTAGGTTGTGTTGGCCCAAGAAATCCATGTCAAACACCTGTGAAATGCAAAAATATGCTGCGCTTCATTAGTAAACTGGGACTCTTCTAAACTCAGCAACTGCTTAAAACTATTATTTCAAAGGCAGAAGGTCTCTTCAAAGGTCTCTTTGTTTGGTTCTGTCAGAGGTGATCATTCTTATGTTTCACAGGCTCCCTCTCTTTACCTTATCTGTTCACTCCGTACTTGAGATTGCAGATCTAGCTCAGTTTGGAGGGCCCCCTTCACTTCCTGCTGTGCTGTAGTAGGTTAATAATCACACCACCTTACATTTATATCTCACCTCTTACAGACTGCCAAAGTGCTCTATAAACCCATGACCACTTAACGCCCACTGACATGCAACTTCCTTTGGGGTGAAAAAGCAGCCACTGTTTAACAGGCCGCAACATTTTAGGGCAGAAAGTACAATTCACCCCTGTGGAGAGAGGCAGCACAAAGGCTGCGAGCTTAAATGAGATTTCAGTGGTGCACAGAGATTTACACTGTCCCTCTGCACATGAGTGAATTTTACCTAAAGCAATGGATACAGAACACCTCTGAAACCACAAACAGAATTTTAAGGGAGCTGTGGACAGAATGTAATTACATGAGTTAGAATTTGGCCAATATATGAGATCATTACTCCCTCTCTTTTAAGAAGTGCCAGGGATCTTAAGGATTATAAAGCTATCAGGGCCTGGTTTTATGTCTGAATTGCCTTCTACTTTGGTCTGAAGCAGGGACCAGCATGTCCCATGAGATGCCAGTGTGTATAGGACCCAAGGAGTATCTACACTGTCTAGGTAGAACTCACTGCTGTGCAGAAGGCCAGCATGAGGTCTTTGCACCACTAAAGTCCTACTTAAGTGATGTGCTTGCCCTCTGCACAGAAAATAATTTCACCCTTTGTGCTTAAGGCCTGTACTGCCAGCATGAAAATCTCTCTTTGAAGGGCAAAAAAGAGCAAAAATACCTCTTTCGAGGCATGTCTGCTTAGTGATAAGTAACAGAATACCTGGAAGGACTTGATGAAGGTCCAAAGCAACGTCCGGATGCCCTCCCCACGGCTCAGGAGCTTCACGAGACGCATCACGCGGAAGAGTCGGAAAAAGGTGATTGAGATACGCGAGTTTTCCTCTGCATTCTGGAACCCATTGGCACAGAGGCAGTAGTTATAACAGCAGATGAGGAACAAAGATCCTGGGTCACAGACACCACTACGCAGGAAGAGCTCACTGCACTGTTCCCCTTTGTTGTTAAAGCTCTCTGGCATTGCAGTAGCCCCAGCAGTTCAGGTGGATTGATGCAAGTCTAGCCTGCTCTCTCTCCCAAGGCTGTGGTGCTATCGTAAAGGTTGTCTGGATTTCTATATTCCCTAGAGGAGCTGTGCAAGTTCTCATCAACCCCCTCCTTTGGGTTTCTTACAGAGGGTGCCTGAACTCATGATCAGGGCCTTGATGGTATTTGAATTGTTTACCCAACAGTATCTTCCTGAAGGAGCCCTCAGTTCCCCTCTGTAATTACAGTGGTCAAGAAGTCACAATTAGACAGTGGGGGAGAAAGAGTTTCCTTTTGGAGCTGTCTCTGAAGCTACTACATAATGTGCATCAGCCAGTTGCTCTGATTAATCAGGCACTAAGTGTCCATGACACACAGCCTACCCTGCCCGGGGAACTCTAGCAGGTCCCAAATCTATTTTTAAGCTTGGAGGTCCCACAGGAGCATAGTATGCACTGCTACTGAGCCAAGCTGTTAGCACTGCTTGAGTCTCAAAATCTGCCTCAGCAACTCCACAGTGGCATGGCTGTGTTTTCGTGCTCTGTACTGTGCCTGAGCTCTGGGCCCTTTATATTTCTCATGACCCCTCTGTATTTCCCACAGCCTGTGCACTGCCCAGTATTTTTTTTTTAATTTTGGCTTGACTGCTAGTACTCAGGACTGTAGTGTTTTTAGATAGGCTCTCTCCTGGCCTCTGCTTTTCTCACAGCTTCAGCCTTGTCCCTAAGCATTTCCCCCAGGGCCGGCAACCAGCTTTGACATTCCTCATGCGTCACATAAGCTTGTGCAATAGCTTCCTGAACAAAAAGGCATCAGCTGCCTTGCCTTTACACGTGTAAGGAGCCCTGCTGTCTAGCTCAAGGTGAGACAATCACACGGCTTGGGGGAATTGTGCAGAACAAAGTCATAGGGCTCCAGTTCATTCCCCCCAGCCTCCCTGAAAATCCTGTGGTAAATATATGTAGTCAGTAGTTTCCCTTGGAAGTGCTGTGGGAACGTAACCCTGTGCTATATAGGGAGTAATCTTGTCATCCTCCTACTCACTCTGTCTTTGGAGCAGAGAAGCCCATAGACACCACGTCCCCTCCCCACTGCAGAGCCAAGAGTTTGATGCTAAGCACCAAGCTACTGAGCGAGTAACATTCAGGACTCAGAAACAGTGCAGATCACCCCACATTAACTAGTCATCACTGTATACACCAGGAGAGAACAGACCTTTTGGATTTCATATTATAGCTCAAAATAAGCAGTATCTGCTTGCATTTCTATTCCTCATGAAATTCAAGATGTAGAAACTACTTGGACATATATTTCTGAGATTACTAGAAAAAATTCTAGTTTCAAGGTGCAGTGATCAGAACCCCTCTGTGGGATGCATGTGTCTGTTCCTCTTTCTAGCCTGTTGTTTGCAGTCATTGCTTTCAGAAGGGTTTCAACCACTTCACAGCTGGCCCACCACTCCAGCATGTGAGTTGCAATGGTGTGTGGCTACTTCCACATTAAGCTAGAATCTCAAAGAACCATTATGCCTTGTCTAGTACACCAGGGCTGCACTGGAGGTGCAGTTTTGCCTGATACACCCAGCATGCTAATCATCAGTGAAACTTCTGAGAGCTAGTGTCTTCCTCATCCCACAGTGTGGGATTCTCTTGACCATGAAGCCTGTGGCCAATGCAGGGAGATGGGGATCTCCATTTGTGGGCAAAGCACAGAATTCAACATGAGGCTGTGTGGCTTCTTGCTGTGTAAGCACATTGATCAGTGAAGGATAGATTGATGGGACAAGTCACCTCCAAGAATAAATCTCAACACCCCCCCCCCACCAAATCCTAACATCTGCCTGCCCACCCCTCAACTCGAACACTGCCAGTAGTCTGTAAGCAAAATTCTCCTCTTATTTACATCAGTGCAACTTCACTAAAGTCAATGATGTGTAAATGAGAGGAGAATTTGGCTCTGTGAGCATTTAAATTGACATGACACTGGTCTGTCAATATCCAGGATTATAATTCAAGAAGGCAACTACAAAGCCCGTGTACCACTCCCATCCCATGTAAGCCCTCTGGCCCAATTCCTCTAATACATTAAATTCAAAGGAGAGTTAAGGCCAATTATTTAAATTTTTGCTCCCACATGGACAGGGCCTAATTGCATCTATGATGGTGGTGCATAAACTAGGGAACTTTTGCTTACATTTTCCACTTTTTCTAAGTTTACTTGGGCATCTGGACAATGTCAGAGCAACTGACAACTGCTGGGCCAGTCTTAACAGCTTCCTCCTTGCTTGTTATACTCTTGCTTTCCAGCAGCTCTCTGATATGCATACCTGTGACAGAGCAAGGAAGTTCTGCATGGTTACGCACAGAGAAAGGGTTTAATACACCCCTTATGGTATGGTGTTTTAAAACATAGCCTTCAAAGGCTGTGTAGTTTTTTATCATTATTGCTTATACTCAGGGCCCAAGCATAATTTTTTTGGACCAGTTCAAACTTTTAACATGGGCGCCCTCCCATAATGGATGTTGCAACCTGGGTTGGGCCCCCACCCAGGGCCTCCAGGCCCCAGTAAGGTGTACCCTTCCCCCCCACATGTGGGGCCCCTGCTTATACTCTTCTCACACAAAGGGTGAATTTAAACTTCACTACTACAGCATCTCAGCTAGTCAGAGACTTATCGCCTCAGACCTTTATAGTAAATTTGGATTTGAAATCACATCATAAGCCAATCCAATGTCAAATTGATATCAACAGTTAACTGCTCACATGAAATCTTAACAGTTCATGTTCTCTCTTGGTAATTCATTAGAAGGCAGGACAACAATTAACTTGACCAAAGGAAAACTGAGGATGCATGAGAAATACACATATGTAGCATATTCACAGCTCATGTGAACACCAGACTCACACGGATACACAACACAGCAGCTTCATGCAGAGATAACTAGGCTGGGCTTGAAGAAAAAACCCATGATCAGGGGAAGAGAGTAAAGGAGTGTGTTAGGACGAGTGTCACAGAAGCTGGGAGAGTGGTCTGTATTTTTGGTCTTACCATAGAGGAAGAGCATTGGGTATGTTCAGCTGGCTTTAAAGAAAGGCAGACAGAAATAAGTTGTAATAAGTCTCCAATGAAGAGGCCTAGGCTAACACAGGAGCAACAAAATGGCAGAAAAGGGCAAAATGTGGGGAAAAGAATGCAAAAGTAGACTGGGCTGATTCCCTAAGGATGTAGTGGACAAAATTCAAACGTGGATGCAGCTCCAAATGAGCGCAGCACCCACTGATGAGATCTGAATTTGGCCCAGTGTCTTCTGGGTTTCTAGGAATCTTGGGGCCTAGGGAGCAGGGGACTGAATTATGCTAATACGTTTCTGAACTCAGAAGGGACAACATCTCCCAATACAGCAGCTAACTGAGCTCCCCTACTCAACTCCAGGCCACTTCTGAATAGGGAGCAGCCATCTTCTAATGCATCAGTCTGATCTGCAAGCCCATTTAACCCATGATATCCCAAATTTTTGACATTTTCTATTTATATGTCTCCATTTCCTAGCATACAGTTCTCAGTGATTATGTTGTGATTATTAAAACAATAGGCTGAAATAATGTAATCACTCTCTTGGCAACCCTATAATAGCAATTGCCAGCTATAGAAAGTGGGATGGTGACGTTGTCAATTGGCCCACTCCATGATTTATCCTCACTCACCCCCACAGGCAAAGAAACTCCAGGGAACTGATGGATGAGCCAGTGGAGTCTGGTAGCAGCTGAGTTCCAGCTACCGCTAGAGAAACCTAACCACCCTGATCACTGTGCATGACCCTATTTCTTTATTAGCCTTTGGGGCCATTTTCAGTGTGGAGATTAGTTCTGAAAACCAATGACAGTAGCTAGCACTCCAGACTGTACCCAACAGTACAAAAGAATCCAAAAACGAATGAAAATGTAGATTCCCTCAGATAAACAGCAGCGTAATCTGCAGGGAATAGCCTATATCACTTGCCAATTGATGGAAAGCTCTCTGAAGCTATTCTCTGTGCTACACTAGTGAGGGTGAAACTGGTGCACTGCTTCTTCCTTTGCAGCTGAACTCAGCCAACATGCTACTTGGGACCCCAGCAATATGCTCTTGTGCTTCTGTCAGTGGGAATACACCGAGGACATTGAACTAACCAAATTAGCTTTGTGTTTTGTTTTTATGTAACTCAAGATTGTATTTTTGGATGCCCTGAACATCCAGAGGTGTAGCCGTGTTAATCTGTGTACAGCAAAAACAATGAGAGTCCCATAGCACCTTAAAGACTAACAAATTTCTGCAGGCATATGCTTTCGTGGACTGCCACTCTGACGAAGTGGGTTGCAGCTCAGAAAAGCTTATGTCCGCAGAAATTTGTTAGTCTTTAAGGTGCTACAGGACTCTCATTGTTTTTCCTGAACATCCAGAGACACATGCAAATAAGGACAATAAAAAACTAAAGCTACCCCATCCCCCAGTGCTCTTTTAGGTTAACTCTTTGATTTTGCACTGTAGGGTCCCCTTGCTTTTACCCTCCTCTTTCAGATGTCTGCTCTTGCATTTTCTTTTGAAGTCTTAAACAAGGAAAATTTGGCAGGAATACTGAAGATGGAAATTTGCCCATACAGACATTTTTTTTTTACAGGCTAGATATAGATTGTGTTTTAATGCTGTTCTGCAAATTCGTCCTTTCTGACAATGGATATTTTTTTCTTTTGGTTTTTCTTACAAAACATTGTTTTGAACTTGAGTTTCTGCTGACAGGAGAGTGCCCAGTCCTACCAGCTGCTGAGCTCCTGCCAGGAGGCGCAGAGTCCTGCAGGTCCCATTGAAGTCAACAGGAATCCAGGGCATTCAACACTTCTCAGGTGGCTCTGGGAATCTTTCAGGACTACCAATGTGTCCAGGCTGATGACATCAGAAATAGAGTTTTCCTGTGACTGGCTGTCTCAAGAAGCCTGCTAAGTGCTGTAAAGTTAGCACACCTTACTCATAGTTCTGATCTCATCGGTATTTGGCCAGAACGTGTGGATGAGGATAGTGTAAGAGTGAAAACAATTCTATATGAAAAGATATTAAGCTATGAATGCACCAAAATACTTAGCATGTGGACCTTGATACTGAGCAATTGGTAACGTGTCAGGTAATTATGAACCAGAGATTCTGAGTCTATTTGCTACTGTGGAAGAAGCAATATCTTGAGTAATCCTTCTCCCACTCCCTTGAGCAGCTGACCTGAACTTTAAGAAAGTATCAAATATGCTTTAAACGTTGATACTTCCCACACAAAGAGCTTATAACCAAAGGGAAATATTTGTTAGCATTGATAGATGTGCTGCCCAGTAGGCTCCAGTTAAAAGTCTTGTTCTCTTGAAATTGTGGACCACGTACTCTGTGTGCAGATGGCTGGCTGTCGGTAAGAAATGGAGGGATGATCAACTGAGCGTTGTAAAAATCTGGTCTTCCATGTTGCTTGCTGAAAATATTCCTTGATACTTAGACAAGGTGGTGAGAACTTCCATGTTCCACCGTTTTTTCCACCATTACTGATGGACTGGTATGCAAGACCTTGCCTGCTGTGTCAGTCCCTTACAGATCCATGCTAGCTGTTTCATCCTGAGCACCCCTAGCTATGTGTGGAATGTGCCTCTTTCTACTGTCACCACAAGTGACAGCCTTTAAATCAGGCAGGATGGAGCACAACCACTCTAATATTCACTGCCACATACTTGGCATTCAGTAGCCTTTTGCTACCAATGCCATCTTGCTGTCTAGATTTCAGTCCAACTGCAGTTCCTGGAGCAATAACCTCACAAGCAGAAACCACAGACACTGCCAAAACATGTTCCTAATTCCACTGGGGCAACACTCTGTGAACTGGAGCACAGACATCTGAGGAAATGTGGCTGGTGCTTGTAAGAGTGGACATGGCTAACTACGTCATAGAGGGAGCTAGCTCAAGTTTCCCTGCTAGCGCTATGCATTGCGAAGCACCACTGGTTTTGGAGTGTGATTAAGAAAGGCCCAGTACCTTAGCTGCCTTAGTACCTCAGTACTAGTACCTTAGCTGCCTGTCCTAGAATAGTGGAGGAACGCTGAAATCACACATGCTCACAGGGGTTTAAACAGTGCCGGCAGGTAGTTAGAAATGAAGTTTAAATACAATGTATAAATTCCATATAAATCGTCAACAAAGCTTCCTTAAAATAAACAGAGGATCACTGCTGAGAAGCCTAGGAACTATGTACAAAAGCAAATCCTTATTTGAATCAGATTCTTAAAGAAGCATTTTGGACAAATGTACCAATTTATCAATAAGACCTTGGCTTTACTGTCTGCTATCTGCTGCCTCCTGTTCATCTGCACATGCTCTAACCTGCAAAGGAACTTTGGCTACTCCAAACCAGTCTTGTCACCACAAGGCTGGGATTTGAGGCAAGGCAAGCTTCACTGCAGAGTAATGTGCACATAACCGAATGACAGGTGAGCAGCGGAGGCATTTTGGGGCCCAGGCCAGAGGCTGCATCCTGAGTCAACTGGCATCATAGAGAGAAAGAACCTAGAGTACCAGTCACAAAAATATGATTGGGAATCTCCGCATTAAGTATTTATTAACTGATTGAGCAGACAATATAAATTGCACTTGCAACTGCTAAGGAAGGAGACACCAAGGGCCGGCTGCTTCTTGCATAAAGAAATTCATGGAGTCAAACATAATGTAAGTTGTAACTGATTGGCCCATATGATGTTAGTGTTTTTTACATTACTGCATTTCTAAGAGGTAAAAGAGAGGAGAAACAGAGGGCTCCTGTGGTGTTAGAGGCTGGAAAGGGAATCGACGGAATGACGGCTGGGGGAGATTGGGCACACACCTGGAAATGAATGATTACTTACCTTACAGTAACTGTGGTTCCTCAAGATGATATTGTCTATGGATTCCACTGTAGGCGTTCATGTACTTCATCTGTGCCATGATGTCATCATGCCCCCCAAGGGCATAAATGGCAGAGTAGACACAACTGGCCCTCAGTTCCCTTGCTACTACAGAATCCCGGGTAAGGAGGACTCTGAAAAAGCGGGGATGGAAGGCGGGCTGTGGAATTCACACAGACGACAAATCTCAAAGAACCACAGTTGTTACACGGTAAGTAACTGTTCTCTTCTTCAAGTATGTGTCTGTGGGGATCCCAATGTACGTGACCCACCTGGAAAGTGGGACTGAGAAGCCCTGATTGTCACTAACTGAATGACTGTAACACCATCCTACTAAATTTGGCATTTGATTGTGCAGCCAGGTTAACAGCATTGTGTTTAACAATGTAACAAAAGTAAGACTATTATTCCACATAGCTGCCTTGCAAATCTTGAAGTCTAGGATGTTCCTGATGCAAACAGAGAATGAATATTGTGCTCTGCTGGAGTGAGTGTTAGTATTTGGAGGGAGAGGTATATCAGTCATATGATAGCAGATTGATATACATTGCATAATCCATTTTGAAATTCTCTGAAAGGAGATGGGTTGATTCTCGGAAGCATCAGAGAAAACAATAAAAGGATGGGGAGACAGTCTGTTCTGTCAAGATAGTATCATAAGGCCTTTGAAACAAGGTGTGGCGTTTCTTATCTCCCATTTGATTTTTATACATTACTCTTGGAATCCAGGGAATCAGTGGAAATGCACTAGATATTGAGCTCACAATATAAGGAAGGTGTCATTGAGTGATCCCAGTCTCATGTCTCCCCTGAAACAAAAGGTTGGATGTTTCAAGTAATCTTTGGTGGCAAAGAAGCCTGGAATGGGATTTCCCAGAGGTGAAATAGTGGTTGGAGCTCTTCAGAGACCATTTGTGTTTGGTGATGGATTGTCTACTCAAAAAGCCTGCTAGCTTGTTGCTGATTCCTAGAAGATGAAGAGCAACTGGGGTTATTGGTTATCCTGTATTGCTGGTATAATGTCCATCAACTTGACAGCCTCCTAACATAAGAGGTGATGATAGGGCACATCCCTGCTTACTTTATAGAACATTGTAGATGTCTTATCTGTGAGAATTTGTACAATGGAATTCAGTGGAACAGGCTGGAATGCTATGTAAGATCATCTGAGCAATCATAATTTTAGGACATTTACATAAAGCATCATGTCCTTTTGAGGAACATGTCCATGTTCCTTGTATCTGGAGGTGCTGCAGGTGTGTGCCCCAACTGGTCCTGATACATAAGTGACCAACATCTTTGCTGGAAGAGATGTGGAGAAGGGAACTCCCTTCTGAATATTTTTTGGATCTAACCACCAGTTCAGTGCTGACAGGATGTGTGCAGGGACCATAACTCAGATGCTCATTTGATGTCATATAGGGTACGTGATGCACCAACATTAACCAGCCTTGTAATGGATGCACATGAAGTCTGGTTAGGGCATCATGTATGCAAACTGCCATATGTCCTAGAAGTTTGAGGCAGTTTCTTATGGTAGTTGTTGGATTTGATTTGATACTGGTGATTATCACTTGAAGGGAAAGGAAGCTGTTACTGTGAAGATATGCTTTCACTTATTTGGCGTAGATTAGGGCTCCTACACATTCTGTCCTCTGTGCTGGAAAGAGACACAATTTATTGTAATTCACCATGAGACCTTGCTGCCTGCATAGTTAAGGACTGTGGAAACTTCTTGATGAGATCTGCCTTTGATAATCCAATTGTCTACATATTAATAAATGGGAAGACCTCACCTGCTCAGACGTGCTGCCACTACTGGTAGGCATTTTGTGAAGACTTTTGGTACTGTGGAGATATCAAATGGAATCATTTTGTACTGATGACTGCGGCCCACTGTGAATCGCAGGTGCTTCCTGTGGTGTTGGGTGGCTGGCAATACGGAATTATGTGTCTTGTAAATCGAGAGCCTCACAATGGTCTTGACGCTGAAGAGAAGGGATGATGGAGGCAAGTATTACCATCCTGAATGAGAAATAGGGTATACATTTGTTCAATCTTCTCAGGTGTAGGATAGAATGAAAGCTCCTGTTTTTTCTTCAGGATAAGGAAATATTGGGAAAAGAAGCTACTTCCCCTGTACCCCAGAGGCATTTCCTCCATGTCTCCGAGACAAAGCAGGGAAGCTGCTGCTTCTTTCAGGCGATTTGCATGACAAGGGTCCTTGAAGAGGGACAGGGAAAGGGATGGCTGGGGTTAGGGGCTAAAATTGGATGCAGTAGTCATGGCTAATAACTTTCAGCACCCATTTGTGTTATCACAAACGATGATGCTTGATGGAAGAAACCAAGTCGGCACCCAAGAGCAAGGTTTAGGGATGATTACTAGTTGTCTGAGTGTGGCTCTTGACCCTTGTGTCAAACCTGCTGCCTGGAAACTGATATAGAGTGACTAAAGTTTCCCTCCTAGATGCTTTGAGGAGGTAAAGCTCTGAAGGGGTGTCCCCAGACTTTCTTGTTCTTGAGAACAACTGACAAATGGAGCAGTGATCTGACACGGTTCTCACAGAGACAGAAAGACAGTGTCTGTGTTCATCAGAGAGGGGAATTAAATCAGTTTAGGACAGACACAGTTGGAGGTCTGAGGGCTTTGAATCCATCATTTTGGCACAGATAGAGGTGCCAAGGGTGAATTTTTTGTTGCTGGCTATGACTGGATAATAAAATAAAATTATGTAATGCATGTCCTCTTGCCTCTTTATTAGCATGACTCAGTGGACACAGCTGTTCAAAAGACTGATCTTATGCATATGGGGTGCATGTGCATTTAGAGTGGGAGCCACATGGACATATATTCAAAGAAGAATCAGAGATTAACATTATATAAAAGACCTTTGAGCCAGAATGTCAATGCTCCAATGAATCTAGTAAAGCTACTAGATTTTCTGTTGCATTACTAGCCTGGGCAGACTGAAGTGACATCACTGTCAAGCAATGTGAGCATCACAAGTCCTCCAGAGGCAACTGGATGCCCAGAAGAAGTCTAGAGCATAAAACTGTTTTAAACCCTGGTAGCAATTAGTCTGTCATTACACTAGGGGTTATCACAAAAGCTGAGTAATCTGTCTGTCATTACTCTGTGGGGTTTTAATCACAAGACCTCTGAAAATAAGCCATTTGCCACTGATGTTTGTGAGTTTATCAACACTCCAGGCAGAAATTGGTCTGCCATTCCTCTAGGAGGTGAAGTGAGGGAGTGCCATGGGATTATGGAGGAAATAATTCTCAACCCACCCAACCGTACAGTGGATTCAATGGCTATTGCAAAAAGACAGAACCATATATGCATTTAAAACTCCCTACTCTGCACTAAAATGCAGTAATTTACTGGATTACTGGAAACATTTTGAGTGCAGTAGTTTTGAACATGTCCATAAAACACAGCTAATTTGTGTAGTTTGGCTGTAGTGGATACTTGAGCGGCCACACCTGTTTCACACAGATGGTGAATCAACGGGCCTGATCCTGTCTTCATGGAAGTAAATGGCAAAACTCCCCCCAACTTCAATGGGAACAGCACTTGGCCCTGAACTCAGGCTAACCTCGTGATTGCAGTGCAGAAGATACTAATATAATCTCATCGTTTGTAATGTGGAGACTGAATTACATCTGGTGCAATATGGAGTTTCACACACCTGTTGGGATAGGTGCTGTAATGCCAGAGATGATGTTTGTCATCACACTTGTTATTCCCTGCTAATGTGGGTTACTGTACTATTATAGTAAGTGTCAGATCATACAAATTTAACATCCACGTTTCACATGCAGTTTACACAACTTCAGATCCGCAGAAGGCATATTTATTTGCCTGTCCACATATACAATTTAGTTCCATTTTCAATATAGTTAACGATGTTTAAAAGAAACATATATACCATATTGAAGTGAAGCTTAGAGTAGTCAATTTTATCTTCATTTCCTATGAATTCTAGGATTTTTAAATTCAGGGAGCTGTTCTACTCATTAGCTTCATTTGTATATTCAACTCATGCTAGTTTGAATGGTTTATTAATTTATTTAATAGCTGACATACAGATCCATGAAGTGTTCAGAGACATTAATCTTATGGTTCCAGGTATTAAGGTAAATATAAAGAAAGTCACTTTCTTTAATTTGGTGAGGCAAATGACCCCAGATTGAAAATTATTGGACAGTTAATAAAAGATTCACTTTTCTTACAGCTGCGAGCTACTTTTTAAAAATTCGAGTTTCAGAGGCAAATCATAACTGAGAAAATATGTATATGCAAATTAGTCTTAATTTTCAGGATGTGTTAATAATGTTTCTAATTAAATCTGGGTAAATGATGAGTTCAAGCTTTATGCTAATCAAGCCTCAGGGTCCCTGAGAAATAAGGTAAAGAGGCTAGTTAACGTTAACTAATATCAGAGCTGTGATGTTCATTTCCATAATGCAATAGCTGCTAGTTTTGGTCCTGGCAAAGCAAAGCAGGTGCAAGTTCCCCTGTAATTATATTATCTGATTTCTGTGGAACAGGTATATGAAGGTCCCAGAATATCCAGGTAAGAAGGAACTGAAGAAAGATGGAGCCAGGGATATAGACATTGACTGCTCAGCTGGCGTAAAGGGTGGTCATAGCACTCTTAGGACAGGCTCTCAGAATGGAGAATTATGAGGATTCTGCAGGGTCACGCTCTAATACATGAACCTCACATTTAATGTCGTTTTTAATATGACTGCAATCAATCGTCAGCCCTTCCAAAGTGATTGGTATTTGAGTTTTTCTATTAGGAGCACTAGTCCAGAGACAGGGAGAATGTATTGCTTCAGGGAGGCCTGGCAGTTTGGGATTTGTGACTAGAGTGAATACTGACCGGTGCCCCAGTGCCAGAAACCATGAGTCCCACCGTGGGCTCAGTGTATGACTAGTCTCTTCAGTGTCAGTTCTTGATCCCACTATTGGGCAGGGATCCCTAAGGAGGAAATCCAGGCTCAGTAGCATGGCACTGGGGACAGGGCTGACTGGGGCGGTGGACAGGCAGATGGAATTAGCCAAAAGAAGGCACCAGGTTCACACTGGGACACTTGGTAAGGGGTCAGGTTTATTGTGAGGAGGCAGAGGATGAGATGGGAGGCAGCTGAGGGGCTAAGGAACTGAGGAGCAGTGCTCTCAGCTTTCAATAGATGACAGTAACAATGAGCAGAACTTACCTAGTTCTCTTTTTTAAAGCACTGTACCACTATCAGCTAATTAACCTTTGCAGCGCCCCCATTCATTACATGTCACCCCCATTTTACTGATGAGGAAACAGAATAGATAGTTGACTAGGGATAGAGTGAGTCAGTGGCAGAACTGGGGCCAGAATTCAGAGCTCCTAGCTTCCTGTTGTCTTCTCAATTCACTAGACCACATTCCTTGTCTGTTGCATTCAGTGCCCTTGCGATCTGAGACTGTCTGGGTTTCAGAGCCCAGAGTCCAGCCCGTGTGGGAATGTCTACACTACTAATTTTTGTCCTATAGTGCAACTCCTATGAACCAAAGTCAGTTGACCCAGGCTCTAGGACTCGCTGCCACAGGGCTTTTTTTTTGCCATGCAGACATACCCTATGGGCTCAGTCTTTCTCTCTTGATAAGGTACCTTTCACCATGACTTCTAAGTGCAGGACACAGCTACAGGACCAGCAGTACAATGCAAAAGGTGATCATCTCTCTGTCCACGTCTTCAAGGCTGAAGATTTTCATCCTTTCTTCATCACTCCTTTCTTCTCCAGTCTTTTTTCATTTTCTTCTCAAGTTTCCTCATCCCTGTGAGATGGGAGGAAATGAGGCTATGTGGGAACAGAGGGGTTGGCGTGCTGATCCGAGTGCTGTCTGGCTATGCCTCAGTCAGTTCCCTGTCAGCAGGGAGGTCCACAGCCAGGATTCTCTCTGTCATCAGGAAAGTCCCGCTTCTGACAGTTTAATTTATTACTTACGTTGGGCTTATTTGCAGCACCCGGGTGAAACCATAGCTGTTTTGGCGAGCAATAGCTGAGGAGATGGTCTCTGATGAGATAGCCAGGTGTGAACGAGTTAAGGTTCTTGTATATTAAAACTGACCATAATTGGGTCCTGACATGAAAATGGAGCCAGCACCAGAGTGATGTATTCCTATTGGCCTTTGTTACTTAAGAGACAGGCTGTTGTGTGCTGTACAAGCTGTAGCCCTCAAAAGGTGTTCACGATCAACCCCAGGTAGAATGCTTGGCAGTAGTCTAACCTGAAAGTGACAAAATGCAGATCATGGTGGCAAGGTCCTCTTGTGAGAGGAAAGGGCGCCGCCTCCCGGGCAGTCACAGGCAGAAGAAGATTGCGTCTACCGCACTCCTTCTGTCCAGCATCAGTAAAGAGCTGAGCTTCATCTCCAGGCATAGTACTCCCTTGACGACTGACGATCAGATTGAAGGTGATGTCAGAGTGTCAGCAAGCCCCTTGAAGCATTTCCCACTTCCTGCCGTCATCACTTCTGTCCTCCCTGGGTTGAGAGCTTGAGCCATTTGCTCTTCATCCACCTGATAATGGCTTACAGTCATTGGGACATCTTAATGAGGGCTGGCGATGCATAGGCTGAGGAGAATGCAAGTGAGTGCCTTCCATGTATTGGTGACAGGGGAGTCCATGGTATTGCAGGGTCTCTCTGAGCAGTCTCACACCTTTATGGTAAAAAGGAGAGCTGAAGTTATCAGACACTGCAGGACTCTATAAGTGAGCAGGAGCCGCAGCCCATTATGACTTTCTGGGATTTACCTGAGAGGAATGAGTGGATCCAGCACAGCGATGTCAGCTGCACACATACAGATCCTGTGGACTTGATGGGGAGTGACGGCAGAAACTGGCCCATGATCTGCAGTCTAGCTATTTATGTCTATAGTTGTGGTGTACAGACACAGGCTCCCTTGACAGGTACCCACAACTTAAGTGCTGTGACTCCCCTGGATCCAACATAAGTCTATATCATGAACAGATTTTTCCAGATAACCAAGTGTGCAGTGGGCTAGCCCAAAGATCCTGCAATGATGCATGTAGCCAGCCCAAATGATCTGTGGCAGGGTGAAGATACCTGGTGAGTAGTCTAAAACTTTGAAGGAGATCCAGGAAGACATTGCTCATTTGGTTGAAGCCAGGAAAAAAACTTTATCTGAATGCAACTGGAACATACAGCCCAACAGACTGTGAATGCAAGCAAATTAGCAGTTCCTGATGAGGAGAGTTATTCCAGCATATCAAGCCTCTGCCCAAGGGAGCCTGTCCAGACACATCAACAGCCCAAGGAGAGAGTTTTTTAAGGATAATTTTCATTTGAAATCTGGAGCAATTAGTATTTAGTTCACACGCTGTGTCTTTTCATTGCCTTTTTAATTAGGAAGCTGTTTAATGTGGAGGCTAAAGTCTCTTTAAAAGGAAATGCTTATGGAGGTAGATTGGGCTGGTGAATATTAATATAGGGTATAATAAAGTCTATGAGCCATACTGGAATTGGAAATGTGAATTATAAGCATTATTTGAGTATGTTATGGAGACCATGGCCTGCTGTTGTAAAGCAATGAGCAGAATGGTTTTGTTCCAGGGATATCTCCCTGAGAATCACTGGTGACTCTTTTGGTGAGTTCAGTAACGTAGCAGGACAGGATGTGAGAAACATAACGCTCATTGTTAACATACATGATTTTGTAGGCGGAAGTGGGCCCAGAGCAGACAATGAGCTTGGAATCAAAATCCCTAATTTTAGGGAGCTGTATTCGGGTCTCCCAATATCTGTTTTTGTGTCCTCCTCTTAGCAGATGTTTCTTTGGTACTGAGGCATCTTGATCATTATGTTAGTTCCGCTTAGAAAGCAATGTCATGTAATATGTGCAGCAAATTCTCCCCCACTCACTTGGAGAAGCCAATGTGAAGGGCTAGCAGACAGCATACACAATTGGTATATCTTGGTTTAAAAGTGGGTGGATTAGGTGAAGACTGACATGGGGAAGGGGCATATAACATGTTGTCCTCTGCCCTAGTCAAGTTTACATTTGGTTAGAGTCAGACCTGCATTTCCAGCTATAAATCTGCAGAGCATCAGAACCAGTCCAAATCCTACAGCCAGGTCAGCTTGACTCGGGTGTGAATGGATTTTTAAGAAGATATGTGAAGCAGAAGCTGCTCTCAGCACTCTGGGTTCTTCTCAGCCAATCCCCATGAGAAGTTGATCATCCAGGTCTACTAAGGGAAGGCAAGGTACAGTGATTTTGGGAGCCCACATTCTCCCTGACCGTGAGGAGGACCCACTCAAGTGTGTCATGTTAGTCCACTGGGTGTATTCAGTGGGAACATCAGGAGTCACATATAATAGGCAGAGAGGATCCACTAGTCTTTCCATCTAGGTTTTTAGAATGGTGCCTATCACCATGATATCCTGATGCCAACTGCACAGGCCAGGTGAAGAAGAAATGTACAAAGAGAGAAGAGGGGAATAATCTTCCCCGTCTGCTGGCGGTCAGGCGTTCAGGTGACGAGGAAAGGAGGGAAAGAGACAGCTGGGATTTTAGGTAGAAGGGTGGCTGACCATTGGTGTGGCATGAAAACTCTTCCTAGCAGGGTAGTTTGCAGGAAATATGTTCTCTATTGTCACAAGGGTCTCAGAAAGATTTAGAGGCTTTTGTCTAGGGGAGCAATGGAGGAGACGAGGAATGTGGTAGGGGAGAATGAGGATAAATGCCCTCCTGTGTCTCTCCCCCTCCTCTGTCAGCCTAGCTCCTGTTGCATTCACCACAACTAGCATTTCTGATGCTGCAGGCTGGGATGTAATGTATGTTTCTAGTCCTCTTTTATATATTAAGCAGGGCCCCAACTATGAATAGTGGGTAATGGTACAGTGTACTGTACATATATGGTGTGTGCATGGGCTTTTGGGCTGGCAGAAGGTTAAAGATTACAAGCAGCTAATTTTATCTTGATGAAAAGTGAAACAAATTTTTTTTGCAGCATTATTGAACATATTGGTGAAATTTGGGGGCCTTTTATATACATTTTAAAACTGCATTCTGAATGTGGAAACAGGGACATACGGCAAAATTCCCTGAAATTTAGAAATCAGTTAAGTCTTGAAAGGTGTGAAGGTAGATGGCATGAATTCCCTACACTGCTTCAGGGGGCTGCCCCACATGACACAGCAATTGGGACTTGAACATTTACTTTCCAGCTCAGCATCTTCCAATAGGATATGTGACTTTTTGGTCCTCAATGAGTTATTATTTAACATTTATATTAAAGAAGCAACAAGGGAACCCAGTTAGAATTAGGGATCCACTGTGCTCAAATCTCTTCAAACTCATACAACAGTACAGTCCCTACATGTATTCACAGAAACTTAAAGAAGTTGTAGCTGGGCAAAAGTGAATTATTTCATTGGCCACCAACGTGAAGGGTAACCAGTGAAAAGTGTAACCTTGGATTGCTTCTTATGCTATTTTTGGTTGTTCTTTTGATTGGCTTAACTAGTAAGTGCTCTTTTAAAGAAACATTGAAATTACAAGAAAAATAAGTATCAGTTTATTATTATAAACATTTCTAGGATGCCCAGCACTATATTATCATAGTGCCATCTCAACAGTAAGATGACAACAAAACCAGAAGAGAATTCAAATACCGATCAGAAAATCTAATGTATCTTCTAAAAATGCTTTTTATGCTATATGCATGTTTCACTACCGCATAAATTCAGGCTCTAAGCCTGCAGTGCTTACTCAGTCAAAGCTCCCACTATTATATGCTACCTTAATATAGCACCAACAATGGGGTATAAAATTTACAGGCAAGAATGAACACTAGGTTTCTGCCCTGAAGATCTTACAAACTAATGAAAATTTGACTGAGGCTGGGTTTACACTGACGGCGGCAAATTCACCGCCATCAGATCGATTGCTCTGGATCAACTGAGCAGTCTGTGTAGACCCGCTCAGTCGATCCAGCAAGCAATGCAGGAAAACCACCCCGGTAAGTGGTATAGCGCTGTGCTGAAGGGAGCGCTGTTCCCTTCGGCGCAGCGCAGTGTGGACGGCGCGCGGAGCAGACGCAGGAAAGTCGACGGGAGATACGCAAGCGATTTACGTCATTTGCGTGTCTCCAGTTGACTGCCGCCGAATCCAGAAGGTAAGTGTAGACTGGGCCTGAGTAAGGGAGCAGTGCAGGAATCGACCATCAGTCACTGTGAATGTTTCCATGAATTTCAATGGGAGTTGGATAAGGCTCCAAAGGACCTCGAATTATGGTGTACTGTTGTGTCACAAAGTTTGTGCTGTGGCAACATAGTTTAATGGCAGTGCAGTGCTTTGGAGCATGCTCAGGAGTGATGAATACCAATCTGTAATCTAATGACATGGCAGTCTGCCATTTTAGTGAATGTCCTAAATGTTTTCATTTAGAACAGTGATACTCAGACCTCAGGAGCCAAATTAGTGATCAACAACCAAAAGAGCCACAGTAGTGTAAATTTAGGGTTTCATTTACTATACATAATTATTCTCACAGTAAAATGACCGACCAAGTATTATTAGTTTATCAACTACAACTGATTAATAACATAGTAAAAGAATCCTGACTGGTTATTAACTTAGACTGGTTAATAATTAAATCACAGTGTTTTAATATCATGTGCTGCAAAGAGCTGCAGGAGACACATTAAAGGGCCACTTGTGGCTCATGAGCCTCAGTCTGAGTATCTTTGATTTAGAAGGATGCCACATAAGAAACATTGTGTGTCAGGTCCCTGAATCTATAGATGATCTTATAACTCCATGCTTCTTCCCTACCATCTCACTGCTGTTTACATCACATGGTTATACTGAAAATTTATCACAGGAACTATATTGTCTGTTTCTCAGATTATAATTAATTTAACATGCCCAGAACTAGTAGCCAATGTATTTTTATCCTGCTTTTAAATCTCTCCTGCAATAAAATGTGTCCTGGTTATTCCATGTATCTGGAGCAATGACTGAGGTCACCCATGCAGTTTCGTGGAAATCACATATTTCAGCATTTTCCATCAAACTGGGAATAAATGCTTTTTTGATATATTTGCCCCCCTCCACTCCCAGGGATCTCATGACTTTCTATTGTGGTGAAATGCTATTAGCATTAGATGTTGGCAATAGCTCAAGAGGATATGGAGGGGGTGCGGGGAACAGCAGAAGTCATTAGTATTCACTGCCCCCACTTCTGCAAAAAAAAAAAAAAAATCTTTTCTGACTGCCCACACTCCATAAAGACTCCTCTGGAATGCGCAAGTTGTATGATGCATTCTGGAAAATCTGAATAAAAATATTTGTTAAGACAAAAATAAAAAGGCCCCAGCTACATAACAAAACAAACCCCATTCAAACATGGTTGTGGGCACACAATCTTAGAATGTTCTTCTCATTTTTCTGGGCAGAAAAACCTGTTATCGAATCATGTTTTAACAGTGCTAAATGGCTAAGTTAAAACAGGGTTATAACATGGTTTTGGGTTTTTTGCTGTCTACAAAGAGAAGACTGCACCATATTACACCATGGTTTCCCACAGCCACGTTGCAACTTCATGCTGAAGGTAGGGCCACAGCGGTGTGTTAACTTTTTACTATTACAGAAATAAAAACATCATGAATTATTTTTAAAAATTCTAACCAAACAACCCCTCCGTCATTGGTTTTATCAGCAGCTTTACAAAAAATAAAACAAGTTCTACAGACGCACATATACACACACACACACATATATGTATGTATCAAACTACGTACAACTTTTAGGATGGCAACAAGAAGGGTGTGTCAACACAGGATGTCAAAAGAAGCTGCTGTGCTTCATCAGCCCTTTGCTATGTATTTTGGAAGACACTGCTCCCCAAAAAGCATTTGGAAGGTTGAGCGATATATAAATAACACCCCTCCTTGAAACACTTTGAGCAATGGCATTTTCAAGTTCTCAGAATTACAAAGATTTGTTTCCAATGTATTCTGATGGCCAAAATCTGAGCAGCAAAGGGCTTGGAAGCTGAGAGAAGCAGCCAGGCACAGCTACAGAGAGAGAGACAGATGGAAAGACGCAGCGACAGAGATGGATGCAAGTCCCAGCTGAAGTGCAGGCTAGATGTGTGTCGTCCTTCCACCAATCCTTGCTCCCATTGCAGGGGTAGGGCTTATACAGAATTTAGTCATACAAGACCAAATGCTGCAATTCTTACTCAGATAAAATGCCCAGTGGGAGTTTTGCCTGAGTAAGGACTGCAGGATTTGAGCCAATGGTTCTCTGCCTTCAGACTCTTGATTGGGGGTGAGAAATAATCTTGTGAGGTTTGGTCTGGCTGGAAACAAAGTACAGGGGAGCAAGGGGGAAAGAAAAGGGCAGGATAAATAAGGAGGGTGCAGGAGAGAAGGAAAGAGGGAATATTCCAGAGAATGAGAGCAGGATCCCATGACAATCATTGAACAGTCTATTGGAGTCAAAAGCAAGATGATTCTAAAACAAGGCTTTTTACTCACAACCAAGAGACTAAGGGAGAAATCACTGTACTGGTCTACAGATAACCCTAGAATCTTAAAGCTTGGGTGTGTCTTTACTGCACCTGATCTCACAGATTCCTTTAAGGCAGAAACCAACAAAGCCACCCCCCTCTGGTGACCCTCTATAGACTTTGGACTTCTCTAACACACCACCTACTTTCTAGACCCCTCCCAAGATGTAAATAAACTGAGCCTTCCTAAATATCAGCCAGAGAAATGAAGTGTTTGTGTGACTAGAGAACGACGGTGGGTACTGTGTGATGGATCTGGCTGAAGTCTGCCTGAGGAAGGCAATTAGCTGGTTGGTTTTCTCTATACTTCCTCAAGTCTATGTGATTTTCCAGAGGCGTTTGGTCCTGTAGTTCTCAGGGGCCACCAACTCTATCACTATCCCTGCGGAACAGGTTAGCAAGTGAAATCGTACCTTGCAGTTCTTTCCTTCCTCTGCCTCTCCCCGTTAGAAAACATTTTCCTCAGCTCTAGGACTCAACACACTGCTCGCTCTTTGGCAAAACTGGACTTCTACAAAGGGAGGGCAATTTACACGTGGAGATTTTCCTTTTTATTCCCACCAGCACTCAAATTGCTCACACCCCTCATCACCCTGTCATTTACCCAGGACATTTCAGAAGGTGGCTGGCTGAGCTCTTTATGCTATGATCTTCTGGCTATTAGTCTCATGGCTGCTTACTATTTTGTAGCTCCCATTCTGTACTTCCTTCTTTGCATACCCTTCAGCATACAGAGACAGAGTCATACATGCTAACATTTTCACGGGCACTGACGGGCACAGGCATGTGGATATAAATGCAGACACCCTTGCCCAGTCACAACCACGAGCCCTCAGACACCATGTCACTTTTACGTACACAGAGGCGAACATACATACCAACAATTCCTAGATGACCGATCGGAACACGGACACAAAGACTTGCAGCTGAACCTAAATAAATATAAATCCACCCCCCCTCCATTCTTTCAACATATGCAGACACAGCCAAACACAATAATGGTCACGGATACCCACACCTGTGCATGATAAATTGATACACTCAGATCTGTGCATGCCTATGCAATTCCTACACATGTATATGGTGCAAACTGCCCAATGTGTTCAAAGAATGGAACTAAGTCTTCGCTGGCTAAGGGCAGCAGTTCTGCCAGAGAAGCCCAGGCAGGTAAGCGTGTCCTGCTGTGAGACTGGCTTCTGTAGCAAATGAAGATTCAGCTGCAATAGAAAGCTGTCTGACACTGAAGGGGAATAGAATAGAGGAAGAAGGACCCTAAGGACCAGAGATGTGTCAGCTGCTTTCTCTGACTAAATTCTGAGGGGGAGGACGTTATGTGTGCAGCTTTCTCAGTGACTCAGGCCTGGCATTCTTTTCCCATCACTCTGGGCATAGTAACACAGTGCACAAATCAAACTTGATTTCCCTCTCCAATACCACACAGTAGAATAAAGAGAAACTTCTCTCACTCAGGGGAGAGGATAGCAGGTTGTCAGGCACTCCAGTAAGAACGCAGCGTGGGGCATGGGTCGTTTGCTGATGGATTTCCTGCAGTTTGAGGTCTTCAAATCTCACTTTTGAGGATTTCAATAACTCAGTCATGGGTTCGGGGTTGTTATAAATGTGTATGGGTAGGGTTTTGTGGCCTGCCTTGTGCAGGAGGTCAGACTAGATGATCATATTGGTCCCTTCTGACCTATGAGTCTATGAGTCTATAAAGCAACAAATACTGTACTGTATCTGCCGATATGCAAAGTAAGGACATCTAAATCTATCCTTGTGGCCATTTCTTGGACAATGTATTCCAAATTCCCTGGCTTCTGGTCAACTCCTATAACATCTCCTTTTCTATAATGCAGAGAGTCATGACCTTATTAATATTATCAATATTAATCATTTTTACTTCTGTAATGCTTTTCTTCTGAGCTCTCAAGATGCTTTGTAAAAAATCACTCACAGCACAATGCTCCTGTAAGTTGGGTAAATACTGCTACCCCTATTTTACAGATGGGGAAACTGAGGCATAGAGCCATTAAATCCAAGGTCACACAGTAAGTCAGAGCAGAGAATAAAATCCACAAGTCCTGACTTCAAGCCCCAGCCATTAGAGCATCATGAATTCTATTCCCAGGAGCTAGGTCTTAGCATTCATGAGTGGCTGAAATTTGGCAGACTTGGCTTCTGCTTTGTAATTAAGTTTTTAAATACCAGAATTAAAAAGTAAGTAAGTAAGTAAATAAATAAATAAGTTTAGATGCTTGCTTTTAGGAGTGGCCAAAAATATACACTCAGGCACCAAAGGCAGCTGAAATCACCAAACGTTTAGGGGTACTTTTAAAAAGCATTTTGTGGGAGAAGTTAGATGTGCAACACTTTTTAAAACTGAGACGCAAAGCACTAAAAATGTAGACACATAATGGGCTTGAAAATCAGTCAATTTAAAAGTGAATTGGGCAGAAATTGTGTCACTACTTGAAGTTTTCTCAGATGCCAGATCTTAAACTAACCCCATGTCCACTGTGGTGTGAGACTTATCACTGTATCTCTGAAAGGTACAGCCATGAGAGTAGTTACTGAAATGTATTCTAAAGCTCAACTCAGAAGTGGGCTTGGTGCAAGGGCCACTAGTGGTGAATTCACTTCAGTGTCACTGAAATGACTTCAGTAGGGGTGTGCCTGAGAAAAACTGAGTAGAACCTCAGGATCTGACCCATCTGCATGCCTTCTAATTACAATGCACTGAACACAGAGGCATGCTAACAAACATGCACACACAGTGAGATATACATGCATATGGTATATTCCCCCAAAAGCATGCAGATAACCATGCTTACGTACATATGTTCTCAGATATACACATCCACCCAAACACACTCCTGCAGATGTGCAGATTAAGATACACAGATACACTCAGATACTCTGTGTTCATATGCCCAGACATATACAAAACAAGCCCCCCACACTTAGTCAGAGTGGCACACACTTTGTCAACTACAATTCACATTCATATGTGTGTCTGTGGCGACACGTCTGGGATTGAACTGGGGACCTTGAGAGCTAAAAGCATGAGCTGCTACAGCTTGAAATAAAAAGCCAAGCTCTCTAGCCGGAAGGGCTGTAACAACTCATCCTGCGAGGACTGGCACAGAGGGAGACCTGTAACACACCCTCACTAATGGGATACCTGCGCACACAAATCAAACCCTCACATATACACACATTCATTGATTCAGATTCATAGAGATACACACTCCCACTTAGATTTATAGCCCTACATATAGTTATTCAAACACATTCAGGAACATAAACTACAACCAAGGGAATACACTCACAAAAGCCCACATACATGCACACTCACATACAGCCTAATGATCTGGGAATTTCTCTTCTATAAATTTTTAAAAAATCATCCGGGGCAAACCAGTGCATGCAGTCTTGCACACACAGATGGGACATAAAGCTACACACAAACCAATGCACCCATTGATCTATCTTAGGGTTTTCCATAGCACCTATTGCTGTAGTGTGTAAGTGCTTCCCAGGTAAATCTGATCTGCATGAGAAGGTCTCTGGTAGAATTCATGGACTCTTCATGTCCACACATCTACAATTTTTTATGACAAAGTAAGCCAAGGCAGATAGGTTCACCTTCAACAAATGATTACACTGAATGCTACCATTAGCCCTCAGTGCAGCACCTTCTGAGACCCTATCTGAAACTAAGCTTGGTCAATTGCTAATCAGGGGAGCATAAGCACTTTAACCGATCTTGAGCAGGAATGTTCTTCATCTAGTGGCGTGTGTGTGTGTGTTTCTCTCTTTTTCAGACTCCAAGTCTACTGGAACAAGACAACACAGTATACAGACAAACAAGGCTGGTGTGCTCAGACCCACAAACAGTGAGCAAGCAATAAGCTCCTTAGGAGAAGGGATGGGGGTGCATTGATAACTGCATCACGCTTCTTGGGAAGATGACAACTGTCCATTTGACGTGGGCTGCTGTTTCCAACGCCCATCTGCTAAAGCTGTTGTATACCAAGAACGGCTAACAGGAAGGGAATCTGACAGGACAAACCAACATACAGTACATTCTCTTATTCAATAGGGTTATAAGTGCAAGAAGATTTCAAACATTTCAGAACAAACTCCATTCTTAGCTGTTGCTCATTTATCAGTGCATCAAAAGATTGTGCAAAAATGATTAATTTTTTTAGTAACAAATGTTAGGAACTTATAGCAAAAGACTTGCCTAGATAAAAAGAGAAGATTTAAACATGCCAGGTAACAAAAAGACATGTGCAGAAATCTGTGGGAACTGTATAGTAGGAGGGAATTCTTTAGAGGGGACACAGGGACCATCACTAAGTGCTGTACTTTTTATTCAGGGAGTAGCGCTGCCCCTGGCTGCCTTTTCAGCTGAGGAAGACAATTGTTTATTTGGACAGATATGGTCTTACAGAGGTGCACCATTTATCATACTTTTCTACGTATTTTGAAATACAAAGCTGACTGATTTAGGAACTAGACTGAAAACAGAAATGCTTTTGAATTCAGATAGGTATGGAAAAGAGAGGGGGCTGTGTTTGGTGTATTCTTCCTTTTTTCACCTACAAATTCAGTGGTAATGTATCGTATCGACAGCCCTGAAGACTAAAGAACTCTGCTTATCCATAGAACAGGGACAGCACGAGTAGCAACAGCATGAGCTTCCCTACAACACCCTGACAATGTGCCTCAAATCTTGTCCTACACTGGAAGAAGATAGGTCATAAAATCATGGGAATTACACTGAAAAATACATTAGATCACTGAGTCCATCTCCTCACCAATGCAGGGTTGTTCCCTCTAGTATATTTTCGGGCTTTAAATGTTCCTATGAATGGACTTCCATCATTTTATTTGGAAGATTATTCCATAGATTAATACCTCAATCAGGAACATTCCCCTGATATTTAGCATAATTCCCACCTCATTACTTCTAGCTATTTCCCCTTTTATCACCCTATATCATGGGCACATGCAAAAATGGAAGGGTCAAGCAACGAAAACGGGCCGAATTTGAATGGCATTGTGACCCTGTGCACCAGGTTGCAATGCCGCTCGCTCAAATTTGCCCCATGATGGAGGGGTAGCCATTATGAAAAAGCATGTTTAGGGGGCAATGGCCCTTTGGCCCCCCATCTCCCATGCCTGTATTATATGATGCCTCTCCATCTTTGAGGTTTGCACCCTTTCAGTGTTTGTAGACTATTTCCATGCTGCCCTCTTAGCTTATCTATGTGGTGCCTTAGTCCCTGGTGGCGTGCACTAAAAGTTTCCTAATGTTTGAAACAGGACTACATTACTGAGCACTAGGGACCTTTTATAGCTCAGCAGCAAAGTCCAGGCAGACCAGTTACCATGCCCCACACTGGGGCACACCATGTAGACCAGCCCTTAGTTGTCTCTTCAACAAGCAATACATATATGGAGAGCTCATAAGTTTTCCTCAAACCAATCAATCTCTCCACGCCTTTAATCACTTTAACTGCCTTCTATAAACTCCCTCCAATTTGACAATATCTTCCTGGTAATAAGGTGCCCAGAATTTAATGCAACATAAGAACGGCCATATTGTCCATCTGGCCCAGTATCCTGTCTTCCAATAGTGGCCAGTGCCAGGTGCTGCAGAGGGAATGAATAGAACAGGCATTCATCAAGCATCCCAGATAAAGTTACAGCAGGGCACTATTATTTCTCTGTTGCATGATATGTTACCTCTGCTGTACATATACAACCCAAAACTGCATTGACCTTTTCTGCTGTTGTGTCACAATGCAAAATTCATGTCCAAGTTGCTATCCATTAACATCTTTTTGCAGTAGGTCTCATTCAGCATTTCTATTTTCCAGGTTTCTCGAAACTGAATTCCATTGTTACTTTTTGTCCATGTTTCTAAACTCTTTAGGTCCCTTTGTATTATTTTTCTGTCTTGTTTTTTTAACTCACTCCCATTTAGTGTATTTGTGCATTTCATTAATGTATTACTTACTCCTTCTTTCAGATAATTGACGAAGACATTAAATAAGGGTAAACCTAGAGCAGTCCCTGTGATACCCTGAGAGAGACCTCCTCCCAACATGATACACTGTGCTATTTTTACCGTCTTTTAGCCAGATTTCAATCTCTATGACTGTGTTCCTGTTCAAGTCATTTTGATTTCAGTTTCCAAATATGATTTCTTGAGATCCTTCTCCCACTGAATTTTATGGGAGTTTTGCATTGATTTCAATAGAAGCTGGCTCCACGTATCAAATGCTTGCCTCAAATCTAAATATAACTTATTATACCTCCTACATTTCCTTCATCCACTAATTCTGTAATTCTATTCTGCTCCATCAAAAAAGCAATGACGTTTGCCTTGTAAGATATATTCTTTATAAACCCTATGCTACTCAGTTCAGTTTCCAGGGCCCATTCAATCCTTGGCCTGTCTTCTGAGACAGCCACAAGCAATGCCAATTAGTGCCAATTGTGCTGGTGGATTTTGTGATGTGTAAAAGTGTCCAGTGGGAAATGGAATGAGACATAGCCTGTAAAATAATAGATTTTAATTTTTTTACCCGGTCTACCCGATCTCAAATGAAAATGGAAAAGTAGGGACAGGTTTCTGTGTGGTCATGGGGGTATTGGGATTTTTTGGATGAAAACCAGGGGGCATCAACACAAAAGATTCTAGGTTTGGTTCCCACAGTTCCACCTCGAAAGAGTTGCCTTTAGATCTCTGTGGAGTGGAAAGTATCACAATGCCATGGAAAGCCAAACACAATGCTGAGCAGGCCAGAGTCCTAGACTGGGACTACTTCAGCAACTTTCCATGGCACAAATCTTACTCTCAGTTACACTCCACATTTCCCATTGATTTTCCTGCTATACAGTTTTACTCATGCCAGGCTGATTATGAGGGAAAGAAAATGATGCAACAGTCAAAAAGATCTCTAAGTCGTTCCAAAAGTAAAAACACCCCCCCCACACACAAAAAAAATAAATAAAAGAAAGTTTCAAAACAACAAAAAACAATCCTTAAAAAGTGGGGGCAGGGGGAGAGGGGGGGGAGGGGAGGGGAGGAGGAAAGGGGAAAAAAAAGAAATAAAAAGAAAACCGGGAAAGACAAATGAATGTTAGAGCAGGCACGATCATGGACAGACGCCAGCTACTTACGTTCACCTCGGTGATTGCTATATCAACAATGCTACCCACAACAATCAAGGCGTCAAATGTATTCCATGCATCACAGAAATAGTGCTGCATGTGGCAGAGAAGCCGAGGAGAGAGAGAGAGAGAGAAAGGAAAAAAGGTAAAAAAAAAAAATAAAACAAAAATAAAACAAAAACAAAAAAAGCATGAAAGAGGGAGAGAAGAGAAAAAAAATAAGAAAAGAAAGAGGTTACGTGGGCATATTAAATAGTCTCTTACCACTTTATAGTTCTGGCTGCTCAAACCTCTGCAAAGTTTCACATGATGGAGGGTATCAACAAAAGCTGGTTAGTTAGAAAGTTACACTCAAACATATCTACCCTTTGGAGGGAAAAAAAGCACACACACCCCAAACTCTGTGCGCTTTCACCAGTCACAGCTGGGGCATGCTATGACAAGTGAAAAAGAAGGAGGTATTTTCCCCCTCCTTTTTTTTTCCCTGGGAGAAGGAGAAGGACGACTGCAAGTTCAATAAAAGCATGACTAGAGGGGGAAAAAAACCAGAAAAAACGAGAGAGAGAGAAGGAAAGAGAGGAGGAGGAGGTGGTGGTGGTGGTGGTATCCTGGGGAGGGTAGAGTAATACTCACATTAGTTTCACTGAGAATGACGTCTATAATGCTGCCAATTACGATGAGGAAGTCAAAAACATTCCAAGGATCACTAAAGTAACCCTACATAAGGAAGGGGCAGGCAGGATGGGGATTAAAAAGGAATGTTAGACAGACAAAAACAGTTCAAAATTACCATTAGAATTATTGCCTTGATACCTCAAGCAGTTTTGCTCTTAAATCTGAGCACTACTTTAGAGACTAAAGACCAGTTCTTGTATCCCTTATGTGAGCAGTTCTTTCTCCAGCCAATGTAGCCATTGAAGCCAGCTGGACTCCCTGATTGAGTAAGGGCTGCTCATGTGAGTAAGGGTTGCAGGACTGAGTTCTTCAGGTGTCAGAAACACCTTCCTCCATGTAACCCAACACCTTCCGCTATGCTGGTTTTCCAGGGTTGTGCAATTTTGGGGGGAGCAGTAAAGGAACGGTTACTCTTGATTCTCTCTGGTAATTACTCCCGTGCTGCAAGTGTGAACACAGCCCCTGGGCCCATGTTCAGACTGTAATGGATTGTGCTGGGGCTACAAATACCAGGTGTCTCTTCAGAAAAGGGGGTGGGGGAATGGAAAAACCAGGAGACGGGTTAGAAGGAGTGTTTACAAATCATTGCACAGCTTTTTTTGTTCTTTGCCCAAACACCCTTTGTGGGTTTGCAAAGCACCAACTAGAGAAACAGTTGCCACTGACTGTGCCTGGGCTCTTCTGTTCAAGGCATCAAAGCCGACTGGTGCTCTCAGCAAGGCAGATGTTCATTAGTATTATTCTCCAGGCTCTTTCTGAGATCTTGCCTGTTGCCTGCCAAACTCCAGTGGAGGGTCCTCAGCTCAGGCAGCTTTAAGTCTAGCACATTACAATCTTGTACCCACTCTGTGAATTGACTCTGAGGGCAACTTCATGTGTCAATTTGCCTACCAACCTTCATGTGGCACCAGTCTCCACTGCCTGCCATTCCAATGATCCAGGACAGAAAGGGGAGCTAGAATCCAGCATTCAGTTCAGAAAGGCCTTATTCAGCTTGGCTGCTGAATTTCTGTTTGTCTGTCTCTTTTTCAAATTAATCTTTTGAGCAAAGACTTATAATTACTCTGAAGATAATTTGTCAAGATTTGCAAAATATCTTTGCTCAGACCTCCCCTTTGCTACATGATCCCTTTTTTCTTCAGTTTTATGAACAAACAAATAGGAACTCCTGTGCTCCTGTTACATATTTTGGTTGTGGAAACAAGGACTATTCTGACCTCTTTGATTCCCAGCTGTGCCCTGTTTCCAGTGATATTGAATCCAACTTGCACTATACTTGCTATTCTTAGTGCTGGAAAGTCAGGTCATGGGTAAAGCGTGAGCCTGAGTTCCCAGCCAGCATTGCAGAAAGAAGAGGGAAGAAAAAATAACCCCACCACTGGCACTGCAAAAGCCAGGCTTGGGAACTTGAGATTGTTGTGAGCACAACCAATATCTGGGTCAGACACTGGCCAGGAGTTCCCTTCTGAACTCTGCAATGCAGCCCATATGGATTCTTCAAGACTAGAGAACTCTCACATTGTTCTGCCTTGGGCAGAACAAACAAAGATGAAAACCCCACTTTCTGACTGAACATACACCAGACAGCTGCTGTGAGGGAAATTGTTAGAGTGGACTTTGAATAGAGAAACAAGAAAATAAAACCCGTTCTGAAAAACATGGCAAACATTTTCGTGTGCAGACATGAAACAGGCTTGTTCAAAACCTGAACTCTTAAAAAAAAAATCTGCCCAGTGAGTGTAAATTTCCCACTTGATATGCCATATTACACAGTCTGATACTTAGGGAGAGAGGAAACAGGAGAAAAAGCAAACGTAGGGAATATTATTATTCAGCATCCAGCCTAGAAAATACACAGCAAACATTAGAACAAGCACAGAGGTGATCTCCAGCATTGCTAGCAAACAGATGGACCTGGAATAAAAGTGTAATTAGACTTCACCAAGGCGAAGGGAAGGGAGAGAATGGCAGATTCAAATGTAAAGGCACTTACATTTTTAATAAAGAAATAAATGACACATACAGATCACACAGAGCCGCAAGAAGGGCCTGCGTCACCTGACATGATCTCAGACCTGAGGGCACCTGAAGAATCGAGAATGGAGCCCGATGAGGACATTAGGCCCAACCCTAAAGCCCTTCTTCATGTGAACAGTACCACTGAAGGTGGTGGAACAGCTCACATAACAAAGATCTGCAGGGTCAGACTCAGTAACATGTCTGCCCTCCATTTCCTTCTCTGTCTTCACTCTGCCAGCCCCATGAAGGATTTCAGTGGGATTGCAAACAGCTCTGGAAAAAGGAACTCGGAGTTTGCTTTTATACAGCAAAAGGGGTGAAGTGCATACCTCTTTGTTTGTTTGGGGCTGTGCCCACCAAAATGCTAGCTATTTACTGTTAAAACTGTGGGCACTTTTGTATGGTTAAAGAGATCTTTAGCAAGCACAGGAGATACCACCACCATCAGATTATACCAACTATACAGCAGAGCATATTTTGAGCTAGCCAGGTCGATTTAATGAGTAATGGGACTGCCAGCCCGACAGCCTGCTTTCACAGTTGTGGCCCAAAGGGAGCTGTGTGTCTAGATCCCAGAGCAAAATTTAGCCCTCAGAGCAGAGATTCCTTTTTCATCAGAATCTAATAGGTCTGACTCCAATCTCAGTTACAGCAAAATAAATCTGGAGTCACTTCATTAGCTTCCATGGATTTACTGTGGGTTTACACAGGAATGTCAGAAAATAGGCCCATGTTTTGAACCGTGTTCCCTCAAATGGCAGCACTGCTGATCCTCATCAGTCAGCAGCTCATTCTGAAAATCATGAGTTATGCTCTTGTCACCTTAGTCTCCACGGAGGCACGCCCCTGTAATGACCCACTGTTGCCCAGGTGTGCGCTACACTCAATGAACCCTTCTTTTTCTCACACACCTGGGTTGTTTGATAAAGAGCAACCACTGATATTCTGTCAGTTTTACTCATCCCCACACCCCACACTTCTGTGTGTTACGAACTGAATTAAAAAACATGATTTTAAAATCTTTTCCCTCCTCCTCTCCTGCCCCCTCAAAAAGAGAGGCTTGAAGATATTATTCATTGTCATACAGCCTAAAGAAATCACAGAGCACTCTTACTTATGTTCTTCAAATAAGGGCCAAGGAATGCTTTGTTTGTGTGGAAATTAATTAAATGCTTCCTTAAAAAGCCAATCCTTCCTAGAGACATCTACTGAAAACTGCCCATGTGATTGCTTGGCTTTGGATTATAGCTCGTAATCTTGTCAAGAGTTACAAGTACATATTGAGAGTGAATTAGACCCTTTGGGACTTGCTTGTTATGACCTCAAAGTACCTCTCAAAGACAGATTCCTTGTTGGAGTGAATCAGGGCGGCTGATGGAAGACAAGCTGACTGAGGAAGGAGCTTTCAGTCAAATAAAGAGGTAACAGTTCCAAACTATTTTTCCCATCAGAAAGTTCTAAGTTTTTTCCCCTCAGGGGAAGCAGGGGGCTGACTGGAAGTGAACTGAATGCACTGTTTATTTTTGCAGTCCAGGAATTTAGAGTGCAATATCATATTTTACCCTTACAGGATCACCCCATGTTCAGTCACAGAGTTACATATCACTGTGCTGAACTCCACTGGGATTCATTGAGGCATTGCAGTCATCCCCTTGTGGAATTTTTTGGAGTATATAATATCCATGCAGCTTGAATGAGGGGAGGCCAGGTTGGTTACTAATGGAGCATGAAGTTACCCCACCATTACAATCAAACACATGTATTTCCTCCTCCTCACCCCAAGAAAGGAACTGACAGCAAATCACCCAGGATCAAGTAATTAATGAAAAGCTGATCATAAATATGCAGTGACTAACTGGAGTGGAATCTCATTTGTGCAGGGAAGCAGACATTGTATCACTTCAGAATGAATATGCCAATCATCTTTAGCTTTCTTGGCTGCTGAGTTCAGCCAACAAGATGCTGGGGTTTGTTTCAACACTAATGGAGCCATTGTGATCTCTGGAGATCATTGCTTTTACATACTGTGGAAATACATATCTGGGAAGCCTTGTTAACAGCAGAGAAACTGCCCACTAGAGCCTGTCTGCAGGTCATAGCCACTTGGGACGAAGAATAAGGAACTGTGGGGGACAGAGATCTATATATTTATGTTCTAGCACAAACCAGGCTGTCCCATGTACAGAATTCCTAAAGGGAGAAGGGCATGTGTGTGTGATCCCAGCTGGGTTAAGAAACCACAACCCATTGGAAATCTCAGTGTCACCTCTGTGCTAACTGATGTGCAGACGTTTATTAGCTTAGCCATAGGTGCTCAATGCTCTCTTGCTACAAGGTTTGCAAAAAATTAACTAGTCTCTCCCACTGTAAAGCAGATGCAGATAAAGGGTGCAGCAAGGCCTCAATGTTTCTACTGGGTGGGATCTGAATGTAGGTCAGATGGTTCCCAATGGAAGAAGTTGCTGCAGTACTGCAGAAAAATGGGAAAGATATAGAAAGGAAGGGAGGAAAGATAGAGATAGAGAAGGCGAGGGAACTAATAGGAAAGAATATTCACAGGAGGAACTGGTCTCAGTGTACCTGAAATAAACCTGCAAGCGTAGACAATGGAAAGAAACATTAGTCTTAAGCAAGGTATTGGTTGGAAGAGGGAGTTTATGGGAAGGAGGGAAAGGGGCTGGTTCAAGAGTGACTGTCTGATAAGGTATGTGGTTTCTTAGGAGAGCAAAAGTTCTGTTTGATTGGAATGGACATCAGCTCAGACTTTTCTGATGATTTGCAAAGCTAGCTGAGCTGCCACAATCTGGCTGTTATGAGCACAGTACCTCCATGTTCAACAAGAGAATGCATTTCTGAAACTCCTGCAGGCTACCCGGAGTTGTGGTGTTCACCTCTGGGCTTTGGGCTTCACTGGAAAGTAGCAAGGCAAGGGGGCATCTCTACGAAGAATACTAAATTGAATCATTTGAATCTTGGAGCACAGTCTCACCGGCACAACTGAGAGAATCACATGTATTCTGCAAAATATTACAAAGCTACAGTAACAACTGACACCAAATGGAGATAATGCAAATTACGCTAAGACGCCATTTAGCCATAACAGCAATCATGGAAATTAGCAGTGCCTAGCGGAGAAGGAATAAACTGGAGGATGCAGCTGCTTGCAAATCATGACAGACTGTAGGAAAACAGCATCTATTTGCCTACTATCAGCTCTCACTCATTGATGGATTAATTTTGAGAGACAGTCACTGCAATTCTCCTACTGCTTGTCGTAATGAATCATTGCTGCAGGGAACCACACAAGCCCACTGTATTCCATCAAAGCTACAAACAGTCAAAGGAGACAAGTTCTTCAACTTCTGTGTCAACTCCAAAAGTCCAGGTGTTTTTAAAGAACCATGCTGCTGCCCTTTGCTTATTTAACAAGAAAACAATCCCATCCTGCTAGAGCAAGACTCGTTTTCAATTAATTGGATATATTTATTTTACACTCCTGTCTCACTTCTGATTCATGATCTCTCACATTTCCCACATTAGGAAGCCACCAAAAGGAGGTGGGTGGTTTTCCCCTGGGATCTGATGAACCGTCCATACATACACACAGATAGACAGACATGATAGACATAGTATATCAGAATCAAAGATGTTGCTGGGGCTAGATGGTTCTGTGGACTGGTAATAGAACACAGATGCTTTCATTTCGAGGTCTCTGGATGAATCTGCTCAGATTAAATTATTATAGTCTGATTATGTTTGACAACCTACAGTATCCAACATGGATTACTGGTCTCTGCTTTGATCCCAGTGGACAAGAGTCCCTATATCTCTCTCTTTCTCTCACAAACACATGGAAAATCATCACCCCAATTGGCAATAATTGGCCTCCTTGTTGGCAGTCTTAGAAGACAGAAAACACTTATAGAGTCTGAACTACACTCTTTCCTCAGATGTGGTCTTCCAGGTCAGGAGTAAGGGGCAATGCTGAGGATGCTTGCCCTGCAGCAGTCTGTATTGTATCTGTTTTGTGGCTAAAAGACTTAAATTTCCAGATTTTACAATCCAGCTCATGCCACCAGCACTATGTTTGCTTGCAAATAATCCAAGAAGTCTTTTCCCACCTGGATGATAGTGCCGTTGGTAACTCATATTTTTAGTTATTTTCATGTTCCTAGGTGTCTGTCATTGTGGTATATAAGCTCTCAGCCATGTCTGAGGCCTGAAATTCAATCTGTGATCTCAGGATGCCTGTGTCACAGATCAGGATAGAAGTACAGCAGAAGCAAGGCCCTGTATCTCTGGAGATGCCACACAGAAGTGAAAACGCCTCCTCAAGCTGGCAGGAATATCTTTCAGGCCTGCACGGTGGGAAGGGATGGAGACTAATGACTCTTCATGATGACTGTATCTAGCTGAAGCTCTCCTGGAAAACTGTTGTTGCTGTTGGCTTGGATTCTTCTTAGTTTGGTGGGAAAGGAGGATAAGGAATGGCAGGAGCCTGCACACACCAATGGTTCAGGCCTCCCTGACATAAAAACATGAACACAAAGAAATAGGAGTTGAATTCTTCCTTATCTCCACTGCTGGTCTCCTGGAACAATAAAATCAGCCTTCTTGATCTCCATCCAGGTGGAACCTTTAGGTCCAGTGAAACTCTGTAAGATGCCATGGGCTTTTTCAAAAAAAACATTATCAGGAATACTTTTTTAAACCCATGGTTATGGTAGAAGGATGTAACCCACAGGAAACCCTACACTCCAGTCCAAAAACTGACTTGATGGAAAGCCTGAAAAAAGGCTGCACCAGATAGCTATGCCTGAACATAACATATTCTGTATACGGATATCCATGTGAAATTTACTATCGTGTCACATTAGGGAGAAACTCCAGGTTTTTACATTGACAGACTCCACAAGGGTTAGAATGTACAGGTTCTGTCATGATCCAGAAAATAAGTACTAGAGAGAAGACAACAGCACGGAAGGAGGTCTCTGGAAAGAACAAAAAGCTGGACTTTGCTATAAAAGAGATTCCCTCTTTCTAGGAGGGGCTGACACAGAATTTTGGGAGAAAGACCCAAAAAAAGCTGTCCCTTCCAAAAAACAATTCTAAGCTGAGATATTGCTAGCAACATTCAAGGTCACAGCTACCAATCACTGTTCTTTATAGCTGATGTTTTCAGGACTATCGTTGTCCAGCTTTCCATACCTGCTTCTGCACGAGAATAGGAGTCAACGCTTTCCTTATTTTTTAAATTTTTTAAAAAAATCATTTTCATGCCTCTCTTTCTTAAACAGATTCCCTGTCCTTTAAATACCTAACAAACGGGATGTGATGGTGGATTTACGAGGGGAAGCTCCTGCCTGCACATCTCTGGGAATGAAGACTCTTTTATCCTTATTTTGGTGGTAGTTTAGCCAGGAAGTGGTAACAGACTTGAAGGCATCCAGAATCAGTGAGAGGTGTTTTAGGGGGGGATACAGATTTTGTTCACGTAGGTGCCATGAGATGGAACTGGGCATCTTGTCTGGCACAGCAGGTGCAGAAGTATGGTGACCCATGGTAACAACTCTACGCTCCAGTGACAGTCCTGAGAGTTATGAATAATATGTTTTTAGACTGTTTGGTTTACTGTAGTTTTCCCTCTCTGTTTTAAAAAAGGACCTGATTTTACACCGAGTATTTTCCGCGTATAGAATAACACTACCACCAGTACTCATGTTTATGTGTCAGTCTCAAAGCGTGGGACAGAGAAGGGTCAGTGTTATCACTATGCCCATTTGACACTTGAGGAGACCGAAGCACAGAGAAGTAAAGTGGCCAATGACAGAGCGGGGAACAGAAATCAGGTCTCTTGGTTTCAGTCCATTGCCTTATTCTTGGGCAACACTGCCTGTAACATATCATCTCCTAACAGGACAGTAAGCACTGGACATGGGGCCTTACACTGTACCTGCTATTTGGTGTTGTTTTTAAATGAAGAGAACCTGTGAGCACTTTTGGCCATTTTCTATGAGCCTGTCTGAGGTAGCGGCGGTTTGGGATTTCCCTTCTGCAGGTGAGAACAAGTAACTTCCCCCTGATGCTGTTCCCTTTCAGTGCAGCTGCGGCTGCTGCAGGCACCACTGTGAATGAGACCCCAGTGCACCATCCCACTGTGCTTTTAACGCAGCATCAATAATTTTCTACATTAATAAAGAGTAATAGCTAATACTGTGCTTCCTACACCGCTGCATTGTGCAGTCATATCATTATTTTTGATCACTCATAATGACATTAAAACCCTCAAGTGCCAGACTGGAAATAATCTGTCACAATGTTGCAGAAATATGCAAATTCCCTGGGTACATTTACTGTGAAGGAAAAGGTCCCTCTTTAATAAAGCTCCTACTCAGCATTTCAGCATTTATCTTTGCCTGCCGGATTATCCATCAGTCCTCCAAGAGGTTGGCTAATTACACTGCATAGTCCTTACTGGGGAAAATGAGAACAGTTACACATGCTTCATAATAAAGAGTACAGGATACATTTTGTGCTGTTGAAAGGTGTTGGATTGTCAACCTCAGGAGGAGGATGTCCTCTAAGCATATGGGCAGCGGCAGTGCAGGCATCCTCCACATCTCCCACCATGTGCTTCCACCATGACAAGGAGGGGAACACTTCTAGGGGGAAGAGGAGTTTATTCTCCATGCTCATTCACTTCTTGGCCTCTCACTGGGATTGCCAACAAAGAGACCAATTGGGCCAACTGTGGGGTGTTTGCTTGTGACATGGACCCCATCCACTGGGAAACTAAACTTAGATCAGCTCATTTCATACAGGACATCGACTAGCGTTCAGAGTGAAGACTATTGATCCCTGATCAGAGCTCAGTTGGAACCAGTGACCTAGAAATTAGAGTAAGGCTGTGTGTCTTGTTATCAATCCCGTTTCCCCTATTTCATTTATCTGATGAATATCTTTCACACTGCACAATTTGTTTGGCTGTGGTAGTTGTCTCCTCTATCTGTGAAGTTTAACTATAGCACCTGCTTTCCTCTCCTTTAAATTCCTACCAGTGATCAGTGTCCCAGAACTGGTACAGTCAGTTCAATGACAAATGGGATTTATGTTTTCCAGGCCATAGTCATCTTTGATTTAGAAATTCATTGAAATCTAAAGGAAAAACCAATGAGGATTCTTTGGATATTTGCATAGGGACTAGATCCAGCCCCAGACCCCAGTACATGGTGTGATGCCTGTAGTGTGGAAGATGTTAGCAGAACAATCCTGTTCCTCAGTCCTGTGTTGTGTATTTTGTTACATGACTCTGTATTGGAGTGTTTGTTGATCAGTGTTCTTTTGTCTGCATCAAATGTTCTTTTTAATCTAATGAGCCTGCACTCTAAATAAGAGAAATGCAGTTTCCCTCTCTTCCTGTGAGCCCTTCATCCAATAGGCTTTATAAAACAGTCAAAATGGGATCTGTCTGAGGGTCCATAATAAGCAAGAACAGCCACCTTGCTGCTTGTCCTGTAACAAGCCCCGTCCCATGCGCTCTGTGCATGGATGGTCTTTAGTCAGTGACTTGCATTTGGGGTGGGGTGGATCCCCCCACCCTGGTGGAGCTGTGGGGAAGACTGTTATAGGAGGCACAATCCCTGCCTAATCCCATTGCTGTTTTCTTCTGCCACCTGGACTCCATCTTTCCAAGGCTCTTCACTATGCAGGGTGCAGCCTGCTCCCAGAGGTGCATCTGACCAACTTCTCAGGTTAATGAGGAGAGAATACAGGATCATGGCCTCTCCTCCTTCCTGCTGTTCTATGCCCCTCTTCCCAGAGGTGCATGGAGGAAGCAATCCTTGTTTCCCTAAGCACAGGAATGTCAATTGCCTTTGGACTCTATTACCCACAGACAGACATAATTAATGGCCGTGTGTAGGGAGTGCAATGGAGAAAGCAAGTCTACTGAAGGGCCTCTACCCCATGACAGTCTGATCCTTTACCTGTCAATCTAATTATTAATCACCGTTATATATTTACATTACAGTAGCAGCCAGATGTTCTAGGTGCTGTTCAGACATATAGGAAGACACACATTAGTATTAAATTCTGCATAACTGGACTAGAAACAATTCCCCCTGTCACGCCAGTTGGTAGTGAAGGCTGCATGTCCAAACACCCACACAATGTACGTACATTGCACTCCTAACCCCTGGCAAAGAGGTCGTCACAAATGCAAAAGGGAAGGCAGTCCTAAGGCTAAAGCATAGGACTGGTTACTGGGAGATGCAGGGTCTTTGCTTGCCTTTGCCACAAACTCCTGTGTGACTTTGGACTAATCACTTAGGCCTGATTCAGCGAAGTAATTAAGCACATACATAATTTTATACTCATAAGATAATAATAATAGTAATAATAATCAGCCCATTACTGTCAATGGGATTAGGCATGGATTTTAATTGCCATGTATTTAACTATCTTGCTGACTTGGGGCCCTAATCACTCTGTGCCTCAGTTTCCTCCTCTGTGCAATGAGAACGATAACCTATCCATCACAGATTCACCCCTCTAACACGGAGCCAACATGCCTATGGGCAGGAACAGCAGTCCCTACCCCTCTACGCTGGCTGTGCAGGGCCTCCCACCTCCAAATTGACCTCGAGCCGAAGTGCAGGTCAGTTTTGTGGTGTGCAGAGGGTGTATGCAGTTCCTCTGTGTGGCTCATGTGGTGCTGGAGACTGTGCATCAGCTCCCTACACCAGGGGTGAGTTTCAGCTCTAATCCACATAAAAGGAGGTAAAATGCATCGAATATAACTTATTCACCCAGGTCCAAACCTTATAAAACGGCACATCAGGAGATTTTGTGAATGAGAAATCAATGCCCCTCAGACATGGACCGGAGGGACGTCTGCCAGGGAACTTCAGTAACATGTAGGAACACAGCTACAATAACATTAATTAGCCTAATACCTATATGCTATTATGCTATATGCCTTCCTTGGTTTTTATTTCCATTTCCCTCCATTTTCCTTTCCCCTCTTTGTTTTCTTCTTTCCATCTCATTCTTTCATTCTACCCCTCTCTGTGCTTCTCTCTCTTTTCCTCTCCACTCTTCTGGTTAGTCTTCTCGTTGTTTCTTTTAGTAATGTTTTCCTCTTTCTGTATTTTGTATTTTCTCTTCCCTTTAAAAATACTCTCTCCTTCCCATTGCCCACTGTTTATGCCCAACATTTCCTCTCCTGCTTTCGTTTCTCTCCCTTTCTCTGAAACCCAGTTCTCTGTTGTTATTCCTCTCCTTCCCCTCATACATGGTCTTTCTGTTCTCTCACTTTCTTTGATCCTCACATTCTGTTGTCTGGTCCTTTCTTGCTCTCCTCATGTTCCAGTGTCTCTTCCCCACTTTCATCCTCAAAAGGTGTTCATTATCTGGCCTCTCAGATCTTTTTTTTCTTACCCCTCCTCTCTCTCTTTCCCTTTTCAGGTTCCTGCTTCCAATCACTAACACATTAAAGGAAGGAGGTAAAATGCCCTTTCTGTTGCAGGTGGGTGGGTGAGCCAGTCAGCCAATACCTCTTTTGGCTGTCTCTTTTTGTGTCCTGCAGAACAGAAAGGATGTAACAGAGGCTGATGAAAGGAATCAGCCAGATGTCTATCGTGGCTGCTTCAAGTCTAATGCAGAAAGAAATCAGTGTGTGAGCTTTTTAACAAGCAGAACCGCCTAGTCAAAGTCTTTGGGTAGCCTGCACTCAGGAATCTCATGGTATCTAAAGACTCTAGTCCTGAACTTCATGGATAATCCAGTCCTGAGATAAGACCCCATCTATACTACAAATCCATGACACAGCACCTCAGGGAATCTGCTTACAACAAATATACGGTTCCTGGCTATCCTGTGTGGCTTGGATCTTAACTATGTTTTCTAACTGGTTAAATCCTGGGACCACAGCTGAAATCCAGTCTACACTACAAATTGGAACAATATTTGTAACTGGGTTGGAGACAACTTTGTTGCAACCAGGTTTCCTAACATGGCTGCATTAGTACAGAAAGATCCTTAATCTGATCCTCCCAGGTGCCAAAATCTTTGATCTGCCAGAGAGGCTCAAATCCTATGGTGTTTGATGCCAGTTCAATACTTTATGATAGATAGATATTTCTAAGACCACTAGAATGCAGCAGTACAAAGGGTGTTAGATTTAAAAAATTAAGAAACTTCATGAGAATGTGGGCAATGGGATGGTGTAAAAAATTTCAATAGCATGAGCAAAGGCTGGGGCACCCTAAAATATGTCATAACCAAGGCTCAACAGATTGTGATCACACAGAAAAAGAAGAATGCAAGGAATAAGAAGCAGCCAATATGGCTTAGCAAAAGACTCTTCAAAGATCTGAGTTTAAAAAAGGAATTGCACTGAAATGGAGTAGTAAGGAGGAAACCAAAACAGATGAGTCAGTTTGCAGGCATGAAAGGAACTATAAGAGCATCAAAGGTATGATTAATGCTAAGTGAAGGGTTTAAAGGGGGAATAAACAGGGCCAAATACACCGAGAGAAAGCAGATCTATTAATAAATGAGGAAGTGTAACTCAATTAGGATTTACAAAGGAAGTGTTTCCTAGTGAACTGAAAGATGCACTGGGTAGTCAGGAATCCCCTGTGTAGAGAAAGTCACAATCCTTCCTGGAACTGCCTGGGGACTGTACATGCAGCACTGAATGCAAAACTCATTTACTGTGGTGCATACAATTCTGGACACCTCTATACCAAAAAGATGTCAATAAAAGGAGGGAACTCAGAGAAGAGCAACCAAGAGAACTAAGGGGCTGACATAATGATCTTATGAAGAAAAAATTAGAAGATGTATATATGCCTGGCTTGACTATATGATGATTTATGGGAGATATGACAGTCACCTACATGTAAGCATCAAGGAGAGAGACGTTTTGGCTGATACACTAGATGGCAAGAGGAAAGGACCATGTGATCATTTACATGTCTATGATTTCTTGAAATAAATCTCAAGTATTCACATGGGCCCAGATTCAGCAAGGCAATGGAATAAAGTTAGGTATATGTTTATGTGAGTAGTTCCATTGAAGTACCACCTGAATTAGTGCCATCAAGAAAGTGGAGTAGAAATTCAGTTTTCTAGGATTCTGTTCCTGACCCAGAAAATGGTTCTGGGAGGGAATAATGAACATTTTCTGAGGATTCAAGTATAGTATGAAAGGCTCAGCAATTAAAGGAATCATTCATTTCTCATTTCTCTGGAAAGTTCTAGGATTAACTGGGGAAAATGTATCCCTATATTTATTCCCTGAAACGCTGATGAAGCCAACAGAGTTAAAGCAGCGATTAATTTGACTTTGTCCTTTTTCATTACCTGTATGAGTTAAAAAAGATTTGTTCTCTTCATGAAAAAGGGAGAGAAGACAGGTCCCATAAATGAGTTTGGATTCACCTTTCTCTCTCAAAAGGAGAGCACTCCTGTTCTTCAGATGCCAGTCTTAATCTTGAAACACCAAATAACAAACAGTCCATTGTTTAGCAGTGATGTTATCTTCTGGCATAAGGTTATAAAACAAGTAGCAGTTTCAGCGATGAGGTGATGTAGCTGATGCACCCCTTGACTGTGGCTTAGGACGTGAGTGTAGGCCCACAGATGGATGTATGGATTTTTACTTCTCCAAGACACATTTCGAACAAGTGACAGATTTGTTTGGTTCTTTATCAGGTCTTTTATTCAGACAATTCTCCTGTAGATTAGAGACAGGTGAGAGCTGGAAAGTTTGTTTCCAGAATCCCATTTTCCCAACGTTCATGTATATGGGCACCTTCACATTCAGGCCTTTAGTTTAGCCTATTATAGAGTCATGATCCATCTCTAAGTTTCTAAATGGATCTGAACTCTCACAAAGCTTGGGGGTTTTACATTGGGGAGGGGAGGTCTGACTGAAGCCCATCCCAGTTCTAGATCTCTCTGTCTAAAGAAACCTATTGGGCTATTGATCCTGGCTAAAGTTACTGATGGCATAGGTGGACAAAAGTCCACTGAAGTTACTACTGTCCTCTTGATGGAAAATAATGTGGCCTAGTAGCTATAACAGTGGACTGGGACTCAGGGAACTTGGGTTCAATTAGCAGCTCTGCTTTTATGCTGCTGGATGACCTTGAGCCTGTCACTTCAACACTCTGCACCTCAGCTTCCCCATCTGTAAAATGGGGATCATGATACTGATCTCCTTTGTAAAGCGGTTTGAGATCTCCCGATGAAAAGGGCTATGAAGCTAGTTTACGTCCCTGCCTGTGCCAGCAGTTAGATCATTCTCTCATGTTTAATGCCATGTCTGCCTGGTTGAGGGCAGGGCGCACAAATACATGTGTACAAATCACAAACTGGATTCTGAGCTCTAACGAGAAAAACCCAGGAAGCATCATTACAAAAAGCTCACCACAGTGGCTGGAGCTATTTATAAATTAGAAATATAGACACCCAAACCCCACCGTTCCCCTAGCCTCAGGAACATCTCTTTAAACTACCTGACTGTTCAGAATAACTAATCTTGAGTCAGTTTATGGGACTTGGCCAAGACAAGCACTCTAGGTCCACTTGGGAGCAGCACGTTAATACTCTGCAAGGAGAGGCAAGGAACACAGTGGACGTGTTTCTTATCAGCAGTCCTAATCATCCCCATCTCTCTCTGATTACTAACCAATCCTTTATTTCTCATTCCCCCTTTATGCCTGGAGTAGGTTAGATGCTGATGGGCTGTTTGCCTCACACTGATAAAACCTGCGAGATCTGTGCCTCTGCTCCAGAAAAACACTGCACACCTAAAGAAATGGGCTTCAGAGACAGTACTGCTCCTAGTAAGTGGTGTCAGCTGAAAGATGGCACTTCCTCCAGAGCTGGGCATAAATGACAGAGACTGCCCTGCCCTCACAGAGGCTAACTAAAGAGATGCAAAGGCCAATCAGCCCTACTGCCAGGACTGTTATGAAACCTCTTGGTTTTCTATTACCTTCAAATACTGTTTATGGAGCATGGAACAGTGCTAAGAGGTGAACCCAAATCCTGGACTAGGTGTAGTTCCCCACCCCAAAGAATAGCCCCTTGATTACTGGATCCTTACTCTAATGCAAGAAGTAGTTCCAGCACTGGATTACGCAAATACATTCCCTTTGCCAGGGTGAGTCTGTGCTGATTCTTTCTTGAGTTTTTTCTTTCCATTATGCTATCAAGAGAGCTGAATAAGTAGGGCACGGCACAGTGCTTCAAGAAAACAGGGACCAAGAGATAAATAATGACCTGTAGACATGGTGAAAAATACATACCGAATCAGAAAAAGCCATATGTCTTTCATTATTACAGACATGCCAGCGAGAAACAGCTGTGATAGGAGTAGCTTGTAAACTCCCCACTGCCAGACCTATGACCCCCTTGCCTATGGGACTCATGCTGGGAGAGACTGGGGTTGCACTAGCTCTATACTTCCACACAGCCACCACTTCTGCACCCCTCCCTATAGAGAGAAGCCCTGCAGAGAGAAGCTGGGACCACAGGGGTTGTGAGCTCCCTGGTGGCCCTAGCACCTATCCTATTCCCTTCAGTTACTCTTTCATGAAAAGGCATGAGTAGCTGTGTGCTCCACATAGCCACTGCTCCTTCAACGGTCCCGGCTGTGACCCCTCCTGGGAGATCCTGGGATTAGCTATAACTAGTGGGAGATGCTGGGACCATTCCTTCCCAAATATCCTTTAGGGAGTGGCAGGAGAGAAGTAGGTGCGTGACAGTTTCCTAACATCCAGCAGTAGTTACATTACCCACACAGTGCCTCTTGCTGAGTTCAGAAATACCAGCAGCTGTAGAAAGTGGCGTGCTCCCTACAGCAAACTCCCCAGCTTAGGTTCTGTGACAGGCTTGCTTCTGCTTCTCTCACATTTATTTCTCCTGCATTGTCCTCTCCTGAAAGTCTTTCCTGCTGTTGCTCAGATGAGAACATGATACCTTCAGGTCCCCATCTACATCTCCTACTCTGTAGCAATCACTCATGAAGGAGTAACTGCTCCACCAATTTCAGGAACTTGTCAGACTGAAAAGATGGGGTTTTAGGCATAACATCAAAACAGACAAAGCAGCTTAATCAGAGATTGATTTGGGCTTTACTGCTTTGAAAATGGCAGCCAATTCCATCTGCAATAGAGACACTGTAAGCATTTAAGCTAGTCATTCATACCTGGAAAATTTAATGGCACTTAAAATCTCTCTTTAGCGTTTGCTGGGGAACTTGGGATGTTTCAGTGGGAGAGACTGTATCTTAAAGCTCTTCATTCAGGTTAAAGAGAACCTGTCTCAGATTGTTCAGATAGCCCCCTTAGGGACAACCTTTTTTATATCATACCATCATTCTCAGAACTGGAACTCTGTGCCCAATTTACACAGATAAAATAGAGCAGCATGTTACAGCTATATCATGTGCCTCATAGAGATACTGACTAAGGTCCAACAGACAGTGGTCCACCTTGATCTAAGAGGCCTTCTGGAAGTAGATGGTGTCCTTCTTTGGCAGGCAGTTTGAATCAAGATGGAGTGGTGCATGATAACACCTCCACAGGCTTGCTTGTAATGAAAAGGACGGCAACTGGGGGTTACACTGCAAAACACACTGATGTTCCCAGATTTACAGAATCACTGCACTGGTACAGAACATAAATCAGCATTAATATGCTGCTAAAGGCAAGCTTTTAGCTGTATCAGCAATTTTCATAGGTTCATTCTCCCCTCCCTGATTTTTTGGGGCATATGCCCTGTTTTTCTGGGGGAAGAGAGGGGGCGGCTGGTTCTCTGAAAATATTAGTTAAGAGATTTCAAGGCCAGAAGGGAGCACTGTGAAGATCTAGTCTGACTTCTTCTAAAATTAAATTAAGAGCTGGGGCTATTTTTGGCATACAGACTTTTTCGTTTCTTTTTTTAGTATGGTATATTCCTTTAGCTGGCTGTTCTTTCTGGATGGGCAGGGGTAGAGTTATGGTTGATACTGGGACCTTAACTGAGAATGTCCTGGCTTTCAAGACTCTTTCAACTCTTATGTTCTAGTTCTTGTTAATGAGTGTTAAAAAGATATGCCAAAAATATCTCATCTTTAATTATGTCATAGAGATGTTTTTAGTTTTGAAATGTTCTCAGTTTTCTTTTAAACTCACAATGATAAGAGCCCATAACTAGGCTTGAAGAGTGTAATGAAGAAGGACCTAAGCAGAAGGATGCTACTAAATGCATAAAGTATGTTCCTAAACACATGGAATGTGCATATAAGGTTTTTACAAAGTATTGGATTTAGAAGAATTTGCATGGTAGCATACGTGGCAACGTCTCAAACTTGTAAGCCTAGTGCCTCCTCTCTGCTGATGCAGCTGGTGGTGCTTGTAATTTTCACAGACATCATATTTAAGTTCCAAGTTTTCCAGTACAAGCAATGAAGTTCCAAGATTTCCAGTACAACCAATGAAGCTTGTAACCTTCATCAGTGCTACTTGTGAGAGAATGATGGGAGAAGGGAGAGAGATTCTGGGCTGGCTGAGGGCAGAGACTGTGACTTTCCTTGGCCCTCTACCTTTTAAACGCCTTATAGAAAAAGTGCGGAGAGGGGACAGAGGTACTATGGTAAGAGGGAGAAGAGTCAACTTAGAGATGATGGGGGAGAGAGATACTGGTTTGAGTGGCGTGCAAGGAGAAAGTTACTGCACTGGGAGGGAAGAAGGATGACAAGTTGGAGAAGAATTATGCTTTAACTTTTAGTAGAGTAGACAAGCTTGATTGTCGCACATCATGGAGATTGTCCCCTTTGTTAATGCCAAACTGAGATCTCATGAAATGTTGTTGAAGTTACACTAAAAAGACAAAGACCTCAGTTAATTTAAGAGCTGTGTTGGGTTAGCTGGAAGAGTTTGTAAATTACAACTTTCCTTCCAGTATAGTTATGCTAGTGAAAGGTGGCGTTCCTGTGAACAAAACCACCCCTACAGACAGGACCTGATGGGGTTTCCAACATTAGCAATACATTATTAAATTTAAAATGAATGTTATCCAAACCAAGTCCTGTGCTGTAATCTTCACGAAGGAGTAGTGCACAGGCCTAATCTGCCAGCCATTTTGAACTATGAGCAGACTGATATCTGATCTGTGCATACACCAATTAGAATATTTTTTCCAAAACCTGAAGAAAAATTTCCAAGTATCATAGCGCCACATGAATCGTATTTGAAGAACTTCACATTTTTAAAAAATAAAAACACCTGTGGCCTGGAGACTAATCAGGAGATGTTTCAGCCTATCAGATTTGTTTTGGGAAAGTCAGAGAGAGCGTTAGAATAGCATTCAATATGGAAATCATGTGGTAGCCTTAATTGTATTATGACTTCATAATAATGAAGGCGCAGGATCCTCCTCTCCTAAAAGGCACTGCTCTTTTTACATATTTTCTAACTACATGAGAAAAACTCTTCCAAACACAGGATGAGACTCCAATCCAGAGAGCAACTGCCCAGGACAGCTACCGGGTGGTGAATGGGAGTGTGGGGGAGTGTTATTACATATTTTCTCCTCCTCCTCCTCCTCACTCTCACTCCATACACGCAGAGAAAGAGGGATGCCCGATCTACCACACCTACCTTGGGTTTGAAGGCAATTAGTTTCAGAACCATCTCGACGGTGAAGAGACCAGTGAAGAGCATGTTGAGGATATTCATGGCTTCTTTGAAGAGACAGCTCTGACCATAGTGCTGAAAAACACGTACCCCAAAAGCACTGTGAAGAATGGACTGTTTGGATATATAGGGTTCCACCCCGCCCCTAACGAGGACTCCCTATAATTTTTCATGTTTATGATTCCCCTCTCCTTAAATTCATTCACAGAAATAACTTTCCTTCAGTCAAGCAAGACTGGATGTGGATCCCTTTAGGATTAATCCTAGATTGTAACACACGAACCGTCATACAAGGCCAAACTAACAGTCCATATGGTTTAGTAGTCTGTCCTTGACAACTGCGAATACCAGAAGCTTCACAGGAAGCTGTGGCATAATAGGTAATTATAAAAGAATCTGCTCAACCAGGAAGGTTCTTCCTAACTCTGGTTCCAGTTCAGCCAAACATTTAAGCATATACTTAAATACTGGAGAGATAGATTTACAGCTGTGCTCAAATGCATTGCTAACTTGGGGCTCCGAACATCAGTGGTTGGCTTATGCTATGAAGCATAAGGGTTTATATTCTTAATTTGTTAATTCCTACATAACATACATATGGATACAAATAAGTGCGTCCAATCACTTTTTAACCCTATTCACCTTTTTGTGCCAACGATACCTGTGAATTCCATACGTAAATTGTATGTTGGCTAAAAACAATATTTCCTTTTATCAGTTTTAAATTTGTTGCACTTCAGTTTCATTAAATGTGCTCTTCTTCTTGTATTATGAGGAAGTGTAAATAGAAGCACCCAGATTACTTTCTCTAGACCATTCATTACTGTGTACACCTCTACCATGTCCCTTCTCTATAAGAAACTGCCTCAATCTCTTCAGTCTGTCCTCACGTGGAAGTAGTTCCATACACCTAATAACTTCTCTGTCTCTGGATGCCTTCTATTTCTGTTCTAGCTTCCTGAGATGGGGGTTACCAGAACTGAACACAGTATTCCATAAAGGGTGCTTTATTGATTTATATAATGGCATAATGACATTTGCAATATTATTTCCTATCCCACTCTTTCCTAACATCTTGTTTACTTTTTGACTGCTGCTGCATACTTAATAGAGATTTCATTAAACTGTCCACAATGATGCCAAGTCTTGCTCCTGAATAATTATGGTTAATTCAGAATCCAGCAATCTACATGAGTAGTTCAAATTATTCTTTCCAATGTGCACTACCTTGCATTTGTCAACTCTGAATTATATCTGCAGTCATGTTGCCCATTCACTTAGCTTTATTAAGATCCTATGAAGTTACTCCAGTCTTCTCTAGTCTCGAATAACCTAAATAATGTGTCTACTGAAAATTTGTCCTTCTCACCATTCATCCACTTTATCAGATCATTATAAGTGGGGTCGGTAGTGCTGTCTATTTTAAGATTGCCTGACATTTCCCATTATAAGACCCTGTTTTCAGTTGCTTATAAAATTGTGCTAAACGTTAACCATTTGGGCTGAAATTTCCCATGGTGGGTATCTGGCGCATGCTGAATTATTTGGGAAAATTTTAGCCAAAACAGTTCTGCTGTTTCTGAGAACAAGGCTAGGGAAAAAGATGTTCTATCCATTTAAAAAAGATTCTGATGACCTTTTCTTTTAAAAGCTCTAGTGTCTCTCCATGCTTTGAGAAAGGGACTTGCAATTTGGGAGGGGTGGCCTTTATCAAGGATGTGCCTTTTGCTGTCCCTGTGACAATGTGCCCAGATTTGGTCAAGCTATAAGTCTTCGAAAAACTGCCATTTGCCCATGTTTAGTACAGACTTTTTTTATTTTTAGCAGCTAGAATGTCAAAGATATCATCCTCATTTAACATGCTCCATTCCTCTGCAGCTCCTAGTACTAGGGTGACCAGATAGCAAGGGTGAAAAATAGGGAAAGGGGGTGGGGGGCAATAGATGCCTGTATAAGACAAAGCCCCGAATATTGGGACTTTGTGCTGACCAGGCTGTTCATGCACTATGGAGCAACTGAGCATGCCCCAACTCAAGGCTACAGGGATGAAGCAGGATGCTCTGGGTATGTCCACACAGCAAAGAAAAACCCCTACTCCCCATGTCCTGAGGTCTGGGACCCTCCCACCCTGCAGGGTCCTAGAGCCCAGGCTCCAACCCCAATCTGGAAAGTATACAGCTATGAAACAGCCCAGCAGCCTTAGCCCAAGTCACCTGGCACGGGCCAGCCATGAGTGTCTAGTTGCTGTGTAGACATACCCTCTGGGTGGGGCTGGGTTGAGGGCAGGGAGCCTGTCTATTCTGGGCTCTCAGGCTACGTCTATATTGACGGTGGAAAATTCACCGCAATCAGATCGATGTCTCTGGATCGACTGAGCGGTCTGTGTAGACCCCTTTAGTCGATCCAGAAATTGATGGAGGAAAACCACCTCCGTAAGTGGTGCAGCGCAGTGTGGATGCCGCGCGGAACAAACACAGCAAACTCAACAGGAGATACGCAAGTTTTTTACATCACTTGCATATCTCCTGTCAACTGCTGCCAAATCCAGAAGGTAAGTGTAGACCGGGCTTCAGTGATCTCCCTGCTGGTATCCCAGCAGCATGGAGGAGGAAGCTGTCTGATTCAAATGCACAGAGAAGCCAGATCAGAGGGGAGGAAAAGGAATAAATTAGGACAAGGATTCTGATGAGACTGGGACTGGAGGCAAGGAGAGAAACTGCCACTGGGACTGGCTGGGCAAGGAGATTGGTGCTGGGAGTTGGGAAGACTGGGAACCAGTGAAAGACAGGTGGGGGGGGGTCTGTGAAGCCAGTTGGTTTTGTGTGGGGGAACACTGAGATCTGATGAGGTGCAGAAGGTTAGGGGCAGACTAGGACTGGCTGTATACGGAGAATGAGACTAGGAACTGGTATGGGGGGTGGGAACAAGGGAGCAGGGAGAGAGAGATCTGACTAAGAGCTGGGGTGTGGAAGAACTTGGACTGGCTGGGCAAAAGGACTGGGACAAGGAGCTATGGAGAGGGAGATAGGGGAAGGCAAGTGGGGAGGGCATGGCGAGACTGAGATTGGATGAGGGGGAGCTGGGGAGGGAGACTGGGAGCCTGTGGAAAACATCATATGTGACCATGTAATTAAAGGCTGTATCATAATGCACAAGGGGGCCCAATTAAGGTTGAACAGACAACCTTAATTCTGGCACTTCCTAATAGAGAGTGCTTGACTTTGCAACCTTAATAATGTTCTTTTAACGTAGATATTTTTTGAGTGTAGTTGATAAACATACTAAGCAATATTGGTCCTAGTATGGAACCTGGGGGCATCACACAGGCCTTGTCTACACTGGAGGGGCATGTGTAGCTACACAGGACAGTGAAAATGTGATATATCTTGATTTTAGTACAGCTTTTGTCACAGTCCCACATGGCATTCTCATAGGCAAACTAGTGTCTATATGAAATTGCTATAAGGTGTGTGCATAACTGGTTGAAAGATAGTACTCTAAAAGTAGTTATCAATGGTTTGCTGTCAGATCAGGAGGTTGTATCTAGTGGGGTTCCACAGCGGTCAGTCCTGGGTCTGCTATTAGTCAATATTTTTATTAATGACTTGGATAATGAAGTGGAGAGTATGCTTATAATGTCTGCAGGTGACACCAAGCTGGGAAGGGTTGCGAGCACTCTAGAGGACAGGATTAGAATTCAAAATGACCATGACAAGTTGGAGAATTCATCTGAAATCAATAAGATGAACATCAATACAAGTGCAAATTCAAGACAAGTGCAAAGTCCTTCAATTAGGAAGGAAAAATCAAATGCACAACTACAAAATGCGAAATAACTGGCTAGGCAGTAGTATTTCTCAAAACAATGGGGGTTATAGTGGAGTGCAAACTGAATGAAAGTCAACAGTGTGACGCAGATGCAGAAAAGGTTAATATTCTGGGGTGTATTAACAGGAGTGTTGTAGGTAAGACAAGTCATTTAGAACAGATGTGGACAAACTGGAGAGAGTCCAGAGGAGAGCAATAAAATAGATGAAAGGTTTAGAAAACCTGACCTATGAGGAAAGGTGAAGAAAACTGGGCATGTATAGTCTTGCAAAAAGACGACTGAGGGAGGTCCTGATAACTGTCTTCAAATATGTTTTATGTTGTAAAAAGGACTGTGATCAGTTGTTCTCAACATCCACTTAAAGTAGGACAAGAAGTAATGGTCTTAATCTGCAGCATGAGAGATTTAGTTAGATATTAGGAAAAACTCTCTCACTATAAAGGCAGTTAAGTCCTGCAATAGACTTCCTAGCGGGTTGTGGAATCCCCATCACTGGCCACTTTTAAGAACAGGTTGGACAAACATCTATTAGGGGGATGGTCTAGGTTTACTTGGTCCTGCCTCAGAGCAGGGGGCTGGACATGAAGATTTTTCAAGGTCCCTTCCAGCCCTACATTTCTATGATTCTGTGAACAGCAGTTTGCATCCACACTATGGTGTGTAGCTACACATGGCTGTGAAACGGACTGGCAGTGGGGAGGTAGCAGGGAAAGGCTCTGGCAGCAGGACATTATACTGCTAGAAATAGCAGCATACATATGGGAAGCACTGCTGGGGGGAGAGGGGAAAGCATGTTGAGAGCCACATAGGGCTTATATCCTAAGGTTCTGGCATGTCTTTACTCTACTTGCCTAACCAGTGCCTCACTATTTACACTGCTATTTATACCTATGCTGGGGAGGCATGCAGTGTAGGTACTCTACCTACAACCATACGTGTAGACATAGCCAGTGACAATGGATTTATTCCTGGTCTTTGTTTTCTGTCTCTTTAGTTAGTTTCTGATCCCGGACACTACTTTCCCTCTCACTTCATCACTAATTAGTTTCCTTGACTGGCATTGCTTGCAGACGCTTTGCTTTTGAATACAGCAAGTCTCCACGAAGGAAAGGAAGTAATCCTACTAGGTTGCCGTTCTGCTATGACACTTCACTCTTTGAGACAAATTCTGCCTTTAACTGTATGTGCATGACTCTCATTGCCATAAATACACATCCAAGAATAGAATTTGAACTCTTTGGCTGAGTTTTCAAATGCATCCTCTGGAAATATAAGCACATAATTACTTGACCTGCATAAGCAAATGCAAGTTTGCACACAAGATGGAGTTGAAGAAATGGACAATACCGTAGCTGTGAAATAGTACAGGCACAAAAGCTAAAACTGCATCTATGATGTAGAAGACTGGGATGAAGCCCCTTTGAAAACATGGTCATCAATGTAGTATTTGGTGTGTTCTCATGGTAAACTCAAATATCTTAGTCTTCATTCAGCAATGGAAGAATAGATATAGAGTAAAGATGATACTGGTGATTTTTTCTCCTTCATTTCCCCCTTTCTTTTTTCTTCCCCAGATATTTGCCATCTTTTTCTGATAGGGAAAGAGTTGAGATACAAAGTTCAGGTCTGGCTTTTGGCCCTCCCCCCAGAGTTTTAGGGGGTATTAGTATTGAGTGTTGGTTCAGGCCCACCTTATTTTTTAGAGGCTTATCTAAGTGGCTTGTGAATTCATTTGTTCTTTGGATGGCCTTTTAATTGGACTGTGACTTCGCTCTGTTTTTTTTTTAAATTGAGGATAAACAGAATTAAGTTATTGGTGCCCTCTTGGAAAGAGGAGGAGAACAGATTCATGATTTCAGTGGTGTTTCATCAGGAGTGAATTTGGCCCAATGTCTTTAACAAACAAGAGAGCAAGGTCTCTTATTTCTCACCCCGGGGGAGTTATTATAGGCTAGGGAGCAATTTAAAGCCCTGCCAGATTCCACATCCTCCCAGCTGAAGGGCTGCCCACCCACACACGCATGGTGCTTTCTGATCTCTGATTTACCTGCATGGCCAGGCAGATGGTGTTCAGCAGGATCAGAACGAACATCAGGTACTCAAAATAGGTGGAGTTCACCACATACCACACTTTGTATTGGTACTGGTTCTTCGGGATATATCTCCGCAGGGGGCGGGCCTTCAGGGCATACTCAACACATTGGCGCTATTAAAGAGATAGGAGAGATTAAAAAAATAAGGTAGGTAGATTGCCTCCTATGCAAAAAATAATATATTTCAATGGCAATTCTTTGGTGTTGAATTTGTTTAGATCATAATCTAAATAAATAAATTATACATACTGGAGCCTTCCATTTGTACTTCCTGTGGGCCAAATTCTGCCCTCAGTTACACTCATGCAACCCCAATGAAGTCAGTGTGGTTGCACGGGTATTACAGTAGAATTTGGCTCTTTTTTATGGGCTTTTAAGAAACAATCTTTTACCTGGGTCTTGAATGATGACAGAATAGAGACAGCATAGTACTTTGTCACTTTGATAGCCCTCATATGTTCCATTCTGGCTTTATTTTAGCCTTCATGCATTTCTTTTGGCTGTATTTCGTGCCATTGGTTGTATTATGCAGCCATAAGTTACCTGGTTCTTGTCCAGCTCACAGTTCTTGTATTCCTGCTCTCCTTGTTCCTGAAACGTGACAATGACGAAACCAACGAAGATGTTCATCATGAAGAAAGCAATGATGATGATATAGATAATGAAGAAAATGGAGATCTCCACCCTGTGGTTGTAGATGGGTCCCACATCCTCCATGTGGGAATCAATGGATTTGTACAGCAGCCTAAAGGTAAAGAGAAACCCAGTTCAGACACTTAGAAAATTTCCAACAATACTGTCTCATAACATCCCATTGGGCTATGTAACTAAGGTGATGGGAATATACATTTTAGCTATTTTCTTATAATGTTATCAATATTAGAAAATGATTTTGTTTTATACAGGGATAGGCACAAACTAACCCCTCAGTTCTAATGCCCAAACTTTTGTGAAAGTTCAGATCCAGATCTTAATTCACCTATTCAACTCTGCTGTGGGTTCAGGTCTATCAGTAGTTTAATCCTTTAAAAGGTTAAAATAGAAGATGTGTCCTTTCATTTTAACAAAGTGCAGATAAAGAAGGGACAGTCCAATTTGTTGGGAACTTGGTCCTAGTTTGGTGCTGTTCTTTGGAGTTCTGAAAGGAAGGATAAGCTGGGCACTTTTAATTATCTGAAGTCATGCTGGCACCAACAAGGGAGAGCTCTTGAGCTTGGCCATGAGACAGCTCCTCCTGAACTGCCTTGATGAAATGGTGCTGTGAGAGACGTTGGGTCCCCCAGCACAGACAGGATGGCACTGTGACACATCTCACGTGTGACTAGCATGGACAGGTATGCACTGTCACATTTCCCACTGGCCTGGCACCAGCAGTGAAAGAACTCACCATTCTCAGTAAATACAGCTAACGTGCCTCCCAAACTGTTCACAGCACAGATGAAGTATGGCATGGCAGGGAGCTATTACACCACAATAACTAGTATTAGGCAATATCAGGCATTCAGTACTGGGCAGCTAGCTGAATAGTCAAAATAGGAACCATTGCTTTCACTTGGTTGAAACATTAATGATGTTAATAGTGATCAGCAGGATCAAAATATTACTATTGCTTCTACTAATTAGTATTTGTTGAGAGCTGAAAGAGTTAAAGGAGCAATAGTCATGGCCCCAAGGGGTTTACAATCGTCACACACAGAAGTACTACTACTGTCACTAACGCTGCTACAGCTCCTCCTCTGAACTTTTCTATCTCCTTTCTCTAAAGATATCAAAACACTTTACAAATACTAATTAAGCCTCATAACTCTTCTGAGTGGATAAGGGATATTACAGGAATCACTTCACCCGCCTCTGAAATGAAGCCATCTCTGGGCTGGAGTGTGGCAGCTGTTAAGCAACACGGTATGAAAATTTAGACCAGGAAAGATTAATTGTTAGATTTTGATTTCCCCTTAGAAATGGATGGGGGAATTGCACTGCTCCCCACCACCAAGCCTCTTGGCCCCGATCAGCTGTGCACTCACTCTGGCCAGCCCTCAAAGGTTGAAACAGTGAAGAGTGCCATCATAGCAGTCAAGACATTGTCAAAGTTGAACTCGCTGTTGTCCCAATTGCGGGGCTGGATCATGGGAAGGGTGACCTCTCCATCTTTGTAAGAAATATAATGCCCCCTGTTTTTGGAAGGCAGAAAGAAAACAAGAGAGATTTTCAGTTCCCAAGTCAGACCCGGTGAAAGTGGAGCCAAGAAATGCGGCTGCCTGGGAAAGGATGGACTCACCTGCATTCTGCTTCTGTTTGCTTGGACCTATCGCTGCAGCTATACAGTTTGCCCTACAGGAGAATGAGAGAAGAACAGTGAAGTCACCCTTCATTATGGCGCATGGAGTTACTGTTGATCAGTGTAGCAAGGAGCCTGCATTGTCTCTTTGCTTAGCTATGTGCCTCCATCAAGAGTTGAGTAGCAATGGCTGTAAGGAGAGGGGTGAGGTTTAAATGGAGAAACTAAGGGGGGAGGACAGAGGCTTTCATCTGGAATGTTTAGTTGTACAAGACATGGGTGTAGACACAGCACCATTCCCTGAAAATAGCCCCACTATTGTTGATGTCATGTCACAAACTTCTCAGAGAGGGTGGCAAAGTGTTGCTCTGGGTTCTCATGACCTGGGGTTTAATGAGTCACCTTTGCGACAAGCCTGGTCTCATATCTCTGGAACTTGGCTAATGGGAACCTGGGTGATTACTGCTTAATCCAGGCCTCCTATCTGATAGTACTGAGGATGTTTTCTGCTCCATGCAAATCTCCATTTCCCCTTCCCATACACTTCTTCACATTACTTTTCTCCCCTCCCCTGCCCCCCAAAGACGGTTCAGGGAGATGGATGAGTGAATGGACCCAGTGGTTTTACCTTGAACAACTGAACTCCAATGCAGGCAAACATGAACTGCAGCAAAGTGGTGACGATCACAATGTTTCCAATGGTTCTGATGGCTACAAACACACATTGGACCACGTGCTGCAAATGGAAGAGGCAAGAGTAACTGGAGGGACCATCCTGAGCTGTTGTCGCTATTGGAGAAGCCCAAGGCTTCAGCAAAAATACAAGAATCCCAGTTTACAAGCTCCATAAAGTGGCATCTTAGGAAAGGAACAAAAGACTCCCTGGACTATATGCTGTATGCTTGTGAGCAGGCAGAAAAGTGTAGAAAACACCAGAACTCAGTTCAGAGAGCTGTAGGATTCTCATCTATATGAATATCCATCCTGTCAGAGAGGAGGCAAGAAGCACAGACCATCTATCTGCAAGCCAACCCAAACCTAATGCATTAGGCCTAGTATTAGGCCCCCACAGCCTTGTCAGTGACCCTTTAAACACTATTCAAGCTATGTTAAAAGGCTGGTACGTCTTGCCTGAAGTAACCTGTGTTTCTAGCTTTGAGAACTACTTGTGGGGCTCAGGACTTCTCTAACCTTTAGTCCCTTGGCTCTGTTAATGGCCCTCAGCGGTCTGAGCACTCGCAGGACACGCAAGATCTTCACTACGTTGATGGCACTGGACCTGGAAGAGAATAGCTAGACATCAGCTTTTACCTGGACTTTCACCCACTCTTTCCCATTTGCAAATACTGTAAGAAATCCAAGGCCATCCGAGACTTCAGAGTCATCCCTTTGCTGCATGCCATGCCACTCAAAGTATCAAGGTGGCAATAGGCTCAGAATCTTATGCTTCAAAAGCATAGACTACTACAATTTTGGTTAAAGGAGAATCTCCATTATCTGTTGGCAGTATAGGGTTTATGACACATAGATAATCATAGTTTGATTTAGTATGCTAGAGGGCAGTGGCACACATACACACTAGCAAGTACCTTATAAATCATTTCATTCTAACACAGTCCTTGATGTGAATAAATATATAATTCAGAGGCATCAATAATGCTAGATACTCCCCCCAGAATACACTTAATTTTTTAAAATGTAATTTTAGCCATGTTTCAGAAATTTCTGTGATAGGAAGGAGCTTTTAGGGGGTGCTTCAGAAAGCACTGAGATAAAATGGGAAGCTGTCCCACAGAATTATCTAGGTGGGCCCTGCCTCTTGATCTATAGAGTCCCAGACTGTACCCCACTAGTGTTATCTCCATTGTATTCACAAAAGGATCAGAACACAGGAGGGCTCTCTTGAACAGGACAAGATACCAGATACACAACAGACGTGCAATGGGAAACGGTGCCAAGATGCAGCCATTGCAAGACATTTTAAGATAAGGGCACAAAGAATCACACCACTGAAACGCTAACAGACGAAAAGAGCATGTCAGTTAATTCCTGGTGTCTCACGAATTTAAAGGTACCTGTACCTCATCCAACCTGGGGCTCGACTTGGCAGGGTGCTGAGCATTTGGTTTCTGATCCAGCAAAACACGTGAGCATGTGCTGAACTTTAAGCAGATGACTAGTCCCATTGAATTGAGTGGAACTACTCATGTGCTTAACAGTAATCATGTAGGCAAGTGCTTTGCTACATCTGGGGCAGAGTGCTCAGCGCCTTGCAGGAGTGAGCGGCTGACGAAGACTCCCTCCTGCAGTTGTGCGCTGTCAGGCCCCTGCCTACAGCTTTTGGGAGCATTCTCCTTTTGCTAACATATGAAGAGCCTGAACAAACTCTTCAAGGGCTGAGGATAATGGCCAAAATGAGCACTGAACGGTCATTAAAAAGCTGATTGAAAGCCCACTGAAGTCAAAGAGAATGTTTCTGTTGATTTCAATGGGCTTTGGATCAGGCCCTACGGAAGCTGTTATTCACATAATAGGAACAAGGCAGAGTTGCTTTGGTAGCAGCTGGGTTTTTGTTATTTTGGAATTACCCTGGCATTATCCTCAGATCTTCCGTATGAGGCAGAAAGTTCTAACATAACCAATTAATATCAAGCCTTGCTAGTATGAACCGCATACTGAATGAGTCTGAAAAACAGGCTTCAGACTGTTTTTGTTCAGAAGAGTGTAAAAATACATAAAATCTTGCACAGACAAGCCAGCATGACCCATCTAGTACCTCCCCTCTCCCTTCCCCTCTCCCAGCAGACCAGTGGATTATCTCAGTCAAGGATGGCTCACTCACTGGATGCCAAAGGAGATGAGAGAAACGCTGACCACCAGCAGGTCTAGGATGTTGAAGTAGTTCCTGCAGAAGGAGCCCTTATGGAGGAAAGCTCCATATGCAGTCATCTGCGGAGAGGCACACGGAAACACAAACAAACTTTGCCATTAGCAGCTATAAAGGGACCATCTCTCAGACCAAGACCAACTGGCTGTGCTCAAGGTGTATATTTTAAGGAAGGGCAATGTTTCTAATGCAGCAATCATTTTACCTCAAAACCCCAGTGAGCAGGCTGGGTCCCAATGGAAAGGAAATGAAGTGGAGTAGAGGGTAAAATAACTATCAAGAGAATATATGAGGAAAAGTTTCAAGCCAGTGTCCAGCCCATCTGGGGAAAAGGTGCTTTTTTGGGGCAGACAGGAATTCTTCCTTTAGAATTGGAACATGCAGAGAACAGAAAGTTCACTAGAAATACAAAGCAACACAGTGAATATTTGCAAAAACGACTCTTTGCAACCACATGCTTTCCACTTTATCTTCGGTGGCAAGGCACTTATGACTAAGATGCCTGCATTTTATAAAGGTTTCCAGGACTAGGCTGAATAAAAAATATTACATAAAAAGGGACTGTCTCTTGAGATATTTTCCTGTGCAATACCATCTGGAGGGACAGCTGAGACCTCCTCCCTCTGAGCAAGAACAACAACTGAATCACTTGGGGATTTTATGGTTTAGGCCAGGGCTAAATGATAGGCAGAAATCCCTTTTGATTTGGTTCACTCCCTAGATTCAGAAACTCCATTCTGTATCCTCTCTACTTGGCTCCCCTCAAGCTGAGCCCGTTTGGTCCCTGTAATTTTGTTCACAAAACAAAGCATGTATATTTCCTCTCTCTTCCCTCTGTTCCTTTTTCACAAATCCCAAAGAAAGATTCCATGGGACAATGTGACTAAGGCTTCTGTGTTAGGAACAAGAGTCAGCAGGAGCACCTTCAACTTCTGGAACATTAAAATTCCACTTCCTGTATGAGGGATTCTCTGCCCAGGAGAGTGAATTCTATTAAATAACAATGAGATTCTGTTAAAAAAAAATGCTCCCTTCCTGTGGGACAGGTGGAATTTTACAGCTCTGGAACTGTATTTATTGACAGTGTAAATACAGATGGATCAGAAGAAATTCCAGGCCTAAAAGCCCCAGAACTTTGGGAAGGCCAGAAGTTTTGAGGCCTAGAATTTTGGTTCAGACCTATCTCTAGTTATATTATCAATAAACAAGTTCTGAAGCTTTAAAATTCCCCCTGTCCCACAGAAACAGAACATCATTTGGGTGAAGTTCTGACCTCGATTTGAATGTTATGGGCAAGACTCATCTCAAAACACAACTAGATGAGACCAGCATTGCAGTTTCTCAAAATTATTAGCTTTAGCAAGGCTGCTCAGAGCAGCAGAAGAACAATCACAGGCTAAGTCTAGTTGGATTGTGATGGATACACAATCTTATGTGTGTTCTCTGGTTCCTGCTGTTAGTCCAGACAATGCAGTTCCTGGCAGTTTTGAGCCAGGGCTACCCATGGCAATTCCAGTCATAGGAGTGCTGAAGAGAACATGATACAGCAAATTACTTTATTCACCAAACATCCACAACATTAGCAACTGCCTACCAATCAATCAGTCAGACAGAACTCAGAAGGGAAGGAAGTATAAACTCTGGTCTCAATTTAGAATTTATACTTATGGACACATTTGACTGGGGGAAGGGAGGGTTCTTGCCATGACAAAGGTGGTAAAGATGCCCTTTACTGCTTGTATTTTGTATGGCAATCTTGAAAGAAAGAAGACACCATTGAAATCAGGATAGGAAGCTCTGCTGATTTTCAGTACTGTACAAACAGTGGTTCTTTACTGCCTGTTGGAAGATTTCATTATATTCAGGGAAGATACTTAAAAACTGTATAATGCAAGTGTCTGCTTTCCACCTGTGGCACTGACCAAAGCAACTGCAATGCCCTTTTAAAGAAGAATTATAGTCTTCACTTATACAGCACTTTATATGTTCAAAATGTTGTATAGATATTAATTAATTAATGGTTATCTCATCACTGTGAGGTAGGTAAGTGTTATCTGCCCCTTATTACATATTCTCCGCTGTCTTGAGCTTTGTTCAATCATTTGTGCACGTCCAGTCAATATGACTTTTTACACCCACGTTGAACTCATATAACGCAGCAGCACAGCAGAAAGTGTGAGCCTCTCTGGAGAGCACTGTGGGTTTGGTGTTTTGAAGCCAAACAGACAAGCCCAGTTCCTAATAATATTCAAGGAGCAGCCTGCCCTTCCAGTTTTCATTTGATATTGTATCAGCTGCCTGAGGTATGAGATCTCAGCAGCTCCAAGGAGAAGGCTGCCATCTGCCAGCACTTAAAATCAGATCACTGAGAAAAAAAAACAAGCTGCCCATTGAACCCTGCATCTAGAGAGCCAAAACATTGCTTGATTACTGTTATTTAAAATATTAGACTATCAGTTTGGGAAATTGGTAAGAGAGACGGAACAGCTTTTTATTTTCTTCACCACCAAACTATTCTCCTGTTCTATTTCCTCGTGGGCAAGGTGTTCCCCTGGAAAATCAGAAGGGGGTATTCAGCCAGGCAGAGTTTCATTCTCTGCATGAGTGATTTTCAGCCACCAGTACCTGTCCGGTTATTGGCCTTCATTCTTTAGTGACTGGTATTCTAGGCTCCCGCTCCAGACCTTAACAATGAGCTTCTGTTCCCTATGGAATTCTGCTGTTTGTCTCTCATTCAGCTGTGCACATTGCCACCAACAAGGGACCTTTGGAGATTGCCCCAAATCCTAATCTCATGACTGTGTAGAACAGAGGTTCACTTTGGCGTGCCAAACTGTGTGAGGGGAGAACGGCATTGGTTCACACAGTGCCGTTCTGCAATATGAGTTCTACATGTGAGAGTCTTACAGGTTCATGGTTCTTAGTATGGTACACATACTATTGTCCTGAAACGATTGGCAATTGCTGGGGTAAATTTCTGGCCTGCTTGCCCTTTTCTTTGTCACTCTCTTATATTTCCTGAAAGTATCCCTTCATATTGAGTCCTCAATGCAGCATGATGCTGACACTGGCCTAATATAACAAATGTCATTTGAATATCAAAATTGGACAAAAAAGCTGTTTAAAAGCTTAGACAAGTACTAATAAGCCAAAAAGCAAAATAAAATCCTGTCTGTGAAGATAACAATAGGATTTAAAGTGACACAAAGTCAAAGACAGAGAGAGAGAGAGAGAGAGAGAGAGAGAGAGAGAGAAGTGTATTGCTCAGATTGGTTACCTTAAGAATAATTTCTAATGTAAAGATACTAGTGAAGACATAGTCTGCATTGCCTAGGATCTGAAAAATAAGCACAATCGGGTTAGCATTACTGAGCGTGACCCAGATACAAACAGGCATGTGTGTTAGCAACAGATACTGGCAGAGAACTAGTAGGCTTATGAGTGACAGATAATGGTAGAGAAGATGGGGACTTTACCTTCAGAGCAATTTCAATGGTGAAAATGACAGTAAAAACTATATCAAAATAATAGAGAATCTGTAAAACAAAAGGGAATGGGGTGGAGGAGGAGATCAGTGTGTGATCACTGGAATGAGAAATCACTGTTCAAAATCAAAATGCACAAGTTTTTTAACAGGAGGGCAGGAAGAAATAGATGGGAAATGGCTTGGTAAGAACATCCTGTTGAATGCAATGAAGTGCTTGGTACAGGATACAGGCAGCATTTTAATGAAATTTTTGCTGTGAGTTACAATCCCATATGACTTCGGAGGCAAAATAATATTTTTTTAATTTAATTTAATTTTATAAAGAATTCAAGGGTTTCCCAAATAGATTTCCAAATGGAGACTACAAGGATATCTGGTCTCTCAGTGGAAAACATGCGATTTCTTTTTATTAACGTCCATTCAGGTTTGTTCTGCGTTCCTTACAGTGGAAGAAAAAAAGGCTTCAAACTGTTGTACAGCGGTGGCTTTTGCTTTTTTCCCCTCTATCCTGACTTGTCATGAATTAGGGTGAATAACAAGTGTATACATTTGCAAATTAAACATAATCATAGTTTTTTGTCTAGAGTGACACAAGACAAAATGGCAGGTCCTGAGGTGTAAAGTAACATCCAAAGCAGGTAATCTCAGGGGATTTGGTTATCTTACTATGAATCAATATTGGTCCCATTGAAGCTAATAGGAGTTTGGCCATTGATTTTATTGACCAGGATTCGACCCTATATATTTCAGACAAAGGAGAATATCCATGTCACAATCAAATCTCCTGCAGTCTCCCAAACCTTTTCTTTCAACTGCACTATTAGTAGTGCAAATTGTGAATATTTTTTCTTTGCTTACTGTCTTCTTCATTTGATTAGACTTTACATTTAATAGTCTCCCAAGGGAAATGGTAGAAGCCCCATCATTTGGCAAATGTCAAGCCAGACTGGACAAAACAATAGTAAATATATAATCTTTCTGCGGCAGGGAGATGGACTGCATCACTTAGTAGGTCTTTACTGTTCCTAGATTTTATGGTCAAATCCAGATGTGATGTAAATCGTAGTATAATTTAGGCTGATTGCCTAGGTCCAGGTTTATTATTGAAGTATGGAGTAACTATTACACCCAGTGGAGTTACACTGGATTACACCATGTAAATGAGACCAGAATCCAGCCCATTTGTCAAACTGGGGGAAGTTACACTACTTAGCAACTTACACTCAGCATGTAATTTAAACCACTCTGAGTCACTACTGAATTTGAACTTCTATGGAAGTAGTACCCACTTATTTCAGCCTCGGTTTGGCCATATATGTTTTGGGAACTTGAAATTTAAAAGGGCCATTTCAAAAATGCTCTGGCTTCAGACGCAACCTACATCTATTTTTGTGTATTATAACTGGAACTGTCCTCCTGATTCCAGCCTGCTGGGGTTTTGACAGTTGATTATTATATTAGTGGAATTATTTGATAACCAATGGGCCATATTCTCTGGTATCCTCTGGCTGCTTTGCATCGCTCCAGCGATACAAAGCAACAGAAGCTTGATTAAACTGGCCAATTAAGCTGGGTTTGCAGATGTTTTGCATCACCAGAGCAGTACAAGGAAGCTGAAGTGCACTGACAAAACTTGCCCAAAAGCAGCATTTAGCACAGATTTCACATATTAACAAAGATGTGCCTGACAGAAATGATTGCAGGTAACCTCTGTATGCAGCTTTATTTACTGGCAGGTCTTAAGCCAGCTGGTGTATATATTATTATTTAAAATACATTCTATCTAGGAACAAATTAAAATGAAAAAAGCCTGCTAGGGCGGAATGACTTCTCACTTCAAGTATATAGTTGTGTATGGCTCAATTGGGCCTTAGTGCCTGGGGCCAGTGTGGAGGTGCAGCTCCAAGAGGCATGGGCCTGAATGCACAAAGGGAGTTAGGCATTGTGACACTCAGCGCCACAATGCTTATCTTTTAGGCGCCTAGGAAATCACTGCGATTCACAAAGCCTGAGTGAGGCACCCAAGCTTCTAAAATGAATGGGGAGAAACAGGCACCTTTCTGTGATTTTTTTTTGTGATTCACAAAAGCCAATATGCTTGGCAGACCTAAGCTAGCCAATGGCAGATGCTGATGACAGGAGTGTGTGCTAAGCCCTGCCCCGACTCAGAGCTAGGCTGCAGGGAGGCACTATCTCTGTTAGTGGTTCTCAGCTGTGAAGCCTCTTGTGGTATTAGGCTCCTATGCCCTTTAACCAAGAAGCTGAGGGTGTGGGGGGAAGAGCTTCCTCTTTAAAATTTTGCCCAGTAGTTAGGGTGCTCACTTGGGATGGGTGAGCGCTCTGGTGTAAGTCCCCCCTCTGCCTGAGGGGGAAAAGTGATCTGCTGCCTCTCGGGTGAGCAAAAGTGATCTGGTGCCTCTTGGGCTCTGAGACATTCTGTTGTGTGGCTTCTCCGTCTCTCCTCTTGAACTCTGGATACATGAGTTGTTCGAGCAGGGGTACTAGATCCTGGGTTTCCCAGGTGAATGCCCCAACCACTGGGGTAGCAGATCATCTCATCCTTTCTGCCCTCTTTCTCTCTCTGTCTCAAAGAGTCATTTGGTCCAGAGAGCACAAAAAGTTAACAGGGAAGTCCTAGTCCTCCCCCAGCTGTTTTATATGAATTTATCCAAGGGGGAAGCCTATTGGATTGGGCCCAGCATGTGACTTAGGCAGCCGAATGCCTGTCTTCCTATTTTTGAATTGCTTAGAGGGGAGGCAGCAGCGTGCATACTCGGAAGCAGAAATTTGGGTGCTTAGATAAGTTTTTGCAGTGAAACTTAGGTGCGGAGCCGAGTGAGTTTAGGCATCTACCTGTTTGGGCACGAGTTTTGTGCTTTGCAGTGGTCCCAGAATTGGGAGTTAGGCACCAAACTCTTTTTGAGCATTCAGGTCACAATGCCTGAGCCCTTGGGAACACAGAGAGAACAAAGGCACGGCTCCATCCTGGGATGGCAAGTACTGAGAGAGAGTCTCCCCACTGCCCACTGTGGAGAGTTGCCAATAGCGGCAGTAGCCTTGGAGAGTCCTTGTACACGGGACGGTGCGTGGACCAGACTGTGTTGTCACTTGTGGCCGCACAAAGGGAGTTAGACTGCTTGCACTTTTACCCTGCACAGGGCAGGATACAATCTTACTGTCATACTGTAAAGACAGGTCACTTTTGCAACCCTAACATCTTGCCAATGTCCCTTACGTGATGCATTTTAAACACTTGTACCTGCAAAAATTAAGCAGATTTCCATACAACATTACTGGATTCAAATATGCAAGACAGGATTTTGTCCCAAATCTCCAGTTCTTTATCCAGTAGTAATAGCTGGAACCACTTTACCTACAGCTTTCTACTGTAGCTACTGTGGAAATGCTGCCCCAGGTATGTCAATTGCAGAGCCAACATATATTGACATGCATTTAGGCCTCCATAGTAAGTACATTCAGTAATGCACAGGTGGGTAATCAATGACATAGGTCAGATTATATTGTTCAGTGCTATCCTTAAAGGTGAAATGCAAAACTATGACAAAAGCAGAGATAAACCCTAGATCATGTGTTATGCCTCCATTAACCAGACTTGTGTTTTATGTTTTGAAGAACAGTTGAACATTCAGCTTCAAATTAAGATTTAACATGCTTTACAAAACATTTCACCACTGTTAAAGTCTTCAAAGCTCTTCCAGACCTAGACTAGAAAAGCTCCAAAATGCCTCTGAAGGTGGCAATTACCAGAAGTCTCTTCTGAGTCCTGTGCCAATCCAAAATAATTGAGGCAACCCTTGGCAAACTCAGAAGGCAGTGAACTTCTACCAAGGCTAAGAAGAGCTTTTAGAGAGGTAGATTAGAATGAACTGCTGGGCTGATACGCCCACACTGAATGGCCAAGCTGCTCAGCAGAGGCATTTAACACACTTGTTGGAGGGTTATCTCCAGTCTGATTATAGCTTTACAGTCTGTACTCAAATGCTGATGGCCTGATTCTAATCTCAGTAGTCCTGGGTTTCCATCAGTGTGACTGCACTAACCTCAAGAGAGTTACTTCTGATTGATATCAGTATATGGGAGGTCAGAATTAGGTCCTGAGTTTCTCAAGTGAAAGGCAGTTACATGCCATGACAGCTGGAGTTCTAAAAGGGCTTGAAAAATGAAGGGTTATTTGAAATCTAACATATGTTTCCAGATCCTAGTCTACTTTAACCTGCCCTACGCAAAATCCCAACAGAAAACATTTTCCCCCCTTCATTCTTCTCCCCTTTCCCCAGCAGACATTTGTGATATGGGTCTGAGGCCAAATTCTGCCCTGACTTGTGTTCTCCACAAGCCCAGTGATTTCCCTGGGCCTACTCAAACCAGCCCCAGAAGTCTTCAATATAGCCATCTCTGCACTGTCATTAGTTTATTCTGGCATGGGTTCATGATCTGGTTGAATCACACTCTTAACATGTTGTGAGGGAGGAAGGATGGGAGGCATACTTGGTTCCTAAAGGAGGAGTGTCGGACAGGGTCCTCAGCTGCCAGGGAGATGCTGCTGAGCAAGATGAAAAAGAGGATCAGGTTGGTGAAAATGTTATCATTAACGATTCGATGGCAGTGGAGACGAAACCTGCAAGAGAGAGGAAAGACACCTTATCCATCAGAACCAGCTGCAGAGAGAGCTCAGGGGTGGGACCCCTCCTCTTTCGCTGCTGGGTCTGTACCTGTAAAGAGTTGTCTGCATAAATCCCTCTGACCCAAGAGTGGGGGAAAAAGCCAGGCCAGGCAGTTGTATGTGATCCTGCAAGGTGCTGAGTGCCCTCAGCTCGCACTGAGCCACGCAGGGAGTCACAGGAGATGCTTAGCATCTTGGAGGACTGGGGACCTTGGTGCTTCAATGAAGGAAAGAGAATGGCAGCCATTCTCTCTCTATATGTTTGGGTCCCTATTCAGGTTTACTTGTGTTCTAAAATAAAATACCTCCTGTTGGCTCACCATGCAATTACACCACTTGCCTCAATTAAAGGAAACTAAAAGAGACAGAAGCCCAGTTAAGAGGAACCTTCACAGGTTCTTTAGCTTCTTTTCCATACAGTTTTTTCATCACTGACCCCGTGATGTAACTGGAATTTCTCCAGAGAGGTGCTCCAAGAGCGCTATTCATTACCAGTGCCTCATACAACAAGAAATCAGGTGCAAGTTGGGTCTTGGGATGGGGCTTCTAGGGGAATAATATCATGCCATGCAGTGTCTCTTTGCTGAAGCTCAGCCTAATACAAAGCAATTCCTACCCTTAGCAGAAACCTAAGCAGGCAAGAAATAAAACAGACTCCAGTCAAATGGAAAACTTTCCTCCCCCAGTTTATTATGCACCTCCATAGCTGCTTTCATCCAAAGATCTCAAAGCATTTTACAAAGACTGAGGAATGAAGCCTCATTATCTTATTTTGGTCCCGTTTTTGCTCAAAACAACCTCAACCCTTTTTAGGTCAACTTTACAGATAGGTGCAGAGGTTAAATGGCTTGCCCAAGAAATCACAGTGAGTCAGCGGCAGAGCTAGATTTATAATCCAAGAGTCCTGCCTGCCATTACCCCACTGCCAACACATTGATGGCACATTGATGGCACCAGGCCTGCCATGGAAAGAGGGAATCTATGGCATTACTCCATGCTGGGGACTGCCATTCTGGAAGTTCTGGGAGGTCTTGTGCATCAGATAAGCTTGCTTACTGCTACACCTGTGGAAGGACACTGTATGCATTCCCTTCTGTGACAGCCAGGGTGCCCCACTCACTTTGAAGAAGCTAGTGCCACCAACAGCAAGAGCCTCAAGTGGTACTGTCCTCAGGAGAGCACAAGGACCATGCTGTTCCTAACTCCTGCACTGGGGCACAAGAGAGATGAGGTTCTTTGTGGCCTTTCCCCTTTGCACACCCTTGTAGCGCTTGGCACAATCGTGCCCAATATCTTTAGTTATGTATGTCTGACATAACTAAGCCCTATCTCCTCCAAAAAGAAAATACCACATGTACTCCTGGCGTCCAGGTCCTGGTTTTTGCCCTGATATTATTTTTGCATCTTTATGTTACATCAGAAAACAGAGTTGTTAATTAGACTCCGCTCTCCTAGCACTGTCCCAACTTGTGAGGATGATATTTTAACATAAAAGGAAGAATACTGCTGGATCCAATTACTGACATTTCCAAGTAAAAGGGAATAGTGCAGAGAAGAGAGGAGTCAAGGGAACTGGTAAAGATACAAGGAGCTTTTCCTCACTAAGTCACCAACTCAACTCCAGGGGCCAAATTCTACTCTTACTGAAATCAATGAGAGTTTTGTCACTGACTTCAATGGCAGCAGGCCCCCTAGTGACTGGCAATCATTGACATTTGATGGCTTTACAGTGATCTATATAAAATAGGTTTGTGGTCTCATGAGCCTCATAAGATCACTAACTTAATCAACACACGACTGGCCACCAAGCAGCCTTCAACTGGTAATGCCCTTCAGTGGCTGCTGATCACAAAGGATCTAAACTGGTGACTAGCAGATGAGAGGCTGTAAATCCCATACCAATTCCTCAACTTCTCCAGACCCCCTATTTTATGTATTTTGTTATGGTGCCCTGGTTTCTTTTCAACTTTGGTAGAGGTCAGCCCAGAGCCCCTATGCCGGTTGGATTGATACTGATCTCCTGAGGGCTAGAATGTGGCTCAGGGCACCACAGCCCTATGTAGGGGATAGAGTGTAACCAGACCTCCCCAGGATGGGTGCCAGAGAGATTGTGCTGGTGCAGAATACTCTCTTCAGCACGCCAGCCCTGCTCTATGGAGCCATGAGTCCCCTCCTCCATCCCCCTTTCAGCATCCTGGTCCCTGTGGGGAAGGAACGAGCAGAAACACAGGACTGGCCTTTGAGCAGCCATGTAAGAAGGGGAAGCTTCCTGCTCACGCTTCAGTGACTACTCAGAGCCTGTTTACACACTGGCTTGAACATTCTGGGAAGATCACACGGCCAGCTTGCCGCTGAGCTCCTTACTGCCAAAGTATTCATGATCTGCCTTCCCAACAAGCTTTCTAGGTGTCCCGAACTCCCCTTAGGCAGCGATACTGGCATACAGAGCTCCTAGAGCAGAGCTTTCCACCTGGAATTCAAGCAGGGGGCCTGCGCAGGACCGGCTGGCTCACTGAAGGGCCTTGCCATGAACTGAGGCCAGGAAGCTCCACACAGCATGTTCTTGGGGAGCTGGGGGGGGCGGTACAATCAGGAGACCTGACCTGCCTTTCCCGTTGGAAACTGCAGCACAGCAACTTCTCAAGTACCTGTTGGTAGGACTGAAGATGAAAAAAGCACTGGCGTCTGGCATGGGCACAGCCTTCTCTTTGAGGTGCAGTTCAGACATGGGACGTGGCCGAGGGCCGACAGGCATTTCAGGTTCCTCCTCCTCTTCCTCTGCTGGAAGTAACAAGTGGGAGTTTTAATTCTATGGAGTAGCAGTATCTGATTCACTTGAGTGCAGAGCACTTTATTTACCCCTCAAGTTTCAGTGACTTCTCTGGGTTAAGCTACAGCTAGAAATGTCTCCTCTTGCATTATAGGAACGCTAAACAGAGCCAGCACTTTGCCTGAGGTTGTCTCAAGATGAGTGGGTGTGCCACTGAGAAAACACTGGGGATGGGCGTTTTGTCTAAGGCCAGTCAGAAGTTCTCAGAATTGTCCCTTTTTAGAATTCAGGAGACAGAGGAATTGAAAGTCTGGAGAAAAAGCTAAAACTCTTGAACCAAGTTCCTCAGAGCACAGCTTCAGGCACTGCACAGATCAGTGACTAAGCCGCAAGGAAGAAATGCAGAGATGGGGCCTTGGGGTCTCATGGGGAAGGTTTGAAAGAGAACTTTTAGCCTTTGAGGATTTCAAGCCCCTGCTGAAGTCAGACATTGCTTTGTGCATGGTGCAACAGGATTTTGCTGTTTTAAAATTAATGATATTCCCTTCATTTAGTTAGTAAGATAGGTAGAGCTGCTCAAAGATGGGAGAGATTATTGGCTTCTCACAACAGCGTTCATCAACTGGCCAACACCTAGGAGGAAATTCCACTTTAATAAAATAGTTTATTTGGCCCACACAAAATGAGATAAATTCCAGGTAGTCTAGCTTCACGGCCTGCTTTCTTTCTCCTTCCCTTAGGGCCAGTCACTGTGCTTGGTTGCGCTTTCAACACATTAGAAAATGCAGATGAATCAGCTCATACCCTAATCTTGGTGAATAGCTAATGGGAACAGGAGAAAAGCAGCCTTTTCTAGGCATAACCCAAATGCACACAAATGAGCGTCACTCTTGCCACACCTCCATAAACTGGAATTTGGCTCAGAGGGTTTCGGATAAATGCTTGTGTGCGATACACAGATCGCGTACGTTTTTAAACAAGTGTTATTTCTGGAACAGCTCATTTTTCTATTGTATTGTATCTTGTAATACACTAGACGTTTATACTTTTCACACACTTTATTGGTTTAAGAAATGTTTTTTCATGGGTGCTTTTCTGTACAGTCTGTGTAAAGGAGATGGTAAGGCTAATGACTGTAATAATGCTATAATTGTAACACTTGACACTTTTGGGGGCTTTTCATCTGAGGATTTCAATGTTATTGACAAATATTAATAAATTTAGCCTCACAAATTTCTTATGAGGTAGATAAGTAGTGTGGCAAGGTGGGGCGGGGGGAAGAGAGATATTGCGCCCTCGTGGGTCCTGCGCTTTCCCGGCCTGACCGGTGGTGCAGTTGGGGGAAGGCCCTGGGAGGGGCCGGGGCCCGCTCTGCCCCTAAGTACTGCTACCTTCCCCGGGAGGGGGGGGTAGTCCGTGGTCCACTCCCTGCTGCCCCAGCTGGGCGCTCTGCCTCCGGTGTTGTGGTAGCAGCAATTGAAGCTGCAAGCCTCTTCAGGCTGCTGGCTGCAGGCTGCAGCTGGCCAGCCCCAAGCCGCCACCTCCGAACTGCCGGCTTCGAGCTGCCAACCTCCCACCTGTAAACTGTAACTCCAAACTATAACTCCATCCTCCACTCCTCCTTGCTCCAAACTCCTCACTCCACAACCCACACCTGCCTGCCTGCACTGGAGGCTTTTAAGTGCTGGGGCAGTCTCCCTGATTGGCCCCAGGTGGCCTAATTGCCTAAGTAGCCCCAGCTGGATCACCCAGGGAATAGGGCTTTGCTGAGCCTGGGGCTAATATACCTGCCTTCCAGCACCCTTGCATAGCCGTCTGGCCTGACCCTGTCAGAGTAGACAACCTTATTTTACAGATGGGGAAACTGAGGCAGAGGTTAAGCAACTTGTCCGAGATCCCACAAATTATCTGAGAGTTGGGATTTTAATTTTTTCTGTAGCTGAACTAGATTGTAAGATTTGCAGTCTGTCTTATCTTGATGAATATATCATCATCATTATAATCTTTCTCCGAGATGTAAATCTCACTATCGGAGATTCAGCAAGGAAGGGGGCAGATTGGGGAGTTGCACAATAAGTGCTCGGAGGGCCAGTGGTGATGGAGGTTTGAAGCTGGATTGTGTAGTATGTACAAGGAGGTTAGTGGGACCGAGGCAAGTGACGCTGATGCAATCTTGAGTGTGGAGGTTTTAAGAATAGTGGTACAGCTAGCGAAGAAACAAATTAAATGGCCATTTCAAATAATTTTCAGGCACTGGGTGTGAGGGACTTTAGAGGCTGGGATGATGGTGTCAATGGGAGGGTCACTGGAATTAAGAGATTAAGCCACAAATTGTAACTGGCAGAAACAGCTGATTGCAAATGAGAAAAGATAACATTTGGGAAAGTTTGAGTACTGTCGTATAGGCACAGCTAAAGAACACCCACATGCAGGCGGTGGGCAAGAAGAGGTCTGAGGTCAGGTGATGTCTCGGATGGACAGGATACGGACACATGGCACAACAGGCTTGGTTAGCTAAGAGAACAAGGAACCCATAATGTCAAGTAGTCACAAGGAAGCTGATAAATGGGAAACGATAAATACAAGTGATTGGAATAATTACTTCCTCATAGGCGGGGGAAGCCCTGGACCAGTGTTCCTGAGAACCAATTGTCCTAGGCAGCTGCTGCATGTAGTGGCAGCACAGAGGGGTTCTGCCAGAGTTCTGTCAGAGTTTCACACAGCGGAATGAGAAGACTGTACAGAATAGAATGTCATGAGTTCTTATATGCAGTGAAGTTGCAGCTGTGTCAGTCCCAGGATATTAGAGAGTTAAGCTGGGTGAGGTAATACTGTATCTTTTATTGGACCAACTTCTGCTGGTGAGAGAGTCAGGTTAGCTTGTCTCTCTCATCACAAGAAGATGGTCCAATAAAAGATATTAACTCACCCACCTTGTCTCTCTAATAGATTATTATAGTAAGTTTGGTCTAATAAAGATAACAGAGTCCTAAAAAATATACCTGAGCATATGAAAAAATTCAAAATCACCTGGACCTTCTGATTTGCTTCTGAGGGACCCAAGAGAAGCAGCCAGAAACTGCAGTGCTAATATCTATCCTTTTCACAAATCACTAAGATCAGGAGTGGTACCAGAGGACTGAAGAAGAGCTAATGTAATTTCAGTCTTCAAAAAGGGTGAAAAGAACAATTCAGGGAGCTACCATACCATTCACTTCACTTCAATAAAGGATACAATACAACAGCAAATAACCATGCCGCTGATCTGTTAGCCTTTACCTAATAACACTACATGGGACAACTGGCAGCGTGAGTTTTTGTAAAACTGATCATGTCAGGAAAATCCATATTCTTCACTTGTATTATGGGCTGGATTTGCTGGCACACCAAGGAGGGTGGGGGGGAGAAGTATTTTTACTTCACTTCTTTGCCCTCTCCACCCGCCCCCCCATCCTGGCCACACCAGCCACTGACACAAATTAAAGCTATTTCAGAACTTGGATAATTATAATAATAAAAATAATTTGGATCAATATGATCAGATTGTTTTTACTTTAGGAACTAGAGCCTCTCCTTCCTGTATCAGGAGTAAGGAAAAGGGGAGGAAATGTACCTGGAGCTTCAATAGTAGGATATGGGTTCTTCTCTTCATTTTCATTGGGCTGATAATCATCCACATTGATCTGACAGAAACAGAGGGGATAGAGACAAAGCCCTGGTCAGACGGTGCACTGACTTTTCATTCACTCAGAAATCAGAACTGTTCATAGCACACTGGGTGGTAGGAGACAGCAGACCTTGGTGGTAGGTGGAGACTCTCCATCAGCAGTGATCGATTTCAGCTCAATTTTCTCCTCCTTTGTCTCCTCCTCTACAGCTGGTTTCTCAGTCTCCTGTTTCTTTTCAGGACTAGCAGTTCTAACAATTGAACAGGATAAAAAGAATACATTTACAAAGGGGAAAAAGTGTTTCCCTTTTAGAAATTTAGTGTAGTGTAGTAAAAAAACATGACGATAATCAGCTGGCATCTCCATTCTGCATTCAACATACATGCTAGCAGGGTCCTCCTTCCTATCAGCTGGAAAGGCAAAGTCAATGGCTGTATTCCAGCTCCAAATAGCATACCTGTATCTGCAGAGTTTTCTTAGTAATGTATGCACTCATCGTATGTGTGTGTGGGTGTGTACACATGTGTACATACATACCTAGGAATTTGACCCTAGGCCACCTCTTCACTCGCCCAACTCCCACCAGTCACATATACTATCTGAATAGTTTTCAGCCCACAGGCTATGATCCTGAGTTAGGCTGCCTGCAGATTTTCCTCCATATGGCTTCCAATTTCATGCCAGCAGTCTGATGGCCCTTGCTAATTATTTGTGCTCTGCTTGCTAGACCTGCTCTAAGGCAGGGCAAATAGAAGTCTGATCATAGGACTACTCCGCCTGCTGCAAAGGTATCCTGAACAGCTCTCTTTTCCAAGCAGTCAGAAAGAAGATAGGGGGACAACAAGAAGTAACCTGTGGTGAGAGAACACAAGCATCCCCACTGCCAACAGCTGGGAGGGAGGGAGAAAGTATGAGTGAAGCTTCACCTTTACCAGGAGTCCTTAGAAGCACCACAGGAACTGGGATGAGGCATCACAAGTGAAAAAGTGGCTGCACTGGCTGAGAATGTCCCTGATAAACATCAAGGTTTGGGGTGGGGTGGGGATCAGAAAATATTAGAGTAGCTCAGATGGGGTCACTATGTTGTCACTTCATACTCCTCCTCCAACACCATGTTTTCTGCACAAGCCCCATCACCCTGCATGCCATTTCTCTGGTTACACTGTCCCAGCCACAGGAGCTAGTGGCGTGCTTTAAACTGTATACCAGAGCGTATTAATGAGGCAGCATCCTCTGCTGACCATCTCCTCCACAATGCTCCCAGCCCAGGTAGTTCAAGGAACAGGAGCTCAGGGTCCTCCTAACAGTTGGATTTCCCCACACAGGAGCCCAGCACGACAACCCCAACACCCTCCTTTTGCTCCCTGGTTTCAACCACTTTAGTTTTTAAAATTATACACATGTATGGGTTTACCTAGCTAGCTTTTTCCTTTCTTTTTCCTCTTCCTCTTCTTTCTGAGCAGATGTCAAACTCTCAGCATCGGCAAGATTGTCCACAGCAATGGCTAAAAATACATTCAGCAGGATATCTGTTTGTGTATTTCTGTAAAGAAAATGGGCTTGGAAAACTGTAGGCCGGGACACAGAGAACCCTGATTACCTGAAATGCCAGAATACTCCAATTAGCAAGCTGCAATCAGATCTCACACAAATATTTAGGCCACACACACATACACATTCAACCTTCCCACTTCACCCCACAAAGGCTAACACAATACTCAGTGTTTTCAAAATTTTCAAACTTCCCTTACTGAAGTTAGGCTTTTAAATCCATATGTAGGCATCTACTTCTTAAGGGTCTGTTTTTCAAAAAAGCTGAGCACCCCCAAGTCCCACTGAAGATAATGGAAACTGCAAACGGCTTCAACCTTTGAAAAAACAGGCCACTTTTCTTTAAGTGCCTAAATATGTATTCAAGATCCTCATAACATTAGGCACCTGCCTATGAAAATTCCTGCCTATGTTCTTGAATTGAACAACCTCATTAAAAGTCTCCCCACAGACTTGACTGGCCATAATTGACATTACATAGAGCAGTCATTAGCAGTGTATCTCTAAGGGGACCAAAGTGAAATTCATTATAGCTGAGTGTTGAGGGAATCAGTTGGCAGCTCTGTCAAGTCCCAACATAAGCCCATGCATGTAAGGTATTCAGGTTGTTTGAATGTGATTGCTTTGTACTGAAGGGCCTGGATGGACAAGCTAGGAAATTTGGAGCTGTAAGTTGTAGCTCCATGCTTTCCCTTGTGTCTAGGTCAGAGCTCCCTATACCACAAAGTTGAATTTCAGCTTCTCATGAATTCCTTGCTGGGGGTTTGTATTACAGCATAACCCAACATGCAGCCTTCCAAACCTAACCGGGCTGCAAGGCCGGCTGGTCTTTTCCTCTTCACTGTTTACAGGGAGACCTGAACTGCAGCCTTTTCTACAATGACAGACTGCCTCCCTCGACCTGGATTGCACCATCTCACTCTGAAGAGAGGGCAGCACAGGACAATAAAGATTTCAGACACCAGGGTCTGAGAGATCTAAATTATGAAGGTCAAAGGAGTTGGGCTGAGTCTACAAAGTGATTGCGTAGAAGAATCAGCAGGAAAAATGTCTCAGCTCTGGTGAGGGGATTATCCATTAGAGGAACACACACTAACCCGCAAGGAACTAGTAGCAGACAGGGATTTGGGACAGATCTACAGTCATGTACTTCATGCAGACTCAAATGTTGTGTGTCATATACACAGGACCTTCTGTGCCATGTGCTGAACACCTCCTGGAGCGTGCTCAGTCCCCTCAACCCCATGGAAGCCCCCATGCTCAGCACCAGCTCAGGCTCCTAGACAACAGGATATACAGTTTTCTATCTGTTATACAAGTAGACTGTAATATATGCAAGGGGAGGATCTCAATCATATTAGTGTATAAATGAGTCAGGGTCTCCCATAAAAATCTAATCTGTAAAACATGCTACTTCGATAGCATTTGTAGATAGTAAACTGTAAATTACAAATATGTTTGACACTGGATGCGTAAAAATAATAATGGAACAAATCAAAGCAAAAAATACACTGCAAATACAGTAATTAGGTACAGAGATTAGTTTCGGGACAAGGTGGGGACTTAGGTCCAATGAAAAAAAGGATGGTGGCCTATTGGGCTGACTTGGCCTTATCCTGCTATGGCAATTTTTAGATTTTGAAGTCTTAATATCAGTCACAATTCATTACATGGGATTGATTTTTAGCTGTCAGAAGCTAAAATGCAGAGCCAGATAACCCGTAAAGATGACAGTCATGACATTCATATTCTCCTGATAGAAAAAGGTATGGTTTTAAATCCAGCCCTGCATGGAGAAAAGGCAGCATCAAAGGATACAGTTTCCACAGATGAAGAGGATGATGAAGTAAATACAGACCAACATTCCTGGAAAAGAGGGGCCGCCATAAGCCATGATCCCATCATACATCACCGAATTCCAGTCCTCCCCAGTCAGGATCTAAATGACACATTCCCACCAATAAGGGACACAGTGTTAGATCACACAGCAAACCTGAAAACCCCATGATAACAAAGAAACACCACCCTCTCCTAGAGAAACTCCCCGGGGGACTTGGACTGGTGGATGGGTCCAACCAGAAAACAAAAAGGACCTGCGAGGACCAGTGCTCTGAATGTCCAGATGTCCCCATGCGGGCTGACCACTGAAGCCAGGCAAATATCCAAGCCAGCTCCATTCAGGTTTCCTGACCATTTCTATACACGATTCCATGGTGTGCCTGTTTGCATCAGTCAGACTGCTGAACGGAGAGTGCTGGAACAGAACGCTCAGCACAGGAATGCAGCACAGCGGAGACAGTCACAGCTACGTATACCTCTACACAGCAGGTGGTTTTCACGTCTCCACACCAGGCGCACAAGCTAGTTATACCTCTGCTCTTCTGTGAACACTTCAAAAGCTGTGCTCAGAATATAGATATTAGATTCCCATTCTTGTTTTCTTGAATCTCTCCAATTCCCCTCGGACTCAGCAGTACTTTGTTAGGGCAGACCACTAATGCAATGTAGTCAGCTTTAGGATGGAGCCTTTGACATGGCAGGGCCCATCCTCTGTCCCCACCAAGTTAGGCAGATCAAGCTTGACCTCTGCTACGGACTGGGAATTCAGCTCAACTCCTAGCCTTGGCCACCATCTCAGCAGTTGCGGAACTTGCTGTCACTGATCACAGACTAATGTAATCTCCAGTCTCCCGGAATAGCAGAATGATCCTGGCCCTTCTCACCCCGATGGGGGCACACACAAGCACCCTGTCAATTCCATGCTGGAACTGTTGTGACCCATACCTGAAACACAGTTAGGAGTGACTGGGGGAAGTTATCGAACGTGCTCCTCCTGGTTTGCATCTCATCAAAGTTAAACTTGCCCCCAAAGAGCTGCATTCCCAGGAGCGAGAAGATGATGATGAAGAGGAAAAGAAGCAGCAACAGGGAAGCAATGGAGCGGACTGAGTTGAGCAGGGAAGCCACTAGGTTACTCAGAGAGTTCCAATACCTAAGGGAGCCAAAGAGAGGCAGTTAAGATTCCTTTCCCAGGGCAGGCGATTATGGACCGCATCAGATATTGTTTCAGGCTGCCTACTGCATATAAACAAACATTTCCAAACACTCTGTTAAGCAGTGAATCATCCATGTGCTTCCCTGAGATAATGAGACCTACTGCAGTTAATGAGTAATTTTACTACCACACATGTACCCGCCCGCCCCCTGCCACACACAGGGACAGAAGATTATTGCAGTGCTCTCAACCTAAGGGGCTGCAAATCTGTTATCAATATACAGTGATTAGTTCTTGCTGCTTCAGTGAGTTACATTCTAACCAACCTCATTACAACACTCACAGCTGGTGCAGCAGCCAGAACACCTGACTCCAGAGAATGGCTCTGTAATAACTGACAAGAACAGATGGGGAAACTATTTGGATGCAAATACAAACCTGTCCAAAATCTGGTATGTGTACGTGGCCTGCGCATGTGCTCAATCTTGGAGGGGACACCGCTGAGCTTTCTGTTTTTTGGAAGACTGGGGTAGATACTCAGGGCCATCTCCTCCTCTCACACCTGTTTTTCAATGGTGTAACCTCCATTAGCCTCAGTGGAGATACTCCAGATCTGCACTGGTGTGATATCAGATTCAGGCCCTCAACCCCTTTGCCTTTTGCATCTATGAAGTGCACACTCCCTCTGTTCTTCATACATCAAACCCATTCCATTTCCTCAGTACATCCTAAAAGTGCTTATAATCAGTTACAGCGTGACATTTTCTAGTATTACCCTGGTATCTAGGCACCAATTGGATCCTGATGTTAAAAATAGAACATTTTAAAAAGCTTTTGAGACTGGCATAAATTTCATGGACCTCACGGAGATGAAGCCCACTTATTGCAATTACCGACAGAAGAATAAACTGTTTGTGACAGTCTGTGTCCCAAACCCTTTTATATAATGATATCAAATGTTGACTGCAGCTATTAAAACAACTAGTGTTAAATAGACAGGACTGGTAACTTCTCTCCCCGCCCAGTGTGTTCATATATCAGTGATGGGGTCAGACTAATGCTCAGAGTGGGGATGTCGCAAGTTGCCTTCAACCCATTGTACTCTCCATTCAGGACAGCATCTAAACTGCCTGGGGGGCTCAGAGTGCCCCAAAGGGAACAGGGAAAAGATGGGCTGTGGCCATAGTTTGCTGTCCCTCTGCATCAGCCTACAGAACGGCACTGGGGTGGAAACAGGCTGCGTCATTTTAGGGGACAGAGTGTCAGTTCCGAAGCAGCTTGACTGCTGGACACCTCCCACTCCACTCCAAGCTCTGCTGTGGCCCATTTCCCATACAAGTGTCATCCCAACAGCAGCAATATGGATCTGACAGCAGATCTGACCTGGAACCTGTCAGCCTTTAATTATTCCCTTTAATCTCTCTCTCTCTCTCACACACACACACACACACACGCACATGTACACACTCTCTCTCTCTGTTGGGTCTTAACAAGTTGCACATCCTCCATAGCATCCAGTCCTGATCTGGCAATCTGCTTTCTCTCTGTAGGTCCTTCATCCTTTGTTACTCTACTGAACAGTGACTCCCCCTGTTTACCCCCTCATCTAGTTCAACACTGGCCATTCCACAGCAGCTGACTATGGACCCAAATCTTGATCTGGAGGACCCTGAAGGACATCTTCTACACAGGCACAGATGGGATGGGAGCAGGCATCAGCAGCTCTACATCTCCTGTCTTATGATGAGGAAGTCCATTCCTTCTGCTTATGGATCTGGGACCAGAAGAGCATTAAGTCCCATGTGAGTAGCCTGGAACATTCTCTGAGCATGGCAATTTAAATTCTAAGGACACTGTGCATCCCTTGGATGAGCTTTCGTTTGAGCTTCTCTAACTGTAGAGGGCACAGCAGAACAGTCCTGTGTTGTTAGAATGCTAATTCTATCCCCCACCACACACAGAAATATTATATTCATTAGCCCCCCACCAGCTTTAAAGCACTGAAAAAAAGGTTTGAACCAGATAAATGCCAACAATCTGTACTCAGGTGCCTACCACCTTGATCAATGACCCAGGGCACTCAGCTAAGAACGGGTAGTCCTGAGTTCAATTCCCTGCTCTACTGCAGACTTTCAGTGTCACCTTGCGCAAGTTACTTACTCTCTCTGTGCTTTAGTTCCTTTTCTGTAAAATGGGTATAATAGTACTTCCCTACCTCCGAGGGGCGTTATGGGATAAATACAATAAAGACAATGAAGCATCAGATACTATAGTAATGGGGGCCATATAAGTGCCTTAAATAGACTGGTATGCAAGAATATATTAATCCTTTGTTTAACCCCACTGAATCCAACTGGAGTCACATGGTGAAAACCTCATGCATCTCTGAAGGCATTAACATGGAGGTTCTTCCAGTATCCACCTACCATTGTTTCACATAAGCATTCAGAGAGCAGGTGATATTATCTAATTCTACATTAGACAAGGAAGAAGATGAGCTAATAGCTGTTTTTAATCTCTAAACGCTATACTTTATTAAATGCCACATATGATCACTAATGGTGAAACTGACACCTATGCAGAGGGCAGCCTATGCATTACTCAAGTCCCATTAACCACTTCAAATAGCGTTTAAGTGGATTTAAATGGTGCACAGACCTTGTGCAGGCCCTCTGCACAGGAATGACTTTCACCCCAAATGAACACCGTGCCTTCTCTATCATTACAATGAACAGAGAGTGGAGCCAGAGTGACAGGGGCACTTAAAATGCCATTCACCAAGTGTTCTAAGAAAACAGGGCAAAGGAGCCACTTTCCTTTTTCATAGGAGAGGGAAATGTCAGAAAGGCCCAGTCACTTTGCAAAGCTTGGTGGCCATGTCTGGAGAGTGACGTGTTCCTTTCCTCTGAAGTTCAGCAACCACTTCAGCTTAAGTGGCTGAGCATCAAAGAGAAATGTGGTTTTCTCCCAGTCTGGCTACAGTGGTTCAAGGAGGCTAAGATGCATTAAAGTTTAACTGCAATTAGAAAGATGGGCTATGCAAAACTACAGAAGTAAGGTAAATCTACTGAAGCTGTGGGCTCAGCATCACCAAACTGCCTCAACGGATGTGCAATTAACAGCTTTTCATATCTCTGTTCATACTTTTACACTTTGGGAGGAAGAGCAAGTGAAATAGAAAGAGGGCCAAATGGTGTAATTCCATTAACTTCAGTGGAGTTACACCAGAGATTAAGCAGTTCCAGAATATCTTTCTGCATATCAACCTCCTCCAGTTCAGATAATTTCAGCTAAGGCACAACTCCTTTAGTTATCAATACAGCAAAGCCCTTAAATGCATGTATAACTTAAAGCATGTGTATAGTCTCACTGAGTTAAACTGCTTAAAGTTACACACCTGCTTAAATCCAATGCTGGATCAGGGCCCAACTGCTTAGCCATTTATCAGGTCAACATATCTTTATAATTCTTATAGTGGATTCAGCACTCCAGATTCATTTTCTTATGGAATATTAAAATGTCAAAGTAATTAACAGAGATGATATAGTGCCAAGATGGGCAATATCTTACCTGTATGCCTGAGAGGATTTAAACACAAGCATGACACCATCAAAAAACTAAACCAGCCAATCATAAGACAGGTTTGCATAGTGAGGGTTTGTCTTGGCTAGGAGCAGGGCTCAAGTTTAAGTCAGCCTTAGTTATTGTGTGCCAGTTAATCTGATTTAAGCTCAATCTTTTTCCTAGTGTACATTCAGAGTAAGCCCTTATAGCTTGCCTTTAGCTGGTTCAGGAACAAACACAAACCCTGAGGGTCAAAGCCAACCTTGGAGTAACTCAACTAGCTCAGTGGAGTTACCCAAGAATGGATTTGGCCTGGAGTGTCCAAACATGTTGCAATGTATTTTGAACAAGGGCCCTCACAGCCCATTTTCTCCTCTTCTATCATCATATAGCAAAGAAAAAAATGTTATACCTATGACATCACAATCATTTTCCTGACAAGTCTGTGATGTCAAACATACAGATATTTGAATTCCTTTCGGCAACAAGCATGGAAACCAAACTGTAAAGGAGAACACCATTGTTGTTCTCTCCACCTAGACTAAGAAATTAAGCATGACAGTTTGCACTTCTATAGCATCTCTCACTTGAAGATCTCAAAGCAGTTTACAGCCATTAATTAACGAAGTCTCACAAAACCCCTGGGAGGTAGGCTAGTACTGTTATTATCCCCCGTTTTCAAATGAAGGAATTAAGGTACAGAGAAGTGGCCTGTCCAAGACCACACACAGCATCCACTGAACTGCTTGGACTAAACCCCAGTTCTAATTCCCAGCATTGCGCTTTAAAAGTCTCAAGACTATCCTTCTCTTTCTTTATACACCTGGCTTTTGTGATACCTGCAACCTCGAAGATACAGTTCTATAGTTTATAGTTAGGAATTACTGGATTAATTTTCAGTTTATATTCAGGAATAGGTATAGGGATTTATAAAGCCGTCTAGAATAGCTCATGAAGAGACAGTCATTTGACTTCTCTCAGCACAGAAAGATATTCTGCACAACACTGTAAAAATTAGAGAGAACAAAACAAACAGATTATATTGGCTGCTTTCTTCATTTACATCACGAAATAATTCTGATGATTGTTTATAATCTTCCAAGTAATGTTTACACTTGGCATTCTAACAGTGGTTTCCAAAACTATGGGATATTCATTCAAATGTGTATTTATTTGCGTCTATGATATTATGGAGGAGTATTCATGCTTTTCATCTTTTTGATGCACTGAGAGTTTGTCTATACTTGTTATTTATGGAAAATCCACATAAATATATGAAGATTAGGTTGTCAAAAAGATATACCATTGCCACTATATCTTCCATGATTTGTGCCTCTTTTTATCCTCTGGATTATCACTATTTCTACGTCCAATATGTCTGCCTGTCACGCAGAAATATATATTTGACATAAAGCATTACACCGTAATCCTTTCTGCCCTTCTGACCTTTCTGGGATGGTGTCTCACTTTACTATCATTCGACTCATGTGGCTTATTCCATCAGTGTCTATAATGTTAATGACACTAAATCACCATTGTGTTTAGAGCTGAGTGAAGAATGGGAAAACTGGCAGCTGTACTAGAAAGAACACTCACAAGAAGCAACATTTAAGCCTGAATGCACTTAAGCGGGACTTCAGTGGTGCCTAGATCTTGTGCTAGGTGCTCTGAAGAGGGATCCACCCAAAAATCATGAAAAAAAAAAAGAATAATTGAAAACCTAAAATAAAACCAAGAATATTATAGTCTATTAACAAATATTTTAAGAAAGGAGGTAAAATTCAATTAATAAATTATTCTTCACGAATTATTCCCTAACTGTGGTATACACATTATGTACAAATTATAGGATAGTCATTTAAGATGACAAATGTCTTCAGCTGACTCTTCTAAATAGGCCACCTTCCTTTTGAATAGTCACAGCCTTGCCTTGGCCAACGTCTGAGCTGTCTCTATGGCTGTAAACCTCTTTTCATCCCTTGACATCTGACCTTGAAAGCCATCCACCCTTGGCAGTAAATTGAACCATAGAAACGTCAAAGGTGTTTTTCATTTTTTGGTTTCAGAGTAAAATCTTATATTTATCTGGCATCCAAGTCAGTTGTGTTTGTCTGCAGCACAGCACTACCATCTTAAATGTCTTCCAGATCTGGTCTTGCTTTTCCTGGGCTCTGTGTTTTTATCTCATTATTCACAGAACCTTCTGGAAGTTTTAAATGATTATAGGGGCATTTTCATACTAAGTCTGCAGGAAAACCCACTGTTTCGCCCCCACAAATGAAGCTTTTACAAAGTGCTGACTGGAAGCCCACATGGGTTCACCCCTGACCCCCCTGCTCCATCAAGCGACCACTTACATGAAATTGTATGGAGATATTACATTGGAAGGCGTCAGGGGCTGACATTTCCTGTGACTTCACCTCAAGTTGGCAAAGTCCTGATAACTCAGGTTTGTGCTCTGAGGTACCTGATTTACAGGAGGGAACAGAAGCATTGAATAGGGGCACTACGCCTTTGTGGAGAGGGGGAGAGAGAAAGAAGGAAATGAAAAAAAACAAAAAAAACTTGAACCTTGAACTCCCAAGTGCTGCTGCCAGTGTGTGGCTCCCCTTCACTGAGGCAGGAACTGGAATGGGAAGAGGAAGATGGCAGAGTCCTCTTCCTGTGACTGCTAGGGCTGACACTGTGTTTCTCTCCACAGGGACTGGAGAGGAGGAAGCCTCCAGGGTCCCCTCCTTGGTCTGCCCATTGTTGTGGCAACTAGGGCTGGTAATGGGCTTCTTGATCAACTTTTTTTTCCCACTTAAAGCAACCTTTCAGGCCTCCCTGAATCACCATAAAGCAGCAAAAAAAAAGGGGGGGGGGGCAAAAACAAATTTTTTTTTCTTTTAAAGGGACCCTTTAAAAGACCCTTAGTAGATAACATCTTCCCATATTTTAATACATTAACCAGCTTAGTTGAAAAGTGCTTTCAACCAGCCTCACTAATCACCAGGAGGATAGTTCCCCTTTCTTTTCAAGTAATTGCCTCCAATCTTTACAGCTCCCCAATCTGTTAGAAAGGGGACTGATTTTCAATGAACCTGTCTCTCTGGCTTCTCCTATTTCTTCCCCATGAAAGAGCTGATATCTCCATCCTAAGGGCATCCTTACTCTGGCATAAGAAACACAGGCATCTTTAATCCCCTACTGAGAGGGCAGTCTAAAACTGCTCCGATTTGGCTCTGGAGTTTCTGCTCAACTGTTTCTTGCTCCCTTCCCTTCTCCCACTCCCAAAAAAGGTGTCTCTGTTTCTTCTCAGTCATGTGCAGGTGCCTTTAGCTCTCAGTTGCACTCCAGAAACCACTGTACTGCCAAAGGTACACACTGTAGATGACTGAGAAGAAAGTGGAATGCCCTTTGGAGGACGAAATGGTTTATAACAAAAAGTAGGTAGGATAGTGGATGGAATGGAACTGCAAGCAGATCAGTGATTTGGATACATCATGTGCGGAAGAGACATCAAGTACCATATTTGCCTACAATGTTAGTGCCCCTAGAGATGTCCCTGCTTCTTCCCCAAAATTGGCATGCATGAAAAACAGAAGTACCTTGTGATTTTAAATATTCTCAGGAGTCGGACACATCTCAACACCGAGATGCCCAGAGGTGACATGATCTTGGTCTCCACTAGGATGGTCTCCAGGATTCCTCCACAAACAATAAAGCAGTCAAAGCGGTTGAAGAGAGACACAAAGTAGGCCTGGAGACCGAGGCTGTACATCTTCAGCAACATCTCTGCTGTGAAAAGAGCTAGCAGCACCTTATTGGCAGTGTCTCATGGAAAAACAGATAGACAATAATTATTATAATTTAACCCAAAATCACCACCACCAAAAATCCCACCCACTACTATCAGCTCAGGTCAGAGTGAAAAGAGAGAGGACTAAGCATGCAGCCAAAGAAGTAAGCCTACGTGTGGACAATCCAAGCATGAAAATATTTTGCATGGAAGACCTGGTTTCAATCACAATACTTCCCACATGCATGTACTACATAGCCGTACAATCTCCTTGACAGGGACTGTGCTTTCCAGTGCACAACCTCCTGTCACACTTGTCATTTTCCGACGTATAGGTTACAGCGATTGGCTGCCATGATATTTGCTGTTGTTTAATTCAGCCTTTCAGCTGCTCTCATTTCCACTAAGGATTCAGCTGTTTATTTCTTAGACTAAGGGAAACTTCATAAATCATTCTTCCCTCCTCACCTGCCTTGTAACCAGAATGTATCATAAATGCTATTCAGGTGACAAGCCAGGGAGCTTATAGCCTTGAGAATCTACTCTTAAACTGACAGCCCACGTGCTGTGCACACAGATACAAGTAAGTTCCATCTGTGTGACCTCACCTGAATCTAAAGGTAGACAGCTGGGTCCTAACAGCTACGCCCTAAGTGTTCTCTGAGGCCTCTCATAATGCAGTCATGTATTTGAGATACGGCCTAAAATTCTCTGCAAATAGGGTATTGTTTTTGTATCTGTTTGCAGTTGAAAGATGGGATTTCAAATACCAGGTCATCAGACCTCATTAACTTTTCCCCTCTCTTTCTCCATCCCTAAAGGCTTGTTTGTCACTTACTGGTTACAAGGACAGCAAGCAGAACCACCTGAACTCACCTTGGACCTCAGTGAGCCAGTCTGGCTGGTTGTAGTGTTCGGAGGCAATGGTAAGGGTGTTGAGAAACACAAGGAAGATCACCAGCCAGTAGAAAATATTGGACTTGACAGCAGCTCGGCACTTCCTTCTGCAGAACCTGTTCCACCGGCGCCAGTAGCGGCTTAAAAAGGAGAAAGAAAAAGGGATGAAGAAACGGAGATGTATAGGTCATTGCAAATCCCTTAGTTAAACCCTTCTGCTACCATTCAGATGGATTATGGATTCTGAAGGGAGAACGGTGAAAGGCTTTTAAATCTATACTGGGAGTGAATCTCCACTACTGCTCAGGGTGACCACACCTGTCAGAACAAAACATGGTTCTAAACAAAGTCCTAAGGTTCGTGGGTGGATGAGCCCTTTGAGCCAATATGCCTTGCTGAAAGGAGGGATGGACTGACCAGAAAAGAAAAGGCCTCTAGGGATTTCTTGTTTTCCACAAAAATAGTAAGCTTTTCTTTACTGAATAACTGTGAGGCTGGTCATGGGTCAGATCCACTGCCCACTGAAGTCAATGGAAACTCTTTCATTGACTACTATGGGCCTGGAATCAGCCCCCTGGAGAGTTGCTGTGTGCCTGTGATTCTCAGTGAAGAGTGGGAATTTCAAGTGCTCAGAACCCATCAGGATCAGGCCCAATATGACAACTAACTCTGAACTGAAAACAATGTCAAGAAACTCTATTTTCTTTGAGATCCCTAGGGGACCTCAACATCTCTCCCTTGTGTCTGATGATAAGGATGCCATTGCTAATAAACAGTACCCCTTTAAATTATGCCTTCCATGAACATAGCCCCTCATGAGTGTCACACTGATTTCTGAGGGTAATTACTAACCACAGAAGGTATTTAAAGCTAATTATACACCTCCTACTCTTCAGAATTTAACTTGCTTAGCAACCAGTTTCCAGGCAACACTTGCCACTGTATATAAATCTAATAGATAGATAGATTTTATCTATCTATATTACATGACAAAGTGGAATGGGAACTTTCCTTGGCTAGACCTGTCTCTCTCATTCCCTGTCCAGCGATAAGCAGTGGCCACGTGCTAGGTCAGAGTTCAGCACCTAAACACACTAAAGCCAGATGATACGAATACTCTACAACTGCGTAAGAATCTTACAGCAAAATTTTATCAGGTACTCAGCTGTCTTTGTTAGCCAGGTAAATTACAAAGAATTTTTCTATGAAACACAACCAGATTACATATGTTCAAGTGGTAGAGATTGTTATTTTAGAAAAGTGTTATCTTTTAAAATTGAGAAAATCATTGTACTGCTTGGGTGCTAGAATTAGTTTTAAATCATCAGGAATAAGTGTGTGAGGATCAAATAGGATTAATGCTGTGGGCAGATTTTCAAGTCCTCATCTAGGTCAAAATGCATGAGGAAGAAAACAGCAGTTTTCCTGTCCCAAGTACTGAGGAAGCCAAAGCATTTTTTATAGAATTCTAGTGTTAGAAGTTTTGCTGGATTTAGAATTCAAAGCCATGAAGCCAATATAGGTCTCTCTCCTGTATGTGAAGTGGCCTGGAAACCATTTTCACAATGAACAAGTATATAAAGCATGATGGAGTTAATTCTGCCAGTGGAAGTATACGTCTGATCAGCCCAAGCCCATCACACATTTCTAAAAGCTGATAAATTATTGAGAATCAAACACCCTGTAGGGAAACTCTGTGGATCCTGCTACAAAAGGGTAAAATATTCCAGCTCTGTCCAGTGGTGGGATGGACATGGAATTCGACATGGAATCCCCATTGCTTTGAGATATTTACAAATAAAGAGAACAGAACACTAGCAAATGCTGTGGAAAACAAGCTCCTTGGATGGCTTTTCAGTGGAATGAATATAAGCTGATGCTCTAACTGGTCTATCTCCAGTGTCAGTAATTTTATGACTTAAAATGTTCAGTGCTATCAATGGGGAAGCTTTCAGCAGGGAGCCAACACGTCAGCAAATGTGAACTTCAGAGGTAAGTGTCTCCTCTAACCCATGGACCTTATTCCAGTCTCATATTAAGTAAAATGGCCATTGATTTTAGTGGATAATTGACTAACATCTTACAAATTTGGGAATGTCTTAGAGTTATCAATGTGCCCTGGTGACAGTGAAAGATAATTTTTAAAGGTGGGATACAAAACCAGTGGAATGACAGAAAAATACACAATTATATTTTACTCACCTAAACTTAGATTTAGAGATCCGATGCCTGAAAGATAAAAGTTACCGTTAGTGTCTCTAAATCAACTCTACACTCTAGACCTCCATGAGAACACCAACAGAAAGAAATAAGAATAAGTCCAATGGATTCCCAGTGCATCTGGTTCTCCTCTTTGAACAATGTAATTCAATCCATGCCCTTGGGGGTTGCCCTGGCAGAAGAAAAGTGCAGTCTGGGTGGTAAGGTGAGGGAGAGTGGTACCATGTGAACTTGAGGATTCTGTCACCTATATCACCAACAATATAGCCCTTCTGCGATCTAAGAGGTCATGCCAAAGATGACCATAACTCTGTTACCAAATGTCTTACACAAACGTGACCATCTTCTTTTTTCTTTTGTCATCGCAGAGTTAGATTCCTCTGTGGTTTACTTTTGTATGAAATAACTGTATGTTAATATATAAATATTAACGCTTTGCCTTTATATAGCACCTTTCACCTGAGGATCTTGAAGCACTTTACAAAGGATGCTGGTTGTAAATATCTTAATTTTATTGAAACCAAGGTAAAAATGGTTATGGCCAACAACTTCAAATTTGGGTGTCTGTAGTCATTTGCATGTAGTCATTTGCATGTAGTCATGTAAATTAAAGTGGCCTGATTTACAAAGACTCTGAGCACCCACAATTTCCATTAACTTCAGTGGGATTTGTGGGCACTAAGCACCTTTGAAAATCAGATCATTTTAATTCTAAATAGGATTTTAGTGTCTAATTTGGGACACCCAAGTTTAATGAGCTAGATGACTTACTCAACATCATATAGCAAGTCACCTGGCAAAGCCTAGAACAGATTCCCAGTCCTCTTCTCTATTCACTACATTTCTCTGTCAGTTATATATTATTGCATAGCATATTTATACTCTCTGTCTGTCTGTCTCTGTGTATGTATCTCTACATACACATAAATGTAAAGTTTAAATGACATGAGCTTGGGTTGACCTTGATGTAGGCTGCAAAAAACAATAACTGAATAAGAGCTCTTCGAACATAAGGAGAACCTGTACACTGACTAGTTGATGAGAAATTACTGTTCAGTTTACAGGAACGTCTCCTCATAAGGCTCAACCTAAGGAAACTGATACACTACTGAAAATATTTGTCAGCAAAATGACAATGAGCTTGAATGAGCTTGAAAATGATTTAGCTGATATAGATGGGACAAAATCATTACGGAAGGCATCTTCCCAAGACTTAACCATGCCTTTTATAGTGATGTTAAAAATGGTTTTGTCCCTGTGCAAGAAGACCTATTATTGCCAGACCAGAAGACAACAGGCCAGTTTCTTTATGTGGAAGGGATTTTAGAGACTGGAACATACTTCACCAGCAGATGGTCCAAAAAAAGAAAAATCCTCTGCAATGAATCTCTCTCTCTTGCTGTGTCATATGCAAGCAAGACTAGGCCACATACCAGGCTGCAGTGTTGTTATGAATAAAGGCAATCCCACAAAAAACATTTTATACAGAAGAAGAAATAATTTATCTTTTAACATAATACATTGCTGCAAAACACAACGGGAGCTTAAAAGGGATGGGGATAGTGAGGAACCCACAGAGGGCACCCTTAATATTATAGTATTTCAAACACTATAATTTGGAATAAGTTTTGGTTTGAAAAGCCATCTCTGTTGACATATAACGAATGTTCAGACTTAAAGGATGTTTTTAAAGTACGATCTAAAATTCAGAATTTGTGAACATGCAGTCAGAGAAAAAAGGGTCAATCAGAGCAAGGGACAAGTCAAAGAAGATGGAAGGAAGAAGATGTCAAAGGATGTAAGAGAGAGAAGGAGCAGGAGAGAAAGTGAAGGATGCACAGAGAAAGAGAGGAGAAGTCAATCCTAGAAAAAGGTAGGGAGAAACAAGGGAGAGAGAGATGGAGAGATGAAGATGTCATGGAGGGTGATGACTGATGGAAGGTGAAGGACAGAAATTTAAAGATTTCTGGGGACCACGCTGGCTGAATTCAAGTGTCCCTCCTGCTTTACACAAAAGGTGCAGTATGGCATTTAAGGAACCTTTTATTTAGTTAAACAAAAAATTGTGGCAGGTGTTATACTCATCATGCATGTGATAATTTTATTTGGGTGCATACAGAACTGCAGCTAATTGCTTTCATTACTCCATCAGGTTAGCTAATAACCTTCCTGTTGCTTCTGATGTCCTTAAACTAGAGCAGAAGGCTTTATCACATGTGGGTGCTATATATATTTCACATAGGTCAGGGAATGAAGAAGATATTTTTAACTAGAGCCAGAATAGATGGATGCAAAGTGAATTTTGAAAACATAAATTGTATAATATGATTGATTCTACAAACATGCAAAGATTATATACTGTAGGCTAGCTAGTCTGAAACACACCTCTCAGCTGACCCTTATTACCAAAGGCCTTTTGACTTTCAGAACCAAAGTCATCCTTCTCACACAAAAACATGCTATTATATCTATTTCTATTGCTGTCAACAGATTGGATTCCATCCCCTTGTTACAAACCCTTTGTTCCATTCCAAAATTACACCTGCTTGAGGCACAAGATGGACAAGATTTAGTGATGAGTTTAAAGACCAATATTTCACAACCCTGTTAAGATTAGGAGCTTTACGCCACGGAAAAAGAGCGTTTCGTTGCTTTCCAATGAGACACACACTTTTACATCTAGCTCTATAAGGTCTTGAGATATTCCACTTTAAAATCCTGACATTTGAATATACAAGAAAGCTATTTTAGATCATTATTAGATGTTTTTAGACCTCTCTCTGAGTACAGCAGGGTTAGACTCATGAAAATTAACTCACCAAAGTTTACAGCAGGAAAGACACAAATAATCCTATTTTTTGTTTTTTAATTCCCTAAAACTTTTCTAAAATTGTATCTCTATGAATCTGTAGCATACACAGATAGTATGGTGGGGTATAAAGGTTTAATGAGTTCAGGGAGATCTGCATAAATCACAAGTGGTGCTATATCCCAGATTCTTACCGACAAAACATTTACACAACTCTGTCACCCACTAGATCATCAGATATTCCACGTGAGAGAAACAGAAAGACATTTATGAAGAAATGTGTGATTCTCTGGTATTAAAGATATACAGAAATAAAATCTATTGCACTGAGAGTGGTGAGGATTTAGGCACCAATATAACTGCACATCTACCAGAACAGCAATTCTGGGAACACGTGACAGGTCTCCAAGCATGTAACATCACTCCTGATATAGATGTTCTTACTGTACAGATTTTACGATAGTGTAACAATGCAATTATTTCTCATCTTGGTAGCAGCTACCATTATACTAGAAAACCTCCCTAGTAATTATCTTCCTGATAATTTACAAAACCCCATGGACACACTTAAAAGCTCTCAAAACATCAGTAGCATATACATTTACTTACTGTAACTCTAGGATGTACACAACTTTTGGGATATCCATCACATCCAAGGAGCTGCATTGTTCATACCTCACAGATTTTAATACTAATGCTGCTTTTGTGACACATTGCATGTTGACGTGACACAAGTTAGTGGTACAGTTAGTCAAACAACAAAACAAAACTTGCCTGATTAAATTAACCAGTGAGAGAGGAAGGAATGTAAAGGTCCTAGAAAGATTCCTTGCTTGTTTCCACTCAGGACTTTGGAATTCCTGAATTAGAGACAGCCACCAAAAATCTTCACTGCAGAGGATATGAGGAAGATTCCCAAGCCTGAGCCATTCTTTTAGGTGACAAATCTGAGGAACTGTCCCAGATTGAGGTGTCATTAGAGGAGGTTTTGGCACAAATGGATAAACTAAACAGTAATTAGTCCCCATGATCAAATGGTATTCACCCTGAGGTTCTGAAGGAACTCAAATATGAAATTGCAGAACTACTAACTGTGATGTGTAACCTATCATTTAAATCAGCTTCTGTACTAGATGATTGGAAGACAGCTAATCTGACGTTAACTCTGATCCAGAGTTGATCTCAGCAGTTACAGGGTGGAAAGCTAACTTCAGTACCAAGCAAATTGGTTAAAACTATAGTAATAACAGAATTATCAGGCACATAGATGAACATGATTTGTTGGGGAAGAGTCAACATGGTTTCTGTAAAGAGAAATCATGCCTCACCAATCTACTACAATTCTTTGAGGGGGTCAACAAGCATGTGGAAAAGGGTGATCCAATGGATATAATGTACTTAGATTTTCAGAAAGCCTTTGGCAAACTCCCTCAGCAAAGGTTCTTAAGCAAAGTAAACAGTCATGGAATATGGATCAGTAAATGGTTAAAAGTTAGGAAACAAAGGGTAGGAATAAATGGCCCATTTTCAGAATGGAGAGAGGAAAATAGGGGTGTCACCCAAGGATCTGTACTGGGACCAGTACTGTTCAACATATCCATAAATGACTGGAAAAGGGGGTAAACACTGAGATGGCAAAATCTGCAGATGATACAAACCTACTCAAGATAGTTAAGTCTAAAGCACACTGTGAAGAGTTACAAAGGGATCTTACAAAACTGAGTGAGTGGGGAACAAAATGGCAGATGAAATTCACTGTTGATAAATGCAAAGTAATGCACATTGGAAAACATAATCTTAACTATACATATAAAATGATGGTGTCTAAATTAGCTGTTACCACTCAAGAAAGAGATCTTGAAGTCATTGTGGCTAGTTCTCTGAAAACATCCACTCAATGTGCAGCAACAATTAAAAAAAGCTAACAGAATGTTGGGAATTATTATGAAAGAGATAGATAATAAGACAGAAAATATCATATTGCCTGTTTATAAATCCATGGTATGCCCAGATCTTGAATACTGCATGCAGATCTGGTCACTCCATCTCAAAAAAAAAATATATTGGAATTGGAAAAGGTACATCAAAGGGCAATTAAAATGATATGAGTATGAACAACTTCCATATGAGGAACGATTAATAAAACTAGGACCTTTCAGCTTGGAAAAGAGATGGGTGGGTGGGGGAAATATGATGGAGGTCTACAAAATCATGACTGGTGCAGACAAAGTGAAAAAAGGAAGTGTCATTTACTTCTTTTCATAACAGAAGAACTAGGGATCACCTAATGAAATTAATAGGTAGCGGTTTAAAACAAAAGGAAGTATTTCTTCATACAATGCACAGTCAACCTGTGGAACTCGCTTCCAGGGGATGTTGTGAAGGCCAAGACTATAAGAGGGTTCAAAAAAGAACTTGAAAAGTTCATGGAGGACAGGTCCATCAATGGCTATTAGCCAGGATGAGCAGGGATTGCAGTTTGCCAGAAACTGGGAATGGGCGACGAGAGAAATCACTTGATGATTACCTGTTCTGTTCATTCCCTCTGAAGCACCTGGCATTGGCCACTGTGGGAAGACGGGATTCTGGGTTAGATGGACCATTGGTCTGACCTAGTATGGCCATTCTTATGTTCTTATCCCATTTTAGACCTTCCGTGGGACACATGCATGCTGTGACTGGACACTTTAGGAGGGTTAGTCAGTTTCAGGTATGTATCCAGCAATAAATCTGGTAATATGTCACTTTACTAAGATGTGCATGTGTAATTCCTGTGGAAGTCACTGAACTAAATTCTTCTTTCAGTTAAACTCTGTAATTCCATTAACATCAGTGGAGTTGCACAGGTGTGATGACAGTAACTGGCCCTTTGAGTATTAATTAAAGGCTTCAAGTAAACTGGGACACAGTCCTGATGACAAAAAGAGAGTTAACTTTTCTTCTAATATAGGTTCAGATATGTGACTTGAGGGGAAGATCTTCAGTTGGCAACTATATTCAATCAGTGGAAGAATCAGTGATCTGAAGCAGTGCCTGGAGACTGATGCCCTTTCTTCTTTCTTGTTCTCTGCTACAGTGTCGTTCTGGCTACATGAGAACTGAAGAGCAACCTTGACCCGACTGGATTGGCACTGGATCTTAATGGAGTGGCAATTGCTGGCCAGCAGTGGTAAGATTTGGCATAACATCCCCATAGAATCTGTTTTACTGAAATCTTAAAGTGATTTGCTATTCAAGGAGCTATACCCCAGGCTGGGAAACCAGGCTGGGGTTTTAGAGTCTAATGGATAATCTAGTCCTGCCTGTAAAGCAGCAGGGGTCAGGCTATGCACAGAGTTGGAAATGTGAAGGATCCTCCTCTATATAGCCAACCTACTTTCTTCTATATACACATCTAATGAGGTACTGGGCTTTGGCTGTGAGTACCAGCAGTCCAGTCTGTAATACTCGGGAGGGTCGGTGGCAAGAATGAGAAACAAGGGATGCCTGTGCATCTTCTTACTGAAGTCAGCAGGGAGTTTCTGGGCTTTTGGAAGACATTTGTTACCGTGGCTCCTGATGTGGAAGGGACAGAAGGCCTCGCAGAAGCAAAGGCGTCATCTTAAACACAATTTGGTTCTCAAGCCCAGAACAGCAGCAACAGTGACAAACAACAAACCTGTCTGTGATTACGCTTCCCCCTTCTCCACAGACTTTTGTGCTGACTGTTATAAGAGCTGCAAAGGAATTATTTTGCCAGCCAGAAGAGCACAAGGAAAAGCACCCAAGGAAATACACTGATGGATCAGCTGCTGCCAAGAGCTTTCATTATTTACAAGATTTTCAGGACACAGCATATTCAATTGAAAAGCCCATGTAGCTCATTTATTTTGTTTTATTCTGTTTTTTGTTTTTGTTTTAACCTTCCTGTGGAAAACAGTTGGACTATACTGAAAGGAAATCCTGGCCGAGGTGAAAATGCCAAATGGCTGATTGTTCTAATGGAAGCTGATCATTTGAAACTTTCTTTGAATTCAAATGCTTCAACCCTCTACTGTGGCTTCCTGGAACACGAGTCTCAAGAATGGTCTTTCATATTAAGACCACTCATATTAAGGCAAGAGCTTCATGTCACTCTGTGTACTTCTGGCTGTACTGGAGGACTGGATTTCTTCAATGCACCTAGTCCAACATTCAGTATCAACTAGGCTAATATTAAGCATGGGTCACTGCCTGATCTCAGGAATCTAAGCTGCAACATCATAGGCTCCAAATTAAAATTATATCTGTAAGGAATTCATATGATTAACTGATAAAAATACAGCATCTCATAGAAGTTACTGGGGGAAAGCCCTGTGAGTAAAGCTGCTCCTTAGGTCTAGATTTAACACTAATTTAGTTGTTGCAGAGGACCATGGGAAAAACATTTCAATGCACCTTGTTAAAATAGGTTAGTCAGCTGTGGTGGGACAGTGTTAAGGTTTACCTCTTTCAAATTTTGTCTTTGATATAAAGCTACTATATTACCATTCCAACGCAGATGTCATCACAGCGTGAGGCAACATCATGGTATGAATGATGTCTTGTTGGTACTGTAGAAGTTTTGGGACAGTTGTCAATGGAACCCTCAATAGTTTTGTCTAGTTCAGAACTGTCCCTAAAAACTGATATGTATAACAACCACCCTAGCATAGTGAGCCAAATCCATCCCTGATATAACTCCATTGATTTACCTCAAGGATGAATTTGGCCCGATTTTTTATTTTGATAAACTAGCTGTAAAGCACATTAACCAAACCAAGAAATACATATTTAACACTTCCTGGAACTCCTTCTGTTGGTTCTAAGATTAGCATCACTCCAGACAGCTCAGCTGAAGAAGGCACTCGCCTTAGATACTATAGAAAATACAGGTTTCTTTGGAGGGCGATTCATTAGGAACCACTTGTGTTTGACGGGTGTTCTCCTGATCTCACAGAGAACCTATGTCCATGAAATCAGGTAAGGCTGTCGGGGAGATTTCCATTTCCAAAAACGATGCTTGAAACTGGCTTCTCATGATGATATTTCTGCCATTCAGACCTATCTTTTCAAGGTTTTACAACTTTTTATAAGAACAGAAAGAACATCCAGTAATTCCAAGTCATCTTTAATAACAGTGCTTTTCCTTTCATTCTTCCTTGGGCATGTCTTCCTCTTGACATAAGCACATGCTGATGGCGAGGTTGACTTACCAAACTGATGGAGTTAAATACCCTTCAGCCGGATGTCACCGAAAAATCAAATTTGACTTGAAATCTCCCTGTTGCTACTGTCATGTCTGGTTGTAGTTTGCTCAGCATGATCTCCGCCCTCTGGGAAAAAATGTGCTTATAACAAGACAAAAGGGACTCATTGCCACTGAGAGGTTTTCCCAGACTTGTAGAAATGATGACTTGCCTAAAAGACAAAATGAAGCTCTACAAAGCTTATCTAGTTATTTCATTTGTAAATACAAAATCCAGTGGAAAGATGAACTCTCAAAGTTCTGCTAAAAAGTACAGGTCAGATCCTCAGATGGAGTAAATGGGCATTGCTCAAATGAAGCCAAGATAGCCAGAAAAAGCCTGTCAGCAGCTGAAGGTACACGCTATAAACTCGTTTGAAAGATTCAACGTTCTTCAGACAAGAATTACCCCTGTATTTTAGCAAAATTTGAGCTAGTCATTACTTCCCTATTAGCAGGCCAAATCCTGAAGTCCTCATTCAGCCTCTTCTCAAGGAAAACTCTCATTGAAGTAAATATGCCAAATTGTGAAATTCTTACATAATACTTTACATACTTCATTGGGTATTTTGGTTTACATAAGGACTGAATAGGGACTTAATGGGAATTTCAGGATTTGGTACATCCTAACAATTTGAACTTCCAACTTGTCTGAGATGGAGATATCACAACTACAATAAATTAGAGATGGGCCCAAACAACAAAGTTCAGATCCAGATCTGACCTTCCCTGAAGCTGGAGAGTTTTCAGCTCCAGATTTTTGGTTCAAGCCCATTGGCAAAATGTGGATCTCCACCCAGATTTGGGTTTGGATTTCAAACACACTGGTGTGGCCCCTCATTAACCTGCTGACAGGGAACACCTTCCATTTCCCTAACACTTGGAACAGTATCAGTGGAGCCTAAAGGAACCTGCACCCAATATTCTCTTGGCAGAAGAAAAGTTTGCTGAGATATTGGTCTTTTTCTCGAGGAAGGAATATGAACCACCTCCCATAAGACTGTAATGGCTCCAATTTCCCACTACATTTGAGATGTTCTCAGATATAGTGGGGAGAGGCAACCACAGGGAGATAGTTGCATCTCCCTTCCTGATCTTCAGCTGTTCAACTCTGGTGGAACTTAAAAAAGCAATGGGCCGATCTTAATTTCCACCACCATGCAGCCTCTGTCCATGCTCAGCCCCTGGAATTCCCCTGACATCCAATCCTTCCCTTTACACTTTGGGTTGGTGGATAACTGGAATAGAAGGTAGCAGAGTGGAATTTTCCACTGGTCATCTCTGTCTAATTTAAGCCTACTTCGCACCACGCAGAAACAAATAGCCAAGAACCTGATTATGTACAGAATTGAGTGTTAGCCTTAGTATCCTGGTCACTTTCCAACTAAGGTAATTCTACTATAGCTGTCAATTTCAACATAGGACAAGTCATCCTTCACTACTTCTCCTAAGCCCATGAAGATGTAATGTCTCTTTGCACTTTCAGATGGCCGCCACTTTCCATCCTGAAGGTGGTTGCACTTCAGTGCTGGAAAAGTGATCCCTACTTATACAGGCCATGAAGTGCTTTAGGATCCTTTGTGATGAAAAGCATTATCTGAATTGCACAGGGGAATATTAAATTATGTGACTATATTGAAACTATAATATATTTGCCATTTTTATTATTATTTGTATTACGGTAGCGCCTAGGGACCTCACTGAGACAAACATTATACACACAAAGAAAAAAAGAGAGTCCCTCCCATGAAGAGCTCACAGTTGAAGTATAATACAGGAGACAACAGATGGAGGTAGTGGACAGATAGAAGGAGCACAAGCAAAAGGGATAAGTAATTTTCCATGAGGTTTGTGAGCTATGTGATAAAAGCAAATTGCACTCACAAATAACTTTGTGCACACCAGATAAATAATTACAGATAGCATCAACTGCTGATCAATATTATAGGGCCTAATTGTGTTTTTATAGATCACAGGGAGCTTGGGGCAGATTTTTGCCTCCCTGAGTTCTCAAGTGTGAGGGGGACACGGCAGTTGAGGTAATGTCACTTATCACCCCACCTACCACCTCCTCCCCTTGGAGTGACATATGCACACTGATGTAGCATTCCATAGGCAACTGTCACCAGTTCATGTGTGAGCCATGCAAGAGGGAAAGAGAAGAAGCCTTTTCCCTCTCCTTGTCTGCTATGCACTCACACAAGGGCCTGCCATAGTCCAGCACATAATATTTTAAATACTTTCCATAAATACATATTTTGCATATGTGCCGAAGGTATGCATTTTTCTGACTTAAGTACTTCTATGTCATCATTAACATTTTTATAATAAGAGGCACCATACAATGTACAGTAATCAGAACTTGATGTTTAGTGCACATCACATTAGTCCTGACGAAAGCCTTGTGTACTGATTTGAGAACATATCCAGAATTCGGGAATCCGATTTCATCAATTGTAAAGAGACACTTCAAAATAAACATATGGGGACTGATGCTGCAACACTTGAGGACAAAAGGACTATTTGTGTAACTAGAGCTTGCAGAATTGGAACCCCAGATACATATTTAAATTATTTTACCCGTTTTATTAATAATGCCTTAAGTAATTAAACCTGAAAGAATTCTGAATATCAGAATGATTTTACATAATGTATGATGTTTGCTTACTTTTTGCATTTCAGTCAGCTCATTAAATCAGACTAATCTGTTTCACTCTTTGGTTCTAATGGGCTAGACCAATGTCATTCTGTCTGGGTATCTATCACTACAGGGTATCTATCTACTACCGGGTATTGCTGTCTGAGTATCTATTACTACACTAATTCAAACAAACAAACACACCTGTTTTCATTAACTTTAAAAAAAGTAAATCGTAGGCTTGTCTACATCAGGAGTGATTCCAGAATTGCTATTCCTGATTAATTCCATCTGCAGACACTTGTATTCCAGAATAAAAGTGCCTTATTTGGAATTAAGGCACTGTTTTCTGGAATAGGAGTGTCCCCACATAAAGTTAATCAGGAATAGTTAACCCACATCAAATTCACACCCTTTCTTATTCTAGATTAATTTTCACATGTAGATAAGACCATAGAAATTGTTCTCTTTATAGTGCACCTGATTCTGATCTCATTTATAGCTGTGTACATCCAAAATCCCTCCACTGAGATCAAGAGTCATTCTGGATTTACCTGGTATGACTGAGGTCAGAATGTAGCCTATTAGGTTTCATAACTCCCCACGTACCATTTTCTTGTTTAAAAAACCTTTGCACTTAAAATACTGGACATAACCCTTAATCTTGCCTGCAGAAGAAGCATGCAACATATATAACTTTATATTTGTACTCACGCCAGCCTTGCACCACAGTTTTCTCCTTCAATATCTGCTCCAGCCACGTTGTCTGTGTTCACTGACTCAGTCTCACTTGTAGGCATGCTCACTGCAAAGGTCAAAGTGAAGAAAAAGCAGACTTGGCAACTAGATAAAATGCAACACATCTATTAGAAACTAATGAAAAGGGAGGGTTAGCTTAGCAAATAGACTCTGAGTAGCAACATCTGAGCCCTATGCAGTTTGTTGAGCAAGTCTGTGGCCTTATTGCGTAGGTCAGGCCAGACAGCTATAGCTTAGGTATATACGCAAGTTCCCCAATCAGAAAAGAGCAGGACAAGAGCTGCTGCTCTGTTTCTTTCAGTGAATTATCCCTTGAAAATGTATAAATAGGATCAATGGAAATTGGAGAGGAAATCTGGCAAAACAAGCAACAAAGACAGTGGAACATTAAAAAAACCCAAACATTGCTTTACTTACATACCGTCTACATTTTGTAAAAGAATTACATATGTTCTGATGAACTGAGTGCAGATGAAAAGTACCAGATTGACAGCCCTTGTGACTGAAGCCCTCTATTATCTGAAAAGCAACTATAGCACAAGTGATGCTAGCCTCCTCAACACTGCCCATCAATGTGCCTCAACCTGGAGGAACAGGGTCTCTAGGATGCTAGCCTCCTCAACACTGCCCATCAATGTGCCTCAACCTCACACCTAGAGGAACGGGGTTTCTAGGAATGAAAGACCTATGTCTCAGTTTCTATGGCTCAGTCACCCTTTGACCCATCTTCTGCAGTTTCCAACAAGGAGGATAATGAATACTGACTGTAATGGAGTTTTTGTGTGGCCATCTGTCAATTAAGAACCAGGCTGAGTCCACTAACTTATTACATACGTGTCACTGAACAGCCATTAGATTGTAATAACATTAGGTCAACATCTACCTGATCTATATTTGAACAGGTGACTAACTTGCTAGCCCATATTCAATCCCCTAAACCTTTCATTCCCCCAAGAGTTCATGGAACAAGCCAATACTCCAACTAAGTACCTGCTTATGTCCCTTATTTGAAGAATTACAATACCTCCTTAGCTTATATCTCTGTCTGAGGTCAGGTGACACAAACTACAGCACTCCTCTCTATGTGACTTTCGTCCCTCCCTACTTTCCAAAAACACAAAATGAATTAAAGACAAAGAAATGACTCTTCAAACTGAATAAAATTATAGGGGTTGGACAGATGTCTGACAGGCCATCAGAACATGACCTACATTAGCATCATACAGATGTCAGATGGGATGTTAGAGTATGCCGTGTATTAACAGCTGGAAAGATATCTAATGGGCTGTCAGATCATTTGTATATTAATAAGAACAAATCCATTATTAGCAATAAGACACACATCTGATAAGCCATCAATGCAAGAGCTTAAATAACACCGAGAGATAAACTTGATGGTCCTTTCATGGTATGCTCTGCATTTGCAATTGAGCAGACGTCCAATAGGTCATGTTGGCACTAGTCCTGCTTTGAACAGAGGTTGACTAGATGGCTTCCTGAAGTCCCTTCCAACCCTAATCTTCTCTGATTCTATAAGATCAGGTCCTCTTTTAGATTTTGAAGAGAGATCCTATGACTTTTCCAAACATATCCTATATTCTTGCTTTGCAAGAATTGAGGAGGAAATGCTTCAAAATGTAGAGTCTTCCCTCTTTTTCAACCCAACAATCTCCAGCATTTCTAATTTGTGTTTTATGGAGAGCTAAAATTCTTAGATTGTATTTTTGAGCACTGAGTGAAATATTTGACTCTGTGGCACTCCCTCCAACACGACCAAATGCATTGCTCCAAGTGTATCTATTCCTGTACATAATCTCATGAGCTGGGTTAAACCTTGTTATAGGGTGAGTTAAAACCCAAATGAGATTGAGAGGTGTGAACTCACCCTTCAATTAATATAACTGTAAGCATAAACCCCTACTTAAGACCAGAGGAGTGTGTGAAATCTCCCCAGGAGCTTTTGGCCAAGAATTGCTTTGGAAAGGAGGTATATGTGGGAGGGGAGGGGAGACAACAAAGAGAGAGGCAGAAGCAAAATGCAAGAAAGCCTAGCAGTAATCTCTGAACACTGTGTGACCATGGAAAAAAGGTAGAGAGAGCAATTTTGGGTCTGTTGGCTAGAGGGGCTTGGGGCTATAAACTATGAAACTGCTCCTTTTATTCTTGCTTCCTCCTGTGTTTGGAGAAGGAGGATTTTGTACATTCCTTATAAATAAACAAGACTGCAACAAAGAAAATACCAGACTTCATCAATTTCTACTTCCAACTGGAATATTTCCAGGGTCCTGAACTTTGACTAGCTACTTGGGTCGAAAAAGGGCAGCAATATCATATGTGTTCTTATTGTCTTATTTGTTTGGAGGGACGACCTAAGAAACCAGCTAGATTAATATTTTGATGCACAAGAAACCACCAAGTAAACTGAAAAAGAAACCAATCCCCAAGGTTAACAGTTTATCATATAGTCTGACCCCCTTCTAGGAAAACAAAACAGAGTTATTTGGCAAGTAATCTGATATGGAGTGAAGCACCTTCAAGACATATTTGAGCTTGATTGCAAATGGAAAACAGTTTTGAAGATATTAGAAACAGTTGCTTTGCAACAGAGTTTTTACCTCAAACACATACACAGGAGACTGCACAAGCAACAGGAGTAAGGCACATACATGCATAAATATGCACACATACTACATATATATATACACACACACATACGTTATGGACACAGAGCACAGTGGAACATTACCATGGGTTTCTGTGGAGTGACTAAACCAAGCAAACTTCCCTTTCTTCTTATCAGGCAAGCCAGCAGGAGTGCTTCCTTTCACAGACAAGATGGTCAGTGTCAAGTACCAGGAACAAGACATCAATAGAGAGCATGCAGCCAGTGACAGGCAAAAGAAAAAAACAAGGAACTCAGCTTACACATATGACATCCACTTCTGTCTGAAAACTTCATCATGAATTAAAAATACAAAATGGAAAATAAAGGCACATGGAAGTATGAAATACTACAACATACACTGTCAGAGGATAATCCTCCCTTTCTTTCTGCTCTTTGTTACAGCTGAATCCTGCAAACATCAAACCACTGAGTTAAAGTTGTGAGCCAAATCCTAGTCCCACTAATGTCAATGGCAAAATTCCCAAAGAGTAGCTAATCTATCTAATTCTGTTCCAAACTGATGTTCTAGTGCGTGTGGCTGTACGGCATTATAATACATTGATCCACTGTTTATTACACGAGGGGCCAAATCCTCCACTAATCTTGCTGTTGCTCTCTGCAGGTGGGTCTCTGCCTGTTCTAAACTGAAGTAGACAAGGTGGGGGAGGTGATATCTTTTAGTGGACCGACTTCTGTTGGTGAGAGACAAACTAATTAGAGTAGGCTGAAGACTGCCATGCAGATTCTGGGTTCTATTTCCCACTCTACTACTAATTTACTACATTACTTTGGCCAAGCCACTTAGCCTCCCTATGGGTCAAAGTCAAACCTGGCATGTGAGTAGAAATAACTCCGCCGAACTCAAGTTTATCCATCTGCAAAATAATACTTAGCTCATAAGCACGTTATGAGGCTTAATTAATGTTCATACGTATTCTGAAATCCTCAGACAAAAGGTACTACGAAAAGGCATGGTATGTACTAACTGCTCGTGCTATGTTCTGTGGTGATGCACAGCAGAAGGAGTTCTTCTCAGCCAGCCTTTTGCCTGTCACTTTCAAAATGAGCCCGGCTTGTGGCAATTAAACTACGACAGTAGGGGATGTATTATATGAAAAAGCAGAGCTTAATCTTTTATTTAGATTATGACAAGGATCCCTCTAGGAGAAAGGCCCTGCAAAACGATTACTGGTAACATACCATCCACTAGAATGATGGAGGGTTATTTTGACTTATTTTCCAACTCTGATTTTTCACCACGCTTCCCCTTCCTTTCTCACGTTCATGCTTCTGATAGCTGCTAAAGGTAATGTGATGACTCAAGGGCAACCTGAATGGAAGCAATATGGTCCAACAGATAGGGTAATGGCTTTGAAACCAGATGGCCCTCGGTCTCATTTCTGTTCTGTCACTGGCTCACGGTGTCATCTTGGCAACCTCTCTATGCTTCTGTTTCCCCTTCTCTAACATAGGGATAGTAATTCTCTATGCACTTTTGTCAAGCTCTTTGAGATCTATGGATTAAAAACATCATAACAAGTGCCAAATATTATCATTATTATTGATGCTAACGCTTTCCACATGAGATTCAGCAAGATCATGAAACAACTCAGAAGATCAAAGAAGTTCTGTGGATTCTCCAGCTGGAATTTAAGATTTGTTTTTCTATCAGGCAAAACAAAAACAAATTTCTTCAGTTTCCAGGCTGTCTCCCTAAACTGAATTAGCATCGAGTGAACAACTTCATCTGCAAAAGGAACCCCGTTTCCTACTGGGTCTCTCCTGCCCAGTTGTTCATGAATGAGTTTGTGGGCAACTGTCAGAATACCAAACAACTCATCTTTTTTTCTGTGGAGAGTCCTCAGTTTAATACATAAGCACTGCCTAGCTTCCTCCTTTTATTGCCTGTATTTGTGGAAATGCCATACTCATTCATTTTACCAATCAATTCAAATTCTGCTGCTTGCCTTTCTCACGATTTACAGTGTCCTGGGAACAATCAATGAGTATGTTCTTAGATGCAAGGAGCATGCAAAAGGTAAATTACTGGCTGCGCATGGGGGTAAATGCTTGTGTGTATAGGAGAGCTCCTGTTGTGCATCTCAGATGGCTGGGCATGTTGCTGGCAGGAAAATAAACTAGCTAGGAAACGTGAAGCTATTTTGAGATTTTTATCCTGCAAAGTGGTACTTTTGGATTGGGTTGGATTTACTGTGGATTGGGTTAAACCTGATCCAATCTGTTGTGGCCTCTACTGCTACAATGATCAACACCTCTCACAATGCGCATTTCAAGATCCAGCGGTCCTACACATGCCTATCACACCACGTGGTGTACCTTATCCAGTGCACTAAATGCCTCACTACCAACTATGTGGGTGAAACTAGACAATCATTATATGCTTGAATGAACTCATAGGAAAATAATAAAAGACAAAAACTCCCTACTACCTGTGGGTGAACACTTTTCACAAAGCGATCAGCCTATATCTGACCTATGCATCCTCATCCTCAAAGGAAACCTGCACAACGTTTTCAAAGATGAGCCTGGGAGCTTAAATTCATAACTTTGCTAGACACTTAAAATTGTGGTCTTAATAAAGACACTGGATTTATGATTTATTACAACAATCTGTAAGCCACTGACCCCCCTTTATGTCCAGTGACTACAGGAGTGTTAACGGGTCACTTCACCTTGAATGGTCCCTTAGAATATGTGCTAACTATTGATGCTAAACTATCTGTTTTATGTTGTATTTAGCTGTGGAACTCTTAGGCTATGTCTACACAAGAGAGCTTACTGCGACGCAGCTGCACCAATGCAACTGCACCGTGGAAAGCTCCCAAGTGTAGCTGCTCTAAGCTGATGGGAGACAGCTCTCCTATCAACTGAATTAATCTACCCGCAATCAACGGCGGTAGCTATGTTGGTAGGAGAAACTCTCGTGCTGACATAGCGATGTCCACTCTGGAACTTATGCCGATGTAATTTATGTTGCTTTATTCACACCCCGAGTGACATAAGGTATATCAGTATAAGTGGTAGTGTAGACATAGTCTTAGTACCTTTCCCAGATCTGAAGAAGTGCTCTGTGCAGCTCAGAAGCTTGTCTCTCTCACCAACAGAAATTGGTCCAATAAAAAATATTACCACATTCACCTTATTTCTCTAATATCCTGGGACTAACATGGCTATAACAACTCTGCATACATGATCTCCACTCCTCATTTAAAATATCTGGGAGAAACAGCTAAGCAGTGCCACCTAAGACAAAGGGGATTTGTGAGCCTGTCCAGTAATTTGGACTTTGTGGGCAGAGGGTTTGAAAGGTATGGTCTTTGAGTAAGGGAGTGTGTGAGAGAGGGGCATAGCACAAGCTAAAGGGCCACAGACAGAACCAGAAAGAAAGCGTAAACAAGGTGGCAGAAAGAGACAGCTACTGTGATCAAGGAATCTGTGTGCTTTTTAGGGTTCCTCCTGTGTCTGGAGAAACTGGGCTTCGTAAATTAACAAGATTGTAGCACTAGTACCAGACTCCATCATCAAAGTTGCCTTGCAACTGGAATAACCCACAGGGGCTCAAACTTTGACTAGCTGCCTGGCTTAAAAGGAGTAACAGTATTAATGGAGCCCCCCAAAGCCAGATGAGATGGGAACTAGAATTATCAGTGGGATATTGGTGGCTAGGTGCTTCCTAAATTATAAAATTATTTGAGCAAGTGTCTTATGACTACGTCACCAAACTTCAGTTCTATGGCCTACTGGCCTACAATGGGATAAAAATAAAGTACATTTTAGAATGGTGGTTTGGTTCAGTTAAGCAGAGCGGACGCCTGTAGATTAACTCCAAATTTAACCCCATCAACAAATTCAGTGCTGAGACGGAATTTAAACTGCAAAGTAGGGGAAGTAAAATAAAACAAAACACCAGTGTTCATAATTAAGTGCTTTCAATGTGGGGTATTGATACTTCTTTTATTAATTAAGTAGATTCTCCTGGGAGACACTTTTTTCATGACAGGATCTGAATTAAATGCATTCTTCAGTCTGTTTCTCCCTCTGCGCACTTTGAGAATTAGTTTATAATTTCTCAGGAGACTTTTGGTTGCTGCAGTGATCACTTGTCCTTCTTTCCAAAAGAGAAACTGCTTTGGAATTAGGGAGTGTTCACTATGAAAGACAAGCAGGGAACAGCAAACAAACAAACAAACAAACAAAAAAAGGCCCTATTTCTTAGATGAGAAACCTACCTGAATGTTCTCTGGAGATGAGGAAAAGGTCTACATGATTTGTTGTACAACTCAGAAGCTTAGTGAGAAGCAGGAGACATATATGAGAAGGATAAATGGTATCAATAAGTCTATCACAAAAGGTACTGGAGGATCGTAAAAATCCTTGGCAACTATTAGTCCAAGGCCTAGTCTATCTGTCCAATTAGTACTGAGAACTGGTTTCCAAGAGGCCAACTTTGGTTATGTAAAAATATGGCAGAGGACATCAATCCGAAAAAGAGGACCGGGTTCTTATTTATGATAAGACCTCTTTGCACCATTCTGGTGATGTTAAAGGGTCTTAAATGGTTGTCATTTGCACTCATTTTAAGGCAACTTTACACCACTAGAGTGTAAGTAGAGTGGTGTAAAGGGGGCCTTATCATAAACAAGAATCAAGCCCAAATAAGCAAAAACGATAAAGAGATGGAGAAGCTAGTACATAGTAACAGAGCTTCTTATGATTAAATAATTAGGCTAGCTAGGGCATTGGGTTGCATGACAGAAGATTGATACAGGAAGACAGAGGACTGGAACCGAGCTAGGAAGTATTACGTGGTTTTCCACAGCAGAGACGGAGATAAAATTGATTATGTACATATACTCACACTAACACACTCGCCCCACATATGTTGAGGTGACAGTTAGAGTCATGTGATAAATGGGTATATACCATATGTGGAGATAATAACCATTTGACAAATCAAGAGACATGTGACAAACTGCACGAATATGTGATTGATACATTTGTCATATACCCATCCAGTTTATCACATACCTATATCTGAATTGTCTGCCTGTTAGTCCATTTCCCTGGGACTTATTCTGACATTTCAAACCCCGCACCTGCACCAAACAGCTGTCATTTTTTATTTTTAAAATTATCTTGAGACAGAAACATTGTGTTCCATAAATATCGGTTCATTATAGCTGGTGAATGGAACAAGCATTATGCAGAAGACCACATAATAGACAAAATCAAATCTACGCCCCTTTCAAAGTGAGATGACCTTTTCAAACCTCAAATGTGTTCTGTTTTCCACTCCTAAGTAAGAACATGTACATCTATCCCCAGGAGTACATTAACACTTCTCTGCACATAATGTTCAGGGTAGTTGTTTTTTTGTTTTTTTTAAAAACACAATTGACACAGCTGTAATATTTTGGATTTCTCATAAGCACTGTATGCAGGAATCTCATCCTGAAACATACATTCAAGAAAATGGCTCACTCCTGTACTAGAGAAGGCAAAGCAAGCATTCTCCAGTGGCAGCTGGTTGTCCTAACTGTTGTTGGCAGGTGTATAGAAGCAGCTCATTTAGCCTCTTGGGACTCAAGAAGGGATGTGGGAAAAGTTTAGGCAGGTCATAGGCTAGGAGAGTTTGCTATAAGAAAAGGCAACAAGATATGCCTCCTCCTGGTGTAGATCCCTCTGTATGACATCAAACCAACCTTCCCAAAGCAGATCCTATATTGGCCTTTTCACCTTTCTGGTAAATGGCTTGTATTCTTTTCCTGGCTGGGAACTACTAAGAGCAAAAGAACAACCATTTACCAGACAGGCTGGGACGCATTTTGCATCCTAAGTCAGTCTGTTTCTCTGGGGAAACATCATCTGATTGTTATACTGAATTCTAGTTACATTAAACTATTTCAAGTTGAGTCTTGCAGTATTTAAATAGCATTTTCTGATTTTAAAATATCATTTCCAAATAATTCTATCAGAATTTTCCCACATCCCCGCTGATGCTTCTAACGGTCTTTTCAGCAAGGGAAGGTAGATGAGCCTCAGAGCAACACTATCCAATGTACTCAAGCCTGCCCCCACATGATGGTTTGGGGAATGCAGATAAGAACTCCCCACTTGCTTCATCCCATTCATCCTGGCTCCTGTTGTTCCCCGTTGCCATGCAGGGGTTTGGGCAAAGGAGAAACCCTTGTGGCCTTACATTTGGAAAAAGCAGTAGCTCTACTGCTTTGTAACTGGCAAACAGGCCCTTGCAGGGCCTGGGGAATGGCTGCATATGAGCTGTCCCTTGAGCAGTTGATATTGTGCTAGTGAAACAGGAAGCACAACTGACCATCAACACGACAGTGGAATGGACCATACAGGAAGGGTTGTCAACTGCACACAATAAATATTATCTCCCCTTCAGTCTAGCAATTCTTGAAGTTCCAATAACCAGGGTGTTACTTATAACAGTAATAGGTACACAAGTTTCAGGCATAAGAGTTTTTTCAAGCTGATGGTATCCTTTTAAACTTTGGTAAAGCCTAGTATAAGAGACCATTTCTGCAGCTGCCTTGCACATATAACAGCTGCAGAACTGGGCAGCAAATCAGTAATTCTGAAGATGGTCTCCACTTCAGCAAGTATCTTTGTTCTTTCATCTCATAGCTGTGTGAATATGTCCCTGCTGCATGGCCTATGAGAAACAAGGAGTATGAGGCAGTTCCAATTTGCTATGTTCAGGCAATTTGAAAATCTCCAGGGACTGCTGCAGGCCCACCTATATTTCTATGCTTTCAAAGGAATTGATTCCATGCAATTTTGTGACATTCACCACCCCATGTGGGCAACACCTGGAAACTGAGCGGTCTGAAGGTTGGGAGTTGGAGGTGAGTGTATATGCCTGAGGTTTGTGGGCTAGCTTTGGTAGCTAGAAGGCAGACTAGGTGAGAGTATATGTTGGGAAAACAGGTAATTAACCAACAGCTGGGAGGCAAGGTGGGTCTGAAATCATCTCCAAGGCAGTGTGTGACTTCCAGTAGCTGAGAGTCGGGTCCAGCTGGGAGTCTTTCGCGGGGAGCCATGAAGCAGCTGCAGCTGGGAAACTGATTTGGTAAGGGATTTTACAGCAAGTTACAAGAGCTAGAAGGCAGCTCTGACTGTGGATTGGTGTCCAGTGGAGAGGAAGCCGCTTTCAGGGCAGGAATTTATTTTGTTTTTTGTTTGTACAGCACCTAATACAACGGGGTCCTGGTCCATGACTGGAGCTCCTAGGGACCTCAATACTACAAATAAATAATAGAAGAATAATAGCCGTGGGGAGGCTGGTCACATGTTGATACATGCCAAGCAGAGAGCGGGAATTGGCAGCTGAGAAGGAGAAGCTGGCCTGGGGTACATTCAGAGGGTTCAAGGTTAGGCAGCTGGTCACCGCTGAGCTGATGCCATTGTATTAAAGTAGCAGATTTAACAAATTTTATTCCGCTCCCTGATCTGAGCTGGCAATCGCTTCTCCCAGCTTGAAATGTGAATCAACGTCTTCAGATCCTGGCCATTACATTACATTGCTGCTATATCTAGTACATAACATTTGTAATTTGAGCACTGCTGTGCATGAGGTATTATTTCAGACATTTTTGCTAACATAATGACTAGTCTGATACTAGACACTGTTATAATATCTTATGAGTCAGAGGAATGAGACATGCTAGCTGGCCAGGCTGTGTTACAGCTTGGAACCAGGAGTGTAAACAAGGATTTCAACTTAAAGGGCTCTTCCCTTAAAAGTAGCTTGCACAGCGTATAATTAAAGCTCTTGTACTTCTGCAATAAGACACTAAGAATAGGTCAATTACTCCAAACCAAAGAAACAGGCATTTTCTAGTGAGCTTGAAATAGTAATTTTTAGTTTTTGAATAGATTTTGAGGTGTGCTAAAAGTGAGGGACTAATAACACCAGCTTGAGCTAAGCTTAGCGTGGGCAGGTGTTATGCAAGCTTCCCTCACCCAGCTGTGTGAAAGCAACTCATTCCTGACCTTATATATTTCCTGCTCTTCCATTCCTGGGTCCTCCAAAATCTTTTAATGCACTTACATTCTGACCTGGAGTACCCCGTGGCATCCACAGGAAGCTCTGCCAATGCATCTTAGTTCTGACCTTGACTTTCATTATTACTCCATTCAAGGGGACTTAACACAACTGTGATCACATCTCAAAACAAATCTGCAATGTCTATTCTAGTCACAAAACTTCGCTGATGCATCTCAAGACAGACCTGGAAAACTACATCCTATTCCAGTCCTCTCTTAAGCAGAGAAGGATAAATGTGTGATGATGTTATGAATTCATAAATATGACCTAGTCTGAGAGCAGCACTAAAGAAAAAACAAACAATCTCATGTGCCCTCAAGCAGAATTTGAATTCAAGTCTCAAGAGGTGAAAGGCTAATTCAGTAATTATTGACTCACCTCCACAACCTTGCTACTGAAGAACTGCTGTGGGAGTGAGGATTAGACAGGTGTTGTGTGGCAGCTGTTATATAACTCATTTACCCCCGGGGGAATTATTTTTCTGTCTTTCTTTCAAAACTTGAAGCTCCCAATACATTTAGGACATAGGGATGTATATTTCCTTTCATGAACAGAGACAACGGGTGGTAGTCTAGGGTTTTTATCCTATTATCAGAGCTAGTTGGCATTGGTGAGAGTTTTCTCCCCACTAAGCAGAGGATGGGGCCTCCCATGAGACTGTCTGGTCACAGAGCAATAATCTTTATGCTTCTCCTTGCTTGAGCCACATCATGGTTCTGATGATAGACTTCCCATGTCCTACCTCAGTAATGAGAAGGATGCAGTGCTGTTCGTAACTGAATTCCTCTCAGATGTGCCAGTGATGGCGATTGATTCAGTAGCGCATGTACCAGTTCAACTGTGTAAGGTCACCCAGATTCCTTCTGTCTAAATTCTGCCTCAGGAAAAAAGCAGTGTCATAGACTGCCTGTCAGATACAACTAATTGTACTAGTCTCTCATGAGAGCTGGAACCTGTGAGGCCGGCAATTAGCTGTCTAAATGCTTTTTATTTTTAAAATATTTTATTTTTGCTTTTAAAATGTGGGTGTGTGAATGTTGGTGAAAGTGAGGGACTGATAACATTGGCTTTGAGTAAAACACAATGCACGCCCAGGCTATGGAAGCTTCCCCATTGCATCTCTGTCCTCTAATGCAGCATTTCTTGCTTCTCCAGCCAGGCCTCAGCCCACACACAGCTCTGCCAATGCATGTCAATCGTGGCCTGCCTGTTTCCTTTACTGCACATAAAACCTCAAATAAAATATTTACAATATAGAGGAATCAAAGGAGCAAATAAAATAGAAGATAAAAAAAGAAACTCCTGGTCAATATATCCTTACATTTGGAAAAGAAACATTATAACAACTTCTGCAACATCTAGACCCACCAATGTCTTGTACCCTTCAAACACAATAGTCTTGTGTTTAATGCACTGGAATTGGATTTAGGAGATTTGAGTGCAATTTCTGGCTCTGCTACAGACTTCCTTTGTGCCCTTGGGTCAGTTGCTTTCTCTCTGTACTATTGTTCTTTATCTGTAAAGTGAGGTGTCCTAGTTTATGCACAGATAGTGGATTTGAAGTAGGAATTAATACTAGGAAATCCAATGGCCTTTGTTAGGCAAAAGGTCAGGCTACACAATCAGAATTGTCCCTTCTGGCCTTAAAAAATCTAAGAATTTATGAAAATCGGAAGAATACTTTCTTTCTTCTGCCTGTCTCTTTTCTCTATTTAGACTGTGGGCTATGTCCCGTGCAAAGCACAAAGGGGCTGTGACCTCAGCTGACACTACTGTTTCATACAAATGATAATCCACAGTGCCCTAACTCCAGCTACCTGCTTCTATCTCCCAGCTCCCACTTCCCAGCACCACCACCTCACTACTTGGAATTCTCAACACCATGTAAAAAGACCGTTGGATTTCAGGCATCATTACTGTCATGTAATCCTGCTCGCTAGGCGTCCACCTGTGCTTTGAATGCATTGTTGCCTGTTTCTCAATGAAGATGTCTCTTGAGGCCATAATTGCAAGAGTAACTGATTTTTAAAAGTTTTGAGCACTCAGGTGCTGTCACACTTCAATAGGAACTGCTGGATGCTCAACGCTTTTGAAAACTTTTGAAGACCACTCATTTAAATGCCCAAATACAGATTCAGGAGCAGCACTTTAGGCGTTCATGTTGAAAGTCTTGGCCTTGGTATATACTTGGGCAGCTCTGCTTTTTGTAGCACTCTTATAAAATCTGCATCCGAGGTCTCCATGGAGATGGTGGCGGTGCACATCTTTTATGTCAGCTTGCCTAATTGTTGGAATTAAAGCGTGTTCATCATATCTAAGGGTATGTGATTGACAGCTTTGCCCACTGTAGCACACTGCCCACTTACTGCCTCTCCTGTGTCTCCTCGTGGCTAGCGTTGTCCATCTGGCTGTCCCTTTCTCTATTTCCCTTTCTTCCAGGGCCCTTTAAGAACTCAGCTGTTTAAAGATAATTCAGACAATCCCCATTTATATAGCCTTCTGGGTACACCCTCTAGGCCTCCACCCTAGTTCAGGCTCTCTCCTGCAATATTCCAAAACAACACAGTCTTTGAAAATAGAATACACTCCCCCAGTCTTTATCCCAGTTTGAACTAGGCACAGCCCCTTCTCCCTGAAAATCTTACTGTCCACTTTGCAGCATCCCCTGTCTAGAGTTTGTCCTTCCTCCACAGGTTTTCAGCTAGTGCTTTCCCCCACTGGCGCAGGGCTCTACAGGAGCTTCTTACTACCCTCAGAACCATCTACAGGAAGAGCTGCAGTTTCCTAAGCTCTCCCAATTTACCACCAGGTTTTCTGTCCTCGGTAGTTTCAGCTCCTCTCTCAACCATACCCTCTCCTCCCCCTTCCTGATGCCTTTTTGTATTGGAATAACCTGATTCCTCTCAGGCAGGGTTGATGGGCAAGCCACCCTGTTATACCCAGGCTGCTTCCTATACAAACAAAGTCTTCTTCCCCGAGGAGGACTCAAGGGGCCATCAAGTATGTCTTGATAGCTTCAACCAATGCTTTCCTTTTTGATAAGATCAGTAGAGATTTATTCATCTTGAAAAGGTTCCTTCAGGACCACATTTATTATCAGCTTGTTGTCAGGGCTCACCTTCAGTGATATTTTTGCATAGTGATCTCAGCGATATTAAACAGGATTCCCACACCATCATAAGTCTCCCTTCCAATAGGCCAGACAGAGTGGCCTTCTCATCAGTCACTCTTTGGCAAGGAAATAACCTTCATCATGGAAAGCCTTGTGCCCTGTAAACGTTGTCAGCTTTTATATGCTGTAGCTGGTCACACACCACTGCTCCAGCAGATTTCAACCTAATGTTGTTTGCAATCCAGGTTTCAAGAGTCATGGAAGTGAGAGGCTGGTAAAAGTTGTAAATTATACCACAAGAGCCAAAACCTCTTACTTTTTAAACGTTTCCCCTTTTTTCACTGGATAAAAGGGGAAGAAAGGGAAAAAAATGAGAAAATGAGTATGTGGGAAGGAAAAACCCTCTTTCCTTTTTAACTTCTATCTACCACTTTTTCTTCCAGTATAAAAAGGGAAAACATAAAAAGTAAGAGAAAGCGTGGGTGTGTGTTTGGAGGGTAGAAGGGAATCTACTCTCACTTTTAAATTTTTTTCCAGTGGCAAAAAAGTCAAAGAGTGAAATTCTAGTCGTACTGAAGTTGATGGGATTTTTGCCACTATTTCAGCAGTGGGGCCAGTATTTTACCCAAAATGTTCACTTTCTGTTGCTTTCACTGAAAGAGAGAAAGAAAGTTAAAATTGGAAAGAAAGTCTTTCTTTTAAAAGTGTAAGTGCTACTGTCTATTTGTGGTGTTGTTGTGGCCATGTTAGTCCCAGGATATTAGAAAGACAAGGTAGATGAGGTAATATCTTTTATGGGACTATCTTCTGTTGGTGAAAAAGACAAGGTTTAAGCTATACAGAACTCTTCAGGTGATATTTTCTATCACTTTTTAACATTTCTCCCTCATTTTTTTGCAGGGGCGGAGGAAGTGGAAGGGAGCTATGAAAAGCCTGAGATAAAGTGGACTTTTTCATACAACTTTGAAATTAAATATTCAGAAATACCAAAATATATTTTTTTCTGAAACGTTTTGTTTTTAAATTTGTTGAAAAATGGAATTGAAACCTTTTTTTAAAAAAAGAATTGTTTTTCAATGAAAAGCCATTTTTCAACGTATTTTACCATATTTAAACTGAATATAATGCCACGCATAGTGAGCACCTGAAAAACTTGCCATGGACTGCTTTTATCAGTCTTACTTGTATTTGAGGATTTCCCTATATTTAGAATGGGGAATTATCACATGTATCGTGTTAACCATTTGAATGGCTAAATGTGATAAAAAAAAGTTCCTAAGAGTGGCCATAGGGGCATGGGGAAGATGTGTTAATGTTGGAAAGTGACAATCTCAATTCTCAGAGGAAAGGTGCTACGAGTGGAAAAGAATATTATTATTTTCAAATCTTAATCATATTCTGAGATCATCCAGGGAACGAGCAACCTGGATAGATCATGAAGCCCATGGATGAGGAAGTAGTTAGAACCAATAAGCCTGATCCATGTGCACCATTTTACATATTACACCAGTGCAACTCCAAAGGCTTCAGTAGCATCACTCTTGATTTAGATCAGTATAAATGATTCCAAACTCAAACCCTATCCTCCCTCAAAGCTCCTCACTGAGCATAGGCCTCCTGCTGCCATGACGCTCCTTCTGCTGTGAGGATGAATACTTCCCTAGCCACTCAGTTACTGCCATATATGATTAAACATCAGTGGTCATTGTAGAGTGCTACAAGGCTAATTAATACTCCTGTTTCCTTTGCAGTGCTCCCAGTCTCACCGACTCAGGGTATAAGAGATCATTCTAAGCTTTGAACCCAGATTTCCCTAAATTCAACCACTTTAATTACACAGACAAAACACAAGTAAACGGAGTGGGTCAAATTTATCCCTTGTATAACTCCATTTTAGTCAGTGGAGTTATACCAAGAATGAATTTGGCCAAGTATTATCAACTAGAAGATATTAAATACAGAAGTAATTTAAGAAAGAAAATCTTGCATACTATTCCATACAAACTATATTCACAGACTATAAAAATTGTGGGTAAGAACTCAAAATTAAACTTGCAAACACAATTCTTTCTTTTACTGCATCCACAGCTCAAACTGGGCAAAATTTTGCTGACCTTACACTTTGGGAATTTTGCTGTTGATAACAAATGCAGATGGATTAGCTCCACGGGAGTTACCTGGGCAAAATTCTCAGCGACTTCAATGGGAGTTTTGCCTAAAGGTGGCAGAAGTGATATAGCTCAATATGGGAACCAATGTCACAAAAGCTCTTTCCAGGCCACATGCTAAACAAGGAACAGAAGCAACACAAACTCAAGCAAAGTTTGGAGCCTAAACATGTATCATCCAGCGATGGCCTGGTGCAGGATGTGGACATGTGCAAATGTTCTCCATAGCTCTGTCACTCCAGTCTAATGAGAATAAGCCCCGATTGGTCTCCTGTGTTCCTGTAGAGCATCATCAGGCTCCCTTTCAGAATGCCTACAATGATTGGAATCTGTAGCTAATCTTTTCTTAGTTACCAGATGATTATTTTCCACATAAATGAGCAATGATAAAGGTAGATGCTGCCGTGCACTCTCCTTCTTTAGAGCAGTTTTTGACAGATAATAAATCACTCCATGATACAGGCTTTTATTTTCTGGTGTTGGGAGGGAAGGGGGGGGCAAAATGCCAGCAGGCTGTAGAATGTCATTCAAGCTGCTGTTTGGTTAGCTAAGGAAATGAGTTTGCGAAGACTCCATTTTCAACCTGTGACTTGGCTCTTACAGCTTCTGCACAGACTTCTATTTTCACGTGAGCATCCTGAGTTTTTTACAGTGAGTGACAGCTTCCAAAATAGCAAACTGCACCATAGTGTCCACCCACTGTTCTGCTGACTTTGTCTCTGAGTGTTCATTTGAAATTCAATGGGAGAAATTTTGCTCAGAGATATACTGGAGTAAATCAGAATTAGCTGAATTGACTTCACTGCAGTTAGTCCAAATGTATTCCGGAAAAACTGATTGCAGATGTTGGCCCAGTTTATACTTTTTTTTTGGCTATATAATCAGATGATGTGAGCCTAAAAGAACAATTAGGGTTGGGACTGGAGTCTGAAAAGTGCCTCTGTAAAACTACCATCTAATTTTTCCATTTTGAAGCCTCCATCTGTTCTTTTCACATCAAGTTTGATCAGTTTGCAAATCAAAAAATACTTTTCCAAGACCAGCCCTACAAGTTCACCCTAACAACCTGGTCTCTCGAAATCCAGCTGTGCTCTTTGGGCTTCACATGTGATTCCACAGCACTAGGTTGCCTTTGCAGGGCTGGTAATTTACCTGTCGGTACACTAAGCATATACGATTCAGAGGGCAAAGAGCTAGCTGATATGTGAAATTAAAAAGGTGAAATTTTAACAGCTCACATGTGTTAGTATTCTGACTAGAATCAACATTAAAGAACACCAAACACTCTCCACAGCATACAACTTCAAAATCTTATGCTTTCAAAAGGATGCACAGGATTTAGAGATAACTGTAATTAAAGTCTGATGGACAAATTCTGTGCAAATCCTACTGGAGTCAATGGGGTGTAAATCAGGGCAGAATTTGGCCTAATAAGAGTCATTCAAGTCAACAGGAATTGTGTGAGTAAATCCTGAGCAAACTGAACATTAAGGGAAAAATGGTGGCCTCTATTAGTGTATTGTTCAAAGTAGTCAAATGATTTCCTAGACCTTGGGAGTTCTCAAGATAATGTGTTCAGGTTGTTACTCCTGAGACTGCTATTTCTGGTGCCCTAAAATATTTCTCTCTTCACATTCTGTTTCATTGATTTTTGTATTCCCCTCACTCATGGCCAGATTTTCAAAAGGGCACAGCTCCCACTTATGTACTTAAATGCAATAGCAGATTTTCAAGAGCTATAGCTCTCCATCCAACAGCTCCCATTCCTTCTTTAAGTTTTACCTTTTCAGCTGAAAACACTTCTTTCCTTTTCTACTTTTCTCCCAAGATGCTCCTGCTTAAAATGGTCTGCTTTTGGGAAAGTCCCCCACATGCTACAAATGAAAAGCACTCTGCTCCCTATGCTGACCACCACCAGAAACACTGGATATTTGCATAAGACAAAAGGCAAGACAAACAGATCTGATGTCAGTGGAAAACCCTTTTTATTGCTAATTCTTTAGAGAATTAGTGAGTTCACCCTTGAGTAAAGATGACCCCAAAGGTCAATCAGACCCTATAGTGATTTCTGTGAAGCATAAGATTGTTTCTTTTTAAAATGTGTAGGATTTTAATTTTAGAATCTGAGCAATTTTCTCTTCTAGTTCATAACCTGCCTGTTTTTCTGGGCTCTCTCTCTTTGTCTTCATTCGGGCTTCCTCACATTCCTATTGTGAATCAGGCACAAATCTTGATGTGCAGCCAAAACCCCTTGTACTTGTCACCACTTCATTTACTCTCTAAGCCATTCCTACATAGTTTGGATGGGTAATACATTGATTTCTACTGCTTTTCCAGCTAAACTACATGAGGATCTGACTTTCTCCAGGCATCAGTCCCATTACAACAAAGCCCGGGAATTTGATTAGACTTTAGTATCACAGTCCTGTTAGATAAGCTATTTGTTCATCAGTTCCTGTTATAATTTACATTAAAAGCTGGGATATGATTTTTAATTGAGAAAACAAGCTACCTCTAATCACAGCATGCTTTTACTCTCAGAAAATGGGCCAAAGTCTGGCCTCAGTTATACCTGCGAATGCCAATGAAATTAGTGAGGTTGCACCCCTACTTATAGCAGAATTTATACCAATTAGAACTGCCAGGGAGGAAGGGAGAAAAATGTGGAGCTGCAGGAGTCATAGATGACAAGTCACTTTTGCCTGGACATTCAGGATACTAGCCTAATTCCAGTGAAGTCAATAGGAGTTTTGCCATTCAGCTTTAAGAAAGGGAGAATCTGGCCTTTGCTCAGGTTCCTGTTTCTACGCACTGGAATGCAAAAGCACCCCTCCCTTATAAAAAATAAAATAGGGCAAACTCCCAATTGGTGTACAACAGGAAGGAGAAATCTCTTTGCTATCACATTCTGCTGTAGTTTTGAAGCTCAGCATCTCTTTTGTGGCATGTCGTGCGTTTCTCTCCTGGATCAAATTAATGTTTTCTTCCTCTGCAAAAAACCCATCAGGGAAAGGGCAAAGATGAAAACCATCAACACAAACAGCCTCCAGATGCCTCTTCACCTCCTCCACTCCGCATCTGTTGTAATTGTTAAATCATGTTTGCAAATAATTCTGCCTCATATCACACAGCCACTCCCTAAGACACTGCAGCTGAATGCAACCAGCTCTGTGGATGTCCCCGAACAGATGTGAGAGATGAAAATCAATTAAACTAGTTCAGAAGAATGCTGAGGTCTCTTTTATGGATGTTATCAGTTGAAATCTGCATAGAATTTGTAGCTCTGGCTGCCTTCACTTGCTTACCCATCTTTTTCTCCTATTAAGTCCCTCAGTGTTGTGGCACTTGCATTTGTTAACCTCTCAACTTAGGACTGTTAACACCCATCACAGCTCAAAGCACAGTGTGGAAGTGTCAGGAGAGCGACAGCAGATAGAAATATGATTAATGATATATGGCCAAGGTCAGCAACCCTCCTCGGAACAGACACAGGCAACCAATCTAAAAACCACCAGGCTGCAAGTGAGACTTCTCTGTCCTATGCCTTGTCTTCTCAGTTTCACAGTAGGCAGATTCCCAGGCTGGAATTCAGACAGCCTTGTTTACAGAGCAGGAAGCCTCCCCTCTGTGTTCTAGACTAAGAGACGAAAACATATATTTTCTGGTTTGGGCCAATTTAGTTTAGGTAGACGACAAGGGTCAGATTCCAGAGACTGTAAATGGGTCACTCTGGAGCTTTGCTGATTTACAGCAGCTGAGTCTTTGGCCTAATAATTAAACAAGTTTGTTACTTGCTATTCAGCTCTGCCTTGAAGTGTGCTGACTTTATCCCCCATAAAAAAATAACTGATCAGACAAAAAGAACACCAGGACGAGACAAATACAATAACAATAATTGCAAGATGATAACATCTTCTATTTGAGGATCACACACAGCTTTGCAAACATTAATCAATTATGCCTAACCACTGCGGAAGGTGTGTTAAGTATTTTTCCCCCATTTTACAGATAGGAAAACTGAGGCACAGAGAGTCTAAGTGATTTGTTGAAGGTCATACAATGAGTCAGTGTCAAAGATCACACTAGAATCCAGGTCTTTTTAGTTCTTTATGTATGCTAACTCACAAATTAAGTGTTCAGACATAATTGTCTGATTCACATTAAAGACTAACTCCTCACAGCACACTCCTTTGAAAACTTACAATGTCAAATTTTAAACAAGATGTTGCACTATGAAATGAATGGCACATCTCTGGGGAAAGTACCTTCACACCATCATCAGAGAATTCCCATGGAAATGGAGTTTTAAACAACTACCACCTTCCACCCAGAGATGGCTGCAGTTCAGTGGCAGGTGAAGTGATTTCTCTATGTAAGTTGGTTTAGAATCTTTTGGGATGAGTGTTGCGATCCTAAATGGATATTAACCTCATTAGCAGCACTCAAATTAGGCAGGTACTTAGGGGTTTGGCATACTAGCATGTCTGTCAAGCCACCCTGCTAAGCGACATAAGTTTTGCCAGCATAAGCACTAGGGTAGCTGCATTGTGTCGGCGGGAGAGCTCTCCCCCACCAACATTGCAACCGCTCTTCGTTTAGGTGGTTTTATTGTGTGTTTTTTCCCACACTCCTGTGCGACAAAAGTTTGGCCGGCATAAGTGCTAGAGTGGGCAAGCCCTAATTCACTGCTCATCCAAGCACATGAGACAGGAGAGGGAAGAGCATACTGTGGCTATAAGTACAATCACATGCTGGCACCACAAGTGGGAGGGTTTTGGATAGTACCAGTGCTTAACCAGTACACAAAACCCAGGGTAGCCAAGCCCAAAGAATGCCACAGAGCCCAATACGGGATCTGAGCCCCTCTGAGAGCGAGTCGAGCCCAAGACGACCAGGATAGCATGAGAGCCTCACCGAGAGAAGCAAAGCCCAGCCCAGCTCTGTGATGTATTCGGACTCCAGGGAGGGGTAATCAAGCCCCAGGGATCCAAGAGAGCATGTACAATCATATTTTGAACAGCTGCACAAACTACCCTCTCGTACGGCTGAAGCTCATTTTGTGGTTGGATCCCTGGAAGAGCAGCACTACCATTATTTTCAAATCTGATCCCTGATTATTGGAAGCGGAACGTTGGAAGCTTGAATACTGAAACTCTTCGCACTGTAGGTAACATCACAAAACTTCCTGTCTCCTAGATGGTCCCTTTTCTACAGGATTAGGCTAGGCTAGCACCATTAGCCATACAGCCTTTCCTTTTCAGTTCAGCTTCTTTTTTTCAATTCTGTTGAACAAAGTCCAGTCAACCCATCTTTCCAACAGATCCCCAAAGCACTATAAGCAAAGTCCCTTGAGGAAGAAAAGTGATTCAGCCTCTGAACAGTGACAAGAGAGCAGAGGGTAGGGAAAGGGGCTACCTTAGTGGCCTTTTGGCAGCGCTCTGGAAGAAGTAGGCTGGATTTCAGACCCTAGCCTCTCATTCTTTAGACCACAATGGCTTGGGGCTGCTTTGCTTTGTTATGTGGCAGACTGGTTTGTGGAGGATGGGATTTGAAAGACGGGGAGTCTTCTCTGTATGCACTAAATATACCAGGAGTTTTTTCTCATACAAATGGAAGACTAATAGATATTCTAAATAATGACATTTATACTACTTATTGGCACATGGCAACCAGAAGTATTTTTCAAAATTAATTATTTGGCCGTACAATATAACTTGTGACATCATTAAAGATTGAAACTCAGAACCATTACTAAAACACTACTGCATTTAGAACATGCTCTCTCTATTCCCACAACTGCAAATAAAACCATCAGATGCAAAAAAAGTCTTACTTAGAAACACAAAGGGCCAGACTGTGAACCCCTAACTCACATGGATGAGCAGTTACTCACCCACAGAGTCTCATTGATTTCATTGGGACTTCTCATACAATTAAGTGAATCCCAATGCCACTACGGGGTTCATAAACTGTCCCTCAAGGTTAAATCCTACCCTAGTGGAGAAAGGAAGTATAGAGAGTATATTTTCCCCATTCAGCAGAAGGAAAGAGTGCTAAAGAAAATGAAAAGGAGAGGGCCCAGCTACTGCTCTGACTGATGCACCAAGGCTACAAGAAGATTTAGTTTGCCAGCCCTGGGGGCTTGCATATGCAGCATAAACTAGTCAGAGGCCCACACAGCCCCTTCTCCAAAGAGTAGGAATGTGTGGTCCATATTGTGACTTGGCTGCTTGGCCTGAGCTATCCTGCTCTGTGTTACCAGGGTGATCTGTTACTAACATCATCACTCCACTTCTCCTCATACCACTCAATATGGCTTCTATCCACAGAAGTGTGCTTTCACGTTATCGCATTATTAGACAGCATAGTCTTCTGTTCAAAAGTCTGATCTTGTCATGGAACAGAAACTGGTTAAGTGACAAACAACCAAGTGCCACACAAAATGGTTACTCTTCAGAGACAAGACTAGTTAACAGTACTTCCCCAGTGGCTAGTATTGGAACGAGTGATATTTAAGATGTTCTGCTTCTTAATGATTTGGAAGAAGAAACAGACAGCAAGTTAGTAAACTTTACTAATGAAATGTCATTGTTTCATTCATGGACAACTGTGACAACCTCCAGAGGGACTTACATACATTATAGGACAAACTGGGACAAGCACCTACAAAACTCATTCTTGTATAGGTAAGCAAATTAGAGGCAATGAGACACAGAAAACTGAGCACAGGCTGAAGATGTGCTACCTTTTGGTTCTCAAGGTCATCACGGGCGTCACAGATTTGCTTATATAAATTGCGCTTGTTAGCTCACATTTCAATTGCCTACCTTGGAATTAGCAAACTTATTCAAGGGTTGAAGTCTAATTTATTCTGAAATTCTGTTAATAAAAAAAAGTTAAGCTCATGTGCATAAAACTTGTGGTGGAGATGGATAGTCTCTACAGACTCACAGAGCAAATACAAAATAGGAAGTAGCAATGCAAGGTTTTCATCGCACTGCCTTGTTAATGTGCCTTAACCTTTTCTTGAAGGAACCACCTACAAGTAAAGTAGGTAATTCAGACTCTATGGGCCTGATCCAATGCCCACTGAAGTCAACAGAAAATCTCTCTTGCCTTCAGTGGGCTTTGCCTCAAGCGCTGTGTCAATTTAATCCTTGGCCTTTTTGCTGAGACTTCATATAAAGATGCTAATTAAAGCCCGTTACGGTGGTGATTTTTTTAATGTGGACAGCTTCGTACTGAGAAATACAGTTACATCACTAGACCCATTTCACATACTATACGTCACTGAGCAGCTATCACCAACATTTGGTCATTAACAACCTGAGCCAGATTGTAACCTAATAAGTTCTTGGTTCTAAATGCTCAAACTTGAGAACAGGCCATATTTAGGTGTCTAAATAAAAGTTGCCTGATTTTTAGAGATTGAGCAACTACAACTCCTATTTACTCCATCAGGTCTAATTTGCTTAAGTAAGGTGAACATGATTTGACCATTGGTATTAATCAACAACTTGCACTTTTGCTAAATCAAGAGCCTTGGTGATACAATAACCAATGCTAGAGCTTGCCCCAGAGAAGCCCTGATACTAATCTTGCTTTGTTGCTCAGACAAATCATTTCAATCTCCACATATTGGCTGGATATGCTCCCAAAGGGGATTGTCTCTTAGATTTTGCTTGTGGGTCGAGGGGAAGAGGGCAAAACTATTCTTCCTCGAGAGCCATTGATTTCATCAGCAATTAGAGCAATATCCCTCTGGAGATATTTCACTGCCTCCCTTCCAAAATCAAGCAGTTGATAATGCACATTGCAGTAATACACTGTAAGAACAATGCTACCGTCCAGTAACTGAAGAACTGTCTGAAGGATTCCAGCCCTGACCTTTCCAGACTATATGACTTGTAAAGATAGGTGCTAGGTGTCTAAGAAGTGAATATGCAGTCTGTGCTGATAAGGAAGGGTGGTGGTGCTAAGATCTGGATAATGTAGGAATACAGGAATCTTCTGCTCATTCCTCTTTCAGCAGCTCTGATTAGCAAAGATATTTGGTGAATTCCCAGTTACTTTGCACAAAGATGTCCTGAACTGCAGAGAATAAAAATAACAGATAATTCCCTGAGAAGACGAGTCTTAGAGTTTAATTTGACCCTGGCATAATCAGATGCAAGTCCACTAACTTCAGAGGAGTTACAGAATGCCCCTTTACTGTATAACAGGGCTGATTTGGCCCTTATAATATACTGTAGCTCTGCTCTGGCTAGAAACCTTTGTTTTCAAAGTATTTAACCACATGTCAACAGCCGGCAACACTGAACTGCAATTAAATAAATGAATAGGAGACAGATGCATATTTTAAAATGTATCCCTGTAGAAGACTCTTAACAGCAAGTATTGGCCTTTTTTTCTTTTTAAGATCAGCATTTAATGTTAGTGTTACTGAAGATCTGTGGATCAATACCAATTATTTTATATGTATTTCACCCTTCCCCAACTTGCTACAAGTATACAACCATGGTAACGTATAAGAATGGTGGATGCCTCAAGATGGATCTGTTTTTCCTTGCAAGAAATCTCACTGCTACAAATTCTTAAGCATTCCTCCCTAGCTAAAAGTTTAGAGAGAGAGACAAAGGAAAGTTACTTACTGTTTCGGGGCTTCTCCTCATCCATGCCTTCATCTTCATTTTCTGGATCGATGTCTTCTGCTTGAGTTATCCAATCCAGGTACCCCTTCAAGTCCTCCTCCAGCTGTTGTTTCTCCCGCAACTTCTGAAAGTCACCCCGAGCCTTTGCCTTCTCTCGTTCTTTGGAAAACTCCCTGGCAAGAAGGAGGGAGGGAAAGGATGTGGGTGGGAGAGATTGAAAAACAATGGAATTAGACTGGTTTGCATTGGAAATATGGCATCCCCTACCTTGGACCCTCAGCTGCTTCTATTCATTCAAATTCACATTAATATGTACATGGAGTGGTCCTTGTCAGATGTACAGATATAAGAGTTGGAGTGTCTAGTCTCTATATATATGTTTCTGAGAAGCTAACTCTCAGAATTTGGTTAAGAATGCAACTGAAACTTGCATATAATGTTTACATAACATGTCATTCTTTTTTTATTATAATGTTTTGCCATATGCATCTTTCCATCAGTCATTTGTGAATATCTGTTATTATTACACTTGCTTAATTTGATAATCCAAATTAAATGTCCGGCAATAATCTGACAGCTGGAGAGAGAGACTGCAGTGCTGACTTTTAACCAAGTCTCAACCTGACCTCCAGAACTGCAAGTGCAATTGCATTTCAATGGGTGCAACTGTAGGTGTATTAAATGCACCCACAATTTTGTTCACACATTTGATCGAGGGTGAAAAACTGCACCAACAATGGATGTTGTATTTGAAAATTTAGGCTTGTGTATTTTGCAACAGGTTTCCAGTATTAGAGACTGTTACCTGCTTCTGTCTGACCAGAAGAAAGCATTTGCAAATCCAAAGTTTGGAGGACAACTATTAGGAATAATGGCTGCAGCCAGAGAATGGATTTGGGCTGAGCATTAGGAAAGCTTGATGAAAAAACACTATATGGACTATGTGCTTAAACACAAGACATTGGAACAAGAATTCCATGTTACTAAGCTGAGCATTGTGGTGGTTCTTATGTGAATTGTTCCCTACTTCCTCTGTGGACAGCGAATCATATCCCAAATCAGCTTTTTCTGGAGCTGCTGAATAGGCCTCTGGCTAGATACTGGACTTCTTCCTTCACTAGAGGAAGTCAGATGAACCTGTAGCATGACTGTATTCAGGAAAGGTGGCTCCTTATTGGGTGTTCTCAAATTAATGATTTCTTTTCGGTGGCTGTCTTAATATTTGGGGAACTACTGATTTTCTTTTAAACTGAACTGAATTCAATTGTAATTGGATTGAACTTTCTCTTCCATGACTCTGAGCCAGTGAGATGCCTTTATTTTAAAAAGTGAGTTTAGAGGTGGTGAAATGTACTGGACTCACAGCCCACAAGAATTCAGACTGTCATTTATCCATAGAGGAAGTAGCACATGGACTCTGACAATGCAAGTTTCCCATACAACCCTTTCAATGTGGTTCAACCTTAAGTTACAGGAACTGAGCTAAGTCCTGCACAGTTTCTTACTCTGTGTTGTCATTTACTAGAACAAGTGTAAAATGCAGCTATTCTGAGTAGTAGCCTTTTATACCCATTTTGCACAGGTGTTAAAGACTACATGAGGTACAGGCAAGCCCTTTCTCTAGACATGAGAGGTGAGTTCATTCACTCTGGAAAGTCAATCTGTAGATGCTTTGATGATATCACCAACAAAGGTTGGTGTTTTCAGATGCACTCAGATTTTGTCTAACTCTGCCCCCATTCAGGTCTATGGAATTGTATCACTGAAGTCAATGGGAGCAGTTAGACAAAAGCTATACTCTTTTCAAAGTCCCAAAGACATTAATCAGTGCCAAGTGTGGTGTCCTCTGGTAACTCAGATGGAGCTGAGTACCCGACATTGCAGAGGAAGTGCTTCTCTTTCACCTGGGCGTGATCCAAAGTCCAGTGAAATCAGTGGAAAGACTCTCACTGACTTCCATGGGCTTTGGATCAGGCCCTTTGTGTGGCCTGACTGTAACCTGGGCTGCAAGATAATGAATAGAGGAAAGGGTCTTCATGAATCAGACAGACAGAGTTACAGTGTGTGACAAAGTACGCCTGCATGGTCCACTCCTCTGTCATCTTGCTTGGTTTTTGCACTGCTTCATAGGACTGTGATAATGAAGACTTTAAAGTGGAAAGTAGCTGTGCTGGGCCCTCGGGACTGAAAATAGCTCCTCAATAAGTCCTGGGATGGAGCTTTGCCATATGTCAGAAGTGAAAAATCAAGTGTTCTTACCCTGAGAACCACAACTGGGTTCTTTGGAAATGTAAGAAAGATGGATGTTGGAAAAAAACAATCAATAATAACAACACTTTCTATTTCTAGAGCATCTCTCTTCTGAGACTCTCAAAGAGCTTTACCAATATTAATGAATTAAACACTCAGAAAACGTGTGACGTAGGTAAGCATCATTAACCCTATTTTGTAAATGAGTGACCTGAGGAAAAGATTAAGGCCAAACATTTCAAACTTGAGTGCCTAAAGTTAAGCACCTAAATCAGTGGCCTGATTTTCAAAGGTGCTGAGCACATGTATTTAGGTGTGTATTTAAATATGCATTTAAATGGCTAGATCTGGGCACGTAAATTTAAAAATGTTGACCTTTGGCATAAAAACGTGGCCCATGTCACATTAAGTGACATCCCTGTGCAAAGGGCAAGCATATAGCCTATGCACTACTTAAGTCTCACTTAAACTGTGTTAGGTTTTAACTGGGTGTAAGGAAGACTTAAGTGATCCCTAAAGGGTTTAGGTAGGATTTAGCTAGTACATAGGCCTTGTGCTGGCAGAACTGAGAATAGAATCCAGCACTCCCAATTCCTGGTCCCCTGACCTAAATGAACAATATTGACATGACTCATCTGTCACAAAACGTTAGTGTGTTTCTCATTTCAGAAAACTTTCTTAAAAAGAGGACTTAAATGTGCTTAATTTCTAAGCTGTGGTATCAGTAAAACTTGACGCTTGAGGACTACGTGGGTCAGGAAACTGCTAATGAAATTCTGAACATTTAATATTTAGGAGGCCATTTAGAATCCAGGGTAATCCAGTGGTTAATGAGCAATAGCTGTTACTGACTGAAAGCTATTTAGTATCCTATGTGAAATGAGCTGGTGATGTCAGTCCAGTTCCTAGGAGTCACATCACTATACCACCATCACATTTGGCACTAATTGTTCTTATTGGCAGTCTCAGAAGGGAGGCCAAGGACCAAAAGAGCCTGTTCATTGAACTAGCATATCAAACCTACAGGTGGTTTCCTCAGAACAACACGGAAAGATGATGGGAGGATAGTACGGGGGAGGCTTACAGAAGCAATGGCAATCCTGTCTCTTTTCAGTGGATAGACAAGATTAATTGAGGGCTGCAAATCTGGCAATTTTAACCAGCATTCAATTCACTTCACTTTCTCCTTCTTCCTACAGAAAACTAGAGGAAAAATCTTCCCTTAGGTACAAATGCAACCAATGGAGCATGTCTGTGAAGTGCCTTTCAGTACATACGAGATTGGACTGAGTCAAGATCACAAGTACAAATATCTTTCCTCTTTTGTCCTGTATGATTTAGGGGAAAGCTTTTCTTCCTGCTCTGATAATGGGATACATAATTCTTGTTCTATACCCCATTTCATTATGATCATTGGTACTTAGAGGAGTGATGAAAAGTGAACAAAACAGTGAAATTACAGCTGTTTAAAGATCTTAGTGACTACTTTAAGTCCAGCATATGGATTTGAACCTTATTTACTCTGACAGGCACAAAATATCCTGTCAGATTGCCCTATTTTTGGGTTACTATTAGATATGGAGTGAACCACAAACAAGAATCTGAATACCGCCATGGCATAAGGGTATGGAGGAAAACTGAATTTGAATCTGGCTAAAAATCTCACAGCTAGCCCATATCTCTAATGGACTGAAACAAACCCACAGATATGAACACCCTGATCTTTGGGAGAACTGAATTTGAGTCAAATTTGCTGCTATAATTATATGGAATCATTTCCCCTGAACTGGTATGGTATTTGCTTTAGAAATACATCCATGTTCCTTATCCTCAGACAAGCCAGTAGCAGGACTATGGTGATATTCATATATATGTATAGTATTTACTTTAGCATATAACTAGGTATAGTATATTGGCTTGTTCACAAAGTCCACTAATTGGAGTGAGATATCTAGGAATGACTGATTATGGCTCTGATGTGTAGCCAGAGCATAATTCAACCTCCAATTTTGCAGTTGCAAAAAAGTAGGTTCAATCAAGGCATCTTAGCTGGCACAATTAATTACACCCTAATTTAACTGTGGGCACAAAATTGCATCCACATTATTGGGAAGCAATTATTTAAAATTTAGGCCTATATGAGCAAGAATGTAGCATCTTCCTTTTGACTCATGAAGTGTAAGAAATAATTCTCTTCCTTCAAGACATGCTGGGTATAAAATGAGATGTACAGAATGGGTTACCTGGAATGTACAGATAATCAGGAATATTCTTTTGTACCATCTATGTAGAATGGATCAATAGAAATAGGGAATGTTTGGGCAATATCTGAGTCCGAGGAGTGTAGACACTTCATGACTCAGTAGAATTCAGAACTGTGATTGAAAATTAGTTGTTTGAGCATTGTGTTATTTTCTTCTAAAGAATTTTTGGAAACTTCAACTCCTTATTTCAGCCTGCTAAGGACTAGGGGCCTTTTCCAGGGATATTAACAGTGAATGGTTCCCAGTGTGATTCTCCATGTTGACTGTGAAAAGTACAGCAGAAATGGTGCAGCTATCACAGTACAGTCAACGTAGACAATGAGATTCAACTCAGCGACATAATGTGGATGAACCTCATGGCTGATCCCACCCGTCCCCAAAAAATTGCTTATGTGTAGTGTAGTTTTAGTGATTTCTGGACGCAATATCTTAGGTGCTGGCAGGGTGGGCACAGCCTACGCTTTCCCCCAACCCCCCAGTCAGATAAATATACAATGTTTAATCACTGCTATTGTCTTTTTGTCATGTAAAGATGCAATCAGTTTTGCCTGCCCCACTTTCATATGTCACCAACCTCCATTGCTATTTTATATGGTTACCTACTGATTTGAGTGTCTAAGTGGGGGGCTCTGACTATGATATTAAGGAACTCGTGTCTGAAAACTGGACCCACAGTATCACTGTCCAGGTATCCAATCACAGACTACTGCCTCACCCTTTATTTTTGGATCCTCTTTTCCTTTCCATTTACTCACTTGAAGATCCTCTCCTGGCAGCAGTTGTTATAACTGCAAACATTTCCCTCAGTAGGGGTGATGCAGAAAGTAATGGATCCTTCTCTAAACCCGCAAGCTCTCTGTAGGATAACCAGAGAAGTTTCTTGGGTGGGCCTACTAGTGCCCTCCCTTTCTGGTTGCCCTGAGACCATGTACATCATTTCTGTGATGCACCTAACTTCCGCTCCTGCTAAGAGAGAGTTGCCCTTCACTTTTCATGACCCTCTCACCTCAAGAACACTATCAAAATTTCATGTGAGAGTTGAAGAGATCAGTAAAGCTGACAGATACAGACATTGACCAAACTTCCCACAAGGCTCAGCAGAGTAAGCACCAGGACCAAGATTTAAAAAAAAAAAAAAAATGGCTGCCTAAAGTGAAACTTCTAACACTGTATCTACACACCTACATAAAATAGCCTGATTTTAACAATCTTGATCAACCAGCAGTGCCTAAATATGGAATTAGGAACTAATCCTAGGCACTCGTTTTCGAAAATCTTGCTAAGAATGTTTGTTGACTTGGATCTTCTAGTTCTCTGGCTTACTAAAGCCAGCATAGTGTTTAACTTCTGGGTATATTAACAGCTGTTTTTATGCAAGGCTACTGCTTACTTGGACTAAGCAATGGTGCTTTGTAGCAAGGGTTAAAATGAAGAAATAAGGCACTGCTGCGTCTCTTGGGACATTTTAACCCTCCCTTCCATATCCCCCTCTCTGACTTTCATGATCACCTTAATAAAACAGCACCAGGAAATGACCTCTACCTGCAACATGCCTAACCCTGTAACGTGTACAACAAAGAAGACGAGCCCATTAAAGAAAAACGTGTTAGTCTTTCATGGGGAAAATAATTCCTCCAATTAGCCTATGTCTTAAGGCTATTAAACAAGAGAATCAAACTGAGAAGGAATAATTTGGCAGGACTCCCATTTTATAATGTTTAGGGATTTGCCATATAAGTTGCTAGTCACTTTTTCCTTCCATTGATTTTTCCAGGATTTTACCAACAATCCCTTCCTGGACGTGCTTGTCCTTATTCATGGTCCCTTCTAAAGGTTACTTTAGGGAGAAGAATATTTTAAAGGCAAGGTGTATGCTTTTCATAAAGGGCTTTACTCAAAAGATTTCCCCCATTTCAGGTGGGCCATCTGATGCCATATTTTGGTATTTACACAATAAAACCAGGGGCTTCTACTAAAGGTTTCTGAGAGTGAACCACCAATGCCCCATTATATCCATAACCAAAGAGAAGGGATAGAGATATAAATTAAAAAATATAAATAATAATAAAACATTTTCCTGGTTCTGCTTACCCGCTAAGTACACCGAGAACCAAGTTAAGTACAAAAAATGACCCTATGATGATTAGTGTAACAAAATAGATCCAGGGCCAGTCCCTTCCTATGGCATCATTGACCTGGAAGAGTGGAATGATAATTAGTGAGACAGGCTCAGTTTCTGAGCACTGCAAGGCTCCAGCCAAAGGGATCCCAAGTCACCAGCCCCACGGCTTTCAAAGTTTGTCATTACTGCAGTTTACAATTGAGAACAAATTGTCCTCTCTCCAGTCTAGTTAGTGTTGAGTATTTTGGTTGGACTGAGGTTGAATTTCCTCATTTGAGAGTCACACTTTGTTGTGACATTTATTTTGGCTGATAATTTTTAAAGTTATTTATTTCAGAACCAATGTAAAAGCTTCCTTGGATTCAGGCTTTTATTTTGGAGAGAGGTGAGGCAGGAGGGAAGGAAGGGACCCTGGTGACCGGGAAGAACCCTGATTATGGAGTCTTGCCCTGCAGCATTGGAAAAAGGACATCAAAAACTGGCAGCTTACCCGCTCAACACACCAAGAACCAGATTTAGAACGAAAAAGGATCCAAAGATGACCAGACTGACAAAATACACCCATGGTAACTCATAGCCCATAGCGTCCTGCATCTGGAAAGATGAAGGAAAGTTAGAAGACAGAGAGAGAAAGCAGAACTGATTAGGCAAAGGAACAGATGGAAAGGTTTTGTAAACAGAGCTTCTGGTTGATTCAGACATAAATGTACCGAATGTTTCTTCTTTATGATATCTTCATTTCTCTTTCTTTCCCTTTGATTCCTCTGTTCTTAGTCACTGTTTCCACATAGGTATGACCTTCTGTGATCAACTTTATAAAGTCAGCTTTTGCGAACATGTACCACACATTGTAATCTCCAGTAACAGTTATTTCCCATTCTAAGTAGAGGTGAGAACTGTGGTACCTCAGATACAGTGAGTGGTAACTATTGTCAAATGCTGACATTTTAATGGCAACTTCCTGGTTATTCTCACACTATTTACCATAGTCATGGTAGTCTTTGTGTCATTTAGGCCATGTCTTCATTACAGCGGCACAGCTACAGCACTGTAGCTAGCTGTACTGCTGTGAAAGTGAGCTTAGATGCTTCTTACATCAATGGAAAGGGGTTTTCCATCAATGTACCTAATCCACCTCTCCAACAGGTGATAGCTAGAATTCTTTCATTGACCTAGCTGCATCTACATTGGGGGTTAGGCTGACCCAACTACAGTGCCGAGAGTGTGAATTTTTCCACAGCTGTGAATGATGTGGCTAGGTCTATATAATTTTCAAATGTAGACCAGGCCTAAGAGGAAAGTCCTGCCAATGCCCGCCATTTTCTGATGCTGTCAAGTGCTTTCTAAACTTTCCTTACAAACCTTCGTCCTGTCTGTAGAGGCTATCCAAGCCAACCGATGACTCCCACACATCAGCAGGAGACCCTGAAACTGAATGGCATCAGTACAGTTCCAGGTTTGACATGACTGCAGGTGGCTGTTTCAAGCACAATATCATCTGAGCACCAGAACCTGCACTATATGGACATAGCAGGTCAGGTACATACAAATACCATTTTCAAAGGCTCGCCCTTATCTTAAGAGTTTTGTTAGAAGTTCATATTTTGGGATGTTCAAATGAAGACATCTTATAATTGGATGCACTAATCCAGCCTCCCCATTTCATAAACACTTATCTCCCGGGCAGAGATGGCACCATCAAAGAAATAGACTATAGGCAACATTTTCAAAAGCACCAAAGTGTCTTAGTTAGGGGCCTAAGTTTCATATTCAAATGGGCCTATGTCATTTAGGAGCTGAAGTCCTACTGACCACACTTTTGAAAATTTTACATTTTATTGTTTCGTATTCCATAGCAATCCTTCCATAGCAATTTAAGCATTTGTTTCCTTCAGGTCATAAATTCTTCAGTACACGGGCATTCACACATTACCAACTCAGAAAAAACGACACTAAGCCACATAACTAGTCAGGAAAAATATTCAAATCTTCAACAGGTGGAGGGAGGAAAGTAACACTTATAAAGTGAATTCGCTGTAGAAAAAAAATACATCATTCATATCTCTCTCATCGTACAGGCTTTAAAGTCCCAAATTCAGAACTTTCCAACTGTAATCTGATTACTTTCTTTGGCAACAGTCCACAGTCAATGGGGCAATCTATGTCTCTATGCAGGGATTCCTAAACTGCAGCTTAATAGGAAAGAACTCATTAAAAAGTGAACTCAAAATCCATCTTAGTGATGCTAGCTCATCAGCTTCTTCCCAAGTGGATTTATAGGTTTTGTGCCTGGAAAAGAGCTCTTGAATTCCTCTCCTTGCTTCACCAGTGCAGGGCTTCCTCTTCCTACGTTCTCTAAGTTTTCTCTTAAATACATGCGTAGAATTGTTCCATGTTATTACATTAGTTTATAAATAATAGTAATAATGTCTTATATTTACATAGCAGCTTTCATCCCAAAAGGTCAAAAAGACTATGCAATAGGAACAAATTAAGATACCAATTATACAGGATTCACTTCTCCCTTCACTGACATGCAGTCATTTCTGCAGAGTAACACAAAAACTATTTAAAAAGCACAGCAGCCCTACACAGGTGTTCAGGATAGGAGGAATAAGATATCCATTTGAAACCACAGAGGAAAATTTGGGCAGCCAGAGTGTAATTACCCAACCTAGAATTAGGTCAGGAAATCAGAGTTAACACCCCTACTCTTATGAAGAATGGCATAGGCCTTTTAATTACTATAAATCAAATTTGGAAAACTGCCATAAAAATTTATCAGCACAGACACAAAAATGACTCAACTGTCCTTAATCATGGTTGATGATAATGAAAAAAACCAATGGTAGGTTACTTGCGCATCAAAAAAAATTTACTCAGCCCAGAGGAGTGGATGAGTTGAATTTTGCAAGACTGATATAAGTGTATGCTAACTGCTATGAGCCAGATTCACCGGTGCATTCTTGGCCTTTGTACTATTTTGGCATGGGGGAGTTCTCAACTTCCACCCCAATCTGGTGTAGGAAATGGAATGGCATGGCCAGAGCAAGTTTTACTCCAGGCATTGTTAACTACTGTGTCCCCCTTTGGTACTGTTGTCAGCAGAGGTAAGCACAGATTGATCCTGAGAATCAAGGAGCTGCACATTGGCACTATAGAGCATCTGTGTCTCTGATACTAAGTGATCAGGACCTCAATTTTTCATCTCCTTTACAATGTACAGTCTTAAGTATAATGAAAAGGCTGACTGAAAACAGCATTAATTTTATAATAATTTAGGTGTACAGAACTCATTGGTATTTCATAAGGAGCTGGTCATTATTTACTATGTTTCTTCCTGGACTCTATCATAGAGCATCTTGCAAATTGCTAAGCACCTTCAATTCTCATTAGCTTCAACTGGGGGAGAAAGTTTTCCATACACCGTAGGATTGGGCTGTGACTGACAGGCAAAAGAAGAAAGTTGCTGTTGAGTGATAATATGATACAATTTCTGTATGTCAGAAATTTGCTAAGACTTGGTGCAATTGTTTAAAATACATCCTTCTGCTAAAAATGTAGGTACACCTTGCATTCTTTACCGGCCCATGAAGAATGTCTTTGGGTGTCTTTGGGTGTCGAGGGTGAGGTAGAGTGGAGCGGGGTAGATTATGAACTATTTGACAGGCGGTAGAAAGAAAAACAAAATACACTTGCCCAGAACAACAGCACCAATGTACTATCACTCAGGAAGGCCTTATATCCTCAGCTAAGATTCCATGTCCCCAAGTATCTGGGAATTCTTCCTGTAAAGTGAAACTGTCCTGAAAGTCTGGGATAGACTGTCATCAGCTGAACAATGTTACTGTACTTTTGTTTAAAAGCACCTTGAATCTGTGCTTGACTCAAAATCTTTCTTGGCTATTTTTCAAAGTGTGGTGAATATGCAGACATTCATCACAAACTCAGCCCTTGACAGCAGTTGGAGGCCGTCACTACAGAACTTACTGGACTGCTGCAGTTGCCTTTCGCTAATTACGATCTCGAAAGAGATTTACTGTCTATATGCCATTAAGTTTGGGGACTGAGATTCAGGATGTTTTACATAGCTGCTGTCCAGTGTGAAGAGGCATAGGCACTGCTAAAGGTTACTTCTCCAGTTCCTGTTTTACAGCAGCCTGGGTCTTCTGGTTGCAGGGTAAACTTTCCCTTAGCTCTCTCCAGGTGAGCATTTATCATGAACCATATGAGCCTTACCAGGAAAGGTGGATCATCGACTAACTTTACAGTTCTGCAATGAGACTATTATACTATGTGGGTTGAGTGATTATACTGTTTGATAGACGGCACAGTGACTGCAAGCTGTTGTCAGTGAAAGATTTCATGTGATAGTTATGAGGTCAGGTGGACATGCAAATGGCAGGTGGGACTACTCCATCAGATGATAGTTTGCAAAATCATCCTGTTTTCCATCTCAAAATGCCTACCCTTTCTCAGCTGTCACAACCTCAGATGCATACATATTATTACTCTCAGAGATCATAAGGTTAGTACATTAGCTCTGATGTATCATTTGTTACAAAAGGAAAGATGGTCTCATGGGTAAGGCACAGAATTGGTGTAAGGAAACATAGAATCTATTTCCAGTTCTGCCAAACACTCATTGCGTGACCTTAGGAAAGTCACTTCATCTCTCTATACCTTGGTTTCCCAATCAGCAAAACAGGCCACTAACTCAAATTGGTACTACAAGATTAAACAAATGTTTGTAAAGGGCTATGGAAATGCAAATTACTATTGCTATTAGTGAGGCTCTGTGGGAAGTTATACCCGGGTTATCTTTTTGCAAAATCTGGAGAACAGCTGGATACTTTGGGAATAATTTCTATTACTTTGCATATCAATCAACATATTATGGAAGTATTACAGAACTCCACACAATCCTGTATTCTGGGTTGATGTTTCTTGCATAATTATCTTTTTGAGGCAAAGTAAGGCTCATGTTCTATTGGGTGCAACACAAGTCCCTTGTTATAAACAAACATGGAGTCATTTTTGCCTTCCATGAGTGAAATAAACACTGTTTATATTGGCAATAATGTTCAACATTGCCCAGAAGAAGTTATATGAATTCTGAAATCATTGTATTGACAATTCTGGGTTGTTGGTAGTTGAGGAGCCTATTCACAGTCTCATGAATTCTGTTGCAGAGGACAGACAGCTATTCTGTCAGCATGGGACTGTTTTACACAGTGTAGAGCAATAATAATCCCTTTTTTACAGTGCAATGTTCCTTGTTTGCTCCTTTGGGTACAGTATCTCAGCCTTCAACTTCAGTTGAAAACTGTGGTCCAGTGATGCAGATAACGCCTATGAGCAGTACAACAGCTGGGCCGTTTAATTCTATAGTTTGCTAAACCACAACCACAACTGGCATTTTCAGATGAAGCCAAGAGCTGAAAAGACATGGAGATGAATCTACCATCTGGCTGTTGAAGGTGGTTTGGTGGTTCTTCCAGAACAGGATTTAGCCATATGAGAGGTACAGTGTGGTGTTTTACACTGCTACTATCATCTTTGGCCTGTATAGAGGACTTCTCTTTCCAGGTTTGTTAATCTGGCACATTTTACAAACATTAAATTCATATACTAACTTCCCATGTCAGGAGCAGTGGGATTATGGCAGAAATAATTCACTCTACTAGAACGGGTAATTCTCCACCAGTAAGGGCAGAAGGCACATCAAACTTTCCCAACTATGTAACAAGTAACAACAGCAGATTTATACAGAATGTCTTTTATCCAGTCAGTGACTGAGGTGGAAACAATCCAGTAGACCACGATGCCTCTAGGATACACAAATATACAATTACATTTTGTGCCAAAGCTTGTCCCAAAACAATTGACAAACTCTGTAAAACCAGGACAAACTAAATATAGGGGAATCACTTCATCCATCAATGAGGTGCAATTGCCTCTGGAAAGGAAGACAAAAAAGCAGCAGCTCTTAATTGCAACACTTCAAAAAAGCAAAGAACACTGTATCCAGTGGAAAATAGAGGAGAGCTCTAGGCTGACAGAACGTAACTTAACTAGGATACCAGGGCTAAATTCCTATCTCCTGCAAAATATGCTAGTTGATTTTTAATAAGTGTAGAATGTTATGATAGTTTTTTTTTAAAATATAAGTCAAGTGCTTCAAGTACTTCACAAGAAGATGTACAGCCTTTTTCAGAATTACATAAATCAAGAACAATGGGCCACTCAATGAAATAAAGGGCAGTAAATGTAGAACTCATAAGAAAAAATGCTACTTTATGCAGCATATAGACAACCTTGGAATTCATTGCCTCAAGAAGTGATCAAGCCAAATTATAGGGCTATGACCAATAACAACATCTGTAGCTGCAAGTATGCTATGCTTGCAATAATAAGGGAAAATAAAACGTGATTTTTTCCTGGAGTGATCTACCTGTAGGGCATTTAGAAAGAATCCCCGCCTCTATGCACAGCATTGCATAACTGGTCAAGTGCACTACAGTAGGGGTCAGAGGATAATTTAACTTTCTCTGAAATTAACTCCCTGCCAGAGGATTCAGGAAAACACACCTAGCTAATGCTTAAACATATTCTTAACTTTAAACATGTGTAAAAGTGCTTTCCTCAACTGCCTTAAAAAGAGGAGAGCAAATTAAATGAACTAATGGTCTGATTTGATACAGCCAAACTTTTGTTCCCATGATTGACCATTTTGCAGCCATTGTTTGGTAATTTTGGGATCTTTGGCATTAAGGGCCCAAAGATTTATTAATTTGAGATAATAATTTTATTAATTACAGATTATCAAGGCTACCTGCAGACTCAAGAGGGGTGAATACTGAAAATAAGAAGTCCCATGTGTTTGGATTTAAAAATGATTTTCTTTGGCCATGCCCAGGCTCCCATGTCTCTTCTCTTTCTGTAAATATGTGAAGACTGCATTTTATTCATAAATATACTCATGGAAATATAATTTTAAGCTTGCATGCTTTAGACATGCTATATGTGAGACACGGCTTTGCACTACAGGGGGGACAGGTTCCCCAAACCTCTTACCAGAGTCCTGGCACAGAAGCAATTTGGTAAACTAGACAAGAATCTAATTTCACTCTTCACAGCTAAGACTATGATAACAATACGATGAGAAAAAAATAAATCTCAACTGCACCCAGCCAATAAATCTTACAGTAGCCTGTATTTCCTAGAAAAGATGCCTCAGTCAAGGCCTGTGTGACCCAGAAAGGAAAAGGTTTGTCATTTTCAAGAATTCCTACTAATCACAGCTTTTCACTGAGATATTTAAAGCCCCAGTGGTTTTGTCAAGCCCTCTTCCTGACTATAACAATTATGCTCACCCAATCAGGGAATTAAAACAGTATCTTGTGACTATTGTGACCAATCAAAAATAACCACACACTTTGAATTTCAAATGTTTGAGTAATGGATACTTGCACTGCATTATTTGTCATAAATTCATAAAGTAAAACAACCAGCACTTTGAAATATATTCATTGAGGAGGCCAAATTTTCCCATCCTTCCTCACAGTAGGTAATATTTCACAAGTACTCCCATCACATCAGTGGGCTAGCCATGAATCAGTTCCATTATAAACTATATTGAGGAAGTCATGATCTCTTTGTGGACATTCTGCAAACAGAAAAGCAGCTAAATTTTTTGAGGAAATTATTCACTGCAAATTAGTTGCTCAATGCTAGTGTTGATTATGCTGTTTTAGAGACTCCTTGGCTCCAAAGAGCTTGTGGACTTTTCCTGGAAAGCTCTTGCTAACAATCAAGATAAGCAAAAAGCTTGCTACAATAGGCAAGTTTGACTTTCCCCTTCCTACCTTGGATTTTTCTGTTCTCCTTGGAAAAGACATCTGACAAGAACCAGCTCCGTGGTGGTTAGGTTCCTTTACAATTCTTTGTTGACTTGGACTATAATTATGTAATTTATTATAGGAATGTGTCTAAATGTTAACTGTTTACTGGTTAAACTCTGGTGACAGATTTTGAATATCATCTCTCTCACTGACCCTTAAACAGTACTATTCAGACTGTAACCCTTTTTGTAGATGTCCTGATAAATGTATTAACTATGCACCATACAATATATCCTAAACCTCAGTGCTCTTAACATATGCTGGTTTTTTCTTCACAAAATGATAGATGGTAAGAAACCATCCCTAAGCAGGCCATTACTGGATGGGATATAGAACTTAAATTCACTGCATCTATTTCCCCGGCTGCATAAGTGTCTTTTTCAACCTATGGGACTAAACCTGAGGCTGCTTGTTTATCAGTAAAAGCCCCCAACTCTTTATCTTCCTTATGTCTTTTGAATGCCTAAATGGTACATTTCTGGTGTGCCTGTGTCCAAAGTGGTGAAGAATGTATACAAAAGAGTCAGAGGGAGGTTGCATCATGGATGAAACTTCCAGAGCGGATCTCCATCAGACATCCAAAGAGATGTGACCGGCTGGTCTGTGCACAACATACGTGCCCCAAAAGCCAGGTAGGAGAGGAACAAAGGACCACCTCTGCTACTTCCCGCCATACCCATCAAGAGCTAGACTTGGCCTACTAACATGGTTGTCCCAAGGATGAGGAGGAGGGTTCCATCCTTCAGCTCCCACAGAGATTCACCATATAAAATCCCATTTTGTTTGCTTTCTTGATCTAGCAAAGCACATACATACGTGCATAAACCTGTTTAATCCCAATGAAGTCAATAGTCAGTGTGTTATTAACAGTAGAACTGAAGTAAAGGGACTATTCACATGCTTAAAATTACACGTGTACTTAAGTGCTTTTCTGGATTGGGGCTTTGTTCAGGGCCATACACTATGGGGAGGTTATTTTCTGCCAATCTGCTGGAAAGAAGTCAAGAAAGAATGAGATGGATGAACCAAAAATTACTATTATGTAACAAAGAATGTTAGATATTTCAGTCCCGACAAGTGACATTTCAGTGTACCGAGAAGAATTTATGTTCCTTTTATCAAACTGAAATACTCTTTCAGCATTCCAGAGTCTATAAGTTGGATAATAAGGCAGGTTTCACAGCTGAATCAAGGTAAAGAAAGGGAAAAAAGCAATAGAAGAAATAAGGCTTATTTTTACAGATCCTGAAATGACTGCATGAAATTGCTGCTGAACACCTCAAAACACAGTAATAATTGACTCTAGGAACCTTTGCTTTTTTTCTCAGTAGGACGTCTTTCTAAAAAATCAAATATCCTTCTTGATTGTCTTAAAAGAAATCAAGACAATGTTTCAATTTTGCCATTTTTTAGAAATAATTTTGTACTTGGCAACACTTCTAGAATTGCTGCTATGGAGAAGGAAGACTGGAGAGCTTAGCCCAAGACTTCTCTCTTAGCCAATGACACTCAAAGGGAGAGAGCACTTGACTAGCAGCTGCTGTTAAAACTGGTTATTTGCTTTGCTCCCTAAATTTGCTTTATTTCTAAGTACCAAGGTTAGAACAAGAAATCTTAAGCAATGCTCTTTTGCCTCCTTTCACCTATCTAGGTACTTACTTCTCTGGCCCCCACTACCACTTTATCTGAGTAGATTGATTCAGACATTTTACAAATAATCTTACATAAAAACCATAAAGACCTGAATCCTAGATCCTTTCTTAAAATTCTTCCGGGAAGGAAGAGAGTGGGAAGGGAGAATGGGGAAGAAGGACAGGGGCAGGAAGGAGCGAGACTTGGGAGTGGTATGCTTTGACTATCTGCATACGGTCTATGGTCACTGGGGGACCATAGCCCACTGGTGTAAGACAGAGCAGCCACCAGGATCTTCTAATTTAGAATTAGTCAAATATATTTATTTACGCTAGCACTTAGCCACATTTTCATCACTCACTACATGTTCGTTACATCCTTTGAAGATATGTCTGTTCTTCCAGTCGAGTGAAGCTGTGTGAACTCCAACACGCATAATAACACTACCATCTTTTGACTATCTAGCCCTAAATTACTGATATGCTACCGCAACACTGAGGCCTTCAGCTGTGCTTTTAATCCTCAGAGTCTAACCACTGGATTCTATGACATTGCTTTACTCTTTGGTCAATTTCTGTTTTCATCTTCCGTGTGTGTTTGCTTCAGCTGCACATTCTGTTCTTAGGTCAGCTGCTCTGTAAAGACCCACATTATTGTGGGTTTTATAAGGTCTTTGTATGTGTCATTTTGGAATCTTTTGACAAGTGCAGGAAGAGAATTAAAATGCGTATTGAAAGACCAGAAGGTCAAAATAACTGAGATACATATTGATTCAGCTGAACCAGTTTTCACTGCAATATACTTATCTTGCAAATGCCTGTAGATCATATATTTTTATGGCATATTATGCTAACAGTCCCTTATTACAAGGGACGTCCCTTATTTGTTCATCTTTGTACAAGATCAGGAGTTGCTGAGTGCTGCAAAAAGCAGCAACAAATACCCCCTATTAATAACATTTATTATTTTATTAATGATGACTAATGATAATTAATAATAATATCAGGAGGAGGAGGAGAAGGCGGACGTGCTAAGAAAACAGTGCCTTATTTTTGAAATACAATGTTGGCAACCCTGGGTGAGATGGGGAGACTACAGGGCTTTTATAAGGCTCAGATATGTTTACTGCTTGTTTTAATTAAACCCATAATTTTGAATGAGGTTCAGGAATGCAACCGTACAACTTCCACTGATGTTAATAGATGTCGGCAGATAAATCTCCATGTCCCTTTTTAAAAATATAGGTATAAATATTTAGGAACTCTGGTGACTAGAGGGAACAGAGTAGTGTACTGTTGTTTTTGTTTTCATAAAATAAGGCAAATAAATGGCATCAATAATGCTACACTCAGACCCGGATTACCATGCGGCACAGACTTATTTGAGAAGTATAAGGTGCGTAGTTTAGCTCAGACAACGAAAGCATTTTCATTTTAGGTGATGAAAGTATGAGTGGGCAATTCCTGTAATTCAATGTACAGAGACAGGGGAAATCAAAGATGTCACAAATACATCACCCATCTCCTGCACTTTATTGCACTCTATTGTGGGACCTTTACATCACTATACTCAGAAAAGATGTGGGGGTGCCGCCTTGCTGTGAGACGGTAGCATACCGACACTCCTACTGAAGATATTAGTTATACAGATAATATTCCGTATATTTAATGCAGCCAAATTCTGGATTACAATGAGACTTCCATCACTCATACAGATCTCATGTGATCTTCTCTCCAGCTCATCCGCTTTCTCCAGGGTTAATAAATTACAGAAAAAAATATATATTTTATTTTATTTTTATCTTTTAATTTATTTCAGTCCAGGGTAGCCTGGAATAATTGGCTGCATATCTTACAATCTATCAGGCCAATGCTGTCACTGAAATTTAAAGAATTATTTGTGATATGATGGTAGATGTTAAATTACCCATGTGTTAAAAAGATTATCAATGACCAAATTTTGTTTTCTGTGTTGTTTTTTAAATGGTCAGTAAAAGGACTATTTAGATACACCCCAACTGTGGTCACTGACAGTTTGGCTGTTCTACGATTACACAGCTAGATGAGCCAATGGGTGAATTAATCCTGATTCTGTAGGTCTGCAAAGAACCTTTTGTGACAGCAGAGTGTTAGCCCCACTGCCTTGGCCAAATTTCAGTTCAGCTCATATCTCACCTGTACTTTCAACTGGATAAATAATTATTCTTGTTTTCTCCAAAAATTCCTGTTATGCCATGTGGCAAGCACAGATGGTTTATGGAATTCTACCCCAGAAGTGGCTACATTTCAGGGGTGGATCCCTGTACACTGAAGGCTGAATCAGATTTCACTTGCACTAGTGGAAATCTGGAGTAACTTCATTAAAGTCAGTGGAGTTACTTTGGATTTAAATGAGTGAGAGATCAGAATCAGGCCCACAATCTGCAAATTATGTTGAGAATCTTTGAGACAAAACAAGTTCTATAAATGAGACAAGCCAAGGAAACAAATAAAAAATAAACGTGCAACAATCAGCTGAATTTAGTAATTCGATCACAATACAGGGGGTTGAATTAAGCGACCCAGCAGAGGTCCCTTCCAACTCAAATGATCCATAATGTATAATGGGGCCATTATGCCTTCTATTAAACCTGTTGAGCCTGATCTCCTTTAGTAAGGCATACTTTTAAAATAGCAACAGTGAATATAGAAAGCTTGAGATTATTCCAGTGCAGTTTATTTCTTGAACTGTCATTGATCCCCACTTGAAAATAAGTGTGTTTTGAGCCCGATTTTCAAAATGTTTATTCAAATATTCAAGTTGCTGACACAAATGGACCGTCAAATATGCACCTAACTGGCCATTTGCAAATCAAAATACCCACTTGGGGTAGTTACATATAGAAATTAGGCAAGCAATCCTGCACAATTTTTTGCACACACAACAACACAGATGCATTTTTGAAAAGCAGTGTCCCAGTGTCTTGTGTACAAATAATCTTCCCAACCATACAGATTACTAAAGGTTGCCTTGGATTGTCCAAAAGTGAAATTTTGATTTTCATGACTTACAAAGTAAGAGTGATCCATGTTCCACAGGGCACTTGGACAGTTGCATATTGTGGATGCAATAAATTCCTGTGAACTATCTTTTTAAAGTACCCAGTTACCCCTGGGTAACTGCTCAGGGACTAACTGTGACATATAGTCACAGCCTCATGTAGGGGAAGGTGAGGGAGTGCTCTATTGCAGTGAGAGCTCCAGAAGATGTACCTGGAGCAAGCAGAATGTTTCTGGGAGCTCCAATAAATACAGAGGTGGTATGGTTATTACACCACCCTTACAACCTTCCTCTGCTCCTGGTCAGCTCTGCTAGCTTGTCTAACCCAGCAGTTGCAGTAGTCTATTTTATCACTGTACTCCTGAACTATTTTGCTTGGCTCCTGAGCAACAGGTACAGCTGGAGAATGGATTCCATGCAATCTCCTTCCTTTGTGCACCTGCACAAGGGCAAGGAATAATCTGGTGCTAATTGCATTTTCAGAAATGCTGTGTGTTTGTGTGTGTGCATGAGCCTGACCTGTACTTCTGTGGTACTAATTGATGCTAACTGCTTCCAAGTATGCTTAAAGGGAGCTAAGGGAAAGACCTGAGGACCTCAGGGTCAGCAGATAATCTAAAATGGTGGGAATTCTTCTATGGACATAGATGATGTTGGACCAAAACAGAAAATCTCTTCCACTGAACCGAGTAGCACTTTCTGGTGGATTCCTTCCTGCTATTTTTAGGATGGCTTGAACTGCTACCAAACATATCTGTTCTGTATTCAATGTCCATCCAAATACCATGCTGTGAGGTGTGAGAACCTCTGGATTTGGATGTCTGATCTTGCCCCTGTCCTGCGTCAGGGAAAGATTGGAGGCTGATGCAGGGATGGGGCTGACAGCTGGAGAAGGTTGAGGAATTAACACTGTCTGGGCCATCAGAGAGCGATGAGGATGATCACTGCCCCATCCTGCTGCATCAGTAAGAGGAATGGAGGAAAAAGGTGTACACTAAAGGCCTCTCCCATTAGATTAGTCCTGAACCTGTGCGCTTCTGGAGCAGTATGTCTTGCATTTCCTGTTTTCCTGCGAAACAAACAGACCCAAGATAGGAATCCCCATTGCCTGGATACAATCATTATCACAAAGTCATGTAGATTCCATCTGTGGTTGATCAAAAAGAGTCTGCTGAGGCTGCCCTATAATCTACTGTGCATTCCTGGGAAGTGTCCTACTGACAAGGTGACTGGGGGACAAATACATCAATTCCACAGATTGACCACCAGGCGTAGGGGGAATGGATCTTGCTCCCCTTTGCTTGTTAATGTAGAACACTGTTGTCATGTTGCCTGACATCAGCTGAATGTGCTGGGATTGTATGAGTGGTCAGAATGGCTTGCAGGCCTAATGGACATCTATCAACTCCAGGAGTTTTGTGTATCCTAGACACTCAAAATCTCTATGTTCCTTGTGCTGTTTGTCCAGATGGATCCCCCATCCTAGAAGGGAGGCATTTGTAATCAATATCTTCTGAAGTGAGGAAAGAATAACGGGAACTCCTGCTCCCTTCTCTACCATCAAACAAAAGTCTCACTCTGGTAGGGGAGTGTGACTAGCTGGTCCACAGTGTGTCTACTTGGCATGCATGCCATCCAAAGCCAGGCATGTAGGCAGTGAAGCTGAAGTCTCATGAAGGGTCTCAGGTAGATACAGGACACTATGTGACCTTGGGGGATAAGACATGCACAAACCGATGGCTGAAGGCTCTATCTTAGTTGATTGATTAAATTCTTCATTGCTTGAAATCTGTCCAGAGGTAGGTAAGCTCTGGTTCTGGCCAAGTCCAGATTTGCTCTGATAAATTCTATGGTCCCTGATGAAACTAAAGTGGACTTTTGTGTGCTTACGGACATTCCCAGTGATGCAAGAAGACTGAGGAGATGAGATTGATGTCAGTAATTTCCAATGAGATCTCTCCCTGTCAATAGCCAATCATCTAGGTAAGGAAAGACTATCAAGCCATGGTGTAGGAATTGTGCTGCCACTATAGAAAACACCTTTGTAAACACTCTAGATGCTGTTGCTCATCCAAAGGGGAGCTACCTGTACGGATAATGATTTGGACCTATGGTGAATCTCAAGAATATTCTGTGAGAGTGGTGGATGGCAATATGAAAACAGGCATCTTTCATACCAAAAGTCATGCACCAGTTGTCTCTGTTTAGGGATGGAATTATCAATGCCAAGGTGACCATCCTGAATCTCAGCCTGTAAATAGAAATATTGAGTTGTTAGTGTTCTAAGATGGGTCTCCTTCCCCCCAGTTCCTTGGAGATGAGAAAATATTTGGAATAATTGGCTCATGTATTGCCATACTGTATTGGCTCATGACTCCCTGCTGAAGTAAGGAGTCTGTCTCCTGAATGAATATCCTCTTGTGAGAGTGGTCCCTGAAAAGTGACGGGGAAGGGGAGGGGAGAGGAACTCAATGATATAGCCAAACTGGTTGATGTTGAGAATCCATTTGTCTGTGATCATCATCCACCAGGTATGGAAAAATTGGGCTAGGCAACCACCAAATTGGATGCCTCAGTCAGAAGATGATGGCATCTGAGTTGGGCCACAGTTCTACAAGGTCCCATCAAAAGTACGTGTGTGATTGGGAGGAGGAGGAGCACTATGTTTGGTTTTCTGCATCCTCTGTCACTTCTGTGGCACTCTGAACCCCCTTGATGGTAGAATGTTGTGTAGGGCCTTCAGTTCAGAAGGCTGTCTATGATACTTCCTCTTTAGTGTTGGTGTATACATACCCAGGGAGTGGAAGGCTGCCTTTGAGTTCTTCAATGACCATAAAGTAAAACAGTCTTTTCACTAAATAAGTTATTCCTCTACCATTGATTGAATTTCTCTGGGGAATCTTGAGAAGCACAGCCAGGATTCACAACACAGAACAATAGCTGTTGCCATTGACCTTGAGGCTGTAGCATCAACTGCAGCTTGTAGAGATGGTGTAGCCACCAATCTATCCTCCTCAATAAGCGCCTAAAATTGTGCTCTGTCTTCTGGAGGGAGCTTGTCTCTGAATAGTTTTTTGTTTTTGTTTTTGAATAGTTGCAAAAATCATACTTCAATAGCAAGACCTGGTAATTGGCTAATGAGAAGTTCAGGCTGGTGGATGTCAATACCTTTTTTTAAATGAGGAAGCCCATATGTTTGGTCTCTTTATCTGAGGAAGTGGACCTTGGCTGCTGTTGTCAAAGTGTTTGGGGCAGACTGAATAAATAAAAGCTTTGCTCCCCTGGATGGGACAAAGTACCTCTTTTCTGCCTTCTTAGGAGCAATTCCCTGTATTGCTGGAGTATGCCACATGACCCTGGCAGGCTCTAGGATGTCCTCATTAATGGGGAGCACAACTCTACTAATTACTGCACTCTGTAACATGTCCAGGAGTCTCTGAAATCCTGAATTTCCTCCAGAGGAATCTGAAGCTGATCCACAATTCTCCTCAACAAATCTTGAAACTGTTTATGGTCATCTGGAGGAGACAGCAAGGCTGGGGTAACCACATGATCAGGAGATTCTGATAATATTCTTGTTGGGACTGATAGTACTGCTGTATCCGGTTCTGCCTCCACCTCTTCCATGGGCTCCTGAGGGAGCTCAGGCTGATCTTTGGGGATGGGGGAAAGAGATGGTATGAGTCTTCATGAGACCTGTACTGATTCTGTATATTGTATGTATGGGTCCCACAGTTCCCAGTAAGGCCAGTGAGAGGGATCCAACATTGGTGGAGGAGATCCTCAAGGCAAGGGTACCAGAAGTCCTGAGTGAGGGACACCCCATCTTATGAGGTTGTGGCAGGGTCAAGGAAATTCTGGACCCTCTATTGGCATCTCTTGGTGGAGATTTTGTTGGTCCTTCCTTCAGGTCAGATTCTTCCAAAGAGGAAAATGTGGGTGACAGCTCCAGTGATGGTGACCTTGGTACTGTCGATGCAGGGATGCCACAACTAATAGATGTAATAGGGGGTCACCCTCTCTCATACTATCCATGGATCAATGGTGTTAGAATCTCGCTTGGAAGGATTGGGCCCAATAGAAGGGGAGATTCTGGGACTGGAAGGATGAAGATATCCTCCAGAGTGGTGTATCTGTTAGTCATCATTGGGGGTAAAGAGTCTTCTTCCTGTGCATTTGCGAGCTGGTACAGAAATGCTCTGGGAAGCCAGTGTTTTCTTATGTGCCCACGTCAGTACTGGCAGTGCATGGGGTTATTGGAACCCTTTATCCATACTTGTGGTTGTCGTAGCCTGAGCTTATGTTTCTTTTTGCTCAGTAATGAGGGTCCCACTCCTGTTGCTGTGCTGATGAAGAGTGATGTGGCACTCTTACTGTTCAGCATCTGTGGGTTGGTACCGTGACTATGGGCTATAGAGACTTCTGAGACCAGGCACGAAGAATCACAAGGTGCTGCAGGAGCAGCTGTCTTCTTAAAAATGGTTCTGAGAGGGGATCTCTCTTTATGTTTTTTGGAGGGTTTTTCACCCCCATGGTGAGGCTGGAAAGAGGAGTCCTTAGCTCTGTCTTTGTTCATCTCTGTATCTGAGGTAGCGTTGCTGGCTGGCACACTCCGTGACGTCTCTGCCCAACGTAGCTGTGTGTGTGTGAGGCTACCCACCCCAGATTGGACTGGGAACTCATAGCATGCTCCATGAGAGGTTTCCTAAGTCTGAAGAGCCAAACTCCCACACTCAGCCTACTCAACAGGATCTACAAGCTCCTAGCTTCTCCTTCATGATTCTTTTCCTGATGAACTACTCTGCTGCTATTGTTTATTCTGTGCTTACAGTGTGTCTGTAAAAGTGTATAAAGAGACATAAAAAAGATTTGGGACGGTGAAGGATAATCCGCCAAACACGAGCTCCCAGTGCAATGCCGTGGCCAAAAGGGCTAATGCAATCCTTGGATGCATAAACAGGGGAGTATCAAGTAGAAGGAGAGAGGTTATTTTACCTCTGAATTTGGCACTGATGCAACCACTGCTGGAATACTGTATCCAATTCTGGTGGCCACAATTCAAGAAGAATATCGAAAAATTGGGGAGTGTTCAGAGAAAAGCCACAAGAATCATTAAAGTATTAGAGAACATGCTTTGTGGTGATAAATTTAAAGTGCTCCATCTCGTTAGTTTAACAAGAGAAGGTCAAGGGGTGACTTGATTACAATATTTAATAATGGGCTCTTCAATCTAGCAGAGGAAGGTATAACACTATCCAGTGGCTGGAAGCTGAAGCTAGACAAATTCAGACTGGAAATAAGGTATACCTTTTTAATCGTGAGAGTAATTAACCACTCAAACAATTTACCAACTGTCATGGTAATTTCTCCATGACTGATAATTTTTAAATCAAGATTGGATGGTTTGTCAAAAGATATGCTCTAGGAATTATTTTGAGAACGTTCTAGGGCCTCTGCTATACAAGAGATCAGACTAGATGATCACTTTTGGCCTTGAAATCTATGAATCTCTGCAGTTGCTGAGTTCTGCTAGGGAAGGAATTGCAGATACTGCACTGAGGGGAGATATGAAGTTCTCCGAGGCAGCACAGGCATCTCTGGGTATGTCTATACTGACGTCGACAAAGTCGTTGCCATCAGACTGATCTTTCTGGATCGATTGAGCGATCAGTGTAGACCTGCTCAATTGATCAGGAAGTCGACGCTTATAAACCACCCCCTCAAGTGGCGCAGTGCAGTGAAGACAGCACGCAGAAGGGAAGCACGGCAGTTGACGGGAGTTACACAAGCTACACAGAGTAGCTTGCGTAACTCCTGTCGACTGCCACCAAATCTCCAGGTAAGTGTAGACCAGAGCTTAGATGCTTGTTGCTAACCAGGAAGGATTGGGGGGCAAGAGATGCAAGCTCAAGGTTCAAGATCCAAGTCTGGAATCTTGGATGTAATCTGAGTCCTGTATTGGGAGAGGGGCTACCGTAAAGAGGGGATGGTGAATCCCTAAAATCTAACTAATACTTAACTAACAAAATTTTATTTTACAATATTTAGAGATTCAAAGTCAGATGAACAGCTCCGTGGACACTGTAGGGTTCTGTCTCAGACTATGCAGCAGTAGAAAGGAACTGGAGAGGAAAGGAACTAGTTGGCCTGCATTTCCCTGTATGCTGTCAGTCTGGAGCATGAGAAGAAGAGCACAGGCATGGACCAATGGACAGTACTAGCAAAATCTTCCATTCTCAGCAGCATGGTGCATATGCATACCCACAGTATACATAGGTATACCCACATACACATAGGTACCAGGACTCAAAGAAGAACCTTGCTAACCCATTTCTGTGCCCTGATTTTTGTTTCATTTACACCAGTGTAACTGAAAGGAAATTCAAGTTGTCGGACTCTCAGCTCTGCTCTGCTCTGCCAAGCCCAAGTCTCGATTCAGAGAACTGTCACACTCTACTATTCCCATCCTGCATATTACAAATTGCTGATTATGCCAACATGTTTGTGTGGTGATTTGGCCATCTGCATAAATGCCCTCTAGTGGCCTCCAAGATTATTTTGACTTGTGTGACTTGAAATCAAGATTTGAATCCAGATTTCCAGAGACAAAATGCAAAAGACATAGTGCTTTAACCTGCTGGATCACCTTGCTCCTAAGTGAGTGTATGTTTCAAAAAAAATGTAAAAATTGAACTCTGAAAAAAAAAATGCCCATCAGACGTAAAGAGTACTTACCCCAAGGGCTGATAGTTCTTTCATTACAGACACCACAGCTATCTCTCTCTGCTGCTTAAAAACCTTTTAATCTTTTAAAAGCCTTGGAAATTCACTCTACAAAGATAAAGTGCTGATTTCAAGCATGAAAATATCCCTCGGGATAGCGGGTCTCCAAACCTATAGATTTCATTTCATTTCAAAATCCAGGGCTTTCCCTTCTTGCCTCTATTTTTTGTGTTTGCATTTACATGGCTGATTATCCATCAAGGGATTTGCTGCCCATTTTTCCTGTACTGCTGTTTTTTATCCACTTCTATTTATCTCAGTCTTTTTTCTACACAGGCTGACACAAGATACTACCACAGGTATATTAGAACTACGGAGATTGCTGCACGCACACAAATGTGCAAGTACATGCTGTTCATTGATTTACATAGTCAATTAAGCCCTTAAAAGAAAGATAATGAGAAGCAGTAATATAAGCTATAGATAAACACTCACTTCCCTAAATGGAAGCATGGCAGTCAACTTTTCTGTTTTACAACTGATCAATGTATCCCAGTTTACTGTCAGAGCTAATTTTCCAACCAGCTATACCCAACAAATGAATTCACTTCAGTATTTCCATTTTAGATGATGAAGTCATATTCACATTTCATAAATACCGGCCACCTTTTATTGACGAAATTATTTTCACAGTTCACAATTATAATATACAATACTTAGACTTGTACTGAAGAAAGCTAGCTCACACCTCGTAACATACAGGCACTATACCTCTTACCGGATTATCCTACTAACTCCTCATTAACATAGCACAACTGCTAGACTTTTACCGAGGAAACCATAATCAGAGCTTTTGAATGAAACGCAACTGCTACAACTCTTCAAACAAAGCTGCACTTACACTTGCGATTGCAACCACTACAGACAAGACTGAATCTTCTGCCGTGCTTGTGTGTATTATTAGCAACAAAAGGTACTAAAATACCCACCTGAAAGGAAAATCTGTGCAGTAAATGAAGTTCTGATTTCTATTATGGCCCTAATGGAAGAATCATTCACATTAAGAGTAACAGAACAATAGCTCTCAAAAGTTATCATCAGATGTTGTTGTTTCACAATAACTTCTTATACTGTTGGGTCTTGAATTCCAAAGCACTCTAGCCCTTTCCTCATCTCCAGTCTCTTCCTGTCTTTATGGTCAAGCCTGTTTGTTGATTTCCCATTACCAGTGTTTCAGTCACTCCAAACTGTGCAGTTTTCTGCCACTTGTTCATAAGAGATTACTGAGGATTTGATCCTGCAGTTCTCCTGCATGCACAACTCCCACTGAAATCAATGGCCTTTGCCTCTATGAGAAATGCAGGAGCCAATCCTGTCTTCAGTGCACGAGTGAAGTTCCCAGTGAGCTCAATGAGATTGGTACCTATGTAACTGAGGATGCAATTGGGCCCTAAATCTTGAAAGCAACTCATTAAAACAAAATTAGATTGAAAACAAATCAAAGGACTAGATATATCATCCATTTCTAGAGCTTCAATTTCTGTGGACATCTGAGACAGTCTCTACCGCATAGTCCTACACTGTTACTTCTTTGGGGCTAGTGGATAGACCAATGACAATATTTCCAAAAGTGACCAGTGATTTTGGGGAGCCTCAATTTTTGGATGCTCAACTTGGCTCACCTCAACAAGCCCTGATTTTTCAAAAAGTATTGAGTACCTGTCTTCTGAAAATCTGGACAGTCTGAGAGGTATCAAGTTGGGAACCCACGAATTGTTGCAACCAAAATCACCTGTACCTTTTGAAAATTTTGCCCCAACAAGTAAGCTCTCAATTTTCCAGCTTTGGAAAGAAGATGAGGGACAGGAAGGTCTCTGTGGTAGAGAAACCAGTCATTAGAAGAGAGTTTGAATAAGAGCAAAGGAAGAAAGAGGGGTAAAGAAAGAGCAATAGAAAAAACAGAGCTATTAAAGAAATCCTTCACAAGCAGGAGCATTGGGCAGAGGCACTCCATTAACAGCACCCCATAAATACCCAAGAAAGAAGCATGTCATGGAGAGCCTCTTAACATATACAAGAGGGGTGCCCAAAGTGAGGCCTGAGGGTCACATGAAACCTGCAGTTCTAAAAGTGCACCCTCTTTGTATAACAGCTATGGAGGCCAGAAACTATTAGCAGCAGGCTTTTGCCATGGGTTAAAATAAGAAGCCATTGCTATTAATCTGTCAAGGAAGACAGAAGTACAAGCAACTGTTATGGTTGCATATGCATTTGTTTGTGAAAAGCAGATTTGTGTAAATATTTATGGAAATTAGGCTTGGCCCTTACTCTTCTGGCAAGTCAACATTGTGGCCCCTCAGTACCACATCTGGTACCCCACTGTATGGCATTGTTAACAGCAGATGAAAGTGGAATAACCTTGTGATCAGAAAGACGGTTTGCTTGTGCTCTCATGTTTATTTTTTGTTATTTTTCACATCTGTGCCAAACCCTGCCAACATGATCATAAAAACTCCCCAATAAAAACCCAGCACTTTCTGGAAAAAATAAATGCTGTGGAAACAGAGAGGTATGTTCTGAGAATCAGATCATTCCCTTGTGCAGAAAGCCTTACTAATTCAAGCCCGAGTGCTGTAAGAATAAAGGGTTAGAAAGCACAACACAGCTGGTGAAAATTGGGGGTTGCAGTTCTGCATTTAACGTTTTCCACTTTGTGGCAATATCACTGTATTCCTCACCATATCTTCCTCATCAGGCTTCAACAGGCTGTGGAGGGATGAGAAAACCTCACAAAGTACGTCAAGGCTGTCAACAAAGTAAATTATATCTATTGCTTGGTTTCTTCTCCAATTTGATTTCCTGACAGGCGTTTCCAGGGTGACTGTGAGATGTGGTTTCAAGCTCATTTACTGAATCATCTTAGAAGTATGATTTCATTGGTTCATAGACAGGAAGGCTGGAAGGGATCTGTCATGACAGCACATCTAACCTGCTCATCCACTGCATCTTACCCTGTGTTATTCCCTGAGATGGGTCATCTACCCCACTTTTGAACATTTCCACGGAATCAGACTCATTGTGTTGTCTTGGTGGCGGTTCTATTGTATTATTGCTCTTACTATAAGAATGTTTTCTCATTCTGTGTAGGGTTTGGCCCAAGCTATGAAGTGTGGTCCTCTTAAATTTGAGGGTATTGAAATCCTGCATTCCAGTTCAGGTCCTGCCTAGACAGATGGGCTGAAACTCTGGATGTGATCTTGCCTAAAGTCCAAGAGGGTTCAGATCAAGTGTTCTAGCTCATGACCATCTCTAACTATATCCAAGCTAAACCTGCCCTTCTTTAGTTTACAACTATAACTTTAGAGTCATAGCCTCAGTAAAACTGTCTCTGCAAGCACTGTAATGTCATGTTTTCAGAGATTTTGGCCAAGAACTCAGAAGTGTTGTACGAATTATGTGAAACAAATCCTTCTTCACTGCGGTAGACTGAATGGCTCTTGTTAAAAGTGGTCATTCTGCTTGATCCTAGAATTCAAGCTGCAAGGCTCAAACTGCATGCAAATTGTCCCAGGGCCTGATTCCCCATTACCCTCAAGTAGTCATCTGCACCATTGCAAACGGGGTGCAATCATTTTGATCTGGAAGCATTTCACACCCACTCTGCTCTCACTTTGCACTAGTAGAGATGACTCCACAAGGTGCAGCATAACAGAGAACTAGCCTTTCAGAATTAAGAGTATGTCTATACTACAAAGACTATATCAGCATAGCTAGGTCTACACTGGGGCTTTTGTCAGCATAGCTCCGTCAGGGATGTGGTTTATTCACACTGGTGACTGACATAGCTATGTCGATATAACATTTCACCATAGACCAGGCCTAAAACTGCAAGGAACAGCCTACATGTGGCGTGTCAGGGGCCAGACTGCACACAATGTTTAACATCCATTCTAGATATCGGCCCCATTCTACAGCATATTAACTGATAAGTGAAACCTCCCCTAAAGCAGAGCAACAAAACTGCTAAAAATAATTGAAAGTAAGCTCTATTTGGAGAACTGGATCTGTTCAGTCTAGAGCAAGACTGGGGGGAGACATAATAAACATCTGTATATACTTAAATGGGATGTTATAAAGTGGACAGGATTTAATTATTCCCATTAGTCAAAGAGAGAACAAGAAAGAAAGAGCTACAGCAGAGATTTGCTTTAAAACAGAGAAGGGGCACAAACTGTAACATTTAGATCTGGGTCTTCCTTTGAATGTCCCTAATGTTTAGTGAGGTTCTGAATGGGATTTGGTCAGACTTACCCCAACTTTAAAACTTTATAAGAGCAGTTTAGGCAAGGGAACAAGCTGCCATGACTAGACACTTGTCTATTTAGTGGGGGCATAGGAATGATAAGGTCAATCTTGTCACAATGAACGAGAAATCGTATGACTACTATAGAGTCCTTCCAACTCAAATAATTGTATGATTCAGTGGCTGGGATACTTTGGGCGTCCAAATGTTAATACAAAGTGATCCACCTCCATCTGGCTCTGCCAATGTAGGAGAGGTACTAGTGTAAACTTGAGCTAAGCCAGAAATCACTATAGCCCAGATTCAGCAGTCCATCCCCATTCAACAAGCACCTGAGCACATCCTTAATTTGGGCACATCCTGGTTGGCTTCAATGGGACTTGAAATTAAACATATGCTTAAGTCCCTTGCTAAATAGCTATAACAGATAAGTACATTTTTTGCTCAATTGGCACCTTGCTGCATATGTTACACTTCGGAGCAATAATAAATAGCAATAACAACTTTGTGGTAAAAATCTCCCTCAAATCTTTTTAAAGAAATGCCTCACCTTACAAGAACTTTAGTTAATTAACCTCACAGTCAGAGTCTATACTGAAAGGTGCTGTGTATTCACCATCCCTGGGGAAGTCAGTGGGAGCTGTGGGTGCTCTCTGCTTATTTGTATTATAAACTGTTCCATTTGCAATATTTAAACTACCCATTTCCCATGTGATCTTATTTTGTAATCACAAGGCCCTTAAATATTTCCCTTCCTAAGACAACTTTGTCAAGTTCAAAAAGTCACAAGCAGACTCCACATGGAATCTGTTTTCTAACACAGTACCTCAGCAATTCTACTGTTAAAGGTAGAGGACTGTTAATATTCCTTCAGGCTTTAAGGGTTATTTATGGAGACAGTGAAAATTTTGCTGGACATTGCCACCCGAATGACAGCACTTCCCACGTAGGAAGGGTGCAGAAGGCATTTGGGGATTACAGGGCTCAGTTCTGTAAAGATTTACAGTCTGTGCAACCTTACTGTCTTGCATTCAGAATTTTGACAACAGAAAATTAATAAAATAATCATAATAATTAATAGCAATGTTAAACGATATAAGGAGGAGCATCATTTTTTCTAAAAAGTCAAAGGATGCCAATCTACTTGCACACAATATCCACTGGGTGAAAGAGGGGCTTGGATTTTATTGACATTACTTCAAACCATTTTATAAAATTAAAGTTTGCTGATTCGAATGCCTCTGACACTTTTCATGGGCAGGCAGATTATAAGCAGGGAAACAATCTTGTGCGATGGAGGGGATAGGCTTCAATAAAGATGAGAAAAGCAGACAGACGGGGTTAAAATTTGCAATAATGCCAAAGTGTCTTAGGAGCTTAAGTTTCATGGAAAGCCAATTGGATTTAAGCTTCTAGGTCACTTGTAAACCTTTACCCTGATTGAACAGGAGATTGGCAAATAACTGCACACTGGTACCAGAATCTTGCTGGGTCTGTTATAACAATCTAGATAGACAGTCTCAGACTTCAGAAGTTTTACTAAGTGTCTAGCGTTTCTCTGTGCCTGATTCTGAGAGGTGTTTGAGCAACCTCCACTCCCATTGATCTTAGTAAGAACTGAGAGTGCTCAGCACTTCTCAGAATCTGTTCTTAGTGGAGGGGAAGGTGAAAGCAGAACTTAATATTACGAGGCACTTCGGAATGTTCAGCCAAGGAAATTCTTCAATTGGCTGAACATTTCCAACCAATTAAATCAGCCCAGAAGCCTCTGCCTTGATCTATTGAGTTTTAGGTCATACTCTTTCATTTTCAGACTTGAAGGGAGAACAAAGCAAATTGCTTACCTGTAATTTCTGTTCTCAGAAGGTAGTTATTACAATAGATTCCACCCCCAAATACACTCTTGTGGGTGCAGATCTTGTGCATGTGCATCATTGAGAGATTAAGATCAGGATTTAAAAATGTGGGGGGTGAAGTCCTGTCCCTATTGAAGTCAATGGGAATTTTGCCATTGACTTCAACAGAGCCAGGATTTCATTCTGGGTACTTAATTGGCGTGATTTTCAAAGTGCCAAATACCCAGCAGCTTTTTCTAATCTTTGGATGCTCAGCATTTTTGAAAGTCAGGTCAGTTATTCAGGTGTGTAAATATGGATGTAGGAGCAAAATTTCAGACAATGACTTTTGAAAATAATAGCCTAAAACTCTTTTACCCACTGATGAGGCATAAGCCCTACAAATTGCCTCAACCTGCAGTTTTCTTGACATAGAAGCTAAAATAAAAAACAAAAACAAAAACCATTTCTCTCCCTCATTCTCTGAAGAAAGTGGGTGAGAAGGAACCTATTATTCTGGAAAGGCACCAATATCTCTTTAAAGTTGAAGCTATATTTCCTATTAAAGCAAATTTTGATTCCCAATCTCCTAATTTAGCACAGTGCTCTTTTAAACAGCTTTAAGGACATGTGTCATCTACTTGATCATAGAGTAGCCCCTCTTGACAAGACACCACCACCAACAGGCTAACTCTAAGCAGAGGAAGAGTGGTCTTTTGGTTAATGCAGAGACCTGGGAGCTGAGAGAATTGGGTTGTGATCCAGGCTCTACTGCAGATCCACCATCTCACAGGATTGGTTCCCAAGACCTACCCATATCCTATCTCACTTCCTAAAATACTTCACTCATTCCAGAGGGTTGGAAATTTTGGAACCCTGTTAACCATTTGCTATTCAGAATGTTTAGTCTCTACATTGCTGCAGGTATCTTAAACCCAGTATACCTTTGCTCTTAGGCTCTGTATACTCAATGTATAAACCTGTGGATGTTGTTTAAGACATCTGAAGACACAGTTGAAATGTCAATCTTTATAGGGTTTCAACATGCCAACTATTAAAGCTATAACACTTGACATAGAGGTGTACATTAGTCACCATTAAAAGTTAGCATTTGCTAAACAAATACCACATTCTTCTAAGTAGAGGAAAATAACCATGGCATCTCAGATATTACTGTGTGGCAACTGTTGACAAACACTGACTTCTTAATGGTGGCCAATGTATCTATATAACATGACAAAGTCAAAGGGTGATGTGGATGCAAGGGGACACTTCAAATGCTCTGGGTCATCTTAACCCTAAATGTCCATCATTTCCAGTGTTTGTTTTCCTAGTGTTTTTTCTAAAGTGTAACCTGAACTTTGCTTTATCTGGCTTTCAGAAGTTGGCAGTATGTTTTTTTTTTTCAACTACAAAGATTTTTCCCTGTCGTTATTTACAACTTTAATTCCAGTTTAATTAGGGTTGTTTGTCTGGGAAAAACTTGGAACTGAGAACAACATATTTTTTCCTTCCAAAGCAAGTGTTCTCTTCCACACCCTGAAGACTACGAACTTCAGGGAAGTCCTGAAGAGCCAATGCCCAACATTTCTCTCAATGTACTGTATTGTATGAAAGGAAAAAATAACTTAGGAAAGTAGAGAAAAACATAGCTCAGACCAAACCAAAACCCAACAGCCAAAGGCTAGTTGCTGTAGGGAATCCATGAAAAGTGATGCAATCTGTAGCAGTCACAGTAGAAGAGCATTTATCGGTGGCGATATGGCTCCAAATACTAGGTGAATAAGAACTGATTACTGTATCCTGAGTGTTTCGGTACCCAGTTACGTGAATGATGCAGGGACCCAAGAGTGCAGAAACTGATGGGTAGTCCATTGTAAAACGTACCTTCTGAGAAAATAATGATAATTTGGGGGATTCATTTCGTATGAATAAACAATGTACAATGGTACAAGTGCTTCACTATTTATTATTGATTGTCTTGTTCACCTTTCAACTGAACAGCCCATGAGTCTCCCTTGAATACAGAGATACAGCTTTCAGATACTTTAGTGATGGACAGTATTGAAATGAGATAGACAGACAGAGATACTCTTTGTATCAAATGCTGAGAAATTTTGTCTTGTTTCTTTTCTGGTTTAAGTTTTTTCTTCACTGTTTTCATTAATTTGTACTCTTGTTCCAAGTAAATCTAATTTTCATTTTGCAAAACCCAAATTGTCCTCAAATATTTTCATCTCTGCCTCTTATCTCAGTCACAAGGAGGGAACTGGTACCACAAAGTTAATCTAAGAGGATAAAAAGACAATCTGTATCTCTATAAGTCTAGTCCATGTGCAATGGACAAAGTGTAGATACTTTAAATCTTCAAATAGAAATATTTTAAACTCTAATCCAGTGGCAGGTGGAATGTAGTTTCAGGTTCAAGTTTAAAAGGAGATGGGGGTGTTGATTAACAGCTCAAGCTTGCCCTAGTCCAGCCCTTTTCCCTATTTTTCTTAGAATATTCTTGTGTGAATTCTACTATGCACTGAGGCTTAGTTTTTGTTTACAATGAAACTCCTATCATACTGGGGGAACCAGATATAATGTGGAAGTCTCCAAACAGTTAAAAATCCAGATTACTTTCACAGCATAGTCAGGACTAAACCATGTTTTAAGCACGTTCCTGAACCATGCTGCAATCCAGCAGAAGTGCAAGGCAGTAGCACAGTTCAGAAACCCAGTTAGGTCCAGTTTACAATGAAAGATCAAACCTTATTTTAACTCTTGTGGGACTACCATGCTGTTTCTGGGTCCACAAACATAATAGGAATTACACTAGGGGACCTAAAAGAGCTGAAGCAAGCTGAACGCAAGCCTCCAGGTTAGGGCTACGTGAAGATGACAGTAATTTTAAGGTTAACATCGAGATCAAGCATGGAATTTGGGCCACAAGTAAGATAAAAATGAGGTTCATTACCTAGGTCAATTTCAGAATTAGGATCAGGGTAAGAATTAGGGTCAGGATGAGGTTCATAATTAGGATTAGAGTGGATTAGAGGGGATCAAGAAGGATTTTTTTAACTTTCTTATGAAATCTATGGGTCTCTTCTTTCTAGTGCTTTTGTTAACAGCAATGCCACTAAGTGAAGTACATGGTTATCTTTGCTCGTAAGAAATACTGCTGCATTAGTAATTTGAATTTGTGAGAGATGGTTCGCATATCATGAAGGTCACTCAATGGCACCCAGGTCAACAAAGGAACATTGCAGATCCTCAAACCAAAATGCCATCTGCTATCTTTTAACATTTTAATATAATAGAAAGTTCACATTTAAATTTTTTAAAATATGACAGTTAACAGGTTCCATATCACCCCACTGATGCGCCAAATTAATTAAAGCCATTTATTATTAATCATGCCATTACCACACATAACCATTGAGCAAGCCAGAGCCTCACAGTCTCAGAATGGCTAGACAGCACTATTGGTCCCAAGGATTGGTCATTTTCAGATACGTACCCAATACAGTACATCTGTCCAGCCCTCCATAGTGATGCACTGAAACACAGTTAGCATGGCAAAAGCAAAGTTGTCGAAGTTGGTAATGCCGTGCTTGGGCCCCTCCCATCCTGGTTTGCACTCGGTGCCATTCCGACACTGCCGTCCATGCACTAATTGAGGAGGAGCACAAGGAGAGGGTTCTTCTTCTGCAGGTGTATATTAAACAATGGGAAAAAAAGAGTGAGACAATTAATAAGTATTTCATGATTCACTGGAAAGGCAAACGAAGGATACTTGCTTTTGAGACCAGGCTTTTGAAGTGCATTTGACACACAATTTGAAGATACCACCAAAAATTGTATTGGTTTTAATCATGTGCCAGTGAAGTTTTTGGTTTGGCTTTTTTATTTTACAGAGGATCGACAAACTGCCAATTATGACCGTCAAAACTGTCATTTACATGTTTCAGTACACATCCTTCTGCAAACAAGAAAGTGCACTCATATATGAAGAGATGTTAAATTACTTCTATTGCATTTCTTTGGTGTGTACATTGCAACTGTGATTTTTCCATATTCACTATATTCTACGATTCTAACCAGCAGTCTGGGTTAACGTAAGGTCACTTATGTCCCCTAGCACTGAACTGACTAAAGCTTTCTTCCTGTGGAGCATCTAACCTCTGCAGGAGCTACGCTTAAGTGTTATGGAGCTGCTAAGGGATGCTAGACTAACGTTAAACTGGTTCGCTGCATTTCTGGAGCTTAGAAGCTGGGCAAAAATCTTATCTACAGGTCCTGTGGTGCTCAGGAGCTCTGTAAGACAGTAACTTGTGATTATCCACCTGCCTATTCTATATACAGGCTTGGGGTTTCTCCCAGACCCTTTGTAATATTAAGGACCCAAGCTACATGTCTGTTTCAGCTCTCTGGTGCATTAAAAAAAGCACATGAAAACCATTTTAATACATACAAATAAACACAAATACTAATATTGGAATCCTAATAAAATGTAATGAGAGTGATTGATCAGTCGGAGTACAGACCTGCTGTCTTCATTCAGGCAAAGCTACCACTGAAAACAGTGGGAGTTTTGCGTGCATGAGGATTGCAAGGTAAGGCCTTAAATTAGATGTGTGGGGGTTTAATTTGTTCGTTCCTTGCTACTATCTATTTCATGAGACAGCTTGTTCTTGTGAGATTTCCAAAAATGTTGGTAGTGTTAACACCAAAGTACATCAGGAGTAGCAAGATCAGAATCAGGTGCCTTTACAGTAGTTACCATGGAGAGAGATAATATATGTGTTCACAGGGTGTAAAAACCCATGGCACCTCATTACAGTTCTAGTACATTTTCCAGCAACTGAAATTTGATGAGCCTATGAGAAGGTTTAATCTAGAGAACTCCTGTGGCCATTTCCCTCTGTAGGATGTTTTCTTGGTATATGACTGTGACTGGGTCAGAGCCATTAGTGGCCAGCATCACACAGGGATCACTGGTGCTCAGGTCAAATAAATCAAATGATAAACAGCAAATGGATAGATGAGTGAGTGATGACGCACTGGATTTTTTTCGGAGGCATTTCCTGATTGATTTTGTGTGAAGGATTCCTCCCATTAATTCATTTTTACTTTCAGAGTAGCTGCCCTTTTAACCACAGTCAAATCCTGAGAGAGAAAAAGGAAGGGCTGATCCTGGACGAGAAGCTCCTCTGCCATGATAGTAGTGGTTAAAGTTTACAGTATTGTATATTTGGGGACTGGAGTAGTAATAGAATAGGTGAGTTGTTCAACTCTGTGGTGCTGACTCAAATACAGCTCAGTTTGCCACGGACAAAGTCATTACTATCTTATTGCTTTAGTCTGTGTGAAATGAATTGGAGGTCTCCGCCCAGCTTCAAATGGCAATATCCATGCTAAAAAGCACCACCATGCTCAGCAGGAATTGACAACTCTGCTGGAAGTTTCAGTAGAAAGGCCAGTGACTGGATGGGAGCTAAACTTTCACTCTTAGAGCTGATTAAAAGTTTATTCCTATTTATGGGGCAGAGTAGGAGTTTCCAGGTTTGCTCCCCATATGGTACTTGTTTTGTGGAGAGATAGAGGACTCCTATCTCCAATGCTGGCACTTAGGCACCATTCAACAGCACTAAATTCACCTACATGTTTTAATTCAGTGAAAGTTACATTATGTTGGAAAAGCCTCACTTTGAAAATATTGGTATGTAGGCTCCTGTGCCTTCCCTCTCGCTTGTGTGCCTGTGCAGAGGGCACCTCTACCATTGAGGCTTGGACACTGCCTTGCAATCAGGTCCTCTGGAGGCAATCAGCCTGCCCTCTGTCCGCCACAAGCAGAATGCCTCCAGCAACTGCTGTTGGTGCAGAACTTCTCCATACAGACTTTAACACAATCAAGTCACAGTGAAGGCCATAAAGACGCTCTAGCAAGCACAGCTTCTCCTTCCTTGACTCACAGGTCCACAAGGGCTCTGAAGGATGAGGACTTAGAGAAGAGATAAAGTTTAAAGAGAATGACCAAGGAAACAACCCAATTCTGGTGATGAATCAACTGGGAAAACAGAATGAGGAAGGAACTGACCCGTATAAGGAAAAGCAAAATTATCTGTCTGTTCAATTCATTCCTTCACCTGCATTTGTTCTCCTTTGTATTTCTGTACTACATTACACGTTTATGGACAAATATCCCTCTGCTGAACTGTGTAAAGGAACCTGTAGCTTTCTCTGATAGCCTCTAGCCCCGATTGCTGTGTTTCAGATACAGTAAACAGAAAAATGTACAAACTGCCTTAAATACCAAGGGTGACATGGTACACTTTGAGGACAGAAGTAAAGCTGGGCAAAAATTTTGGCTTGAAACCTTTTTCCAGTAAAAAATGCAGATTTGTCAATACTGAAACATTTCGTTCATTTGTGCTAAGTTAGCCAGATTGCTTCAGTCGAAAAAACACACAACCAAAACATTTCTGAAAACAATTAAAACATTTCCCTGTTGACATTCCTGAAATGAAACGCTACAATTTGAAATGACTTTTTGTTTTAAAATTTCCTTTTGTTTAATTTTCATTTTTTTAAAACTCAAAATCAAAAAGAATGTTTTGGTTAACCCAAAACTTTTTTTTTTTGGTCAAAAATTTTGAAAAAAAATTGTCTTTGGTTTGACCCAAAACTAATTTTTAAAAAGAATTCAGAAGTGCCACCGAACCAAAAAATCCATTATTTCCCTGACCATAGGCAGAACCCACAAAAATACTTGCAGAACGAGCACCTAACACTTCCTTAACGGGATGGAGTTTGCAGCCTCCCTGGCCTGGCCTACTTTGGGAAAGTGTCCTGTGGCAGAAAATATGTTCAGTAAAACATTGTAACTATCATGGTGTTAACTGTCATCATTTTGCCCTGAGTGTGGACAAAGACAGCCATGTCTAAAAACGTGTTAGCTGGTGATGGTTAGCTCTAGGATCCTTCTAAACCTGGAAAATCCCATTAAAACAACTGCAAAAACCAGAGTGTAGGGAAACTCAAGTGTCCACTTAGCTTAGGAGTGAGTGGAGTTATATAAATGTCTAAATTAGACAAATGCCGTAGAAAACTGTTCTTTCGATAAACAGAAGTCTTCTGGCTCCAGAGCTGTCAACAGGGCCACTCACATCAGCACCACCCAAACACATATACACCAACCACAAAATTCCCAAAATGGCAAGAAAGAAATTGTGAAAACTGGCTAAACCCAGCGCATCATCTTGGAGCAAAACCCTAGAGCTGTTGCTTTGTTCTAGCTAGTAAATCAGCAGCACCAAAGTGCCTTTCTCTTCCTCCCTGCATTCTCAAGGCCCAATTCATCATTGTTCTACAGCTTGCGTTGTCATATACACCAGTGCACAGTTACTGACCACTGGATTTTTAAACACTACCACATCATAATGGTAGCATTTGATACCCTCTTTGCACTGGGGTAAACGTTATAAGGTGCAGGGAAACAGTGAATTGAGCCCCCCATCCCATGTAACACATCTCTTACCTATTACTCCCCCTTGCACAGTGTAGCAGGTCTTGTGCATCTTCCCCATGAATAGCTCCAGTCCAATGATGGCATAGATAATTATGACAAACAGCACCAGCAGGGCAATGTGCAGCAAGGGGACCATGGCCTTGATAATGGAATTTAAAACCACCTGGAGACCTGCAAAGAGGGAAGAAGGCAACATTGTCAATAAGAGAACAAGCCAGAGCTAACGCGGCCATCGAGGATTGTAAACTGCATACAAATGCTTCATTTTTAATGAGCATATAAAACCATCCCCCCACCCAGGACTTGCTAAACTGATAATAGTGACATTCATTCATATAGTACCTTTCATTCAGAGGGACCCCAAAGTATTTTACAAACGTACTACAGCAACCTGACTTACAAAGTAAAATACTGAAGGAATCATGTCACCTGCTACTGAATGCTACCACTTCTGGGATGGAACACAGCAGCTGCTTTTGCAGATTCCCCAAAATCAGTTATAAGGTGCTCCTCAGGAATGTACATGAGAGAAAAAGAGTTAAAAAGAACAAGAGAAATGCATCCAGAACTCAGCCAGAAGAGGAAGAGCAGTGTGTAATGCCAGTGAGTCAGATGCCCGGATCTGGCAGAGCAGTTCTTGGAGTGTAGAGAAAGAAGGTAGCTTCAAGGATCCTTTTCTGCTCCCCAGTTCTTGGTCTGACTGGGGGCCAAACCAGTCTCTGGCGGAATTTAAACCAACCTAAGGACCACTGCAGATTATGTTGACTGGAGTGATCCTCTAAGGACCGCTCTGCTGGCTGCAGATTGCCAAAGCACCCTACATTTCTGTTTGCCCCATTCTGTCTCAGCCTGACAAGGAACGCTCTGTACTCCTGCTGGGTGAGACAGAACTGCAGGCTGATTTTACACCACCTGGGGCTTCCCTCTACAAGAAGGGAATCCCCATATTCCCTGTCAGGGTAGCTCTCTGTCCCCTTTGCCGACAGAGGTGAAAGATGAGAACTGTTTTTTATAAGGGCAGACGATAGATGCTGTGCATAAGGAATAGGTCAGGGAATCAAGAAATCTGGGTTCTAGTTCTGGCTCTGCCACAGATTCTCATGTGATGGTGGGCTGTCACTTATGGGCTGATGTGCATAGGGTACTGAGCATCCATAACTCCATTTGAGGTTGATGGGCCCTGAATGTTCTCTCTACGGCTGACTTCTCTGTGCCTCAGTTCCTTCACTTCTAAAATAAGAGTGATATCTACGTCACAGGGATTCTGTAAGGTTCCTGGAAATCACCAATGTTGACAAACCTACACATCCTCATTTGACGAATACAATAAATAGCACATCATTATTACGCCATTAACGATGGGAGTGCTGAGCGGGGCTCCCAATGGATGTCTTAAGTGTCTCCTGTCCTTCAGCTGAGAAACAGCCAGCTCGCAACAATTATAAGCTCCTTAGGGTTTGCAACAGCTGGTAGCCTTGAATTAACCTATTCATGCCTCCTACAAATTCTGTCATCTCATCACAGAAGTTGATATTAGCTATGATTTCTGAAGCAGGTGACTCCTGAGTTGTAAACCTCTGCTGCACACCTACCAAGAGAGTGTGTAATAGCCATTACCTTCTCAAATCCGTCGTCGAAGATCGACATTTTTGCTTGTATTACTGTTTTAACAGCTGGATTTAAATAAATTCCTTACTAAGGGTTTTCACACTTATGCAAGCCACTTGTCAACTGACAGGGCAGACTGAGTCTTCTCATTTGCTCCCCTGAGCATCCTGGCCCCCAGTAAGAATGACCAGAGAAGATGTCAATAGTCAGACTAATTGGATTGTTCACTCACTCACAATAACCTGAGTCAGCTGTCAATATCACTATACTCATCATTTTCAGAGAGTACTTCTTGAGTAATTCTAGTCACTTGGCTTACAGTTTTATGATTCATACCACCTCCTAAGGTGTGCTATATTCAGCGTGGAACACCCTGCTTCTCATGCAGTAGTCCTTAAATGAAATACAGTGCTGATATTATCAGATGTTCACCTCACACTAGAGAAGGATGTCCTGCCAGCTCAGTTGTGGCATTCCCACTGGGGATTAGCTATGGATGGGTAGCCATGCTAAGGAGGAAAATATGGCAATGATCACGTAGAAGATCAGTTCTTTTCTGAGCCAGCCAGAGATGATTTCTCTCTCTCTTTCTCCCTCCCTCCCCTCATTGAATTACCTATACACACGGAAAATTAATTGTAGTCCATGTCAGGGAACGGTGTGAATTTACGCCAGACAAAAATCTGGCCCCAATTGTTTTTTTTAAGAGTCTCACAGTAAAATAAAAACAACTTCCCCACTCCAACAATGTAAAATCACTACATGGGAAGTGGCAGAAAGGGATCTGAACCAAATCCAGAATCCAAACAATCCCATCAACTTTATGAAACTTCAGATCTGGATGCAAAATTTATAGCTTTATAAGATCCTACAAATAAGCAAAGGAAGTCCTTAATTCTCAATGACTTTAGAGGCCTTACCCTTCCTAAATGTAGTTAAGACTTTGAAGTCAAGTGTTCTAAAACCCTAGTCTCACATTATTAATCATTAGTTATTATTAATTGATTTAACATTCATATGAGAATTTCCCCAAAGCATTTGAGAGGGTATTAAAGACAGCCATGATGATGCATAAAAAGCTCTCTCTTTTTAAACATCTAAAATGTATATCTATCATCAACCACTCCATTAAAGTGCTTAAGTGTACTGCAGATGTACAGGGAAGACAGTGTCAGCTCAAACCACTGCCCCCTTTGTTAAAGCGATGGTTGTAAAAAATCAAAAGCTTTCACCATAGACAGGAGATGGTAAGGAGTTTAGACAGTCAGGGCAAACTGGTACCACCAAGAGATTTATGCAGGCTTCTGCTACGTTAATTAGAGAAAGCTTTTCTAGGATAATCGACCAACTTTGAAGAAAAGAAGAGAAAAGCTACTGAATAATGGTATCATGAATTAATGCAAGTGCTTTGCAGTATCCCATTAGGACAAACTGTTTTCAAACCCAAATGATTCCAGTAATTAACAAATTGTACACACATTACCATTAAAGTATTCACAGAGGTTCTAAAAGTTGAAAACAGCTAACAACATAGCAACTTGAGATCATCAGCTCCAAAAATATGCCAAATGCTACTTGCAGGGGGAAAAAAATCCCATACAACATTTATCACTATGCTTCTGGCATTGTCGTCAACTTATTACTGCAGTACGGTCATCGTCAGTAAGTTACCCTTACTTTTCTGCACTCATGCAACTTACAATATAAACAGATCTCTCTGACTCACTGCTACAGGGGGTGATTGAGGAACCAGTCATGGAGTAGCAGGGGACGGAGATGGGAATAGCAGATAAAGGAGAATGGGAGTAGTCGAGGGAGGACATTGGAAGCAGCAGTACAAAGAGACTTTTTTTTCTTTAAATTAAAAAAAGCAAAGCCATCAAAATGGTTTTAAATCATAAAGAGGCAAACCCTGAGCTCTGGGCTGGCCTTGAATAACAGGGCTGGCCACTGGTTAGATGTGTCTGTGCATAGGGAGAAATTGGGGGGAATTTTCCACCCCAGGCCACAGAGTCTACTCCAGCCTGCAGACTTCTGGCAGAGGAGAGGATGGCAGAAACCACATCTAAACTCTACCTCTGCCCTAAGCTCCACCTGTTCCCACTCTCCCCACACTGCCATGCAGGGAGCTCACCCAAACTGGGGGTTCACAATATGCAGGGAAGTGAACCCTCTCCTCCACTTTGTGCCCCATCCAGCTCCCCCTCTCCTGCCCAGGGAACCATTCCAATTATACTTTCCCCCTGCAGGCATGGAGGAGGAGCCTGGCGCTGGGTCTACACTGACAGTGGCAAATTCGCCGCCCTCAGATTGATTGCTCTGGATCGACTGAGTGGGTCTACACAGATGCAGCAAGCGACGCAGGAAAACCACCCCGGTAAGTGGCGTAGCGCTGCGTCGAAGGGAGCGCTGTTCCCTTCGACGCAGCGCAGTGTGGACGGCGCGCAGAGGAGACGCTGCCAAGTCGACAGGAGATACGCAAGTGATTGACGTCACTTGAGTATCTCCCGTCGACTGCCGCTGAATTGCAAAGGTAAGTGTAGGCCAGACCTTAATGTGCCCCCAGCAGAGAAACTGGGCAGTATTTACTCCTAAATAAATTCTAAAATTAAACTGGAATGGTTTGTTACCTGGAAAGATCAAACTTCAGATTTTGGATTTTAAAAAGCTGATACTGTCAACTGTCCTACTACAGCAGAGTGGAGGGCTGCATTTTACATTACTTTATAGGGGTTAGTGATTCCATCTGCTCATGCCGGGGAAGCACAGAGCCCTGACCTTAGGTCTGGCAAGTTTAAAAAAAAAAAAAAAAAAAAGGAAATGATTTTCAAATATTTGTTGTTTTAAAATATATTTGTTTATTTGTGGAAGCCCCTACAATGTGCTAGGCATTCTCCAGACATTCATGAAGAGATGGTGCCTGCCCTGAAAAGCTCTCAGAGATGGGTAGATAGACAAATGGATAGAGGCTAGGGAAGGGGAATCACAAAAGAGATTATTTGTAATTTTTCTGCCTACTCTTTTATTCTGCTGGGAGTTTAAGATCTTAAACAACTTCTAGTGCTTATTCAAAAGCACTTCAGTTTACCTTTAACAAATTAGCCTGGCTGCATGCTGTTGCCTGAAATTGACTCCATAAGTGTTTTTGAAAGCAAAATATGTTAGCTGCATTCTCTGGGCTCACAGACTACAGTATTTATTTACATTGGTAACATTTTTAAATATTGATTATGTGGAAACATCATCACTTTTTAATGCCAGATCAAAGTCCCTATGAACCTCCAGAGGAAAGCAAAGAAGCAAGATTTAGGGTACAAAAAACCCTATACCTGTGGGAAAGAGGGAATGGAATCACTACAGCATGTTCCCTCTTCAAAGCTATGGACAATCCTCTGTGGGTTTAGGATGCCACAGGTTTTCCAGAGTCAGAGCTGTTGTGGGAGATGTGGATTCAAGGAGCAGTTGCATGATGTTCCCTCAAGATTATGGGATCATTCCCTTGAGGTGCTGAGTTCTCTAGACCCAAAACAGTTAAGAACATTCTCAACTTTAAGCATGTGAGTAATTTCATTGAAGGCAATGGGACTACTCACATGCTGTAAATTAAGCAAGTGCATAAGTGCTTTTGTTGGACCTTGAGCAGAACGCTCAGCACCTTGCAGGATCGATCCCTCAATAGATTTGTGGTTGGAAATCCACCCAGGAGCTAAGGCCAAGGCCAGATTTAGGGCCAGGTGACTTAGGCAACCTCCTGGGGTGCCAGGCTTGGGGGCACCGAGCTTGGGGTGCTGTTTTGATTGTTAGTGACAAAAGGGAAAAGGGAAAGTTTGAAGTAAAATGTTTCAGATATTCCATATGTTGATTCATTTTGCACTAATCTCCTACAATGTTCTGGACTTTTGCAGAACCTCACAGAACCTTCCAAACTTTCTGAGAACTACATTTTCCTCAAACCTCCTAGAATGTTGTCAGCTGTGCCCCTGTAGCTATATAAGGGGAGGGGCCTGGCCAGTCAGTCAGTGAGATATAAGAACAGACTGAAGTGAAGCGAGAGCCCAAATGTGATATTGTGAACCTTGTTTTATTGTGTGATTGTGAAAGTGTACTTGTGTTTTAAGATTTGAAGAGTGTAAGTAGTGACTAATAAAGGACATAATTAATGAGACCCCAGAGATATCTGCTGAACCCCCATCTATACAACAATATAAAAGAAATACTGTTTCTTTTGCCATATTTATCACATAATGTTTAAAGACTTGATGTTAGTACATTTCAGTTATTCTTAAAATTAAAAATTTCTATAAGCTCAGAGGAAACTTTTTTGTGTTTGTTTATATATGGCATGAATAAATACAGATTTAAAGATCCTAGCATGCAAATTTATCGCCTTATATGACAGGGATAAATCCTGCATGGAAATTGTGCATCATAGTTGTGAACTAGGCAACAAACGCAATGAAAAATAAGGTATTCAAAAGTTTTACAAAAGGAGGGGGCAGGGTACCAAAGACAGTCTTTGCCTGGAACACCACTTGTTCTAGGGCCGGCCTTGGCTAGGGCAGAATTACCTCACACAGAGTCAACCTTTCTGGCTTCTGCTGGACTACTGTAGGGTGTGGAAAAGCACTCTGTGGAGCATGACTCCTGCAGACCTGAACTGTCAGGGGAGCGGAATCTAGATCCACTATTCATCTCCTGAAAGAGCAACTATTACAAATCCCTTGGCACTGCTGCTCTATGAAACATATCCAGGAAAACTAGCAGAGTGCTGGTCTCAGAGAAGGCAACTAGGGCTTTTAAAGAGATCTCTTTAGCAATTTTACCTACCTTTAACTCTGGACCACACCTGGGTTACTGGGTATGATGTTTTCTTATTTTAATCCTATTAATAATCCATGATTTTTTTCTCCAAATCTTTCAGTCTGAACTAGTGCGCAGCATTCCCTGCCTCCATTCCTTTGTCACTTTATTCAGAGCTAGATTTTTATTCAGACTACATATCTGCACAATTGAGTAAGAGCTCCCATTGCACAGCTGAGTGGGGCCAGGCAGGCAGGAAAAAGCGGAGCTACTAACTCACTTACTCCCTGGAGCAGGTAAGCGGGAAATGGATGGGGATTGGGCAGAGTCTTGGCCACCCCTGCCTGTACCCTTGCCAAGCAGTTAAACCAGTGCTGCGAGGGGGTGGGGAGACGGCGCAAGGGAGAGAGATATGGGCAGTAGTAATTTATTTTCATCCAACTGAAAACTACCACTATCTGGGAACAAGGATGAAATGGGAGGAACTGTGACTCAAAAAAGTGTTTGAGTCAGAATGCCTCCAGCGTGCTGCAGTGTGTGCACTATCCTTTGCTCAGGGGTGGTCCTCAAGTCACAATCTAGATCTCTATGCTGAAACACTTGAAGAAAGCCATTACAGCATCATCATTTCCAAAGCACGAGATTGATATTCAATCACACATCACATGGTGGGAGTTCATTAGTCAATATACACAGACTGGGCTAAGAAATTGGGGAATGCTTAACTGATATTTTTAAGTGCATAGCTGATTTGATCCAGATTTCAGAGGAGGATTGGAAAGTGACACAAATAATGCAATTATTTTGTCAAAGTGTCAAGAGACAAAGCAGGACATTTTAAATGAACACATTTAAAATGGTCTGTGAAGAAAATCTTGGAAACTTTCCTCATCATTGCAGTAAGGAAAACCTGGAACAGCACAATTTAATTCAGAATAGTCCTACAGCAAAGATCCAGGGTAGGTCATGCTTAACTAATCCCCTGGAGTCTTTGAAGACATTACTGCCATGATGGATAATGGAAATTCAATGGATGTGGTTTTCAAAAGGCATTTGGCAAGGTTTTACGTCAGAGATTAATGGTTAAGGTTATGGGGTAGGAAGTAAAATAGGGCACGGGATAGAAAACTGGCTTAAGGTGCAGAAGGCAAAGGCAAGGCAGTGATGGACACTTTTCAAGATGGAACAGACTGGTTGTTTCAGGATCAGCAATGAAAAAGGTATTAAAAACTTGTGTCTGTTGGTAAAAGGGATGCTTTTGGTTCATGTGCTTCCATGGTGTCATTTCTTGTTTACATTTTTAAATTTTGTATTTACTTTTCAAATTGAACTCTACACAAAAAGAGAGAAATAGAAACAAAGTGGTATGTGTGTGAATACAATTATTTTATACTTATATAGTCTTGTAACACAGCAATTGCTTCAATCCTTTTAAGCCAGGAAAGAATAGCAAAACAAAAACAAAACCCAGATCTCTTCAGACTGTTTTCTTCCTAGGAAGCAATTCATCTTTCTTTGTTCCCCTTTTGTCAGGGTGACCTAACTGAAACAACCACACAATAAAATTCCCCTCAGCAGGGTGGCCATGCAGTTCCAGTTTTACCCTGTGTCAGGAAGAAGAACGGATAAAGAAGAAGATGTTCTATGATCCATTCCCTTAGGCTCCAGACCTCACCCTTCTGTTTGGAAGAAAGCTCTACTTCCCCTTCTCAAGACCACCTCTGTACCCCACTGGAAGCTTTAAGAGTTTTTGGGACTTCCTTGTGCATGAGGCTCAGCTGTCAGCTTCACTCATCAGCTGCTTAATGGGCCAAAGCTGTCTGCCTCTTTTTCCAGGCCCACACCTAAAGCAGTACCCCTATGGGCTGGGCTATTCCAGTCCAGCTTCGTGATTCAGCAAAGAACGGGGTACCTATTCCCCATCACGAGTCTTATATATATAGTCTTTCATCCGAAAAGATCTTTCCATTATGCTTTGCAAACAAGTGGGTATCACTAAAATTCAGTCACCTTTGGGGTGTAATGTGGCAGCCAACTGCACACAGCATACTGGCCACCACTGGTCAAGAACACAGGACAAATGCTGTATTGGAAGAATAACTTGAACCAAGATATGCAGCTGGGTAGAAAGGATGCAGGTCTTCATCACCCCAGCAGGAGTTCCGAGAGTTGTGCTGTCAATGAGGTAGGTACAATGTGTGCAGGAGCTTTGGGAGCCTACAGGCCAGCATGGCTATTGCCACAATCTTTTTCATGATGTAGCACGGACTTCCCGTTCTCAGTGTGGGGAATCTTCATGATTCCTGTGGGGACACTATTGTCAGTGCTCTCCTGGAGAAGTCCTGGTGCTCAGTGCAAGGAAGGACTGGGGCTAGACTAGGGTCTAGTCCCTGCACAGGTTCACCAATGGAGAGGCTTTTTGTGCCCTCCCCTGGCACATACATACAGAGTCAAACTGTCTGGCCCCAAGGCTGCAAAATGACTCAGTGAGATGATCCAGTCACACTTCCACTTTGAGCCTGTTCTCACTCAATCACAGATTTCTCAGAAAAGTACTTTAGAGATTGGAACTCAAACACAGAAGCAAATTTTGGACCCAATTACTGAACTCAGTGGGAGTTTTGCCACTGACTCCAATGGGAGCAGAACTGAGCCATTTGTTTCGAAAGTTTGACATAAAGAAATGCAGCCAGGCTTGAATTATGTGAGCATGAAAAAATATGGTTAAGAAATGTTTTGGTTGCTTTTTGTACTCAGATAATAAAACAACTTTCTTTTGAACTCTAAATGCAGCATGTACATAGCTCTGAAAAAGGACTCCACTTTGCCTTATTTGACGAAAGAAGGTTTTGAAATAAAGAATTGTGGCAAGACCGTGCTCTGAGCATTGCATAGTAATAGAGATGGGCTCAAGGCACACGTTATGAATCAGGATTTTGAATACATCAAAGCTGGACTGAAGGGCTTATGGATTTTGGGTTACAAGCATCTTTCCACAGTATGTTTGTTTTCTGCACTTCAGGGAGCACATCAAAATGCTATTTTTATAACACTTATACATCTAGTCCAGTGGTTCCCAAACTTTTCTCTGCCATGGCATACCTTTTAATTATTTTGAGGCACACCACCATATAGTCTCCAAATGAACTCATAGATATTCATGAGTCAACTCAACTCTTCAAGTAGTTTTTCAAGAAATTCCATGGCACACCTGCTCAGGCCTGACGGCACACCAGTGTGCCGTGGCACACTGGTTGGGAAACACTGGTCTAGCCTGTTAAAGTGAAAGGATTGTAGCCCTTACGGTCTGCATTCAATAAGTTTCCATGTCTTCTAAATACCACAGACCTTTTTTTCCCCAAGGTCAGCTCTAGGCAGCAATAATCTTCCCTAATGCTGCAACTTGTCACTTGCACAGAGGTTTGTAAAATATAAAAGCTAATAGTATAGCAAACTGAAACAACCATCTTGCAAATGTAAATGTGCATCCTGGCAGGAATATACTACAGCAGTCTTTTCTTTCTGGGAAGATTGCAAAATTTATTGGTGACATGTTTTAGTAAAATATAGGAAGAGATCTTTCTGGGGAACTATTAGGATTCTACACTTCAAGCCTATCTCTACCAGTAAATCTGTCGCTGCTGCATTTTGCTTTCTTGTGTAGAAAGTGTATCAAAAATGTTGGCTAAACTCCAAACCATCTTTCTTAGACGACTAGTTGCAGTGTCTTATTTGATTGAAGAAAGGTTATCAGACCTGGGAAAGCAACAGAAACTTCATTTTGCCACTTCATCTAGCATAGCTACACTGAGACGAGCATCCAAACACAGTGTAACATTTTCAAAAGTGCCTAAGGGGAAACATAGTCATAGATAATTAGGTACCTAAAGATGCAGATAGGCTTCTAGAAGGATTTTCAGAACAGCCTAGGCAGGTCAGGCACCTAACTCTCATTGGACTTCAGTGGAGTTAGACACCTAATCTGGTTAGGTGTTTTTGAAAAGCCCGCTAGGCCCCTATCTGCATCTTTAGCTGCCTAAATACTTGTGTAAATCTGGCCCTAAGTCACTTTTGAAAATTTTGACCTTTGCCCCCACTATTATGTATTTTGTATTATTTACATTTTGATAGCATCCAAAATGTGTTGGCCAATGTAGAGACACAAAGGAAGAAACAGACCCTGCCCCAAAGAGCTTACAATCTAATATGACAAAAACATCCATTAATAGTGGAGGAAAGAGATACAATATACAATCAAAGTGCTCAGTGGCACATATCTGTTACTTTCAAATTTTGTTCTGAGGTCTTTTTCAAATATGACTCATGACCGGGAGACCAATTTAAGAATAAATATTGTGGCAAATGATACAAAACTTCTTAAGGCAAATTACCCTCTAATGTGGAATAAAATAATAAAAGACCTGGAAGAATGGAACAAATAAGGAATTTCTTGGCTAGGGAGGGTAGCCTCAGTAAAGATAAATGTCCTCCCAAAGTTATTATTTTTGTTTTAGTGAATCCCTTTGATATCCTTGGCATGACATAAAAACATGGCAGGATGGGCTATTAAAATTCATACAGAAACATAAAAGACAAAGGGTGAGTTATAAAGTTCTGAATAAGCCTGCAAAGTGAGAAAGGCTAACTTTCCCTAATTTGGCTTATTGTTATTATTATGCATCACAATAAAAAAATGTAATAAGCTGGGTTAAAAATAGACTATCCAAACATGGGGTAAAAGTAAACTCTAACAAGAGTGGAGCCCAAATATAGCTATTCAGAGTATTTGTTCAGCTAAAAAGACATTTAGGTGACCAAAAAGCAAAACAATTACCCATTCATCCAGACCTCCTAAGCAGCTTTGCACAATTTTTTTAAATTCCTGTTGCTGAGGCTCTCTCCCTTAGCTACTTTCATTAATAATCAGGAATTTATCCTTGGGAACTATCAAAGTGACTATTTGCTGAAGGTAAAATATGAGTTCTCTCAATTTGGACAGATGTTCCTGGGTCCTGATTTGAAATCACACCAAGAAATATGTACAAATGTAAATAATATAAAGATCCTGCATTTTCAATATTTACAAATCAAACATTTTATTGTGAAATCTGCATACAAGGTGACTCTATACCTTTAACCACATTTGAGACGTTGATCCAGGAGCAAGCTGGAACAAACAGTTTAATTTCTAAGTGATATATAATTTTGATTGAAAAAGAGGTTGATAAGAAAGGAACACAGCTGAAAAGATGGGAGAGATATTTGGACAAAGAAATTGATCTGGGTGAGTGCATGTCTGTATGGGAAAGGAGATATACATCTTCAATTTTGTGCAGCTCATACAGAATTTTTTTAATAAATTACTATATAGATGGCATTTGACTCCAGTTAAGATCCATCATAGTTTTGCTATTAGGGAGGTGCTTTGTTGGAGGGGTTGCAGGAAAGGGGAACACACTTGCACACATGGTGGTTGTGTCCAAGAATTAAATGCTTTTAGAAGAATATTATTAAAGACATTCGACTTACGACAAAATGCCAGCTTTCTAGAGATACCCTGACTGGCTTGCTTAGTGCTCCAGAAAGCGATCCACATTTTAAACAGAATGACAAATTCATTTCTTTTTTATTATTAGCAGCTAGACTTGGTGTTGGACATTACTGGAAAAATGTGACTCCTCCGCCTATGGAACTGTGCTCTACTATAATATGGACTGTCTTTGTAATGGAAAAGATTTCATACTAAGCATGCACACAAGAGAAGCACCAAGAAGAGGATAGGCATTTAGAAATGTAGCCACATTTTTTAGCATACTCAGAGGATGAAGGCTCCCCTGCCAGCAAGGCACAATCTTTAAGCAGATTCTTTGAATATTAACCTGATCCTGAATAATAAGTAATAAGTAATGTGCAATGTAGTATGTTAATGTTTTATAGTAACATTGCCTTAAAAAACACACACAAGAAAAAAAAACACCTAAATGTATTTGGGCCTAATCAGTACTTGGATGGACGAGTCTCTGCCTCAAATAACTAATACTCTAATGTTACTTTTCTCAAAAATAGTAATAGCTGCTCCTTGTGTTTTTATAAATCTGAGCACTCTGTCTGAAAACTTTACTTACAGGCCTCAAATAAATAAGACCACTACTGACACAATAAATATATTCTCCTTTAGCTCTGTAGGTAGTTCTACTACTTTCAAGATAGAAAGATTAAATTTCTTGCTGGAATGCATTTGTCACACAGAAGGACAATCCTTCACTTGAAATCTACTCTTTTTGTGACTTTCCCATATTCTGCCCTCTTCACATGAACTTTGTACATTTGACATATTCTTGCTGGAATGCATTTGCATTGGCTATTTTATTTATTTTGAGTTTTCCATTGTCCATTCATAAACTGTCATGTGGGTGGATACATACTTGGAGATTTGCTGCTTCAGGACAGGAATAGTGAGAACTAGACAGCGTGGGCAAATTCTGTGCTGATTTCATTGGAGCCACAAAGGATAAAAAACAGAATTTGGCCCCATGAAGAGTAAAACTTTTAAATGTAATTAAAATCTCAACATCAAACTATTAAAAACGAGAGATGTGTCCAAACCAAAAACCTGGTTCCAAACACAGTCCCAAACTTTGTGGGGATGAAGGTTGAAATTTGGTTCCAAATTTTCCAGTTGGGGACCATTTCTATTTTAAAGAATCTCTTCCAATATCACTTCCTATCTTTTAAGCTTGTCACTTGTTCAGAGAGCTATAAACACAAAGCTAGTAGAATAACCAAGGCAAATAACAATCAAAAGGATTTGAGTCATTTATGAGACTGACTGGTGGATGCTAAATACATTTTAATGTAGAAAGACAAATATAAGATAATTAGTTTGGGAGGAAGGTACCAAATTAGGGAACATGTGTTAAATAAAACAATGGTTCAGCACACTGATTAGGAAAAGGAATTGGGGTTATTGTAGAGAAATCATTAAACCTATCAGCCAGTTCAAAGCAACAGAGAAATGCTAACTAGGCTACTGGATTACTGTGTTGAGAGAGACAGAAAAGAATACAAAAGCACACAACTGAAAGCACTTGTTAGATCCCGCTTAAAATACTGTCTGCATTATTGGCTAGCATGCTACAGGAATGCTATTGTTGCCTTACTGAGGGGGCAGTATAACGTAATAATGATATTAGATGAGAAGAATCTAAGGGTAAAGCTTTAGACATAGCCTTCCTACTGTCCATACAAAACAACTCTGACTTGAGTTTGGAGTTGCTTTAAAACTAGGCTAGCTTACCTGGCTGGAGGAGGGGGTTAGAACTGGGCTTTGCTATAATTTATCCTGAAACCTACCTGCTTTGCAATGAAGAGATGGGCTAAAATACTCAAATGCTGATAGTTCTCCAAAGCCCTTCCCACAATTCCCCTTATCACATGTCCATCACTATACACAAGAGAAAACAATCTGACTCAACATATTCAGCCAGCAAACTGGATTGAAAATCAACTGCAATAAGACAAATCATGACTTTTAATATTGCCTCACCATCACCAGTACGGACACAGGATTATGTTCTCACTAATGCAGAAACATTCACATACCTGGGCAGTACCATCAGCCAAATGACGGAACAAGTCAGGACATTTGGAACAGAATCAATAAAGCCAGAAACACCTTTAGGAGCTTAAATACAGTTTGTAAATCATCAAAATATAACGTCAAAACCAGATTTAAGATTTATCAGAGTTCTGTACTTTCAACACTTTCCCCAGAATGCTGGGGAATGGCAAAGTATGACATGTCCAAGCTTTCTTCATTTCATACAACCTGCCTCAGAAAAATCTTCTGTATCTTTCGGCCCAGAAAAATCTCAAATCAAGATCTATTCATACAGTGTAGCCAAGAAGATATGAGCACCATCATTGCCAGAAGGTGCTAGAAATGGATTGGCCATGTGTTTTGGATGGAAGTTGATTCCATCACCAGAATAGCAATAAGATGAATACCTGAAGGCATGCAAAAATGAGGCTGCCTGAAAACAAGATAGAAAAGAACTGTGGAAGCTGAGCTGTGGAAAAACCTGGGGCACAGCTGGGGAACCATTGAAAAATTTGCCAGAAACAGACAAGAGTGGAGGAGTTTTGTCACTGCCCTAAATGCCAAAGGCATAATGGCGGCGGGGAGGGTGTGCGGTGGCTAACTAGCTAACTCACTGAACTTGACTCTAGGAAAAGAGGAAATTGAGAATGTTTTTAAAAAAGGAAGATAGGCTTCAGATAGACCACTAGAGGACTGGGCATGTTAGATTGGCTGGTCTTTCCCTGATGCTAACATTTTCCTTGCTCTAACCAGAGAGAACACCAATAAGTAAATATATACATAAAAAAATACAAGATCAGACAGCTGACACACCTGTATCCCAGATAATCACAGCAAGGTGTGATCCACTGCTGAGCCAACACAGTACAGAATGTACTACCTGATTTTGGCACAGCTGGATTGGAAGGGATCCATTAAAGAGAGAAGGTCTCTAGTGGATTTAAAAAGCTGTTTAAATCTTTACCATTTTTTCATATTTTGTTTCCTCTCATTTTTATATACTCTATTTTCTCTTTCCTCCTATGATAGTTGTTCTGAATTCACAGAGGCACTGTTTGGCCCAATTCCAAGTAGTTGACTAAAGTAATTTCTTTGGAGGCTGAACATGAGACTCCATTTTTTTCAGGTGTTGAGTGAATTACCTGATTGCTCTACTGCCCTCTGCCTCACTGACACTTTGGCAATAATCAGGAAAGTAGAGCACTTCAATGACCATCCATTTTTAGTCATCTTTTAGGAAACTTAGATTAACAAAAAACAAACAAAAAAATTCACCTCATGTTAAATGATGCTGGTGAGTCACTGAAACTCCATTAGACTAAATCTGCATGTTTAAAAAATATTCTTATGAACCCAGCAAGATCATCTTGTTTCCTAGGTCCAGTTCAAGTCAGTTCTGCCTCTTGTGGTATAACAAGGGCAGAGGGCAGTAGGAAAGTTCTAGAAGGGTGGTATGTAAGTTCTAGAATGATCTGGGCTTTATTCCCTGTACAGCAGCCAGAGTCATTAGAGGGCAATTAGGGGCAGCTGAGGCCAATTAAGGCCCTGCTAGGTGCCTGATTAAAACCCTCTGCTCCTGAGAGACAGTACACAAGCTGGAGGAGTAGGTGTGCTGTGCTATTGAGCAGAGGAGTGTGTGAAGAGGAGCTGAACCGAGTACAGTGGTGTGTGGAGTTGTGAAGAGGAGCCGAACAGCATACAGTGGTGTGTGGAAGAGAGGTGGAATCCTGAGGAAGGTACTGGGCTCAAGAAGCCAGAAGGAGAGAAGGGTGAAAATAGCTCAGGGGAAAAAGACTGCAGTTGTAAGTACGGTGCCACCAGCCCATAGCTACTATACACAGGGCCTCTGGGCTGGGACCCAGAGGAGCGAGCAGGACTGGGTCCCTACACCCCTCCCTGGGGAGACGGAGTAACCAGTGATGCTCTGGCCCATTACAAGAGGCAAAGCATGAGACCCACGAGGTGGGAAGATGGCCGTTTGCCACACGTGGTGTCCGAAGTGGGATTCTATCATGCAGGGGACTTAAACCAGGGCGGCACTAGCCCATCCCACTCCCAAGATGGAGGACATGGTAAAAGCCCTGCTCCAGGAGGCGGTAGGCCAGTTGAAAATCCAGGTGGGGTGAGGCAGCAGCCATGACAGGGTGCAGACTATCCAGGCCAGCAACTGCCTGCCGAAGATGACACCGGATGATGATATAGAGGCATACCCTCCTGGCCTTTGAAAGAACAGCCCTGTGGGAAGCCTGGCCCCAAGATCAGTGGGCCAGCATCCTCACCCCTTTGCTAGAAGGAGAGGCCCAGAAGGCTTATTATGATATGGTAGCAGGAGCTGCTGCAGACTACCCCCAGCTGAAGGCTGAAATCATGGCCAGGTCTGCAGTGACAGTAGCAGTATGAGCCCAGGAATTCCACAAATGATGGTACAGTGAGGATAAAACACCACAGTCGCAGTTGTTTGACCTAATCCACCAGATCCAGAAGAGGCTGCGCCCTGAGGCCCTCGGCATGGAGAAGATGTTGGAGCTCCTGGTGATGGACCAATACACAAGGGGGCTAACTTCAGACCTCCGAGCCTGAGTGGTTCAGAATGACCCCTCTACCTACAATAAGCTGGTCGCCTTGGTTGAGAGACAGTTGGCAACACGTAACCTGTCCCTGACCCCCCAGGAGAAGACAGAGCAGGCCCAAAAGCCAGCCCCCAGCCCCAGGTCCGGAGAGAACGGGAACCGATCGCCGAGTCGTTGAGGAATGGCACAAGGGCAGGAAGGGACCTGGAAACTCAGGGGGTGAGGGCTGGGGGACCTGACCAAATAGCCCAAGGCAGAGGGGGGCAGCTAGCCTAAAGTACCACTGCTATCAATGTGGGGAACTGGGTCATATAGCAACCCAGTGCCCCAACCAGGAGGAGCCCATGCAGTGCAACCTGAGAGGTCACGGGGGGTGCTGTGGTCTCATCAGCTCGGTAGGAGTGGTGATGGCCCCCCACGGATATGTGAGGCCAGTAATGATGAATGGCATTGAAACCATGGCCCTGGTAGATTCAGGGAGTGCGGTCACGCTGGTCTCTGGAAAACTGGTAGGGCAAGACCAGCTGACCCGGGCCAAACACACAGGGGTGACCTGCATTCATGGGACGGTAAACCTCTACCCCTCAATCCTGGTACAGATTGAGATCCAGGGCACTGTCATCCAGGTGATAGTGAGGGTTATCCCTAGGCTACCCTACCCAGTTTTAATTGGTAGGGATTTTCCCAGGTTCCAGAACCTAACCCGCCCCCCCCCCCACCCCACTGGTAGAGCCTGTGGCAGAGAGCAAGCCCCAGGCCAAAACGGAGGCACAGGCAACCAGCGCTGGCCCTATTTTTAGGGCCTGAATTTTCCCAGGAACTATTTTCACCCCCTGGAAGACCCCGGAAGACCAGGAAGGAAAGGAGGGCGGACAAAAGATTAGGGACTCGTATATTGGCTGAGAATCAGAAAGCCGCTCTGGTGGGTAGGTGAACCTGCTCAGGAGGCCAGAAAACAGCTCACACTAGGGAGGGTCCAGAGGCAGTCCCAGGAACTAGTAGAAGCAACCCCGGGGAGCTAGGTGAGGCTGGGCCCCTAGAGGTAGGCCAGTTAAGTCCCCTGCGGGGGAATTTTGGGCAAGACCAGGCCAATGATACAGTGTATGTAAATGTGAGAGAGGAGGTAACAGAGATAGATGGCATGCCCGTGGAGGGCAAAACCAAGGTCCCTAGGCCATATTATATCCTGAGACATGACCTGTTGTACCAGGTGGCACAAATACAAGGGGAGGAGGTGGAGCAACTCTTGGTGCCATAGAACACACCAAGACAGTATTGGAGCTGGCTCATAGTTATTTATTTGGGGGACACTTAGGAGCAGATAAGACCCTGGACCGAATTCTGAGAAGGTTTTACTGGCCAGGAATACGGGCAGAGGTCCAGCGATACCGCCTCTTCTGCCCGGAGTGCCAATTGCACAGATCCCGGCCTCACTTGCGAGCCCTGTTAGTGCCCCTGCCCATTATCAAAGTTCCCTTTGAAAGGATAGCCATGGACCTGGTGGGACCACTAGAACGATCGGCAAGCGGCCATCGAAGTGTGCTCGTCATCGTGGACTATACCACCTGGTACCCTGAAGCCATTCCACTAAGAAACCCCACGTCCAAGGCAATCGCAAAGGAACTCCTCCAGGTCTTCACTAGGGTGGGCATCCCCAAGGAAATCTTGACAGACCAAGGGACCCATTTTATGTCCAAGTTAATGAAAGATCTTTGTAACCTGCTGCACATCCAGGCCCTGCAAACCTCAGTATATCATCCACAAATGGACAGCCCGGTCGAGAGGTTTAATTGCACCCTCAAGAGCATGATACAGAAAGTAGTGGTGCAGGATAGGAAGGATTGGGATGCTCTGCTACCCTACCTGGTGTTTGTGATACAGGAGGTTCCTCAGGCGTCCACTGGCTTCTCCCCCTTTGAGATATTATACAGTCACCATCCACGGGGTATATTGGATATAGCCAAAGAGGACTAGGAGGCACAGCTCAATACAGGGAAAAACATCACGTCTGTTAGCATGTGGCACAGATGCAGGAATGGATAGCTTGGGTGACCCCCATAGTGCGGGAACACCTGGAGAAAGGTCAGGACGCCAAGCGGACCTACTATAACCAATGGGCCAAGGTACAGAGGTTTCAGCCAGGAGAGCAGGTGATGGTGCTGGTGCCAACAGCAGAGAGCAAGCTCCTGGCCAGTTGGCAAAGGCTGTACGAAGTTGCAGAAGCAGTTGGAGATGTAAACTATAAGGTGAGGCAGCCAGACCGCCGGAAGCTGGTACAACTGTACCATGTTAACCTGCTGAAGCCCTGGTGGGACCGGGAGACATACCTGGTCACTTGAGAAGCAACCCCGTAGACGTGCGGGCCACAGGGGGAGGTGAGAATATCCCCGGAACTAACCCCAGAACAGTGGACGGAAGTTATTGATATGATCCAGCGAAACCAGGATGTGTTTTCCAAGCAGCCCGGTTGTACAACAGTGGTCCACTATCACATCATCACAAACCCTGGGGCATGAGTAACAATAAAACCATACTGGATACCAGAGGCCAAGAGGGAGGAAATTAGGACAGAAATACAAAGGATGTTGAAACTCAGGGTTATTGAAGAGTCCCACAGCCAGTGGTCTAGCCCCATCACCCTAGTCCCGAAGCCTGATGGTACCCTGCCGTTATGTAATGACTTCAGGAAGTTGAATGAGGTATCTAAATTTTACGCCTACCCAATCCCGTGTATTGACGAGCTAGTTGACCGGTTGGGCAAGGCTTGATACCTGACCACCCTGGACCTCACCAAGGGCTAATGGCAAATCCTACTAGCTGAAGATGCCAAGGAGAAGACCACCTTCTCCATGCTCAATGGCCTGTTTCAGTATACCGTCCTTCCCTTCGGACTCCATGGTGCTGCTGCAACATTCCAAAGGCTGATGGACTATCCACTGAGACCTCACGCCAGGTACGCAGCCGCCTACCTCGATGACATGGTCATCCATAGCCCCAACTGGGAAACGCACCTGGGGAAAGTAGAGGCTGTGCTCGACACCTTCCGGAAAGCTGGCCTCACTGCAAAACCTTTGAAGTGTGCAATAGGGCTGGCCGAGGCCAAATACCTGGGATATGTGGTAGGGAGAGGTCTAGTAAAGCCCCAGTGGGACAAGGTAGAGGCCATCCAGGACTGGCCCTATTGTACTGGTCTGCAAGAAACAGGTCAGGGCATTCTTAGGGATCGTGGGGTATTATAGAAGATTCATACCCCACTTTGCCACTAGAGCAGGGCCCTTGACCAACCTGATAAAAGCTTGGTGCCTGGATATGGTGAAGTGGATTGAGGCGGCCGAGAAAGCATTTGTGGATTTAAGGACAACTCTTTGTAGCCACCCAGTGCTTATAGCTCCAGGTTTTGAGAGGGAGTTCATCCTCCAGACAGATGCCTCTGAGACAGGGCTGGGGGCTGTTCTTTCCCAGGTCGTAGGCAGAGAGGAGCACCAGATCCTGTATCTCAGCAGGAAACTCCTCCCCAGAGAGCAGAAGTATGCTGTGGTAGAGAAAGAGTGCCTTGCGGTTAAATGGGCTATGGAAACTCTCTGACATTATTTACTAGGGAGGAGGTTTACCCTGATGATGGATCACGCCCCGCTCCAATAGATGCACACTAACAAGAAGAATGCCAAAGTGACCTGATGGTTCCTCTCCTTAAAGCCTTTTCACTTCCGGGTACAGCATAGGGCCGGAAGTCAACATGGTAACACTAACGCCCTTTCGTGCCAGCACTGGCTCGCTCTTAAGTAACCCAACTACAAGAGGCAAAGCATGAGACCTACTAGGGGGGAAGCCAGCCATTTGCCACACTGTGCAAGCCACTGAGTGCTGGCCAAATCTTATAAGTCGGACAAGAAAGCCTCTGATTTGTCTTGTTGAAATTTCTCGGACTGTGTAACATTTGCAAATACCAATTCACTTCAGATAAACTGAACAAAGACTTCAAACCTTAGCTTATATGACCCTAAATGAGTAAGCAGTGCAAAAATTAGACATTCAGAAACAAAGAAGGATATGACACTTCAGGTTAAGGTTGGGACTGCCATCAGAAAAAGAAGAGATATCAATAGGGTGAGGATATAAGAAAAGGATAGATGGATAATATACTTACTATTCTGATTGGATACTGTAGAGCCCTCCTTCCCTATTGCTGGGGTAATGACAGATATTAATTATGACTGGGCAGCAGCTGCTAACATACTGCTGGTGTTAATGACTAGTTACAATCTACTGCCATTCCTTTATGGTCCAGACAACAAAGTATATCCATGCAATTATATGTCAACAGTACTCAGAATAAGCCAGATGGTTATTCTGAAATATTATGCTCTTTGGGGCAGTGACCATGTTTATTTCTGTGTTTGTAAAGCACCACACAATGGAACCCCCCACTCATGATTGAGACCTGTGGGCACTACCACAACATTAAAAATAAATTGACAGTATTGGGAGCAGAGTTAGGCCCATAATGGAAAATTCTGAAAATCTCATACTGAGCTATGAAAGTATTTTAGACTCTTTCTCCATTTTGTTTTAACTGTTTTATGTCCTTTTTTTTTCAACAGGAAGTTTGAAATGATTGTGTATGCCCTGACTTATTTAGTCACGGTCTTGATAATTTACTTTTTTCTATTCTCTCACAAAGGCTGTTTTAATAATCATGCAAGTGTGCATAGTAATTGGTAAGATAAATGATGATGCTGTTATTCAATACATTCTTAGTTACTGCTATTTTTAAAAGAGCTGCGTAGTGAAGCTCAAATAACAAATATTTTCTTGTTTTCACTGGCATTCCTTCAATATGTGACAAATCTTTATTATGACAAGAAATCTGTGCTTCTGTGAGCAACCCTTCTTGCTAAGATTAAATGCATATTATCATAGAGAATTAACTGTTTCCACTGCAAATCACATCCTCCTACAAGCTTTCCCATCAAAAATGTGGGATTTAGATCCTGATCCTGCAAAGCCTTACACATATGAGTGGGCTTTACTTCAGGGAGTAGCTCCCTTGAAATCAGTGGCATCACTCCCACGAGTAAGTATGCCTAATAGGAGCAAGGGTTTACAGGATTGGCTTGTTAATTTGAACACATTTTAAAACAAATACAATGAAATAAACCGAATCAGGACCCTTGATTCATGTCTCTCCCCCTTTTTCCCTTAGTAATGAAAGCAAACAAATTGGCCACTTGAGATTAGAAACAGCTACTCCATGACTTGGGAAAAGTGAAACAGCTCATCCTCACATAGTATAGTGTATGCTATAGAGACAGGACAGATGGTTGAGAAGGTTTTGCTCAGTAATGAGGCAGCATGCAGGAAATCTGCATTACTGTGCAATGTATTCGGCAGTGTGGGAGCCCATGAGATGGGAAAGAAGCTGGACTTTGTGGCTACTGCACTAATAGTAAATGCAACAACAAAAGTTAGAACAGTATTAAGGATGGGAAGCCAAATTTTGCCCTCAAACATATGTGTCAATTAGCATCCATGTGTTGAACACATGGATCTGAAGGCAGACATTAACCAAGGATATTGATTCCAAGACTACCTAAATCAACTCTTTTATGCAAATATATAGACAGACACATTTTGCAGCTTTGATCAAGCTATTTCTCAGATCACCTGAGCTGAAAGCAGTTCAGGATCTCCCCAGCATCCTGTAATTCTACCATACCATCAGATACTTTTTGGTGAGAAAACTCATCCCCTTGACCCATCGGTGATGTTCTATGCATGCAAACAATGAATACCACAGAAAAGGTTATGCCGACTATGCACTGCCAGAGGAAAATATTTTGAACAAAAGGTTTGACTCTGACTAGTAGCTGTTATGAGATCAAACTTAATGCTTAATAAATATATCCAATAAATAGGAAAAAAAGCGGATTTCTCACATCCCTGAATATACTGTATGTGTGCAATGAGGTCACTATGGCTGCTGCAGAAACCATAACTTTTGATTTCCTGAGTCCTGTGCATTTAAAATCTCAGCTATAGCATTTAATTAACATGGTGTTGTGCATTTAATTTCCTTGGCAATGTAAAAAACAAACTACAAATAAAAATGATGATCTTGTACTCAACTAACCAAATGTAGACACTTAGAATCAAAGAGTCGCACTGAGTATAATCAATTAAATAAATGCAGCTGTGTTTATTTCAATGGATGGATTAGGGACAACAGCAGGGGTGACACAGACAGGATAGGGATTACAGAAGGGGGAGATTATTGCTGCATGTTAGGATAAGGAAAAGGGTAGATGCTTTGTGACATAGAAACCAGAGGTATAAATTCTCTAGACCTCATCGGTGGCCCACTATAAGGTTAAATTTGCATTCTGGAATGGCACACAGCTACTTTAAAGATGTTCACAATGGGCAGATAAGGATTGCCCCTGCACAGGGAACACTGGGATAGCATAAAATCACATACTTCTCCCTTCCTGATTGATATAGACAGTATATTGTGGTATGGGGGTTGAAAGGTATCAGCTAGGGGCACAGCATTATGTCTGATCATCAGTTGGTGGAACAGCTGCTTGTGAGCATAAATTAGAGCAGCCCTAAATCTCTGGCCAGTCTCAGGATTAACAGGGGCAGAAAAGTGATGTAACACTACATCTACTCTCTATCCCATTAGATGCAGCAATCCCAGTTCAGGTGCAGCTGAGGGTTTAGCCCCGCATATAGTACCAGTACCTAACTCATTGCTCCAAAAAGACCTTTTGCATATGTCAAGTATGAAAGGAGCTATAGAAACTCAAAATCCACTTCAGATAAGCAATGTAGGAGGAGACTTAGCTTCCTTACCTGGAAACCAGTCAAGAGAACAGAACATATGCTTATGTGGGGGAAAAATAATTGGTCTTTTCTTGGAGTGCCAACCTGCTCAGTTTAAAGGTTCCCAGATAGCCATTGCATTTGTTTTCCTATAGCCTAAGGGCTGCTCAAATTATGCTGGCAGTGACATTGGCTAGGGATAGATAAAACACGGGGTGCTCCAGCCATGCTTCTCCAAGGATTTGGTACTATAAGACAAATTCCTTAAAGAAGAGAAGAAAACTATTCTCATTCTAGGTATAGGATCACGGAATTTGTATCTGGAAAAGACATACTAGGTTCTAAGAAAGACGACATTAGCAAGCCTTCTTCTCTTTGTTCCCTCAAAAATCTAGCCATACTTAGCAAGCAAGTGCAATATACCTAATATAGCATTCCTCTCAAGCAGAATCCAGATACAGGAAAAAATGTGGTGCTGTAACCCCCTGAGATGCTTGCTCATATGTCCACCCAGCATAAAGTACACAGCTGGGATTCATTTCTCTGCCCTGGTGTTTCTCAAAGGCATACATTACTTTCCCCTTGCACTGCAAATACTGGCTCTACACTTAATCTTTATTGAAGGCTCTGGGACTTTATAATCCCTGATATTTGTTCCAGTGTGTGAGGAATGTGCAGTCATATGTAAACAGTGCTGCAGACTGTCTAAGCAGCAGGACTAGCATGACCACCCCTCACTCCTTTGAACAGTTTAGATGTAACAATATAAGGCAGATAAGGGACAGGATATTGTTTTGACATAGTGTAAGGGAATTTTAGAAAACCCCCTCTGATTAATGCTGCAGAGCTTGTGACGAGGAGAAGACTATCGGAAGGAGTAAGGAGAAAAGTTATGCAAGGAATACGGGGAGGGAGCATCAAAAGAATAAGACGACAATTGTAGGAAGTTGTGAGAGAGTGTAATAGATAAGAGAAGAGCATTGTAGGGAGTAATGAGAGATTACTATAATGACATGGGCCAAAATTTTCAAAGGAGAGTGCCTATAATTTGACACCAACATTCATATTTAAGCTCCTCATCAAAAGTAGGCTGATTTTCAGAGTGGATGTGTGCCCTCTGACTTCAGTGGGAGCAGCTGGGTGTTCAGCTTCTTTGAAAACCATGCTGCTTTTCACAGGATACTTAAATATGGATGTCTGTATCTAACTTTAGGCATTTATGTCTGAAAATGATGGCCATAGACAACTGATATTAAAAAGATATTTGGTAAACTGACTAGCCTTGCAGCCTAGCAGAAACACATCGTGTGGTGAGGAGATTCTGATTTTGGTGCCTGAGCTTATAGTCTCTATTTCCTAGCAATCACTTGCTGAGGTGCTATAAATGCAGTGGATTGTGCAGGTGGTAGTATAAGGGAGAGCCCTGCATTGCTTTTGAGTAACTCCCTCTGACCAGAACTTAGAGGAGAACTGATGAGGTTCTGAGGACCCAAATCTCTAGTTTTAAGGATTTTTACTAAACACACTTTTTGCAGTTCAGTTTTAAATTGACTGATATTGATAAAATACCTACTGTATAACATCACTGAGAATGGCATGCCCCTCTTCCTCCACACACAAATCACTATGGCTATTTGGGTACCTCCCTGATTATCCAACTGATAATATAAACACAATGCACAACAACAGCTGATTGAAGTATTTAAAACAGTGGAAGATTATTCTTAATGAAGCTTGGTGATCTATCTGGGGATATTGTGGGGATGTACCTCAAGAAGCAGGTAAGAAAGCTGCAGGAGAAGGTGGGATAAAACTTGTGTCTCAAATATTGGTGTGACATGCTGATCTCCAGGTACACCCTTATGTTCCGATCTGTGTATCATTCATGTTCATCTTTATAGTGTAACTGTGTATTGTCTAATGCAATGTATATCATGTAAGGTGTTTTTGGAATGCTCATGACATATTGAACATTATTGTTATGGTAGTATGTTTCCTGCAATGTCATACATATGTACAGATAGGAACCTCTGCTATGTCATATCCCCAGATGTGTGCCTCACATGGATTGAATAGATGCAGATGAACACAAAAGCTGAGGGTTCATGCCACACAGAGGCATGCATAAAGGAACAATGGACTGGCCTGAGCACCTGATAAGGCAACACTCATTTGACTTAAGTAAGGGAAATCATGCCCATTGCTGGATGTGGCAATCACCTGACCCCAGAGCGTGTCAAGGAAACTTGTTGAAAAAGAGAGGCATCTTTGTCTCTAGAGCTCTCCCTTGGAATCCATGTGCATAGCAACATCAAGGACACTGACAACTGCCCACACAAGGGGGGCCTGGCTGCAGAAGTCACCTCAACGGGCCTGTGGATAAGCTAACATCACAGACTGAAAAGCTACTGAAATATTAAGCTTAGGTTAGGATTTGAGTTACCTTTTAATTAATTGTGATCAAATCCTTGATTCATATTAATCTGATTTATAATCACTTAAAATCTTGCAGTAGTCAATAAATTTATTTATGTTTTATCTAAAGCAGTGAATGTAGATTGAGTGAGTGCAGAGACTTCACTTAGAGTGACAGAGCTGGTGCAAATCAATTTCTTTGATAAAGTGATAGACAATGTAATGAGCTCGCAGGGTGCAATGCACAGCACTGAATTCTGTAAAATGGCATTTCCTGGGGTTGCATCTGGGACTGGGGGTGTTTTCTGGGGATCAATCACATGAGCAGCTGGCCAGAAGTACTCCTTCACTGGGCCAAGGACTGGTTACTCGCAGGAGGCTGGGTGTGAGCCAACTCAGGAGTGAGTGGTACACACTGCAAAGCAGAGCAAGTTGGGGTCCAGGAGCGAGGGATTGGGGTGATACAGCAACACACCAGTCCAGACTGTAGGGGGGAAGTCACAATTGGTATAGAACATTGGTACTTATTCAGAAAGGACAGGCAGGGAAAAAAAGAGAGGAGGTATTGTATTGTACATCAAGAATGCATACACTTGTTCTGAGGTCTAGAAAGAGGTGAGAGACAGGTCAGTTGTAAACTTTTAGGTGAAGATAAAAGGGGGAAAATAAGGGTAATGTCTTGGCAGGGGATTACTACACGCCACCAAATCAGGAGGAGGAAGTAGATGATGCATTTGAAGAACATTTTACAGAAATATCCAGAACACCAGATCTGGTAGTAATGGGAGATTTTTAACTACCCAGGCATCTGCTGGAAAAGTAATATGGCAAAACTCAAAATCGCTAGTAAGTTCCTGGAATATGTTGAGGACAACTTCTTGTTTCAAAAGATAGAGAAAGTAACAGGGTGGGACAGCCATTTCAGACTTGATTCTGACTAATAGGGAGGAAGCAGCTGTAAATCTGAAGGTGGAAGACAACTTGGGTGAAAATGATCATGAAATGATGATTTCATTATTCTAAGGAAAGGAAGGAGAGAGAATAGCAGAATAAAGGACAACGGATTTACCTAAAGCAGACTTTAACAAACTCAGAGAATTGGAAGGTAGGGTCCCATAGGAAGAAAACCTATGATAAAAAGGAGTACAGGAGACCTGGCTGTTGGAGACAGACTATATCTGAAGCACAACAACAGCAAACTGTCCTGGTGCAAAGGAAAGATTGGAAGAATAGTAAGAAGCCAATATGGCTGCATCAGGAACTCTTTAAGGATCTGAAAATCAAAAAGGAGCCCTACAAAAAGTGGAAACATGGCCTAATTACTAAGGATGAGTACAAAAGAATACTTCAAGATAGGGATAAAATCAGAAAGGCTAAGGCACAAAATGAATTATGCCAGGCAAGGGACATGAAAGGCTTTATAAATACATTAGGAGCAAGAGAAAGATAAAAGGAAAATGTAGGTCCACTACTTAGTGGGAAAAGAGTTAATAACTGTTGACATCAAATAGGCTAAGGTGTTTAATGCTTATTTTGCTTCAATCATAACTAAAAAGGTTAAATGTGTCCAGATGCTTAACACAATTAATATTACAAACAAGGGAGAAGGAACACAAGGCAAACTAGGGAAAGAACATTTAGATAAAACAGATATATTCAAGTCAGGAGGGCATGACTAAACTCATTCTAGGATACTTAAGGAAGTAGCTGAAACTATCTTGGAACCACTAACGATTATCTTCAAGAATTTACGGGAGATGGGTGAAGCCCTAGAAAACTAGAGAAAGGCAAATAAAGTACCTACATTTAAAAGGGGATGCAAAGAGGAACTGGGCAATTATAGATCAGTCAGCCTAACTTTGATATCTAAAAAGATACTGAAACAAATTATTAAACAATACATTTTTAAGCTCTAGAGGATCATAAGGTGATAAGTAATAGCAAACATGGATTTGTCAAGAGCAAATTATGCCAGACCAACCTAATTTCCTTTTCTGGCAGGATTATTGGCCTAGTGGAGGGAGGGAAATAGTAGACATGAAAAATTTTGATTTCAGTAATGCCTTTGACATAGTTTCACATGACAGTCTCATAAGAAAACTAAGGAAATGTGGTCCAGATGAAATTACTATAAAGTAGGTGTAAAACTAGGGGTTGAAAGACTGTACTGAAAGAGTAGTTTTCAATGGTTTGATGTCAAACTTGGCAGATGTATCTAGTGGGGTCCTGCAGAGGTCTCTCCTAGGTTCAGTACTATTAATTATTTTTATTAATGACTTGGATAATAGGGTGGAGAGTATGCTTTTAAAATTTGCAGATGACACCAAAGTGGACGTGTTGCCAGCACTTTGGAGGACAGAATTAGAATTTAAAATGATCTTGACAAATCAGAAAATTGGTCTGAAATCAACCAGATGAAATTCTGTAAAGACAAATACAGTACTATATTTAGGAAGTTAAAATCAAACACACAAAATGAGAATGACTGGCTAGGCAGCAGAACTGCAGAAAAGGCTCTGGGGTTTATAGTGGATCACAAATTGAATATAAACCAACAATGTGATGGAGTTGTGAAAAAGGCTAATATCAGTGAAGATGATCAAGAAGTATGAGTTGGATGAATGGACTATAAAATGGATAGAGAGCTGGCTAGATCATCTGGTTCAATGGGTAGTGATCAATGGCTCCATGTCTAGCTGGCAGCCGGTAACAAGTGGAGTGCCCCAGGGGTCAGTCCTGGGGCCGGTTTTGTTCAATATCTTCATTAATGATCTGGAGGATGGGGTAGATTGCACCCTCAACAAGCTTGCAGATGACACAAAACTAGGGGGAGTGGTAAATACCCTGGAAGGTAGGGATAAGATACAGAGTGACCTAGACAAATTGGAAGGTTGGGCCAAAAGAAATCTGATGAGGTTCAACAAGGAAAAGTGCTGAGTCATGCACTTAAGACAGAAGAACCACATGCACAGCTACAGACTGGGGACCGATGGGCAAGGCAGCAGTTCTGCAGAAAAGGACCTGGGGGCTACAGTGGATAAGAAGCTGGATATGAGTCATCAGTGTGCCCTGGTTGCCAAGAAAGCTAATAGCATATTAGGCCTGCATTAGTAGAGCATTGCCAGCAGATCAAGGGAAGTGATTATTCCCTTCTATTCGGCATTGGTGAGGCCGCATTTGGAGTAGTATGTCCAGTTTTGGGCCCCCCACTACAAAAAGGATGTGGACAAGTTGGAGAGAGTACACAAGAGGGCAATAAAATGATTAGGGAGCTGGAGCACGAGTCTTATGAGGACAGTCTGAGGGAACTAGGCTTGTTTAGTCTGCAGAAGAGAAGAATGAGGGGGGATTTGATAGCAGCCTTTAACTACCTGAAAGGAGGTTCCGGGGAGGATGAAGCTAGGCTGTTCTCAATGGTAGTAGATGACAGAACAAGGAGAAATGGTCTCAAGTTGCAGTGGGGAAGATCTAGGTTGGATATTAGGAAAAGGCTTTTCACTAGGAGGGTGGTGAAGCACTGGAATGGGTCACCTAGGGAGGTGGTGGAATGTCCATCTTTAGTGGTTTTTAAGCTGTGACTCGACAAAGCCCTGGCTGGGATGATTTAGCTGAGTTTAGTCCTGCTTTGAGCAGGGGGTTGGACTAGATGACCTCCTGAGGTCCCTTCCAACTCTAATCTTCTATGATTCTGGGGTGTATTAACAGGTGTAAGACACAGGAGGCTATTGTCCTGCTCTATTCGGCACTGGTGAAGTCTTACAGAGAGCACTGTGTACAGTTTTGGGTGTAACGCTTTAAGAAAGATATTGAAAAATTAGATAAGAGTTCAGAGAAGAGCTACAAAAATGATAAAAGAAAACTTGACCAATGAAAGTAGATTAAACTAACTGGGCATGTTTAGTCTTGAGAAAAGAAGACTGGGGGGGACCTGATAACAATCTTCAAATATGTTAAGGGCTGCTATAAAGAGGATTGTTATCAATTGTTCTCCATGTCCACTGAAGATTGACAAGAATTAAGCAGCTTAATCTACAGCATGGGAGATTTAGGCAAGATATTTGAAAAAGTTTTCTACCTATAATGATAGTTAAGTACTGGAATAGATTACCGTCACTGCAGATTTTTTAAAATAGATTAGACAAACTGTTGTCAGGGATTGTCTAGCTTTGCTTGATCCTGCCTCAGCACAGGGGTTTGGACTACATGACTTCATGAGGACTCTTCCAGCCCTACATTTCTATTATATTACATTGGATGGGCCACAAATAGGGGATAGATTTATGTGAATAGGAAGTTGTGACAAATGTAGCAATTTCCTGCAATATATTTGGGAGTTCTTACTGCATCAAGTATATATATTATCATGGGCCAGGGGACTGTATGTAATTCCATGGGGGAAGGTGACCACAGCTCCTCCAGGAATTAAGAACAGTGGGAGATGTGACAGACTGATAATATCCTGTAATATCCTGAACAAACCTTATGGAATTAAAATAAACTTTATTAAATTAAATTAAAATGTACTGAATTAGGGTTAATGCCTTTGGAGTTCCTTGTATTACAAATGCAAATGTTTATGTATTATTGTGAGATTATAAGGAACTTCCTTAGTAGAAAGACACTATTAATGCAATTTCTGGAAATTCAGTGGTCTCTTTGGAACAATGCATGTGAAATAGATTTCCTTAGGAAATACCTTGATGTGAGTGTCATGCAAATTCTCCACCTCTAAAGCCAATCTGTTGAAGATATGTCCTTGTACACTGAATGCTTGCTTTTGGAAACTTGAGTTCCAAGACTCGTAACATGGTCAGTTCCCTAGTTCAGGAGTGTGCTTGTTCTGAGCTGAAGTTCTGATGAATTTGTAATCACAAGGATGCCCCCACCAAGGGATATTAAAAGACTGCACTTGCCAGAGCTCCTGTGCGAGTTGGGATGAACTCCGATAAACTTTATTGAAATGTATGTAAGTTCTGCTATTGTTTTAATATGTTTTCTATGTAAAGTTTTTTACTTCAAGAATAAAGTAGGCTTGCTTGGAAAGAGCTTTGTGGTAGCTTATATCTCTAGCAATTACACTGTCATCCATCTCAGAAGAGAAAGCAAGCAGGTGTCCTACACCAACCTGTCTGTGCTGGAAATGACACAGTGAAGGCAAGGCAACTCTCCACCCTGGGAATATCTGATCAGAAGGGAGAGAGACATGTGTCTCTACTCAAGAGACGCAACAGCTATGAAGCTGAAAGCCAAGCATGGGTACCCTTGCTGAACCACAGAGAGGAAATAGAGGTGTAGTTGCCCTGAACAGTGACAAGGGATGATTAGGCAAATTCACTCAGGCTGTAACACCTTCAGAAAAGTACCACCGCCTGGAGAGGCTCACATATATTAGCTCAAACTGGATTCTCCAGAGATCGACAGACAAAGAAAGGACTTTTGGATAAATAGCTTAAGTTTAAACAGACTCAGTCTTCTTTCTGATCCAGCAAATGAACAGGACATTCTGTCCAAGGGGTGCCCCATTCCTTCCTGGGAAGGGTTGGAAGGTGTTTAGCCTATGGAGGCCCCATAAAACTGATGGCTGACCTCTGGTGAGCTTTTGGCATGAGTATAGGAACTTCTATTGTTTTTATGTTTTCTTGGCAATGTTTTTACCTTCAGAATAAATGCGCTTGCTTATAAAGGGATTGTGGTAACTTATAATTGTTGACAATTATGCTGTTCAAAAGCCTTTGAATAGTAAGCAAAGCGTGGATGCTGGTTTGGTTAGGCAATCTAGCTAGTTGGGAAGAACACAGTGCAGGCATGGAACTGTGGAGCCTGGAAAAACCCTGGTCAGGAGAAATAGAAATGTGGGTCTCTGCCCAAAAACGATAATAGCTGGGGAGTCAGGACCCTAGAGTGCATGCCCATGTTGGACCACAGAGGGGGAATACAGGTGCAGTTGCCCTGAACTGTGATAGAAGCATATGTAACAGAAATGTAAAGAAGTTCAATTTTACAGAGACGATAGCGAACAGATAGAATGGACTCCCAGATGAGGTGGTGTATTCAAATAGTATTAATTTACTTAAGCAAAAAGTGGTTGAAAATGGAGTTCAATAGGTTAAAAAGGCAGGAGACAATTCTGTGTGTGGGAATAGCTGACGGTTCTTTCTGATAATCAAGGATTTTTGTTTTTATTTGGATAATGCTCCCCCATTGACAGATCAGATATGTTGCTTTTTGCCCTCCTCAGGCACAAAGTTTTTAAATAATGTTAAGGTTTCAACATTTTTAAAAGCTCAAAATTATGTAAAGATAGCGATGGAAGAGTAGTCAACAAAATCCTCCAGACACAAGGAGCCTATGACTTCATTATGGCCCTAGAAAACTATGCAACTCTTTAACCCCTCCCAAAAAGACACTGGGTAAAATTTTCAAGAGCTTAAGTAAATAAGGCCTGATTGACACACATTTTTGGTACCAGTATACCTATCTTGGTTAGGGGTGTGATTTTTTTTTTTAACAATATAGCTATACTGCTACAACCCCTAGTATGGATAAAATTATGCTGATACAAAAGGTGCCTTAGGTCTGGTCTACACTACAGACCTATATTGGTATTATCACATCACCCGGAGTGTGAAAAATCCACCCCTGTAGTTATACTGAACTGACCTAACTCCCCATGTATACAGCACTATGTCAGCAGAAGAGCTTCTGCAAACACAGCTACCGTCTCTCAGAAGGTGAATTAACTACACTGACGGGAGGGCTCTCTCCTGTCAGCTTAGAGTATCTTCATTAAAGTGCTACAGCAGTTCAGTGTGTTAAGTGTAGACTTGCCCTTAGATCAGTATAGCTTACTCCCCTTCCCATATAGGAATAGCTATATTGGTATAAAGCACCTTTTTCACCAATTTAACTGCATGCATGCTACGGGAATTGTGCTAGTTTGACCATACTGGAATACCTACAGCAGTAAACAACCCTAAGCAGCCTAAGTCCAATTTTCAAAAGAGACTTACTGAGAAGCTTAAGCCCTATTGAGTTCCAATGAGACTTAAACTCCTAAATACCTATGTCACTTTGGAAAATGGATTGGGCTGTTAGGTAAAATTTGCTAAATTGCCTATTAACTCTAAACCACTAAAACCTCTGCTTAAAGAGATTAGAATGAACTAGTTTGTTCAGTGGAGTAACACCTTCAAAAGAATTTTAACGAAGAGAAAAAAGTTGTGCTTATTTAACACTTATTTTATTTTGTTCATAAAAGCAACAGTATCTGGTAGGTTGAGCACTTCTTGGGTGTGGGAATCCCGCAACATAAACTTCCTGCCTTAGAGAGCATCTCTCAGTCTATAATAAATAATCATCCTTCTCAATTCTGTAGCAGATTTCAGCCAATCATCTCAAATCACTTAATAAAGATGATTGATTAAACCACATTACACCACTTGGAGGTGCCGAAATACGATCCATTTTAGAAATGTGAACATGGAGGCACAAAGATGTTAAATTACAGCCAGAGATGAGGGGCAGGATAGCCTCTTCCCATGGATCTATCATAATGTTGATGATCTAAAAAAATCAGAGATAATCTCAACTTTCTTTTAAATAAAATGTCAAGTCCCCTTCCTGGTGAAGATGGCCTCAGACTGTCCACATGATCACAAAGGTTAAAAGTTTGCCATTCATTTTCCTGAAGATTACAGATTATTTATGATCCCTATTACAGCCAATCAGAAATGGCCTTTGGGGTCTGTTGAATCCATGGCTATAGATCCCTTTAATTTTGGGAGGGCATCAAAGTAATCTGTATGTGGGTGTGGGAGGAACAGTTTGACACAGACTGCCACTGATAAAACAAGGGTTGTCACAAGCTCCCTTCTAACTGGTTGCCGGCAGCTAAGCCTATTCTTATTGAGCAGCCATTGTGGTTTCTTGCTAAGAAGGGGAGCAGCTCATTGGCATAAAAAGTAGAGTGGTCTAGTGGACTAAGAATGGATAGAACTGACACAACCAACCTCTGCTGCACCCTAAATTCTTAAATTTGGTTGGCAACTTCAGACACTTATTTTAAAAGCTTTTGGATCAGGTATCTAAGATTGGGCACCCAAAAATGAGAAAACCAAAATCAGAAGTCACTTTTGAAAGTATTAGCCTTGAACTCTTTTTTGCTTCCATTTCCCTATCTGTAAAATGGGGAAAACAGTAACTTAACTTATAGGTGTGATTCATGCAATCAAATTTCTAACTGCACGAGTCTGAAAACTCTCAGTGTATTACCAAATATACACAAACCACAATTATTTGAATACAACTGAGATGATTGGACTCTCAAGCTACACTACAACTGCAAATCTTACAAGGCAATCTCACACAACCCCTCCCATCTCAAAACAACAATTCCCATCCCAGCTGTTCCCATCCTCTCAGTCAGCCGCCCAACTCCTGCCTACTAGCCAGCCAGCTAGCTCACCAATCTCCCCATCGATCAGCTTATTTAGGGTTGCAAAATAAGTGAGCAGTCACATTTTGCATTAACTAAAGTTTCTGAGAGGTCTTCAAGGGTATAGAAAACATTGTAGTAATCCCATCCAGAAGTGGCTAAGGCACTGATAACTGTTGTGAGATGCAAATCAGAGAGGACAGGTCACAACCTTCTTCACTGAGCACATATTTAAAGAAAGCACTCTTGGCTACTGCTGCTATCTGGGTATTCAAAAGCTGCTGAGGAGCTAGCAGGACTACTAGAGTACCAACTTGATTAAGAAGAGCTCTGTGAAGCTCAAAAGCTTGTCTGTTTCACAAAGAAATTGATCCAATAAAATGTATTACCTCACCCACTTTGCCTCTCTAATATCCTGGGACCACCATGGCTACCATAACACTGCATTCCCCTTTATTAACAAAAGATGGGCCTGCCCCTGCACTCAAGGGATCCGATGACATCTCTCCCTTCTCCTCCAGCAGGCTCCCTCTTTGGTCCTTCATCTCCTCAGTGTACAGAAGTGCTATTCAACCCTCCTCCCAACCTACAATGGCCATTACAGCAGTCACATCTGGGTGCATGAACACGAAGGCCATCTACTGTATTGCCATCTCTTGCAATATTTATTGTGTTTTCTTAAAGCCCTAGCTCCTGGAGTCAAGGATCTCAGCTTTCATTAGAAAAGTATGTTTTTAGCCATTGTTGAGGAGAAAAGCCTGATATGATCCAAGTGTAACCCAAGGGCTCAAAGAAATCAAGTCAAATAAAAAGAACACAAATTTTATTTATTTTTAAAATTTCATTTTTTTAAATAATCTTGTGATATTTGGAGGGCCCGATTCATGATTTTTGAATGACTGAGGTTGGCAGTACTGAAATAAGCTCTCAACCTAGAAGTCTTCCCAAATAAAAATACAGAAGGCCCATCTCCACAACCATCCCTTACATTACCCCCCATTCCTGCCAACTAGATCTATCATCCCTATGGAACTGGATGGGGTCCTTCACTCTAACCCTGACCCAAAAGACAAATCACTGATCCATTCCCAAACAGAACTCTTGACCGAAAAGGTATAGCCCTGCCACACAACGATGCTCAAATCCCATTTCCACAATGGGACTAGTCAGCTTTTGGTCAGTCAAAGCTTCCCTACTGGTAAAACACTAGAAATTAGATGATCAGAAGAAGTCTGGCGTCTTCCTCAAACTAGTTAAAATTATTTAAGTTAATATGACTCTAACTGAGATTCATAACTATTTATTGTCCTATGGACAATTTGTTCTGAATTACTCTGAACACTCTTGATCAGAGCAGCAGGTGGTGGACAGGTAGAGAGAATGGAGTTTTTATGAAACAGCCTCCACATGAACAAGAGTGTTTATTCACCATTCATTAGGTCAGCCATTTGCAAGACTAATACATATGATGTCAAAGCCAGAATCCCAGTTGTCTGATTCATTTGATTTATATTAGATTCATTACAGAGATTACATCTTCATTTACTTTTGTTTGAAATTGATCTACAATTTCCACTGTTTATAGAGGTTGCTTGATCGTACACTGCACATTTCATGTAACAGTGTAATAAATCTCTCTGACACACTCTTCCACCTCCCGTCTCAGATTTGATTCTTCCATCTTTTAATCTAATGTCATATCGACCACGTAGCTACATTAACGTAAAACAATGTCTCTCCACCTCAATCCTCAAAACGTCTTCTTACAGTTTGAACATCTTTTCACAGAAAAACAATTCCTGCCCATGCACTCCTCCCACACTGATCCCGCCCATTCCCTTTCCTACTCCCCCTCCCCCCCAAAAAAAAGAAGAAAAAAAAGAAAAGGGAATGATTATGTTACTTACTTGGAACTCCAGATACCAGCCTTAAGGGGCGTAACACTCGGAAAGCCCGCAGTGCTTTAACATCAAATCCAGCACCTTTCCCTCCTATTGAATTGGCCCCATCTGCTTTGGTTGCTTGTTCTAAAATTGCACTAAAAAGCCTGCAAAAAGGAAAGAGGAAACAAGCTGTAGGCAGACAGCAAGGCTAAGGCTCAACAGAAACATGAATTAACATCATCATATCATTGAAACTACCTCATATTGCACAACTCCACTAAAAGTGTAACATATCTCACGTGACAGTCATATGTAGTGGGGGAGAAAGAGAGAGACTTCCTCTGTACAATATCCTGAATCCTAGAAGGCGGCTAAATGAAAGCAAGGGACATGATATCTAATTTCAGTCCTTCCTCTGACTGCTATTAACACTTTTGTACACTTCAAAACCTTTATTAATCGAGGCTCTCCTGGGGGGGGGCAATTATTGCAGCATTTCAGACCCAGCAGAACTAGGGACTAGCATCTCTGCAAGAGAAATAGGGGAGGTTTATGCTCCCCCCAATACCTCTTGGAGGTGAGACCGAACTCTGCTATGTTCACACCGGGGAGATATGAGAGCAGGATCCAGAGGAAAGGCTGTCGCAGCCACCAAGGCCTCAAGATGAGGCTGGCTGCTGAGGAGCAGCAGGATCCCCCAGCCCAGCCAGACCCCACCTTCCAGCCATAGCACGTAATGGCGGAGACAGCCTGCCTCAGGGAGGGGCAGAAGCATGTGCCCCAGAGATCAGGGTGAGGTGGGGGATGAGTCAGTGCATCAGCGGATGGGAGGCAATGGTGCATAGGGCGCCAGCCGTCAAGGAGGTGAGGGGAGCACAGGGCACCAGACACCAACCGCCAAGGAACTGACATAGGAACTGCAGTGGGAGCTACCAGGATACCCCTTCCCAGACTGGAGTCAGCTGCCCCCCTTTGAGTCTCAGTAGCTCTGCTTGCTCCCTCTCCTATGCATCTGGTCTACCACTCACAGGGAGTTCTGTCACTTGATCCATTTTACATATAACTCAGGTTTCACAAGGTCTTTGCAGGTAGAACTGGCAACAGAACTCAAGTCTCATTTGCTGGGTCAAGCTGTCTTTCAGAAGAACCAGGTGATACTATATGCTTTATAATGTATGTTAAACACAGTGCGGCTCTTTGACATCCCCTCCGCCCCTGCAGGCGTAGACCATATGCAGAATTTGGAATCCCATACTTGTTTTATTATGATATCTTTAGTGTTTTACTTTGGTTAATACGCGTTGTCCCTTTAAAAATAAGGGGGGGTCACTTAATTATAGCATTTGTTTGAAGAAGACAGAGCCGTGTGTAAGAGATGTTGTTTGTGTGTGCAGAAAGTGGAAGACCCAGCCTGTGAAAGTGCGAAAAAGGTCAGAACTTGATTTAATAAACTTATCTTTCAGGAAAGCACATTTCCCTCTCAAGGTGCAACACACGCACTTATTAGAAGAGCAGATGCCTCAAGGCATTGCTAAAGAGCAACAAAGCCTTTCACCTAGAGGGCACCATTCTGAATCCAAGAGACTAAAAAAGTTGTTCCCATCCAATAGTGCTAATATATGAAGTTAGTTTGGTGGGTGTCAGTTCCAGCTCCCATGCTACAAATTCATCATCATGCTAAGAACTAACTGGCAGACTCAGCGGAGAGGTCAAAACTGCATGGGCCATGTAGAATGAACTACTCCTGTTGCCTCTAGAGAAAGACTCCCCAGTTCTGGGTTGAGGCATGCTGGCAGGGCCATGTGTGCAGGAAACTTGTCCAATAGATAAAAAGAAGGGTTCATTCACCACAGCACTCAGGCCAATACCTTTCAGCAGCACTAAACCCACTCCATTTTCTTAAGCTGAAGTTTCTAGTTATATACAAGTGATTTGCAAATGTGAAAGTTAGCATCTAAAATTTTTCCATTAAATGTCACAGCTGGCACTACACAGAACTTGGCAGCTATGACTGGGGAGCTAGCTGACTCCATTCAAAGCCTTAATTTAAAATACTGCTGAAAAATTAACTATGTAGTGAGTGTGAGAGGAGGCAGGAGAGTAAAGGAGAGGATGGTAAGTTTGTAGGTGTTGCAAATTAATGACAGGAACAAGGGAAGACAAAGACTGAACCCCTCAGAAATACTGAGATGGCTACAGGGATCATAAACAGACACTGAGATAAATAAGAACCTCGAGCTATGAACATGTCACTCCTCATTCACAAGCTAAGCAAAGATCTGTTCTTTGATGAAAACCGCTGGAGAAAAACAGTAGATACTACAGGAGATGGTGGGGTTGATTCAGTAGTTCCTGACGTTCCCTCTCAGTAGGTGAACCAGCTGAAACAAGCTCAACAATTTGATATGAGAGAGCACTGTGTTGATGGAGGCATTTTCAAAAGCAAAGTTCTACCCTTCTGTGGTCATTGAAGATGCCACAGCACCTCTCCAAAGAGTACAAGAATCAATCCTATTTCATCTCATATAAGTAATTCTGCAACCTAACTTCCCCTTCCATTTCCAACCTCCTTTTTTAAACTGCTGTGTAGTGTTCTTGAGCACTGTTAAATGATTTCTGTATCTAAGCCTAGGGTCACTACATCCAGTTTTGGGTCATTTCTTGAAGATGAACTACAAAGCAAATACAAAACGAACTGTTTGTTGACTTCTGCTTCTTCTCAATAACGTATGAAGACAGCCTTGTTATTTTCTTTTTTCAATATTTTTCCTGCTTCTTTTTTTACTTCTGACACCAGGTATTTTCTTTGCTGGAGGATCTCGCCCAGATCTTTGGAGGACCTTGATACTGGCGTGAGAAGGTAATTACCTGTGCTGCAGCTCTTTATTCTTTTGTCTTTGTGGAGGGGATGCTGATTCTTACAGTCTAAGAGAAGATCTTGTCAAGGGACTCTTATAAACAGAGGGAACTGAGGACCTGATATTTCGAATGCAAATAACAAACTGAGTAACACCTTTGAAAGAGAATCTCTCATAAAGAATAGCATAAAGAAAAAGTAAAGGCCACAAAGATTTTTTGGTTTTGGCTTTACAGTTCACCTTTAAATATGGCTTTTCTTTTTTTTTTTTTAAACTCCGAGAAGGGTTTGTAAATGTGGAAGTGCTTTTGTCTGCCCTTTAGAAAATTCCCCACAGGCCTAAGGAAAGGCCCATTTCTACACCCAAGTTTTTTAATCTGTTCATAATTTCAGACCCCTGGCACATACCTTCAGCCCACAGTCTAAGTAAAGTTGTTCTCTAAATTAGAATACCTTTCTCTTGGTAGAAACTGTGGGTCTCGGAAAACACTGCCCTTAGTCAATTCATTACATGCTATCTGGAAAGAAGAATATTCTTGTAACATTCTTCTCAGGAGAGGAAATGTCCTTCTAAGTAGTGAAATCCAAGGACAACTTTCATTTATCAGAAAACCTTCTTTTTCAAAAGGAGAAAAATAAAATCAAAAGAAATAGGAAACAATTTAACTAATGATTAGTGGTTCTGGGATATGCTTCATTAGACAGTTTGCGTGTATGATCTTTGTTCTTAACTAGCAATGCTCTTAAAGCTCAGAGCTTTATGATTGATACCTGTGCAAAGAGATTTTTCTTCAAAGCAATATTTAATGGCTCTGCCACAGAAAGGTCATAGACTATTTGAGGATAAGCTAGATCAAGCTTTAAAGGACTTAACTGATCAGAAAGCAGATCTACCATATTGAAGACAGATAAGCTGTTACAAGCCTATAAGTTTAAAGTGTGTCCTTTCTTCAGAAGGCATTCTCCTAAGTCTAGATTTAGTCCTTGTTTTTAGTGCTCTTCTCCTTTCCTGACATAGATTCCTTTGGCCATCCTAGAACCACAGATTCAAAGGAAAGTCACAGATTTCCTCAGGTGGCAGATGACCCAAAAGAGACTAAAGGGAGAAATTGTGGCAGATAATTGGTTCTATAAAGAATTCACTTCAGCTGCTTTCTAAAATGCTTATTTGTTCATTTCCGATCTCCTCGTCTACCTGAAAAGAATGAAAAATATCAGAATAGTTTCTCCCTGTTTGATCTTCAAGATGCATGCACAGGAGTGGTGTTAAAAAAGGGGACTTCAGACAGACTGAGAATCTAGACATTGTCCTTTGTTATGCTCTCCTTTGTCACAGCAACACCTGAAAATAAGATTTTTCCATTTCCCATCCAGTCCTACTCTTTTTTCTATGGTGAGAACTATCAACATTTCAAGAAGATTCCAATGGCAGAATGAGGTGCAAGTGACAGCTGTGATGAAAGAGTCCTTAAAAGTTAATGCTTTTGGTTACACTTTCTGAATATTACCAGGAAAGCACCTTCCTCTTTTGCCATCATGTTAACCTCTCTGACTTGTGCTACAGTACTCCAACCATAACCATATCAGTAGCCCAGAGAAAACAATTACCACAGGAAGGCAAGTTTTTCTTTATTCTTTGGAGAATAGTAACACTCAGAGACCTCCATCAAATTGGGGCACCATTGGACTGTGAGTTGTACCAGCACAAAGCAAGAAGCAGTTCCAGCCCACAAAGTCACAGCAGCATCTGTGAACTGCATCGTTCTAAATTCCACAGGTCTTTAGTTTTAGCAATTGGTATTAGTCAAGATGGAACTAAGGAGCTTTTCTGGTTTTCTCTTGTTTAAGGAACATAAAAAGTTAAGGAGCCCCACACTTTGCCATTTGAGGGTAGGCTAAGCCAAAAGAGCTCAGCGGTCTACCTGCTTTCTCTATCATGAGGAGGAGGATGTGGTACAGTAGTCCAATGAGTACAGTAGTCCAAGGAAATTCATTAGAAGCCTTTGTATTGTATTTTGTTTGCCTCCATTTTTGTTTGGCCTCTTCTGTGGTATTATGAGGCTGAACCCTTATATTCAGGACATGAATGGTAGTTGCTGAGAAAGGAAATTTTAGTTCACTACCTCTAAACTGGGTTTCTGGCACCATTTCCATCAGTGTAGAAGCCCCACTTAGTATGGCTAGGATTAGCATCACATTTTTTTAGTTAGCATCCCATTCTTTTCTGAAGTCTCATTAAAGAGCCTGTGCTCAATGTTGGGAAAGCCTGGGCTGAGTTGGGAACACAGTAGGCAGCATGTATAGCCACTGTCAATCAAATGCTTCCCCTTTTTTTCCAGCCACTGCTTCTGGCTGCCACTGGTACCACTTCTGGCAGCACTGACTGACACCAGAGGAAGCCATAGCTGCCTCCCCTCAGATGGAAGAAAAAGGTAGGTCAATAAGAGGTCTTTGCAGAAAATAGAATAAAAAAGAAAATGGAGAAATTTGGAAAACTTCCTACTCCTCCAACAAAACCGATTAAAGTTTAAATATGGTGCAACTATGGCCTGGGTTTACACTGTGATTTTCAAACAACCAGTATGGAGCAAGCACTGCAAAACAAGGGCAAACAGCATTGCCTCTCAGAATTTGCTGGGAAGTAGGGTCTGCTGGGGCAGGAAGCAGAACACCACACTATGGTATGATACTGTCTGAGCCAGTCTAAACAGATAAACATCAAAGAAACCCATCTAGCCTTGAAGTGGAATCTGCTGTGTGCAATTGTTACTATTTAACCGGGACCTTGGGGTCTTGGCCATTTTTATACATGTGTAATCTTTCCTCTGTTACAGTCCATGTCAGATTGTTTCCTCCAGCTACAGACTAAGTGCTGCTGAACATGAGATCAGACAGGATAGGATAGCACACTGGAGAGCTGCTGCTTTTGTCACTGGCAAGGGAATTCATTTCAACCTGAATATCATCTTGCTGATTAACAGGCCTAATAGTGAAACTCAAGCGACGGCAGTTAAACGAGATATAATGCTGACCTAGCATTTCTGGAACCCTGTTCTTTTACATGGCCAGGGGAAAAAGGGGTAAAGTATTTGTCCTCTCTTTAAAAGTCTCTATAAAGACCCCCATAAAAATGAAAACAATTTTAGGCCCACTTCTACAACTCTGATTCATATTGAGCAGCAATCCCCAGTCAGGTGGATGAACTCTATGTGAGTATAGGTTGCAGAATCAGACTCATAGTTCATCCCTTGGTGGATGTGACTAAAATTCTGTGGGATTATTTACTGCTTTAGGGGTGAGAGCACCAAAATAGCAGGGCACTGTAACAGGGAGGAGAGTCTAGGCAGGAGGTAGGGTTGCCAACTTTGTAATTTAATGTATCGTTTTTCCTACATTAAACCCTTCACCGCATCCCTTGATTTTTCCAGCAACAGTACTGAGATAGTGATACCTCAAGGAGACCTGCCTACAAGTGCCACAGACATTGGTCCACCATTGTACCTCTAATCCCTAGGGAAATTAGGAATTTAATTGCATGGGGAGGCACAGGGTCTTCTCCGGGAAGAGGGTCAGGAAGCAGAGCCTCTCAGAAAAAGTTTATAGACGTTGAACAGTGTCCCCTTTCCTGATACTGATAACTCAGCTCAGCTTCAACTGCATTGCACTAAATTACTATGAGGTATCTGAAAAGTGTGAGCTTGCTGACTGGTTGCTTTTCTCCATGACTTCACACTCCTCTGGCTTCTCAGAGGTTATGTTTTAGAAAGGTATAAGGCAGGGGTGTCCAAACTTTTTGACTCACGGGCCACAATGTGTTCTAAAATTTGACAGAGGGGCCGGGCAAGGATCAGATGGCTGGAGTGTATTAAATACACATTAATGTACACAGGACCCAACACACTGCACCCCAACAGCCAGCACTTCAGACCACTCTCTGCCGTGAAATTGACTTGTCCTTGTCAATTTTGGCAGCGGAGCTGGAGAGTGGGGCTCACAGTGCAGAATTTCCGGCGTGAAACTGACTCTCCGCTGTCAAATTCCGCGGCGGAGCTGCAGACTGGCAGGTACGATAACATTTTAAGAACCGGTTCGCGCGAACCGGTTGGATGTGCAGACTGCCTGGCCCGATTTTAAGAACCCTGGGACCTGTTCGGCAGGCCGGATTAAGAAGCATGAAGGGCTGTACATGACCCGCGGGCCGTACTTTGGACATGCCTGGTATAAGGGGATGATGATGCTCAATTCCTAGCTCACACGCTCTATTCAGTGGTTCCCTACTATGTCTCCAAGACATGCTGACACCACATGTAAAATTCTGAAAAACACTCTGTTAAAGAAAATGTGGATCATAGAACACATGGTCTATATTTCTATTTCCTCTTTTGTTTGAGTTTTTCTAAATAATTGGTAGGGCCATTTTCATCAAAATAAACTCCTCATTCCTGAAAATGAAAAGTGCCCAATACTCTTATGTTGCATTCTTTCCCCCACCACCCACATGCCAACAAGTGATTTAATTTCCATGCCTTCGAAACAGATAAAGTCTCGGAACAGGGTCTAAAAAGTGGGAGATACACAATACCAGAAAAGCCATGCCAATAAACACTGTGGGCAAGATCCTCAGCTGGTGTAAATCAGTGTTATTCCACTGTAGTCAACAGAACACCACCAGTTGTACCAGCGGAGGATCTAACTCTGTGAATTCAGCACATTCTCTGTATGTTTGGTAAAAGGAAGGAGTCTGCAGAGGGGGTGAGTTGGGGAGACAAGTGGTGGAGACAAGAAAGACAAGATATGCAGTATAGTCAAACAAGCATCCAAAAGAATAAGCATCCTCCTATGGAATGTACCCAGTTGGAATTCCTGATAACCAGAAGCAAACTCTTTATGGTCCCACATGTACAGCGTACTCACAGATAAGACAACAGTACTCACCCTACTACCACAATTATAAAATCTAGTAAATTCCAGCCATTGCGGAGGTAAGCGTTGGGGTGAAAGAGAAGTCCATATGCTATTACTTTTAAAAATGCTTCCACTGTAAAAATTATGAGAAAGAGATATTCCACTCGTTCCTGGAGAGAAGACAAAAGAAAAAAAAGAAACACAACAATTAGCTCAGTGCTGAAAAACAGTGGGTAAGAATATATTAACTTTTTTTTTTAAACATTTTATCCATGCAGCCTTCTAGTCATTGGCCCACCAGAGCCATTTGGGAATATCCATTTAAATCCCATTACTTGCCAGTGAGCTTTTCCTCTCCAAATGATGTAATTCTGCGGCCACCTTGATAGGCTATCAGCAGTGCCATGCGGTTAAGACAGAAGTTTCACGTTCCTTGAGTTGTCAAGAACTGTAAACTCTGCAGAGCTGGAATGTGCAGCCCCAGCATTGGAAGGCATCATTCTCTAGTATCTTGTTCTTTGGAGGATGTGTTGGGAAGCACTGACAGGAGCCAGAGTGAGCTCGTCCCTTGGCAGGGGGAAGGTAGATGGATTTGTGTCTTTGTGCAGAGAAGGGGGGAAGGGGAAGAGAGGCACCGCTGAGACACACACATCAGCCCAAGAAAAATAGTGTCATTCTTTTCACTGATGTATGAAAGTGATAAATGATTTACAGATCAGATTGATTCATTAACACTCAGTGCCTAGTCACCATCATTTTAATGATTTCATCAGAGTATGCACATATGCAACTTGTGAAATGCAAGCTGAGTTCGGTACACGCAAAGGCAGTCATTTGCGGTGACAATATATAGTCTGATTCAGGATGAGCAAGGAGGTGCTAGGAGTCTGAATATGGGCTTAGCTCTCTCTTAACTTTGGGTTTCCTATTTCCAGGATGAAGGGAGAGCAGGAGCACTGCTGAAGCGATAGGAACCCCAATTCCCCCAATCCACTTCCTAGCCAGTCCCTGCAAAGGCATTAAGAGCAGGCTTGGAAGATAATTAGCGCTCAGCTGTCCCAGGCTCAGAGCAGTCAACTAGGATAGATCTACACTGTATCTGGGAGTGAGCCTGGGTTCACAGACTTGTGCTAACATGGCTCACACTAGTGTACAAAGATAGCTATGTGACAGTGCACTGATGTGTTGCTGCTTGGGCTGAAGCTCAGGTTCTGAAGCCCACCCCCCATCCTAGGTTTCGGACTGTAAGTTGCAATGTCCACATAGCTACTTTTAGTGTGCTAGTGTGAGCCCTGCTAGCACGAGTCTACGGACCCAGGCTGAGAGGCTTGTTCCCAGATGCTGTGTAGACATACCCCTAGACACAAAGTGAAAGGATAGATGTAGTCCTCAGAGCTACCAAGATGATATCTACCAAGTTTCCCTCATTTGGAGTGAGTGTTATTTTGGATTAATTTGGTAAGGAAAGATGTTGCTGTGTGTGCATCAAAGAATTTACAAGCCTCATCCTCACAACCATTTGGAAATCTCTTTCATTTAAATTATTACAGTTTGAACACCTTGCAAAGTAGGCCTCTGGCAATCCCATGAGCTGCTTGGTTGAGATGAAAGTCTCATATGCATTGTCCAGTCTTGCAAAATGCGCTATCAAAATTTACCAGCCCAGGTAAAAAAACTACCCCATTTTTCCTACCATTATGCTAATAAAAATATCAATTTTTTTTTACTGGCCCATCAAAAAAGTTAGTTGCCCTGGAAAGAAGGCAAAGTTGCATGGCTGCAGTGGATGACAGAAGGTGACCAGATCCTTGGACAGGTTAAACTACGTATTTTGTTTAAGAGAGTTACATTTAAAAATTCAGGCTGTCTCTAGAAAGACACATATAAACCAACTAAACTTTTGGCTCAAGTAGATCCTGCAGTCTGCCCAGTGAAATGATTCAGTGAGTCACTGCCTGATTTTGCATCTCTGTTTCAGAATGTAATTGGCCAGTTCTCCCTCTCATTCTACTCTGCTTCTCTTTGGTGCATCACAGCATGAAAAGAAGTCATTACAACATCTGACCCAGACACACTCCGGAACCTCTAAAATTAATGTTCAACTCTAGATTGTAATAGTAACACAGTAGCTATAGCAAAGCTCCTGATGTTCTAATGGATGACCAAGAAACACATTATCCTGTTCATCTGCACATTTACATTAACACACTATTGTACATGCCTCAGAAATCTGTTTTACGGTAGCATACAAGTCTTTGTGCTTAAAAAAGCTGTAGTCTTCCATTAGATAATGGAAACGCTATCTCAGCATTTGCAGTACTCCCTGCACTTAGTTTAGGAGACACCTCGGGAAATGATGCAAATATTCGGTAATGTTACTTAGTTACCTGAGGCAATTGTAATTTTTTTAACTGTGACCACAGCACGATGGTCACCATCAATCTTTACACACAGAGATATCCAAGACATGTCAGAGTTCCCTTCTCTGGTACTTCGAATAGGAAACAATACTGGTAACTGTTTATAAATGTTGACTTTTTATAAAACGACCACTCTACCTCCAGAGTCAAATTACTTGTTATTACTCAAAGGCATTAGCATACAAGACTAAATAGCCAACTGCCTGGCCACTAGCTTGGCAATAGATAAGAACTCTGAAATGGTAAAAGGTTTGCTGATTCCTGAAAAAGGCTCATTTAATGTCCCTGCTCTTCCCTAAGTTCCCTAGAATTGAAAGGGTACTTGCTGTGCAAACAGTAATAAAACAACCACTGACAATTAAGTTCCATGTGCACATTTGTAATGTAGGTGTAAGTGGAGCTGTCAGAGGACCTCTAATAAAAATCAATGTGTGATGGGAAGTTTTTGTGCAGCCCATTTTGATTACCATGTGCCTTTGTGCTATCACATGCCTTTATCAGCATGGCATGAGGCCAGGCTACATCGTCTCAGCAGGCAGCTCGCCTGTGTTAACTCTGTGGTGAAGAGACAATGCCCTAGCTAAGACAGGACAAGGAAAAGTCTGTGTGAATACAAGAGGAACACAGAAATGGGCTCTGCTGGAGAAGAATGTGCTGGGAATTAGGGATGTTGCTGTTGCAATCGGGACTGAAATGACCTTGCTAGAGATGAATGAATATCTTTAAAACAGTGGTAAAATGGAAAGGAAGAGACTTCTCTTACTGCAACCCATTCCATTAAGGTCCTTTCTCTATGCTTCACTGAAAGGGTTTCCATAGCCGTGAGCAAGCCCTGCGTAGATGGAATAGCCTTTTCATTCCTCCTCCCCCCCAAGGACCACCAGTAGGGTTTGAGACCACAGTCCTCAGATTACTTTCTGAGCTGTTCCATGTGCAAAGGGAGCCCAGCTATTCTGGTGTTATTCCTTCTGTTTCAGCCATCTAAAAGGTGGATCACTGGCTTGTGTGGATTGAGCTGGTGGCTCTCTCAGAACATTTCTTAGTGGACTGGTGCCCATCTCACACAAACCAGCCCCCAAACTGAAACCAGCTAATCTGCTAGTTGGCAGTCTTGGTTGAGAGGGCAAAGTTTCAATGGACACAGACTAATCTGCACTCTTATTCGTAGAAGTCAAGCTTGGGGACAGAATGACATGTGGAAACGTGGAGCCTGCCCTAATGCCCACTGAATTCAATGAAAAGACTCTCCTTAACTTTAGTAGGCTCTGGATTGAACGCCTGCCCTGCGGCTAACAGCTTTGTGTCTGTTCTCACGGTGCCTAGAGAACTTCAGTGCACAGGGCTGACAGACCCGAACCTTTCCCTGACTGAAATCCATTTAAATACAAACATTAAATAAATCAAAGAACCCAGAGTAACAAAGCCCTTTTGGCAAATTCTGGAACAAGCTACCTTTCAGTTTTACAACTTGGCTTCAGAGCCAAAATTTAAACAACTAACAAGTTCCATTTGGTTGGGTTTAGGGGCCTCAGATCTTTTTGCCTCCTAAAAATGCCTATGGAATTAAAGACTCTTGTTTTGTTATTGTAATATGGCTGTTTGCTGAGCCCTGTTACTGAATAATAATCTGCCAAGATATTATTATAGATATGTGTGTGTGTGTGTGTGTGTGTGTGTGTGTACACGCACAGCATGAGTAAATTCTTTACACAGTTCTCGTTAAGGATGAAAGATCCATAAAAAACAAAACATTGCAAAATCCTCTGCAGTGAACATAAGATACCAAACATTGATGAGCAGAAGTAAGAAATATTTTATGACTCTCTCCATTTAAACTAATGATTTTAGGAACCAAAACCAATGTAGGGTGATAAATTGCTTTGCAATAATTGGATGGATGACTGTATTACAATGGATGAGCCTCAGATAATTTTCAGGTTTAAGTGCCATTACTGGGTGAGTTTGGATTTTTTGGATGCTTATTTGACTCTTATTTTTGCTCTAACTATCAGAGCTCAATAGTGTAATTTAATGCCAGATTAACCTCTCGGTTTCCAGGACCCAGAAGATGTAGCAGAGCAAGATACCCTTCATTTCCACCCTTCTGGGAAGCCTGGGACTAATTGGCACCACCCTAAAATAAGCCAGCCCACAGAAACTGATTCATTTCCTCTCCTGGGCAGTCTCTGTTGGCAGGAATCTTATGCAGCTCTAATGTGAATTTAAATTTGTCCTCTCCCAGTGGAACTCCAGGATACTGTTCCTGGCCTGGGATTGAATGCCTCTTCCAGCCCAACTACGCTGTGGGCTGAAAGGGAGCACAAACTGCCTCCTCTTGTTACCTTGTTACACAGTCCGGAGATAAGACAAAACCTAACGGTAGATTCAGAGAGAAGGTGGAGATATAGCACAGTAATGGCAAAAGACAGAAGATACCATATGCTTTCAGCTATGATTGAGAAATTTATTCAGTGTCTATGAGGTTGGAAGGCAGGAAGTATTTTGCAGATGGAAGGAACTGCAGAGCAGAAGGCTCTTGCTTGGCTAGCAACAAGGCTGTGGAGCAACAGAGAAAAGGCCAGGCAAAATGTCTGGAGCAAGTGGGAAAGGGAATAGAGAGAGAAACGCTGACTTGAGCTGGTTGGAAAAAATCTCTGGAGCATGTATAAATGTTGTGTGGCTGTTTTCACTGCTGTTTACTATAGATACTGGACACAAGCATCAGCTACAGTAGCTGACATTTCAGCCAGAGCATCCTTTAGCCAGAGCTTATGTTACAGAGAAACAGATCATGTATTTGTTTAACTCCTAATAAATATATAATAGTAACCTATTGTTCCAAAGGATTTTGAAATTATTACATTATTAACACAAGAAACCTCTAATCCCATTTTGATTTGCTGAAGATGTCTCTGTGGTGTCTACAATTCTTACTGGTGTCCTGGGTTAATGATAGTAGTTTGAAAACACCAGGTACATTCAAGTAACTTTCTGAGTGAACAGGCATGGTGTTCTGGGGTCTTTTCCCATCCAGAGTTAGATTACGGACCTTCTGAGGATCTGATCAGGACTGTGCTACTTTCCCAATTCTTTCTTCCAACATCCTCCTCCCCATCCTCTGCTCTCCAGCTCATACATGCCCTGCAGCATTATTAGTTTTTAATATTTCTATTGCAGTAGTTACTACGGGCTTCAATCAGGACCAGGTCCTCACTGCTAGGTGCCGCGCTGTCCATTTCCCAAACAGTTTACAATCTAAGCAATGTAAGCATTACATGTGTAACCCTTCTGCTAAGTGAAGTTGTTAGCAACAAGGTCAAGGTTTAATATCATGGGGTTACTCTTAAAAATACAAAACAGAACAGGTTTGAGCCTCCAGCCAGTAATCTGGGAAAACCTACCACCACCACTGGGTATCGAAGAGACAATACTCCCCCTCTCACAAGCCCTGAGTCTGTATATAACAAAAGAGAACTTTTAATAAAAGAGAAAGGGAGCCAAGCATTAATTTTTGAAAACTCCGTAACCACATTCAAAAGCATGTGACCCCAAACAACCCAATCCTACGGTGCATTGGGCAGTGTCCTATGCCTCTGTTTCCCACTTTGCAGTAAGAAAGTCTGATGAATGAGCATCCCTTTCACACACCACTCCCCTCTCCCTCTGCTGCACCACACGCAGAGTTAGCTGTCCTTGGGTAGCAAAGACCCAGAATTCATGGGTGTATTCACAGGGTATACCTTCTGCCCCTGAGGGACACCAGCTAATGCCTTTGCTGCTGCCACTGTTTGTCTGCTCCTGCTCTCTGCTGCCACCAGCCACCTCTGCTTGCTGCTCCCACAACATCACATTCTGAAGTTCTGCCACTCAACCCAGTTCTTAGTGATTTCAGCAAGTAGTGGCAAACCTCAGAGCCTCTACAGTCTCTGTGTTGTCTTTCACTGTCCCCATACAAGGTCTAAGGCTTGGCTCCTAGACCTGCTCAGCAGAGATGTCAGCTCTAGGAATCACCAACCAGAAACAAGGACTCTTTATTGAGTCTAATCAGCTCTGTCATCACAAAAAAGAGGAGCTGGACAAATAGTGTCTTTCTGAACATATACAGGTTCAGAAAGATGCAAGGCTGACCCCATAGGCTCTGTGCACTAAGAGAAGCAGCCTTTTGCTGACTGGAAAGGAGGAAACAAATGTAACATTGGAAAAGGAGGACAAGGAAACTGTAAGTGAAAGGATCCGTGTTTCTGGATTTCAGGTTATCATCAGATCTCAGACATGGATATCCTCTCTGTGTAAATATGCTTACCTGAAGCTTCAGTGAATAACTTTGACCTTTGATGCTACAGAACCACATGTGTGCACTTACAGGATCAACTCAATCAAGCATATGTTAAGACAGGTTTGTTAATGTTGGATTGCTTCCAAAATGGACTGTTACTAAGGAGACATTTTCAGTTAAGTATACATGAGTGTAGCAGCATGTGAGGGAATAAAACTCTATCAAAAAAACAAATAAGCTTTTTTTTCTCATGCAGCATGATCACAGCAGAAAATAGTGAATCTTTTTTCTTTATTTAGTGGAAAGAAGGCTCAGAAAATGCTCAGCTGTTGAGAATTACTCCATTCACTGCTGTTTCTGGTTCTGAAACAGCACACACTGTACCTTCTTATACATGTTACACAATCCAGAAAGGTCTCAAAAACCCAGCGCTGGAACACTAGCTAATTTTATCCTGCATAACCTGACAAGGGCACAAAGAGCAGGCAATGGATGGGCAGCATACAGCGAATCTTGAGTAACTGGTGCGGGAAGCAGGAGAGGTCAGAATTGATTAGCAAAGGTCTTCAAAAGTGCTCAGCATTGGCCTAACTCTAACCCCACTGAAATCAATGGGTATTTTACCACAGGCTTCAGTCGGAACAGAGAGCTCAGCACTAACAGCTGTTGACATTCCCACTCTAAAGAATTAGGGACTGACCCTGCAATTGACTATTCCATGGAGTTACTATGATTAGTGGGTACTTTAAAAATGCTTAGAATCAGAGATTAGATGAGGTGCATCAGAGCAGATGGATGAATAAACAGATGTTTTCTGCATGTAGACTTCCCCCTGCCTTTAACCTTCAACATGACGATTTCATATATCAAGTGCTTGGGGGAGCCAAGTTTTAGTTATTTAAAATGATTAATATCCTGCCTTTGGTCCACATGTGTACTTCCCACTGATATAGAAAGCAAGCGAGATATCAGTCATTTCAGTCAGTCCTATAAGCACTCTGCACTCAGAGCTCCCACTAAAGCCCATGTGAGTTTCATGCACAGAGTCCTGGCCCAATCTGAGCCAAGCCTTTTCTCTAAGGCACTTTCTGAATAAGCATTGCAAGGAGTTATTTATGGGTTCACTAGGCTTATATTTTGTGGCAGAATCTGATTGTAAATGCAAAGGCAATTTACAAGGGGCGTAAAGGGCCTGATTCTTCATTCCTTTGCTTCTTGTGAAATCATTTGTGTTGACTTTCACTGGCACTTGTGCTCCTAATTCATTCAGGTGAATATGAAAATCCCACCCTTAAACCAAAGGAAAGTGGGTGTAAGTCATTGTCATTCTGAGCTGGGAACATTTTTCACCCACTCTGCAGTGCTGTAACCACTCTGTATGGTTCAAGCAATGGAGAGACAGGCCCAAGCAATTCAATATGCTTTATAGATGACTGTGAATTTAAGTTTTGTAAGGGGTGCCCATGGCATACTCTTACTTGCATATTTTACAAATCGAAATGAATAGATCAATTTTAAAGAGACATTATTAAGAGCACAACAGCAAACTATCCCAATGTTTTGGAAAGATAGGAAGTATGGTGAATGATCACCCTGGGTCAATGACCTGAAACTCAAAAATAAGTCTGACAAAAAGTTAAAGGCCCAAGCACAAAATGAGATAAAACTAGCTAGGGACAGAAAGGGTAACAAGTACAAATACATTAGAAGCAAGAGGAAGACCAAGGACAAGGTAGGCCTATTACTCAATGAGGAGGGAAAGCCAATAACGGAGAATACAGCAATGGCTGAAATGTTAAATGCATGTTTTGTTTCAGTTTTCACCAAAGAGGTTAGCAGTGATCAGACAACTAAAATACTGAATATCAGTGTAAATGGGGTGAATGGGGGAAGCTAAAATAGGGAAAGAACAAACTAGAAATTACTTAGACAAGTTAGATGGCTTCAAGTCAGCAAGGGCTGCCAAAATACGCTAGAATATTTAGGAACAAGCTGAAGAGATCTGAGCCAGTAGTGATTGTATCTGAGAACTCATGGAAGACAGGATAGATCCCAGAGGGCTGGAAAAGGACAAACTTAGTAACTAACTATAAAAAGGGGAATCAGGATAACCCATGGAATTATAGACCAGTCAGTTTAATTTTGGTATCCGAAAAAATAATGGAGCAAATAATCAATCAATTTATAAGCACCTAGAAGATAATGAGGTGATATGTAACAGTCAACATGAATTTGTCAAGAGCAACATGTCAAACCAACCTAATATCCTTCTCTGAAAGGGTAACAAGCCTTTTGGATGTGGGGAAAGCAGAAGATATCATATGCCTGAACATTAGTTTTGATAGTGTCTCACATGACCATCTCATAAACAAACTACGGAAATATAGCCTAGACGAATCTACTGTTAAGTGGGTACAGAATTGGTTGGAAAACCATACTCAGAAAAGTAATTATCAATGGTTTATAGTCAAGCTGGAAGGGTGTATTGAGTCGAATCCTGCAGGGACCCATTTTGGGTCCAGTTTTATTCAATATCTTCATAAATTATTGGAATAATGGCATAGAGAATACACTTATATAGCTTGAGGACAGTATCAAGCTGGGAGGGTTTGCAAGTGCTTTGGAGGACAAGATTAGAATTTAAAATGATCTTGACAAACTGGAGAAATGGTCTGAAAAAAACTGGATTAAATTTAATCAGGATAAATGTAAAGTATTACAGTTAGGAAGGAACAATTAATAGCAGAAATACAAAACAGGAAATGACTGCCTAGAAAGGAGTACTGCAGAAAGGAATCTGGGGCCCATAGTGAATCACAAACTAACGTAAATAGTTTTCAACAACATAACACTGTTGGGGGAAAAAAAGCCAACATCATTCTGGGATATGTTAGCTGGAGTATTGCAAGCAAGCCACAAAAAATAATATTTCCACTCTGCTCAGCACTGATAAGGCCTCACCTTGCATTTGTGTCCAGTTCTGGGTTCCATATTTCAGGAAAGATGTTGACAAACTGGAGATAGTCCAGAGGAGAGCAGCAAAAATGATGAAAGGTCTAGAAAAAATGACCTACATGGAAAGGTTGAAAAAATTGGGTTTGTTTAGTCTGGGACTGAAGGGGGACATGATAACAGTCTTCAAGTATATAAAAGGTTGTTATGAAGAAAAGGGTAATAAATTGTTCTCCTTAAACACTGAGAATAGGACAAGAAGTAATGAGCTTAAATTGCAACAAGGGAGATTTAAGTTAGATGTTAGGAAAAATTTCCTTACTACAAGGGTACTGGAACAAATTACATAGGGAGGTCATTGGAGGCTTTTAAGAAAAGTTAGACAAACACCTGTCAGGGTTGGTCTAGAATAATGCTTAGTCCTGCCTCAGTGCAGAGGACTGGACTAGATGACTATCAAGGTCCCTTGCAGTCCTCCATTTCTCTGATTTAACCATCAATAAACTCTAAAGAGCCATAGTTTTTCTTTTAAATCACCCTTAAAAAGCCCTTCATTGCAGTGCCTTGTTCTTTAACAAAGGATGGCTAGACATATTCTATTACCTAATACTACTATTGCTGAGCCAGCCAAAGTCGGTTGCTTGTTGCTTGAAAGTGACATCAGGAGTTCTTTTGCCACCCTTATTCTGTTCAGGACCTGAACTTATCTGCAGTCTCTTAGCTAGACTGTTTCATCATTTCAGATGGTCAATTTTACCACGTATCCTCTGATCACTGACTTTAAAATCAAGAACTAGGGAAGTGTGGTACACTTGATAGAGAAGAGAATGGAGCATAAGGCTTACCTTCTTTTCCCAGCTCTGCCACTGATTTATTGTGTGAGCATATCAGGGCCATCTCACAGATTGAGCCATTGCTTGTCCTTGTTTTCTAAAACAACTCATGTCTAAAAGTGTGCGCCAATGATGTTACTTCAAGCACAGCTACTGTATACTGCATTAATTATAGCATTCAACTTAGAGAATACAAAACTATTATATTTCTATTCTATTTAGATTCTTATATTGTGCTCATCTTGAAGGTATCTGAGCACCTAGGTCCTATTAAATAGAGCTGGGACAAAGAGGCTGTGTTTTGGGTCGATTCAGATTCGGTATAGGCTAGTGATGTGGTTTGGACTGGGGGCCTACTCAGGTCTAGGATCTGAATTTTGGTTCAGATTAGACAGTGCCTACATTGCATGAGCATCGCATGTTTGTCCCCAAACTGGAAATCCCAGATGTTCAGTGGATCTTTCAAGATTTCCCCTATTTTGGGCTAAAATTTGATAATGGCCATTCTTTAGATTCTGGCTATATATGAGCTAATGCCAGAAAATAGGCCCCTTTTGTTTTTTAGACAGACTGGGATCTGGAGATTCAAAATCCAAACCCCCTAAAATGCAAATAAATTCAGATTCTAGTTTCCGGTTTCACGTTCATTATTTTTCTGAAAGTAAACGTAATTGCTACTCTATAGTCTTATCACACTGATTTGACTTTCCCCTCCTCCCCCATCACCCTGGCTGGAATTCCCACTGTGCAGAGGGCCGACATTAGGCTTCCAATAATTTAAATCCTGAAAATAAGGATTAAGTCATTCATTGGCTTTATGCTGTTTTTGTGACAAGGGAAGATTTCACCCCTAGTGTGGAACTTTTTCCAGGTTTCCCTTAGTTGGTGTCAGACAGAGGCAGTCCAGCAAGTTCTCCCAAGGTTAGAACAGTCATTTGTGGTGCCATCTTCAATTGTCCACTGCACCAACCAATGATTAACGACAGAATACCAGAGGTATCCATTTACATCAAAGTGGCTTCAGTATGACAGCTACATCTAATAGATCATCATGGAGCGTATCGCGTCTCATTTGGCTCCCCAAACGACTCATATGAATTACACATTGGCTGCTCACCATGCTCAGGTGTTTGGATTCACTCACAAACTCAAATGAGATATAGGAATCTACAAGCCATAAAACATTTCACAGCTCCATTTTATTAACAATGCTTTATTGTTATTTAAACAATCCCATGCAACCTCATCCTTTTGAACTTGAAAATAGGTTGGTGTTAAATTGTTGAACATTTCCTTGTCCAGGAAGAACAATGAATACACTATGCATGGGAGGGGAGTTTTTGAATAACCCATAATGATAATGCCTCTATAGAGGTTTCTAGCAGTGCTCCTTTGCTGCGGGCCGTTTGTGCAGGATACAACAGCACACTTGCTTTTGTAAAAAAGCTATCAGGATCACAGTGTTGCCAAGTCTCCCGATGTTATTGTCTCTCACTATACATGGTGTTTTTCTTAAAGCTCCAGTTCCTGAATGCATCTGGTGACTGACCACCTCAGTTTTCATACTATTACATTTTTTTTAAAAAAGTTGTAGCATTTGTGGTTGCAGAGAAAAGCTTGGAAATGTGAACCCCAAAAGTTCCAGCTGCAAAAATCAAATAAAAAGAACCAAGTCTAATTATTTTGGGGGTCTGACTCATGATTTTTGAATTCTTGGGGTTGGCAATATTATGATCATAGTATGCCCATCTTGTGGTTCTTTCCTGGCTCCCTGTGAATAGATGCATTACTGCTGATGCCTCTTAATTCATTTTTAAGGTCGTATTTTCAAAAGAGCTCAGATCCTCTTTAGGCATTATCATCAGTTGGGCTAAATCTTGTCATGGATCATCACCTTCCACACAGACTAAACACAAAGAAGCCCTTGCAATCAGATAGCTGAAACAATAGTAGTTGCACGCAAAAACAGACACATGGAAAAGCTGAATGGAAGCTGAATTACGTGGCCCAAAGGGTTTCAAATGCAGAGGCTAGGGTTTTGATTGGTGGAACTGTTTTTGGTCTGTGTGTGAGCAAGAGAGAGAGAAAGAGAGAGAGACAGGCCCATACAGCACAAACTGAAGCACCACAGGACAAGCAGCAGCAAGAAGACAGAACAGAAAAAAGACAAGCAGGACCAGCCTGGAAGCATGGTGTGAGGACTTTGGGAGAAACTTAGATAGATATTTGGGTAAGAGTGCTGGCTGAAAGAGCTTGATACTTTAAGCAAGGAAACTTGATTCCTTGTTCAGAGAAACAAGACTTTGTATATTCTTTTCAAATAAACAAAACTGCATCAAAGAAATACCTGACTATCACTAAAATCTCCTCTAAACCGGAACAGCCCTACAAGGCCCCAAATTTTTGGAAAGCCACTTGGGTCAAAATGGCTAAAAGGAACCCTAATATGTGCCCAGCTTTCCCAAGAACATGTTGATTGCTGAGCTCTGTTGAAAATCTGGCCCTAAATCCCTGAGTCTAAAAAACTATCAGCTCCTCTCACCACTGCCTCATTGAGATCTGACAAGCATCTGGTCCTTCAGAACATCCCTTAACAAGGCCATGATCCTGCAAGTTACTGAGTGATTCCAGCATGTTACAGGCTATGCTGAAATGCCCTGTTGAAGTAAATCTGAGTTTTGCCACTATCTTAATGGGAAAAGGATCATTGCTCTAAACTGCTCCATAGTGGGGCAGAGAATCAGGGAGCTGTAACTACCTCCCTGAAGAGAATATGGCCCTGAGTCACTGCTGTGATGGGCCAGTGGGCATAGAACTTTCTCCTTCTGTAACCCAGTTCAATCCACCCCTCCCACTTCTAAAATATATCTTTCAGAGGCATTTTAATCTGATCACTTGTGTATTTTATGACGCTTTAATTTATGATTCTTTTATAATTGTTTATGCAACGCAATGCCTTGGGAGGGAGAACTTTATAAATAAATGGAGTTTGATTATTTATAACTTGTCCCTCCTGAAATTTTTAAGCAAACAAGGTGGCCCTAAAGCCCAGTCTTCCTGTTTTAGGGCTTTTTCTTTCACGCTCTTTTTTGTATGTGTGACCTTTCCTTTTCATGAATAATATAAGGACATATTTCACATTCTGTTCACACTGCTCACAGCAGACAGGGAAAAATACAACTGGAGGGGATGAAAAATGAAGAGCCCTTGCAGCTTCTTCATCTGCAGTCTTCTTTCCTTCTACTGGGCAAAAAATTTGAGGTTCTGTTACTACTCTAAGAGTTTTATGTTATTTGTTTGCTGCTTGAATGGACAGTGCACATAAAATGAGAGAACCATAAGGATCTTTGACAACTGGCAAACAAACTTCATTATATTATCTTAATGGAAAGCAAATTACTGATTAAAAACAGAACTGTGAACTGGTTAATAGCCCAGTGATGGAGATGAATCTCTGAAGTTCATGTTGAATAGACAGAACTTACAAGTACTACTGCAAAGTGACCAGCTTTCCTTTGGGAAAGGTAAAGTGAAAGATGCACGGAGTTTGAGCAGTCACTGCTAACTTATCCTTCAGAAGTTGAGATTCTGGGCCTGATTTTTTCAGGTATGTGCAAAGTCCTGTATGTTTGGTCACCTTCCAGTCATTAACACATGTGAATGAAGGGGATGGATGCTAACAGCCATGTGCACCGATATTGGAATCTATCAAGAGAACAGGTTGAAAAGCGCACTCACAGTTGACTTACGGATGCTCACAAATGGAGATGAGTTTGAAGTAGCTTGAAAGAAAAATCACGTTTTGTGGTTTTTTTAAAAAGATTTTTGCTTCAGAAGTGTATGTCCATCACTTAAGAAAGGAATATGAACACACTATCAACCATAGCGAAGGCACCTGGTGACACTTTTGCTTTAAAAATTCATGTATACTCCTTTGCAGATAAATAAGCATATATAGTTGTATGTGTACATGCACATAATATTTAGATTATAAATTCTTTGGGCTAGAGAATCTCTTATTAATGTGAGGCACTTGGCATACTTTTGCATATTGAAAAAAATATAATACACAGACTTCTCTCTCTCCTTTTAAAGGAAATTCTACTCACCTTCCCATGTAAAATTTCCAGTGAAGGCAGGAAAAGTTTTGAGAGAGCAAGATGAACAGCATTTGGACCCCTATAGTAAAGACATTTTACTAGAAGCAAAGTAAAATGTTATTGTCAAAGAAAAATCTAATCTAATTTAGACGTATGCTTCCTGGAAGCAAGTCTGGATTTACTGAAATAGTTCTGTTTGTTAATATATCTATATTAATGTTAATATATGTATATCATATAATATATATATATATATCATAGGCGTGCACAGCACATATTATTAGGGTGTGCACCCAGGGACTTTTATTTTTTATTTCTTTTATTCCTTTTTAAAGGCTTGTGTGACTTGCTGTTACCCTCCGCCGTGACACCCCACCACTGCAAACTGAAATTTGGCGGCAGAGTTAGCAAGGAGCAAGAGTCAGGGACCAGTGAAACCACATCTGAAGGAGGCATCTAAGAGTTTTCTGGAGGTACTTCGAGGACCACAAGCAGCAAGCCCATCCAGTTTCTCTCACCCCAACATTGGCTCCATTCTTCCTCCCATTCCAGGATGGAGTCCCAATCAGTCTCTCCTGGTCCACTCTTGGTGTGCAGGGACCAGTCACTGCTATATCCAGGCTCCCTTTGGGAGAAATCTACAGAGCTGATCAGCACTATGGAGCTGGAGGGTGAATCTTAGAGGAAAATGGGGCTCTGGAAGAGGAGAGGAACTGCAGTGTTCAATGACAAAAATACCAGCTTCAAATCCCTGTTCACTCATCTCAAAGGTTTGGGACAAGAGGGGGTATGACCCAGCAGCCTACAGGGAACCCCATTAGCAGACACCTAGGCTCACAATATGTAAGGTCTGCCCAGAATCCCCATGTACTGAAAAGCCCAGACAAAGAGCTGCAACTTGCAATGATCAGTGAGACACACAATGCCCTAACTCAGTTCTCTCTTCCCAAAGACTGGGATGAAGGAGGTTTATGGCTATAGCCCTATAGGAAACCACACAAGAAGAGAGTCGTTTAATGTATCTGGGCCTAGACCTTAGCCCCAATCAGAACAGTATTTCACCATCTGGGATTTGCTTCTCAACTGACCTGATCACACTGTCCCAGTATTTACAGGTACACTTATCCACTCGTGCAACACTACGCAGTCACGTGACAAAACCCAGTCACCAATCACAAGTGGCAAAATAATTTTTTTTGCAAAATTTAAAAAATGTAATTTTCTTTAAAACAGAAAATTATACTGACATTTTTCCACTGGAATTTTCAATCAAAAAATGGGAAATTTGGAAGAAATCAACATGCTTTCATGAAACATTTCCCCGTTTGAAACGGCATGTTTTACTGAAATTTTGAAGAAACTTCTATTTGGGTAATGCCCCTCCAAACCCTGACATTAAGACTATATGGGGTGTATAACTCTTTTCAGACAAATTCCATCCCCCAAATTTTATTCTCCTCTATGGGATGGGCTTCTTAACTAGACTACATCTCCCACATTACACTGCAATCTTCCCAGTGATCGAACTGGTATGGTGCATCCTGGGTATCACACACTCAAAGTGGATCATGGGGAATGCAGTCAGCCAGGTAGCTTAGTCCACAGAAGAGAATGGGGACATGAGGCATCTGAACTACAACTCCCATAAGACACCACAGCTGCTCAGGGGGAACAGATTAATGAAGAAACATTTTGACTCAGCTCAAGGAACTGAAACAAAACATTTAAATTCAGTAATAGCAAAACACTTAATTGCAATAAAAAAGAGTCAAAACAAAATGTTCTGACATTTCCAAAGTCAAAGTCTTTTGGAACCTTCCTTCTAAAATACATAAATAAAATAAATAAAAATAATATTTCAACTTTTCATTCCAATTTGAGATGAAAATAATTTTTGAATAGCAGAATTTCCATGGAGATTTAGATTTTAAAACAGCTCTACCACTAGAGGAGAGGAGAGGAAATCTGTGAGATAGGCTGAAGCAAGTCCATGGAGAGTTATAAAGACAAGGAGGATGGTTTTGAACAGAATTCCAAAATGACCGAGGAATTAATAGAGTTGTGATGCTGTATTTCACTATTTTTGTATGTGTGAGAAGTCTGGCAGCAGCATTCTATACATGTTGGTGTTTGGAGAACTGAAGATTGGTATGGCCATTGAGAAAAGAATTACAAACATTTGGGCAAGAGGACAGGACAGCTTGGGTGTCAGGATTTCACAATGGGTAAGGATGTACATAGGTATGTATATTTTTTCTTAGTTATCATAAACCCCTAACATTATCTTCATGTTACACAGAAAAGATCAATTAAAAATGAAATAATTGGGGGGGGACCTGACACTAGAAGGTCAGAATGATATTACTCAGACAATTTAAATTTCCTTTAGTGCTTTGTAATTAATTTGGTTAACTTAATTGGCTTCCAGTTAGTTTGCAAAAGAGTTCTCCCCCAGAAATATCTTCTCCATATACTATAGGCTGTGGGAAATTCTGTCTGAAAGGAAAATTAGATTGCATGGATTCTAAATCCTGACCCCAACCAAAATCCCCTTTCATCTGAGACATCTCAAGCAACTCATTACACTAATGGCTCAGGAGGTCACTCCTGGGGAAATTATCTCCAAAAACTCTTCCAGGTTTCCTCTATGTCAAACAGAGTAGAGCTCTGGATTCACACACACTTTGCCAAATGGAATATTTCAAAAGGTTTTGCGTTCGCTTGATGAAAATACTATGTCACTCTGTTTTCACTTACTCCATCCCCAACCCTGCTGTCCCCTCCAACCTCCCACCCCTTCTGCACTGTCCTCAGGTGCTAAGCAAACAGGATTCATATTGTTCTGCCTGAAAATTATTTTTAATGCTATAAATTGTATATGCTGCTGCAGTGAATCCCTTCCAAGTTCTGTATCCTTACTTGTTGTTCCTGCTGATCTGTAATACACTCAAACCATCATTTTTTGCCATCCTGTTGGCTAAGTGCCGACTTGCATCCAGAAATAAAAGGCTGCCAATACTCGTACTTGAATTCATTTTGGTGGTGCATAAGTGTTTTCTTGTGCTCTGTATGTATCCTCTCATAACCTTGCAGGCTCTGCACAGTGTCATCCTGTGACATTTTCTGGCTATTTACCCCCCTGTGTCTTGTACAGTTTAGGTCATGCACATCAAAGCTGGGTTTATTTCTGCCAGTGCAAAAGTGGCAGGAGATGATGAACTCCTGAATGCTGTTGTAAGACAAATGTCCTCTTATCACACTGTTATCTCCCAGCCAAACACACAGTAGTTATTATATTTTAGACTGCAACTCCCACATTAGAGTTAGAGAGATCATGCTAAAATACATATTGAAGGTTGCAAAATAGAATACTTCAGCTTAATCCTATTGGTATTACAGGTAAAGCTGTTGAACCATATTATATTACAAGGGCATATCAAGTGGGGCCCCACAGGGATCAGTTCGGAGTCCAGTTCTGTTCGATATCCTCACCAATGATTTAGATAATGGCATAGAGAAGACACTTATATATCTTGAGGACAGCACGAAGCTGAGAGGAATTGCAAGTGCTTTGGAGGATAGGATTAAAATTCAAAATGATCTGGACAAACTGGAGAAATGGACTGAAGTAAATAAGATTAAATTCAATAAGGACAAATGCAAAGTACTCAACTTAGGGAGGAACAATCAGTTGTACACATACAAAATGAGAAATGAGTCCCTAGGAAGGAGTACTGCAGAAAGGGATCTGGGGATCATAGTGGATCACAAACTAAATATGAGTCAACAGTGTAACACTGCTGCAAAAAAAGCAAACATCATTCTGGGATGCATTAGCAGGAGTATTGTAAGCAAGACATGAGAAGTAATTCTTCTGCTCTACTCCGCACTGATTTAGGCCTCAACTGGAGCAGTGTGTCTAGTTCTGGATCATTTCAGGAAAGATGTTGACAAACTGGAGATAGTCCAGAGGAGAGCAACAAAAATGATTAAAGGTCTTAAAAACATGACCTATGAGGAAAGATTAAAAAATATGGGTTTGTTTAGTCTGGGACTAAGGAGGAACATGATAACAGTCTTCAAGTATATAAAAGTTTGTTACAAGGAGGAGGGAGAAAAATTGTCCTCCTTAATCTGAGGACAGGACAAGAAGCAATGGGCTTAAATTGAAGCCAGGGAGGTTTAGGTTGGACATTAGGAAAAACTTTCTGTCAGGTAGTTAAGCACCAGAATAAATTGCCAGGGAGGTTGTAGAATCTCCATCACTGAAGATTTTTAAGAGCAGTTTAGTCAAACACCTGGCAAGGATGGTCTAGATAATGCTTGATCCTGCCATAAGTGCAGGGGACTGAACTAGACTTCTTGATGTCCCTTCCATCAGTCTTACAATTCTACGAGGGCAGTTACAAGGGCACTTTTGGCAAATCAATGCCAAAAAAATGTTGATTTTGCAAGTGCTTTACAAAATTTGAATGAACCAAATTCTGCATGAAGTCCTTATTTAGACAAAACTCCCATTGACTTCAGTGAGAATTTTGCATGAGTAAGAACTGAGCAAATACATAAAGATGTGGCCCATTAATACCAGAAATATTCTTAGACTGACATTTAAAATGAATAATTACATTGGTTTATGTGGGTTTTGTTATTTTCCCTCCATTGCGTCCAACCCCTCCAAATGCAGCAGTGTATTAATGTAGGAGAACCTGAAAGTAAAACTGACTAACAACACAAATTAAACCAAAAAAAGTCTATTGTTGTTCAGAGGACAAAAAAGAAAAAGAAAAAAAAACGAACAAACAGCTAAATGGAGGAAAAACAAATTAGATTTTAATAATTTTACTCAATTTTAGTGATCTATGGTATTGTTAATAATACATGGAAACAGTATTTTAGAGGTAATGGGGATGGACAGTTGCCCCCAAGTCAACTTGAATTTGTAGGTGCTCAGCAGCTACAGGCGGCTCAAAATTTTTTTCCTGAAACAGTTGGAAAAAAAAAAAAAAAAAAAAAAAAGGCCTATTGATTTAATTTCTGCAAGAAATTTTGCTCTAGATAATTTTTTTTTGGTTTTTGACGAGAAAGCCAAAACTGAAGTTTTAAGTTTCATTTTCTATTTCCCACCCCCATTGTAATTAGTTCCACATTTGCATCCTTCATTTTCTGTAAGGAAGCGCAAGAAACCTTCCGCAGCTAACGTGCCAGAGTCTTGAATCAATCCCATGTGTCTAATTATTTCTCTTCTAGCAACAATATGGTATTTATCTTTCTTTCACAATATCTTTTGCCCTTGCATCCTTCGTTTCTCTCCCCCACTTTCTGTCTTGCTTTGCTTTATTTCAATATCTTCTCTCGGTGACAAGAAGCTGATGCATAATAAACAAATTAGCCTCTCATTCCACTGGCCTTCGACAACAGGGCCATAAAACAAAGTAATCAAATGAGTTTCTTTAATTTTAATTAGTTTTCTTTCTGCAATCATTCCTTTAATGAAAAGTTCAATTACAAGTAATGGATGCCATTAGCCTCATTGTACTAGAAGCTCAGTTTAGCTGGGCTATCATACAGTAAAAGGAAGCAGAGACAACAGCACATAAGTATTTTACAGGAAAAAGTCAATGGGGCAAATTCATCCTCAATATAAATCCCCTAAAAATCAGTGAATGAAGTCATCAGGGATGAGTTTGTCCAATTAATTTAGCTCTTTAAATTACCTATGACATTGGTTCACTACAAGTTGCATCTATTGAAGGGGAGAGGAGATGTTTGGGCTATGAGTTTAGCCCACTTGAGTCAAACCCCTTCTTTCTGAACTTAAGAACTGGGGCGCAATAAATGGCAGCCCCAGATATATTTTGTTTCAGTACAGTCTTTGGCTTGAAACATCTGAGTTATGCTAAGCACTGTCATGCATGGCTGATTTGGGTAGTTTTTTTGTTTCTGAATTTCTCATCCAGCCTTACTCTAGTGTTAAATCCTCAATTACCACTGTAGGGGAGAAAAATATATCAAATCCACCAAAGAGATGCTGCAGAGAAAAGGAAAAAATCCTCTTGTGTATTGAAAGGAAACAAATAGAAAAATGACTTACAGCCCTAGATGTGCCACCAGTTCTCCCCCACAAACACAGGATAAGACTTTTAGACCAGATGAACCATGCTCAGTGCAGAATGGGGGGAATAGTTATGACATTTGTCCCTCAGTCCCAAAACCAGCCAGAGACCAACTTGGCTCCCTCTATATTACAGCAGCCAAAAGGCTGCTCTGTCTGAATTACCCCAATACAGCATTATTGACTCTCAGGAAGGTAACTCCCTGTTCTTTAAGTATTTGTTCCAGAAATACACAGGTAGTCACAGCTGAAAAACCTTTCATAATTGTTTAAAATTGTTAAGCAAATCTACACATGTATTTTGTTAATAATTTGGGATCTTAAAGAATACCTTGTATATGTCTTTAAAAAATAATTCCAGTTATTTTTTGGGGAGTGGAATAGAGACATCCACTCCTGAATGATCAGCTTTACAGTCATCACATATAGGGAGAGACACTGTACCACTACATCTAGGGCACTGTATTAAATAGTGTTTTTCTACTCCTTTAACGTACCTCTGGGTTACCTTGTGACCTTTTCTTAGGTGACCTAGTAAAGGCCAAAGTTAATCAGGGGGGATTTTTCCCTCTTTCCAGAGTATTTCAAGTGTTCTGAATGATCCTCAGTTGGACTGGAGATATTTAAGATGGAAAGTTCCTATTGATCATTACACCTGCCCTCTAGAGAGCATTTGGGAACATGACCCGGTGAATGTTTAGTCTTCTTCTGATCTCTTCTCTAAGAGCCCCTGTTGCAGACACACACAAGCTTTGCTGAGCATATCTTTAATTAATCCTGGATTTAGAGAAATTTGGGGATTTGTGGATTGCTGAACCCCTTCTGTCTCTGAATCAATGTTGGAGTTTCCTGGATGCCAATAGCCAAGATATTTTGGCATTTAATTGAGACTTTGTCTTAGACCTCTGGGATTACTGATTTCTCTCAATTGGAGAAGTCTTCAAAATAGTAATACTACTACTTTGGACTACTAGAACATCTTTCATCTGAGGACTGCAAAACACTTTACAAACATTAGTGAATGAATTAAGCTACAAGTCACACCACCACTGTGAGACAGGGAGTTATCTACATTTCACAAATTGAAAAACTGAGGAACAGAAACATTAAGGCCAACACTTTCAAAAGTGTCCACTGATCTGAGGTCTCTCAGTTGCTGATCACCCAACCAGAGACAGCCTGGGCTTGATTTTCAGAGATGCTAAGTATTCACAGGTATCACTGACCTAAATTGAAGCTGTGGATGTTCAAAACCTCTAAAAATTAAGCCGTAAGAGATGGGGTGTTTTAAAAAAAAACCTTTTTTAACAACATAGTACATCACATATTACTTATTCAGGATCAGGTTAATATTCAAAGAACCTGGCTAAAGATTGTGTCTTGCCGGCAAAGGAGTCTTAGGATGCTAAACAGGGTGGCCAAATTTCTAAATGCCTATCGTCTTTTTGGTGCTTCTTTTGTGTACATACTTAGCATGACAATTTTTCCATTAGAAGGACAGTCCATATTTTAGTATTCCACAGTTTCAGAGAGAGAAGGAGTTGACATCGCTTTTTTTCAAGAACATGCAATACCAAGTCTAGCTGCTAACAATAAAAAAATAATTTACTATTCTGTTTAAAATGTTAATTCTTTACTAGAGCATTAAGTAAGAGATCCTTTGACCTGCCAGGAAGCTGGTGTTTTATCATCAGATGAATCTCTAACAGTTTTTCTCCCAAAACCAACTAATTCCTGGACACAACCACCACATCTAACCAGTAGGTTCCCCTTTCGCTAAAATCCTCCAACAGAGCTCTTCCCTAGTAGCAAAACTATAATAGATCTCAACTAGAGTAAAATGCCATCTATATAGTAATTTATAAAAATGTTCTTTATGAACTACACAAATTGAAGACATTTATCTCCTTTCCCATATAGACACCCACTCATCCAGATCAATTTTTTTATCCAAATCCCTCTCCCACCTTTTCATCTAGGTTGTTTTCTTATCAACATCTTTTTCAGTCAAAATTAAATTATTTTTTGTTTCAGTGTGCTCCTGGATCCATTCTTCTAATGTTGTTAAATGTCTAGTATCAAGATTTCACAATAAAATGATTGACTTGTAAAGACTGAAGCTACAGGATCTTTATATTATTTACATTATTATATAACTTTTGGTATATTTCAAATCAGGACCCAGGAACAGATGTCCAAACTGAGTAATCTGAGCTCTCACTCACAGCAAATAGTCAATATTTCCTAGGGATACATTCCTGATTATTAATTAAATTAGCTATGGGAGGGAACTGCTAAACTGATCGGAAAGAATGGATGATTTTTAATTTTTGTTGACCTAAATTTCTTCGTAACCCAAGAATTACTATGAATAGCTATATTTTGTCTTCAAGTCTTGTTTGAGTTCTGTCCAGTGTTTGGACGGTCAATTGATCACAATAATTATGATGCTAAATAATAAATAAATGAACAAACAAACAATGCTACTACTATAAGACAAAATAAGGAAAGCTAGTCCACCCCACTTTGTAGGCTGATACAGGACTTTAGAACTCACCCTTTTTCTGTTATGTTTCCATATGAATTTTATGTCTAGCCCTCAACATCCAGATTCATCTCCTGCCAGACACCTATCACATCCTCATTTTCAAGTGATTCAACAAATTTGCACTTGCTCCTCCTGAACACACACTCTGTACATTAAATCAATGCAAAGTAGGATTAAGCACCTTGTCAAAATCTCCCCTAGAATAAAATCCCCTTCCCTAAAACTTCCTAAATCCCTTTTAAAAATAAATAAATAAATAAAAACCTAATTAAAAAAGAAGCCTGCCCTTGATTATATATATTGCTTAAAGTGGGAAGTTTATTCTTCAAGGTCCCCCACATTAAAATATCTGCCCTCCATATCTATAAATTGTACTGAAACAACAAAAGGGAAATATTTAGCAAAGAGTATTTCCAGTCCTCTTCTATCAGATTGCCCTAGAGAGGCATATGGTAGCTGTGTTGAACAAGCATTCAGATATTTCTTCTCATTTTTCTGCAAGCGTGTTTCCTGTAAATAGATACCAGGAAAGTCCTCCTCAGTGAGCAGAATATCCTTTTACTTTTCATTAGATTGTTCATTCCCTTAATATTAAACAGTCATGTCATTAATAAACTCCTTGATGAGTGCCAAGCTTGCTCTCGTCCAGTACATTACCTTTTGTTAAAAGCAGTGAGAACTCCCCAGAACCAGATCTCCATTACATTTGCTTCTCCTATGTATAGGAAAGATTTTAGATAGAGCTACCATCAAACACGCAACAATTTTAAAACTCTCAAACTCCTTGTCACCAGTCCCCTCTAGTTGTGGGAGCCCAGGCTTTCCTTACTACCTCCAACCGTGTGTTAACCCCACTCCAGCAGGAACTCTTTTTTTCCCTTTCTAATATTCGTAAGAACCAAGCCTTACCTAACCTTATCAAACATCTGTATAACACTGGGCATTATGAGATTTTATACCATTTTTGAGTTCACTTATTCTTAAAGATTTCCAACATAGGTGACTGCAGACATGTATCCTCACCTATAGGGCGCTCTTCTGTGCCCAGACCTGGCATTGTATGGGACTTGGTAACACTCACTCTGGTGGCCACTTGCTTGGTCTCAAGGCTAAGTCCCAACTTGTTCCTTCTCTGGACTTCTAGGTCTTCTGGCCACACGCAATTCAGTCCCCTTCCTGTGTTAGCTAAAGGTCCAACTCCAAGTCCAAAATCAAATACTCCAAACTAGTAGTCCGTCTGTCCCTGTCAGGCTCCACCAAAATCCTCTGTTTCTCCTCCAGCAAGATTCCACTGATGCCATTCTTCCCCAGGGATTCTGACAGCTTTCCTTATTCCCTGGGGCAATGCTTCTTATATACCACTAGGTCTTCTGCCCCTCCTGGGCTTCTCTTCTCTTCTTAGGCATTAGATCCAGGCTCCCCCACAGGAGTCTACTCAGTTCCCTCTGGGTATCTCAGCCTGTCTTCATCAAGCTCTTCCTGGAATGGGATTCCCTTTGTTCCTCCCTCCAGCATGTCCTCCCCTCTAGTCAATTCTCAGCTTTATTTAAGGCCTAGCTCCACCTCTTCCAACCAAGAAACAATTAATCAATCACAGCCGCTGACAGTTACCCCTCTCCAGTTAATAAAATTTTTAGAAAATTTGTGATAACTCTAAAGTCAAACTTCAATAGGGGAGATCTGGGTCTCCTGCTATTTTGTTATTAACTTTGTTTATAATATAAATCACATTAAGTTAACTATAATGTTATCATCACATAGAATAAAATATCTTGGGTGCTATTCTATATTTCATCATCATTATAACCACATAGATATAATTTCCATTATTCATTGTAATGTCTTAGTCAACATACTAAACTTGTTCATCAGTTTTTGGACAGTTTCTTCTGCTTTCATGACTGTCCTGTTGTCTTGATGATGCATCTTATTTGAGTTATTCTGGCTCTCTCTGATCTCGCTGATTACCCAGTGATTTCTTGGTGACCTGTGAGACTGATACCTTTGATCCCATTCAGATTGTTCTTGAGCTGCTTTGCCTATTCCAATGGCCATACATACGCATTTCCCTTCATTTGAATCTGAGATAAGCATATCTATCCTTCCATTTAAAGGACAATCTAAACAGAAACCCCTATTTGTATCTTATATTATTCTTTCTAAGAATCGTGGCCACCTGATACACTTCTCTTCACTTTTTAAGGGCAGAAGTTGCCAGCTCTGGTAAAATTTGTATGAGCTGGTTAAGAATCATTAGTGATTCAACTCTCATCCTCACTGCCCCTCAGTATTTTATGCTTGTTCTGATAGCATTGTAGACTGAGAACCACGTCTTGATCTGGAGCCTGATGAGTTTCTGGGGAAAAGGGGTTTGTGAGCCCTTTCAATAGGAATGCATTCTTTATTGACTGATTTTAATGTCATCAGCGTGTCCAGATTTCTCCTTCAGTCTCCTCTGGAATACCTTTAATCGTTAAGGTATTCCTGCATTCTCTATTTTCCATGTCCTCCTGCTCTAATTCTATTTCTTTTTCTCTTTTTTTCAGTTATTTGGATTCTTTCATCTATATTAGTAATGCTGTTTGACTGTGGGAGGAGGGAGGACACCCCAACATCAGTTCCTGCCTCCCTCCCTGGCTCTGCCTAGCACATCAGGAGTCTCTCCCTCCTCCTCCTCCAGCAGCAGCCCACACTGACTGCATGCTTGCCATACGAGAGCAGGATTGATTCCCTTGGAGTTCTCCCACAGCCTTGTCTCCCCACAGACCCAGGAGAATGATTCACCCCCCTCCTCTGTACACAGGATTGCATTTGCTTTGGGGAGCTGGCACGCTCACTCAGCTGGCAGTGGCTGCGTCAGCTCTCCATGCTGAGCAATTTCAAATCTTCCTGGGGCTTTGAAAGGGGATGGGCGCATGCATGTTTAGCTGGAATACAGGGCAGTGCAGCAGAGCTCAAAACAGTGAGCAGGAGTGGGTATTGTGGGATAGCTCCTGGAGCCCAGTTATGGTGCACACCATCTGCACTGACTCTTTGTCCAGCTTTGCCACATAAAGCTCTATGCCTCTCGTCAAGGTGGTTTTATTTTGTCGCCAGAGCAGGAGAGTTTTTTTGGCGGGGAGAGCGGATACACTGTGAATGCCCATCTGAGACCGGTACTGAGAGTCTGCAGGTGAGGCAGCGTTTAAAACCCAGGGAACTGAGTGTGTTCCCCAGCCCCCCAGCCCCGAAGGGGAAATAAAATTCTACTCCTAAAGCTCTAACAGAAACTTAAACTTCTATTGTTGAAGGGGGAAAACATTTTTTTCCTAACAAAAATTAATGGAGATAAATGGAACTAATCACATCTACTACTAACTAAGTCTAACTACGCTAATTAGATTAGGCAAAGAGGCATGTTGGAGGAACTGAGAGGGCATTTGTTGCACAGTGCCAGATAACTGCTTAAAGTGGCATGAGATGGAGACTGCACATGTGCAACTCAAGCAGGGCTCTGCTACTACAAATCTCCAATTACAAGCACAGCAGCGCACAAACACCTAAAGTGGAGCACCCACAGGGCCATCACTCAAAGAACATTATTCCCTAAAATTTTCCTAGCAGCGTTTCACTGCTGAGCAGGGGCTAAACAACGTCACTCACACTGCTCTGCAATCCAAAAGCTCAGGTCTTCTTGGGAAGTATCCCTTTATGAACAAAGAATAACAAGCCGTGTTTATTAACATCCCATGGCACTTGTCACACACTGAGTGTCTGTCTCAGTACCCAGGCCAATTCCAGTTAGGTAACTACATCATGCCTGTAACAGAAATCCTCCCATACTGTATTTTCAGTTGGCTAAGGTACTCTTCACTTTCTATCTTGCTCTCTTATGTTGCTGTGCACTGTTTAAAGGCTGAAGATTCCCACACAGAAGCCTCTGCATTCCAGTGACGAATGAAGCAATCCTCTCATATAATTTTTAAGCTCTCTGTAAAGAATGCAGATCATTTTAGGATATTTGACTGGAAGGTGATATTTATTTTAATTACAAATAATACCTTCTTTATTTTTTAACAAACCAAAATGCCTTCAATCCCCCTTTTTTCTCTGTTGCAGTCAGTAATATCGAATCACCTATAAATTGCCATGACATAAGAGTTGTGCAGGATACAGGATGTGTCCAGAGTTACTTAGTCATGTTCTAATATTTAACTGTACACTTATAAATAGGGTAATAGGCTTGTGCATGGTGTGTACCTTGTAATATTAACATCTGAGTTGATGTAGCACAAGGGGACAGATAGTGAAAAATAAATTATATAGATAACTGGACTAAAAAAATACCAGTAGGAAACAGAATTGGGGAATCAGAGACGAGAATTTGCTCCTCTTGTTGCTTTTCCTCCAGGTTTTTCTGCCACCTTGCATTCTGCAGGGCAGATTCTAATCTCATTTACACCAGTGTAAATCTGGAGTAACGTCATTTTGGAAACACACTAGTGTAACTGGGATCAGAATCTGACCCCTTGTTCACACAACTCAGCAAAGACAACAGCTCTTCAACTTCATTAAAACTATTTTGGTTTATGAGGAGAGAAGTCTAGTCATCAGCTCATTCTTCCTGTCTGACCGGAAAAGTGTCCTGCCTCTGAATCTAACCGCCTGAGAGAAGGGAATGGATCTCTGAAAGGAAAGGGGCATCAGAAATGTGCTTTGCATTCCCACACTATTTTTTGAGACTGCATGTCTCCCACTTCTGTGGTGTCAGTATACACCTATTAGCCAAGAGTAAACAGTGAGCCAGCAGCAGACACAGAGTTATTGTGTAAGCTCAAAGAAGGAGGGCCAAACTATCCTGAGCTAAAGTGGAGCAGTTCTATTGAATTCAGTGGAGTTGCTCTAATGTAACAGAGAAGAGAATGTGGTCTGAAGGTTCAACCCTAAAGAGTCAGGAACTTTATGATGGGTAAACATAGGTTTACATGAGTCATCACAAAGGAAAACTGAACAAGGGAGCTTCACTGTGGGACCTGCCTGAAAAAGACAAAGCTAGAGGGATAATGAGAGAGGAGACAGAGAGAAAGACAAGGGCAGAAACCAGATGTGTGTAATATTAGTCAAGGGCATTTGAGCCTAGAACGGCAGTGAGTAAACAACATAGCCAAGGAATACTGGAAATCAGAGGAGAGTCTAAGTGGCAAAGTGGCAATAAGTCTCTCAAATACTGAAAGCTGAAGATGGCTTCACAAGACACAAAGGTAGTTTACCAGCAGACTGACTCATGGTTGCTTTTCATCACCAAGAGTACAAAGACATTCTGCAATGCATATAAGCTGGATACAATGCATGTGAACTTTGGGGTCAGAAGGCTCAGGGACTCGTGAGCAACTTGAAGAAGAGACAAGACCATGGGAAACTGGCAAAAGCAGTCCCCGCATTAGAACCATGCTTAGATATACTTCCACAAATCAAGATGCCAGTTTATCTATTCATCGCCTTTTCCCTTCATCAGGAGGTCCCTGCCTCCCATCCCTCTTCCCTGTAAGGCTTCCACTGTTCTCACACCTCCCTTCCTTCTTCCCACTTAAAAAAAAAAAAAGAGAAGAAAATATTAAAATATTCTTTATTTCAGCCATTCCCAGCCACAGCGAGTTGGGAGTATTACAGACAAATGGGAGCCAGGTACGTTCACAATGTGCTCACGCTCCCTCCCACTAGCTTTGTTTACAGAATCCTCCAAGATAGGAACAACTAAAGGTTCGTGAAGAGGCAGAGGAAGGAACAAGGAAGGAGCACAAAGAGTGCAGATTGACTTACTCCACCAGAAGATGGCAGGGAGATACTAGGTACTAAGTGAGACTGATAAGGTGAGCACCAAGCAGCAGGTGCTCTAACTGCTGTCAAATGGTCAGGCACCATGCAGTGCTCATTGCATCATGCTCCTGTTCCATACCAAGGTAGCAAGGCTTTGGCACGTTGCACTTCACCAAACTCTTGCTGATGCAGCTGGCTATCTGGGTAATTTCTCCAGCAGAGAGGGAGTCCCTGCATGGTATAGAATCACTCCGCCCGTTGCAGAGCCTGTAGCAGGGGCTACATATAGAGCACAGTTATGTAAAAGGGAGCAACAGTTCCCAGCTGCTGGAATGGTCCTTTGGGCCTGTGGACAGCTGGGTTCAGGCAACCCTCACCTGAATCACAGCCATTCCCAGAACAACAGAAGCACAAACGTGGCACCCAGACACCTTTCCGCTGACAACTCAAGTCCTGGGATGAGCCCAGTTTAGGCACAATGATAAATCAGACCCAGTATTTTCAAAAATAGCTGCCTACAGGTGGGCTTCTATTATTGGTCTGTTACAGGAGTGGGTGGGTGAGGTTCTGTGGCCTGCCTTGCGCAGGAGGTCAGACTAGATGATCATGATGGTCACTTCGACCTTAAAGTCTGTGAGTCTTCTGCATTTATATTTAGGGACCTGAATATGTGGCTCAACTTTCCAATATGCTGATCCTCCAGTAACTCCTATTGACTTCAACAGGAACAGAAGCAGGCTCACTGTTTGCAAGGACCCACAAAGTTCTGCACAAGTGGTTTTAAAATAACTGCTTTCACAGCAGATACGTGTGTGATTCTGATAAGCCTTCACCTCTCTCAAATATAGATCCCAGTGACAGTCCCAAACAGATCTAACGTGTGTTCAACTTTATTGGTCAAACTATCTCCACAGTTATGGTCATGCAGTAAAGCAACCCCTTCCAATATAAAATTTCTCACTTAATGCTCAGAGAGGGGCAAAGCTTTCCACAAGCAACACTAGATGTTTGTTCCCCATCATCAGCTTTCATTTCCGATTTCTCTTTTTTCCCCTCTAGCCACCAAAGATTCCTTTTACTAAATGTTTTCTAAACAGAGGGTATTTCCGTTTCCAATATTACAACATCTCAGGCATAGAGGAAAGTAGCTAAAGCTCTCAGTGATTAGGATATCACTTTAACTCATTGTTTAATTCGAGTTATCAAGGCTCACACGCACTGCACAATTTTCTCAGACAATGAAATTTGAAGGGCAATACACCTCATTCTGCATCTCAGCAAAGCTCATTCAGAGACATTCCCATTTCAGTACATCACAGGTAATCATAAAAATGACAATAGTTCCAATATCAAAACACACAAATTTCTTATAAAATTTGTTAAGCTTATAGAATTGGAGAAAGCTGATATCAGTGCACTCTGCTGCATTACTACAGCAGGGGAGGGAAGACTAGCTTACAACAATGGAAAATTATTCATCTGACTCATACAATTACTGGGGTACATTTGTCGTCATAATCCATTTGGACCATCTGTGTTTTTCAACCTATTGGAGAATATTTCCCTTTTTAGTTTTCCATGGATTACTAGCAAAGAGCTGACATCTCCCTTGGTCCAGCAGTCTCACAAGTGCTGTTCAAATTAATTATTTCAAATGAACACTAAGTAATCAGGAAAGAAACAACGCCTATCTGGGAGAGTCATTAAAGAGCGGGAAACCCATCCAGACCTCTATGCTTCTTGATGGAAGGGTGACAGGGAAGTAAGAGATAGAGCATTGTCATCTTTTTGCTGATGGGAGATGCTGAGGTACTATAATGATGAGGGTCACATAAGTACCTGGGATAGACAGAAAAGAGATGAGAAGAAAGAGTTGCTCATCCTTCATATTTCCTCTATCTCCCCTCTTGTTTATTTCTCCTGAAAATAAGTCTCCACGGACTGATATTGCTGAGTTATTATTTCTTATTTGGATGATCCTAGAAGCCCTAGTCATTGACAAAGCGCCATGCTAACACAGAACAAACGATGGATGTGCTCATGCTTCTAGAGCTTGACTCATTAATTTGTCAGTGTTTGAAATTATATAATAGTTTTATTTTTTTTAATTAAATGATCAATTTTCTAGGAAATGCCTTGAGCTAAACATCCCATGACAAGTGTTATATAGAAATATAAGGTAAATATATATTATTTTTAAGCTTGCAGAACTCCTCACCTAAGGAGCAGGTATATCCACTGTAAATATGATGAGGATTTCTGATTGAGCTTATCCCTATATATAAAATAAATGCTGGTAAATGAACAAAATATTTTATGTTGATTTTCTTGTGGATTAGAATGAGCACCATTAAAAACTCAACATTGACCATTTCAGATATGGTGATCACCATGAATAAATGAGTATTTGCCACAAAGTTATCTGATATACTACAGTAGTTTCCTGTGCCTAGGATAGATAATTGATGCTGTGTAGTTAAAACCCTGTGCACCTCTGATAATTTGCCTAATGATGTTTGTCCGTTTGTGACCCACTCTGTCTGAAAACATTACCCCAGAACCCCGATATCACCACTGTCATATAATTATGATATGTTTTGTACAAAGTATGCCTTCTGAGGTATCATTTTAGACGTCTTAATCTGTTGAGCATTAATATCCTGCTGGATTGTACCTGCTATCATTGCATTTGAAGTTATGAAGTTCTGCTATATATGTATCACTGAAACATGTTGTGGGAAAGGAAACACCCACAAACAGCCTTTCAGGTACAACAATGGAGTAGCCACATGTGCTAATGGATCATTAAGGGGAATCCACTCTCCCAATCCCATCCCTAGAGACTTCACCATGGAGGCACATACACAATCGGACACTGCTTGACCAATGGGGAGCAGCCCCCCACGTCACATGCATGAAGGGCTATAAAGAGCTTCACATGCAAACTGGGAGAAGCTATAAAAGGGGGGGAAGTGACATCAATTCTCTTCACTCCACCACAACGTCCAGGTACGTTTTGAAGACAAAGGATTTTGAATGGGAGAGGGAAACCCAGTCTGCAAAGCAGACGCAGCCTGTGCATCAAGCATCTGTAAACTTGCTTGTACCATCAGTCAGGGTGAGATATTGCTGATTCAAATCCTGTTAGTGTATAAGAACTCAGACTGCAGATTTTATTTTCATTTATTTGGTAATGATTTCTGATCCTTTAAGTCAACTACTTATAATAATTTAAAATTTATCATTCTGTAGTTAATAAATCTGTTTTATAATTTTACCTAAAACACTGTCTTGGCTGAAGTGCTTGGAAAATCTCAGCTCAGTTAACAGAAGCTCCCCAAACTGAGGGGCATGGCAAACTAATTAATGAGCTTGCACCATACAGTCCTCTGTTCAAGTGCAAGATGGTATACTCCTGTAGTGCAGTTTGGGAACTGGGTGAACTGGCTTGTATCCATGGTTGGCTCAGGAAAAGCATTACCTAGCTGGGTGTGTCCCTGCCTGTAATTGTCTGTGTAAGTGCAGTACCTCTTAGAGGTTTGTGGCTTGACATCAGCATCACAGGGTGATGACCCACATGTAGAAGTTAGTAAGCCACTGTAACACCTTTGGTCCAACATGCTTGAGGAATTCCAGCAAAATGTTATTACACCCCGCCACTGTGCCTGATTTGACGGAGTTAAGGGCCTTATCTAGTTCACTGATCATGAATGGCTCTGGCTGACTCCTAACCATATTCTGATGTTGAGTTGGTGCAATTTGTCATATACTTTGCATTTCAATGACTTCTCCAGCAGGACCTTTGCTATCTGCAGAAGATGGCTTGCAACCTCAATGGGCTTAACCAGTTGGTGATTTTGAAGTGCACATATGTTGCACAGCCATCTTTGGTATCTGGGATGTGTGAAATGAGGTCAAAGCCTTTTATACCATAACGTCCTGTTATGCTATTAGAACATGAGTTTCTTGCAAACAGATTATATCGATACTGTGATGTGTGGCTAATGCACTAATGATGCTGTGTTTGGCTGCTGAAAGGCCTTCGACATGAAGCTAAAGAATTTGAAGCACCAGTCCAATGACTTGAAAGTCGAAGGATGGCGATACATTGGGGTCTCAGTTAGATGGCACATGACCAGGATTTGTTGCTGAATTTGGTCAGCAGGATGGAGGATCATTAGCTTCCTTGGCCAGGGCCAGGTACTGAGGGGGAGCACGACATGAATGTTGATCCACTGCTGCTGATCTATCCTATGACAGCAGAACACTCAGTTTTGGGATTGTCATTGTAAGCAGCCTCTAGGTAGCTGTGCAAGGCCCATGCACACTAGGCACAAGTATAGAGTTTGATGTTTAACATTAGGCACCCACATTTGAATATTTTGACTTATGGGACTTGTCCAAGCTGCATAGAGTGAACCAATATAAGAACCAGAGATAGAATCTGGAACTCCCATCTCATTCTTCTGCTCCATCCACTAGGGCTCACCCCACAATGATATTTAGGCTGCCAACTTCCATTGATTTCCATGGAAGTTAGGAGCCTAATACATTTGTGGATCTGGGCCAAGAAGACCAACCATTCCATCGTAACATTGTCTTTGGGGATTCTGAGAAACAGTTGAATATCTTCTCATATGCGGCTTTCCATCACTGAGACAGACTTGTTGGTTTACCTGGAGACATTGCTAAATTAATTATTGCTGTGATTTTTCTTATTTTCCACTTATCGTCTCTCCCATAACGATTCTTTTCCTTTCCTGAAGAAAAAAATGTGTCTGCTGGTAATGCCTTCTCTTCTTTCCCTTCTCTCCTTGCCTCTCAATCTCTCTTTTATATTGAATAATCATTTATATAGTGGCTTAATTAGCTAATTATGAATGTGTTCGGGTACTTTAAAGAGGGAGAATCACTGTTTACTTGCTAGTAATTAAGTGGGTTGCATTTGATTTCTGTTTTGGGAAATTTATGAGTTTTTTTTCTGGGTGGCAGAATTGAAATATTAAAACATAATTGTTTTCTTTATATCATGGTGCACTGAATGGAGAAATGCATTTCACTGACTGCAGGCTTTGGGCTTGGGGTAGGTTATCATAGATATAACCGATCTGAATGGATTTATTAGACTATAACAATAGCAGTAAAGAAATTGACATTAGTTGTAGGCAAGAGACCTTGTCCTCACCATCAAGGCTCAGTTCATATCTCTGCTCTCACTGCTCCACGCACTGCTTGTTAAACTCCTCCTCTCATCAACTGGTTATGCAAAACCTGGTACCCAAATGGGCTTTGCCTGTAGACCTTGTGATCTATATGCAGTTAGTGTACTAAAAAAAAAAAAAACAAACAACACCTTTCACCTGGCCACCACACCCAGGAGGGTCTGTACTAGAAGTCACTGCTTGCCTATCTTGTAGCTACACTTTAGTGCTAGTTATAATCCCTGAACAGATAGCCTGGATAAGGTTAATGTCAATGTGGGCAGTGGTGCCCACTTTTATTACTAGTCAGTGTCTTCATGGGAAAGGGGCAGGGCTCCTGCTGCTGCAATTCTGCTCTGCTAATACTAGCCAGATGTGAGATTTCAGCAACCATTAAAAGACATTTTAAAAGGCTTAAATATAAATTATTTTATCACAGTGACCAAAGCAGTGAGCCTACTCCATTCAAAGAAGATGGGAATTTTGTTATTAGCTTCCATGGGAGCAAATCAGGTCCTGTACGAGGCACCTGTGCCTTCTTTCTGAGGGGGCACCACACAGAACAAGACTGTTGGTGCAGAAGTAATGCTGTATAAAGTCTCTGGATTCTAAAATTCCTCAGTATATAGTCCATTCTCAATGGAAGCAGGCACAGTGCCCCTCTGTTTAGGAAGTAAAGAGAACAGCCTGCATTTAGTTTGCTCAATCACCAATAGGGAAACTATGTTATTAATGCTTGATAATACAAAGCAAAGAGCAAAATGCAGTGCATTTTCTTTTGGAGAACAGTTTTCTCATGCTTATGCCCAGGGGGCTTTCTGGGAGGGGACTCATCAGGGATACCTACAATTCAGTTCCACCTCAAAGACTAACTTCCATTTGTGAAGGACTGGATGCAGTTTCTGCAAGAACCTACAACTCTGCTTCTGGGTCAGTGGATGGATGAGAAAAAGGATAATTTCTTTAGAAAAACCCAAGATTCTTCCTGCCCTGTTCCCTCCCAGGGGAACTTTAGAGGAGTACATGTCACCCCCCCACCTGATTTTTTACTATCTTGTTGATGTCCCATACATGGTTAATTATTTCACCATATGCTTTTAATTTATTTATTTCAACCTCATACATATTATTGTCAACACCAAGAATTCAAAAACCACAAGTGAGGTCCCAAAATCATGAGATTTTAAAAAAAAATGGTTTTGGTTCTTTTTGTTTGCCTTCTGGTTTCTCAGACTTTAGGGTACATTCAGTTCACATTGTCAAGCTTTTCCCTGACACTATGAGAGTCTTTTTTTCTTTCAAACAAAAGCTGAGATTCCCATAGAATCACTTGCCTCCAAGAGCTGGGGTGATAATAAAAACACGAAATATTGCGAGATTTGTGGTAATATTGCGAGAGTTGGCAACACAACATGCAAATTGATCAAAGTCTTCCTTAGCCAACCAAATAATTCTCATCCATCCCCATCTTCCATTACCCCAAAGATGTAGGAAATTGTGTGTGTTTGCAGTGTGAACTGAAGGTCATAATAGATTGGCTCTGCAGGACCAGCAAGGGAATGAGTTCCCACCCTAAATATAACCTGTCACCAGCTCCATTCTGTTTGAACTTTGAGGCTATCAGCTAAACATTCCAGCTGATTTCAAGTGCCATAATATCACCTGAGGAGAGAGCTGGTCTCAGATATTAATATCATTGCAATCCACAACTGCCTTTAGTTTATTAATGGTACATACACATTTATAGTTATATCTAATTGACCTCAGCTTCCCCTCACATGAGCTCCACAGTGTTGTAATTCCACTGACCTCAGTGGAATTATTCCTAATTGACACCTTTCCGTATGTGACACAGAGCAGAATCAGTCCCAAAAGCACATATTTAAGTTTGCACTTGTTACTACAAACATAGCATTTTATCATTAATTTTAAACCCTTTTAAAATAAATTGTATATGCATTTTCTCAGTCTGGCTGACAATTTGTTTTTCCATGGATTCGTAAACATTCATATTCATATATGAATATTAAAGGTTACTATTTAGTATGATAGAAATAACAATTAACACTTGTTAGTTGTCATATATCAATAACAAAGTGCAGTGACATCTGCTAAAGCGTTGGTAAATTACAGCATGTTTCCTGTAATTTGCTGGCATTTTGTTCAAAGGTTTGATTAGAGCAGCTGAACTATAAAAGATGGGGGGCCAAGTTTCAGAGTTGGAGTTTGGGCCCAGATCTGGATCCAAACTCCTCTCAAGTTTGAGGTTATTTGGATCCAACAACTACACTGAGATATTTTGCTACTTAGCTCCCACCATTTCTAAGAGCTTGCTGCACTTTCAACAGATGACACAGTTTCTCTATTTGAAATTAAATTCCTTTTGTAGCAGGGGAAGTGATTTGGAATCATCCCCTCCCAAAAGGCACTTGGACAACACATGTATCTGGCCAAGAGGCTGACATGGGACAAATAAACCTGATGACATAAAGATCTAAAAAAGAAACTTCAGCTTTAATAAGATGGTTTCTCATTCTGCCTAATGAATATGGCCACAATGCCTCTTATGTTTCACTCTGGATGCTGTCATTATGGCCATGACTTCAGATTTGCAGATTTTCCCCAAATCTAATCTCTCATGTGTATTAACTCTGGCAGCTGGAATGAGAGAGATTTCCAGAGCACCTTCTTAGCCATTCCTTTCCTGCCAGAAGACAAGAAAATGCAACACGGGGCACTAGCGCCAATAGCTGCTGTATACAGCAGTTCCAGTCATGTTACTGTCACTGACAAAGAGATGTGGAAGGATGGGACAGCAAGAGGAGACAGGATTTCCTACAGAGATGAACATCCAAAGATAAAGAGAGAATGACTGTCCCTCTCTTCCTGGGCATCTTGCTTCTTTTCTCACTGGATTGACAACATTTCAGACATCTACACTGCTTTTTCAGGAAAAAGTTATTAGCATCACAGAAATCAGAGATAGGAAAGTTCATTGAGAGGGCAGGTGGGATGCAAAGCAGGACTGATCTCTACAGCATATTCTCCAGGGGTTTGTCCAGTCTATTTGTAATGACTCAAATGACAAAACTTTCATTATTTCTTTCCAAAGCATACTCTACAGTCTAGGCCTCAAAGTTACAATGTTTGCTAATATTTAACACAAATCTTCATTTCCTCAACTTCACCCCACAACTGCTGTTGTTTTTTTACCCCATTTCATCCCCTGAAATGAGTTTCCAAACCAAATAAGCTCTCCCTTTAACCTTTTGGGAAAGAGGATACTACTAACCAATGGCTTCAAAAGCTCTAGCGTTGCTCTGCACTAAGTTTCCAGACTTTTTTTTAATTCAGCACTTAGCAGCAAACAAGAACTCTACCAAAATAGCATCACGGAGATTGTTTAAGCCAGGAGCGGAGAAGAGAGAACAGATACGTCCCCTGGAGTATGCAAAGCACAAATGAGATTGAAAAGTGAATTAGTCTCAGATAAAGTCACCTTGCCTCAATTACACAATCACACATTGCAGTAGCATTAGCATTGTGATATCAGTGCCCTTTAGGCTAACCAAATCTTATCGTCACAGCTTCCTTCCCCACAGAATAAAACTATCACCAGCCATGGGCATTAGTGCACCAAACATTGCATCCAGAAGCTAGTGTCCAATCCATGGAGGCTCCACAGATCAAGAACAGACACATGAAAGGCCCAGCCCCAGCTGTCCTGATTTATTGGGGGGCAGACAGAGAGGGTAGCTGGCCTCAGAGTGCTGGTTGGCTAGGAGACTGGAAAGAAATCCCACCCCTGACTTCCTGCTGCCAGCCCACCTCTCACTGGAGAAGAGGAATGTTACACCAAAGCAGGAACTCAGCGATACCCAAGTGAGAACTAGAAACTGGCCGCAGACCACCTGGATGGCTATGGGCCAATCAGCTAGCCTGGGGCAGGACTGGTGAGAGGACACACGAGGCTGAGGCCTCAACACATGAGGCTTTGCTATGGCTGCTGGAGAGAACAAGCCAACCACAGCCTGATCCTGTGACTACAGGACCAACCCAACGGACCGACTAGAGGCAGAGCTATGGCCATGCTTAAAAAGCAGTGTAGACCCAGCACTGGAATCCTGACCAGTACAGTGAAGGGAACCAAAGGGTTTGGCCCTTGTGGAAGGCAAGAAGAGTCTGTCAGGCACATGGCTCGAGATTTGGATTCACTTAATGAATGTGGGGCACCCAACCAGACACCAGAACATTGAAGGGTAATGAGCATCCTTCACTAGAACAGATCCTGCCATTCATCCTCTGGTGGTAGTAAACCAATCTTGAAGCCTTCTACCTTGGGCCCTATAAGCTGAAATATTGAGATTTATGCACCAGCTGCTTCTGGAGTTCTCATTTCCTTAGTCTCTGTTAAAACTGCCACCACAGGGGATCTGTTATGCTGTGGATACCAACATATTACACTTATGGCACTACGGCCATCAGATGACAACCTGCAGTCCCTACTTACTTGGCCTAAATTTGAAGCAGTAACCCAAACATGAAAGGATCCGCATCCCATTACGAATCCCCTGAGCCAGCCAGATCCCCACCTATTCCTTTAAAATGGATTTATTTATTTGTCCTGTTTAAGTCTACATATGTATTGTGGTGGTTTGGGAATTCAAATACTTCTAATATTTGTGACGTTTGATATAATTTAATTTAAGGAATCCAAAACACGTGTCTCCAATATAAGGGGATTAAAAAAAAAAAGACTGCCTTTACTGAGTTTATCTCCAAACCAGAAGGGAATGGGCACTCACTCCTGGCAAGGAAGCAGGCCACTTGAGCCAACTTCATCCCTGGTGTAACTCCATTGACTTAAATGGGCTTCTACCCATTTGGAATTTGGCCCATTGTGTCTGTCCTCCAATGATCCTTTCTTGCCGGAATCACAGATGACAGATCCTTTTCACTGGAATAAAAGTAGAGTGGAGAAGATGATTGAAAGTCCTCTGTACTCCAAAAAGGGCATTTTCAGAGAGAGACAATAAACTGGTGACATTTGGTGAAAGAATCACATTTCCTGTCACAAGTTAAGCTATCTCACAGATAAGCCTGTAACTGGGTTCTGCGTGGGGTTGAACTCCAGTTTATTTTCAGATGAAACATTGCTGTGTTTTCAAAGATTATGAAAAGGCTGTTTGGACAGTCTCTTATCAGATGTTACCCTTAACCTAATGATTGGAGACTAGAAATTTGCTAGGCTCCTCTGTGTGTGACATGGAATTATAGAAAGGTCTGTGTTAATTGTCTTGTTGACTTCCGTAGGCGTTTTTCAGTGGTGAAATCTGAGACAGTGGGAAAATGGAGCCACAGGGTTGACTGCTTGGGCTAGTCAGATCAACTCAGTTCACATCACGGGGTGGTCTGGCTGCAAGCACACATTCATTCTCTTGCACTCATGTGCAGGTACACACAGACACATACAAATACCTTATTAATAGGCAGCTGACAGGCTGGCAGGTCATTCTTAATAGTTTATCTTATCATCCGAGCTAACGATAACAGAACAATTCAAGTGCAGGCTAGCACATTTATCTGTGACCTTTACCTAAATCAGCCTGGTGAAAGACAAAATAACATGAGCGCTGAGTGTTGCCCTTTACTGAAAAGAAAAGCAGAATGCAATAAACATGGTCACTAATTGCAACTCTAATGGGTGGAGTGGAGAGAAGGAGGGAGCTGAGGAGATCCTACCAAAGTAGTACAAAACAGAGGGAATCAGGTCTCTGCTCTGGCTCATTACTAATGCAGTGAGTGCCAGCAATTTAATTCTGGGAATGCGCCAAACCAGGCCTCACAGCAAGAGATGCCAGACCCTAGCAGCTGCATTGGCAGGATACCCTGGCACACTGGTTTTTGCTGTCCCAGGGTGGTTAGGTGAAAGTAGTTAATTTTTTAATATAGAGAATTTTTCTCAGGACTGGTTCAAACAAATCTAGAGCACCCTGCAAAGCAACTCATTTGGGCTCCTACTTGCCAGACCCAGCATTTAATGTATGACCTTCGCTTCCACAATGAACCTCAAATGCTCTACCATACTAGATGGAGGAATGCTTCAGAAAGGGGGCCATTCAGCCATTTGTTCAGAATTTATATTTCCCAATGGAGACTCAAGTTATCTCCCCAGAGTTCTGAGCCACCATACTGTCGCTCATACTCCAAACCAAGCAACGTTGGAGCTTTGCCTTGGGATGGTGCCTAATGAACTCAGGCCCCCCTCTGGCTGCAGGTTTGACATCACTGTCTGTACTCATCCATGCTCAGTTTACTCCTTCTATTTGTCTGGCAGTGGCCTCTCCTCTGTCTTTCACATAATCTCAACACTGTCATTGCAAGATCCTTCTCCTCTGAAGCTTCTGCCAGGTGTAATTACTTTCCGGTATATCTCTGCTTCATTGACTCTTCATCTCATTTCAAGTCTGAGCTGGAAGATGTAAGCACATGAGAGAAAGATGTATATATGAAAGAATGACTAAGGAGTGTAGAGACATTGGGGGAATAGCTGCATGTGGAGATACAGGGAACTGTCTTCCACAGAAGAAATTCTGGGGAAAAATGGCTCCTTTCAGCACTAGGCATTAAAGTTCAAGTGGGGTGAGAAAAACATGCAGTAGTATGTGGTGGATAAACAGCTCAAAACCATAGTAACAGTTGGAGCAACACAAAGACTGAGAGCAGAAAGATGGCAGGTGTTATGTCATTCAGGAAACCACAGGCAGGAAGAGAATAGCATTATGGGAGTATCTTGCAAAGAGGAGGCATTCTGGTTTGCAGTTGGAGACAGTCAAGAGAGTCTCAGAAGACAGACTACTCTCATCTACTCTCGAGCTGCTGATGCTTATCTGACTGACCCACGATGGCAGCCTCCACTGCCCCTTGCTACATTTTCAGACAAGCACCTTTGTGTTTTCTCCCATGCAACTCCACACGGTTGGGAGATGCTCCCCATAAACACCTCCAAAGCTAACTCATTGTCCACTTCACAGTTTATCATGCTGACCAATATAGTCTCATTACTTACTTGTACTCCCCCATCTATTTGTATCCATCTGTTGTCTCTTGTCTTACACTTAGCTTGCTAGCCCCTTTGGGCAGAGACTGTCTTTTTGTTCTGTGTTTGTACAGCCCCTAGAACAATATGGTTCTGGTTGAGGCAGTACAGTAGCACAAATAAATGATAAGATTTCAGTCCTTTTCTCCATTATTTTTCTAAAATGATTTTTGTATTATTATTAGGAGAGGACAAGATGTGATGCTTTCTTGGAGCATCCAGAACTGAGAGTCACCTTGTTACCCCTCTGGTCTTAGCAAGAGAGAGATTTGCTGCTGTAAAATTGTGTCAGCTCCCTGTCTGTCAGCCAGCCAACAAACTCAGGATTCCGCCAGTCCTTTCCTTGCCTTGCAGATAACTCTTGGTGCCACCAGTTCCCACCCCCCTGGACGGGTGCTTTTTTTCTGCAGCATCCAGCCCCTGGTGCTGGACTCTTACAAAATTATCATATCCACTCTAGAGGACAGATCCACAGCAGCCTATTAGCTCAGCTGAGGACTCATTTCTCACTTCACTATAACAGCACTGAGATGAATTTATAACAAGAATAAGTTGATTAATAACGAACAGAGATTTAGGTGATTCTAAGCAGAGATAATAGAAACAGAAAATGGTTATAAACAAAACAAAAGGATAATCACGCTTCCTAGTGACTTAACTCAACAGGCAGCAACCTTGCCTAAGATAAGTCTCTTACCTAAAGCAACCTTTCAATGTCATCCACCTAAATGGCAGGAGATCCACCGTTCAAATAAACAGAGTTCTGGCCTCCTTGTCCCATAAGTGATTGTAATTAAGAGGTTCTCTCCCCTTCTTATAGTCCAGTAAACCTTTGAAGTGTCTCCCCAGATAAAACTCTTCTTCCTTGATGTTTGCCCTCCAGTGAGCTGACACCATACTGTTTCTCATCCAGCTGGTAATGGGTGTTTACCTCAGGCACAAATGAACAGCCCATGTCTCTGGCTCACTCTGGTTAATTTACATTTGTGACCCAGGCAACATTCCTTTATATAAGATAAACTTATTTTTCAATTCTGCCTCCAAGGTGTATTTTAGGAACGTATTTCCCACACGCATACATAACTTCTTACACACCATCCATCCATACATTGCACAGTGATGTTAATGACTGATGTGTCACCAGCTTTCACTTGATATCTTACACAACATTGTTTATAGATAAATACTGTGCCAGCAATGTGTTAGGTGTAGTTGTCAAGCTTGATAGGAGCTGTGTTACATGGCAGTGAATCCTTTGCTAGTGGGAACTGAGCAGCAGCTCTTCGGGCCACACAAGAATAAACTAGAAAATAGTTTATTGCTGCCTAGACTCAGTTGCCAGGATTTGGCTGCTTGGGATAAAATTCCCTGATTTATTTCACATGATTTTCACGGGATCAATAACTTGGAGATTTTTGCAAGATAAGAGGATTTAAAGAAACAAGTTAACAATGATTTTCACTGAATATTTTGTAAAGAATATCTTTTAAAAAACCCAGGGAGACATCTTAGTTATTCGCTTTCTTGAATGATGGATTTGACTGTCAAATCTAGCCACATTCACTGGGTAAAAAATTAATGTAATAAATACTGTACAACTGAACAATTAGGAAGCAAGCACATTAGTGTTTTGTAATGTAATAATGCTTTGAGCAACTTTCATCTGAGGAACTCACTGCAAATAATTTACTACACCAACAATAATTCTGAGAAGTCATAGCACATTGAGTGAGGTATTGGGAAAATAATGAAAGGCAAGTATCATACCAATTTCCAAAAATAGGAAAAAGCAATCCTGGCATTTGTTAGCCAAACAAAGCTCAACTAAATGACATTTCCGTCTGTCTGTAATATGGCAACTTTTGAATGCCACATCTAATCAATCCCAACATTGCAGGAAATGTGCTAGGCATCAATAGGTAGAACCCTATTGATTTTGGTGAAAATCTGAAAAACCAAAAGGGAGAAACAGGGCACATGCAGAGCCCCTGGCAACTGGTTAGAAAAAAACAGCATATTCAACCAGTTCTGTAATTGTCTATAGATCAAAGAAACAGCTGATGGCTGCCATTAACACCTTCTGGATCATAACAACAATCCCCATCTCAGTTCTGCCCATCTTCCCAGTTAAGCTTACCATGCTGACATCCTCAACGATTTCCCTCCCAGAGAGAAATTAAGTGAAAAATTCAGCAGAGAAAAGGCACACATGGGGGATTGCAGCACATGATCTGAGATATAGAAGGCCCAAACCAGACTAATAACAAAAATTTCCCCTTTAAGACAACCTCCAAACTGACCCTGGCCAGCAGAGTTCCTAGTTCTTACCTTTCTAGGAGGCAGGCAACCAGGCTTTCCCCTCCCCTTTGTAGGTGAAAGCTTCAAAGGGAAACTAGTAGGGGTTTCACTTCAAAGGGAAACTGATTTGTTTGTTATTTCTTGCCCAAAAGGAAACATTTTGTTCATTTCCATTCAAAGTGAAGCTGTAGAAACAAAATGGGGTGATTTGACTTTTTCCAAAAAAAATCTAATTTTTTCAACTGGAACTATTCACCCAATTCAACTCAAACTCAGGAACAGTTTCAGTCACTCTGAAATTGCATTTTTTTGGTCAAGTTTACTATTCAGCAGAAAAACCATCACCCAGCTCTATCTATTAGGTACAGCACTGAATAAGGGGGCAGTGTGCAATGCAGCTGTTAGGGGACCTCAGGGAGAGTGATCTCAACAGTGAGGCAGAGGGTGATATAACCCTGCCTCCTCTCTAATCCCATGAGAGAAATGTCTCATGGGATTAGACATGGGAAATGAAGAGAGCTGTCCCTGTACTCCATGATCACTGGAACTGATAAGTGCACTGGATATGGAAGGTGGTGGTGGAGCTGCTTGTGACCTCATTTTCCTTACTACACACCTGCACAAAGGCTAGGCTTCTAAACATCAACAATTAAGGTGCTCAACTATTTTTGTAGGTGGTCCACATCTTAATGTAGAGATTTGCTTGTGGACACCTCTCATCCCATTTGCTTCTGTGTGGATTATCACTCCTCATTCACTATTGCACAGGCCACATTCCTTCCCATCTGCGATCACATAACATCCCTGGAGCACCTCTACCAATTGCCTACAAAGAAGGGCAATATTTGGCATTCCTTGGATATATTTCAGCTTCCAGTAATGTAATTTAGCAACTAGAAGCAAGGAGGAGGAGACAGCCCCATTTGACCAGCCAGCTCTCTGCGGAACGTACCAACCCTACTCCATGAAACACTTGTGGTTCAGAGACCACAGTCTAAGAAGCTCTAATCTATAAAATAAGGGAATGAGTTTAAAAGCTGCTCTCATTTAGAAAGACCAGATACTGCCAGAAAAACCTGATTATCTTTTTACACAATTATAAAACTAATGGATGAAGGGAAGACAGTAGATGTAATGTATTTGGATTATAAGCAGTTGACAGAGCAGAGTATCTCATGAAATCTTAGTCATGAAATTAATTCACTTCAGCTTGGATATGAACACAGTCTTATGGAATGAAAACTGAGCATCAGTAAACAAAAAATATGATGCTGGCAATATATCAAGTTTGGGGATAGTCACAGAGATAAATGTTAGGTCCACTCTTTAACATCTTCATTACTGTTCTGAAAGAGGAAAAGCAGCTCATTAAGATTTCACAGAGGATACTAAAGTGAGAGAAGTTGCATACCTCAGGGATGGCAGAAGAACAACAGAAAAGAACCTAGAGAGATTGGAAACATAACCAGAAAATAACAATGAAATTCAGCTTTGAACATTGCCAGCTACTCTTATTACTATTGGGAGAAAACTAATCAGACAAACAAATATTAAATGGCAGGGGAGAATCTGAGAAGCAGTAATACTGAAAGAAACCTAGGGGTAAGAGAGTGGACAATAAATTAGACATGAGTTTTCAATAAGATCTGGCAGCAAAGGAAGCCAATATAATGTTGGGCTGCATACAGAGGCATTGGGACCAATCCTGGGCTGTGGCTAAGGCTCATGAAGCACATTTTGGGGTAGGGTGTAGTGGGGAGAGGTCCCCTTTGTGTTCCTTTGATTCTGGGCTGTGAAGGAGCTGGACCTCTTCTTGGAATAAATTAGAGCATCCTTAGGGCTGTTCTAAGTTGTGCCAACTGACAATGGTCCTGAAGGTCAACATGACAGGGATTGCCATGGTTCAGGTCTGCCCCAGCTATGTACCTTTTCCTCTGGTGATGTTCCATGCCCCAGCTGAAGAGAGGCAGGGTGTAAAAGCTGCTACAGCACCTCTATTCCACCCCAGGATCTTCCTACACATGAGGAATCTTCTAGAAGCCTTGAAGACTGGTTTAAAGTTCCCTTGTGTTAGCAGATCAGTGCAAAGTGACACCAGCAGTTGAAGATTGGGATATCACATCACGAAGGGAGAGAAAGAGTCCCTCTCTCAGTATAGCATGTATATGAACACACTTACAATACTTAATTCAGGTCTGAGCAGCTCATTACCAGAAAGGTTTAAATGAATTAGCACAGAAGAGCAACAAAGTATGACCAGGGACTGAGTCAGAAGGAAAGCTTGAGAGCCAAATATGCATAGATTGGCTATTAAGATGGGAATCTGACTGCAAATATTACAAATATTTGAAGGCCATAAAACCAAGGATGGAGTGGATGGACAGAACACTGAAGATGTCCTATAGGAAACAATTCTGCATAGGAAGCAAGAAAGACTGAATGATCTAATAAGTGTCTTCTACCTCTGACTTTCTGAGTCTAGATTTCAAGGAACTTTTAAAATATTCATTGATTAACTTTCACAACAACTTGTGAACTAGGAAATTATTTTATACCCATCCCTCTTCCAGAAAAGCATTACAGGGCTAAAAAGAAACGTAGAGCCTTTTTATATGTTATGTGAACTATCTGGTAGAATTTCACGGAGGAATATATCTTTGCTATAGAATTTGATAGGGTGGCTCAGAAAAAAATGAGTTGGTTCCAGCGCTGCTAAATTCAACAGAACTCTTCTCTGATCTGAGACACAAAGAGGTTAAGTGATTTCCTCAGGGTTCCAGAACTAGATAAGGGTGAACCCAGGAATAGATTCCAGGAGTCTTTCTTTAGTGATGGGGCATTTTGGAACTAATTCAGTTCCGGGAAAAAGCAGATACCGCTCCCACTGCATTCAATGAGAGTTGTATCTATGTATGCCAGGCTGAATATAGTCTACTCTCTCTAGAAACGGTATCCTGGGTAACTGAGGGGCAAGAGGTATTGAACAGAACACTAAAACCAAAAAATAAAATATGTATCCAGGTATGTACAATCAGTTCTGGACAGAATATATAGAGGACTATAACCATGTTTTAATCATGCAATAATTAGGCACCAGAACTGAAACAAAAACAAATACAGGTATTTGTTAAAAAAATGCTCATACTTTGAACATCTTAGGTTTTAAACACTGATGGGCCAAATATAAAGGCCTTCTGTTCTTACAGAATTAATATTGTCAGGAGACCTGGGTAGGCTGATAAGAAGAGCCCTATCTCCCTGAAATTAACTGAAATCTTTTCAAATGGATGAAGCAATTGAGTCACCAGTGAAAGCAAGAAACACTACTCAATGACTGCTTCTCTGGTGAAAATGTGTCCACTGGAACACACTATGCTGTGCCTGCAACTCTGGTGAAAATGATAAAACCGCTGGGTCTCCAATGGAAATGGGATGCTGTGCCTGCATCACTGCTGGGAACATGGTGCAATGATGGTGCCTCTCATGGTAGCAAAAGAACTGCCACTGGGTCCCAAAGAAAAGGGAGTCCACTGCATCTTCCTGGCAAACAGGCTGCAGTCCCTGTGTCACCCTGGCAAACGAGGCACAGTCACTGTGTCTAACGGAATCATGGCACAGCAATTGTGTCACAGCTGAATACACGTCAGTGATCACGTTTGCAGGGATCTAAGCATGGTCTCTTGGTGAGACAATTGCTGCCTTTGACCTTGAATTTTTTCAACTGCCTAACAATCTACTATTCATTTGACTCTGGCACACTGTGGAGGAGCTGAAAAAAGTTGTTTTATTTAAAAAACAACCACAGAACTGTGGTTAAGTTGCTTGAGCCATTAACCCAGAAGGGTCTCAGGGTTGAAATCACTGTGCCACAGGCTGGTCAGACTGATGGCTTGTCTTCACTGCATGCTAACTTCATGCCCAACCCCGATTATCCCCTTTAACACAGTATGCATTCAAACGTCCACACAGCGAAGCAACCACCACACTCTGAACTGCAGGGCAGACTACAAGGTAGTTTTTATCATGTGTTGCTAGAAGGAGGTTCATGAAGTGAATACATTCAGACTGTAACAAGAGAGATATCATGGTCCTTCAGTCCCCTCCTATAAGCCCCTGGAGCTCCATCCCGTGTTCTACCTTGCCGTCTACTTGTACTCTGACCACTGACTAGAAATTGTCATATCCATCTGCTCAGCATCTACAGTCCACCCTGTTTGCAATTTCTGCAGGTCTGCCATCCCCAGCATGTGAAACAGCAGAACAATTTCCCCCCATCACTCCATACGCCTTTGTATCAACATGTAGTCACTTAGCTGTAAGAACATACTAGAGTCTTAGAGCAGCTTAGGGCTGAAGTGAGCAAAATCCATGACTTTAACAGTACAAAGAGGAACTTTGAACGGTATGAAATTATATCTAAGCTGCTACTGGATGATCATGGGATCGAGTGGACTAGAAAGCTGTACAGAGAGAAGTTAAAGCGGCCTGAGGTGAGCTACCAGAAAGTCAAGGATAAGAAATCTGGGGCTGCCCCGAAAACCTATCGGTTTTACAGTGAATTTGGCTGTGCTCTGAGCAGCCATTTGAGCACAGAGCCCCAGTTCAGCATGGGCTTATCTCGGGATCCAGGACATGTGTGGCTTCAGAACCTGGTTGTCTGTGAAGACATGACCAAGCTTGTCCTGGGTCAGCCAGCAATGGCAGGGAGAGGCAGAAGAGGAAGATGAGCTCAGGATAACACCAGTTTCCATATGCATCCCAGGGAGAGCACATTCTGGTGTAGGTTTCACCAACCAAAAAAGCAGAGGAGGACTTCACGTCTCAGGCTGTTCATATGGGGGCTCTCCTATTTGCTGTTATTCAGAAAGATATCATAAAATAATTGAACAGGTTCTTAGTTTATAATCCTCACTGTGGCTTCAGGCTGGGCAGATGCAGTGCCATCATTCTTGTCCACCCATGCACTCCCCCCTCACCCCCCCAATCATGCTGCACAAAATGGTGGATAAGCAGAGAAAAAATGCAAATCAATATGTTACATCAGGTGACTGCAAATGCCTTTTTTTTTTTTTAAGAAAAAGCCTTAATATAAAAGTGACAAAGTCCTTGGTCCAATCCTGGTCACAATGTAAATTTGCATAAAGGCACATTTGGCCATCCCAAACCACGTGCAAGTGGCACTAGTGAAGCAGCTGGTTTATTATTACTATGATTTTTGTCCACTCCTGGAGAGTAATAAACTAGAACTTTTCACACCGTACAAATTCCAAGCAGCTCCTTCTACCCAGTGCAGCTTAACAAAGCCACTTTATTCAATCAGGAAAGTCATTTGCTGGCCAGGGCCTGAGAAAGGGAAAATTGTATTAATTATAAACCTCTTCCTAGTGTATTTTACTTTGGCTCTAATTAAAACAGCAGCATCTGAGCTGCTTTTTCCTTGCAAGAAAGTCTCTCTATGGCTATCCAGAGCCATAATGCAGGAGGTGATAGTACTAGACATACAGACTGAGCACAGACATCATTCAATTTCTGACCAGTTTCATCTGAAAAGAAGATCCCCATATAAGGAAATGTATGGCTTCTCTCTTTGGGGGATCAGGCAGTGGGTGTCTGGGGAAGGATTACAGTCTCTCACTCCATTTGGAGACTGAATATATTTTAACTCGTTCCTTGGTGATGTGAAGTTGCAATGATTTCTCTATTGTAGTTTTACCCTAACTAGAATTTTTTGGGATCTGGAGGAGGAGGCGGTTACAGGAAAGCCCTGCTCCAAAGTATTAGAAGGAGTACTTGAACTCCTGGACTTTGCTGTCCTGAGTCTGCAGCCACCAGGCCTGCTGTGGGTCCAAAGTGGATGAAATAATTTTCCCTACTCCATGCGCTAGGGCTGAATAGATGGCCATGACATCACTACCCCACACTCCATTGGGGAAGTCCATCTCCTTGTCTAGGGATTTATCCCCATCGCTGTTGGATCTGAGTTATATGCTAAACAAAAATCATTTGATTCAATACAAACAGCTGTTCTTGGATGATGTTACTGGGTGATGTTTTCATTAATGAATTATCACAATTGCTGCTGAGCTGATGGGCATGTGATGAGGAGCTTAAGCTATCAGTTCAGATTGAAGGTTTGTTTGTTTGGGGCTCTTTTTTTATTTAATTCATAAGAGTTTGTTGGTTTCCCGTGATTGCAGTTGTCTGATCATGTATTCATTGTTACACATTTCATTTGCTTATTACAGTACACGAAATTAAGGTGGCTCACATTCTGATTGTCTTTCTCTGAGTGAAAGATGGCATCTATGGAGGGAGACAGATGTCGTAGTGGAGGATAACCAGATTATACTAATCTAGTGAGCTAGGGGAGAAGAAAGAAGAGAGGATGAATAAAAAGACAAGAGACTGGTTGATAAGGAGAGAGGAAGTGAAAAGGAGGGTGATTAAGAGGGAAAAAATAGAGATGGAATAGATTAGTAGGAAAGGCAAGAGATTAATGGAGAAGGAAATGAATAAGGGGAAAAGGGAGGAAAAGTTTAAAAAGGAAAGAGTAAAAGGGAAATAGATATTAAAAAGGAAGGAAATATTGGGAGTTAGAACCCAAAGTGCATAGGCAAGAGATATGAGCAAAAATTGTGCTCAATGAAGACAAGTGCATTGTAAACCCCTGAGATCGACAGTTATGGCCACATACACAGACAACAAGGGGAAGAAGGGAGAGAAGCACACCATGGCTGTAAAAGGGAGGGAGGCAAAAGTCACATCAGCCAGTAGCAATCTGAGGAGGCATAAAAATTGGGTAACTATTGGTCACCACTATAGATCCAGTGACAGTCCCAGAAAGTGTGGTCAAGGACATCAGAACCCTTGTCAATGGTCAGAAAAACATGCCCATCAACATCAACAAAGAGAAGTATTTTCTGACAAGCAGACAGGGAGCATACAAAACAGTCAGCCTAAGACCTGAGCAGCCATGGGGTCATAAATAAGGTTAACGGCCTATAACAGGAGCAAGTAGGTACAATACATAGTTCAGAACATTCAAGGAGGTAAGAAAAGAAATGGAGAAGGCGGCCCAATTTACTCAAACTCAACTGAATAATGAAATCAATTTAATCCTCCTGTTCATTTATTGAATTCATATAAACACGTCAGGACATAGGGTGGGCAGGCAGGATATAATACCCGACAGAGCAAACACACACAAAAACACATAAAGAACCCTCGTGCACATGGGCAACAAAGTACCAAGCAGGATAACTTGAGAGGGTGATTTGAAGAAGAGGTATCTAGGATTCTGCCCTCAATGGCATGATCCCATCTATGAAATCAAAGATCTCCATAGTACTAAATGCCTGTCTTTTGGAGCTGTGGGAGGAACATTCTAGACTTGGCTGGGGGTGTGGGGGGGAGGAGGAGAGAGAATATCTACTAATTGAGCCTGCTGTCTGCACTGATTATTTGCTGCCTGTGTTGTGTATGCATTCCTAGAGGAAACTGGCAGGGAAACCTGCATTCTTGTTATCACACACATATTTGCATATTCCCAGCTGTACAAAGCTTCTGTGTACAAACAGCAGCACACCCAAGGTCCGAATGCACTGCACTTTGGAGATAGGGGGGATGGTATTTCCATAACTCTTATTTTTGGGGTGGTGGGTAGGAGGTATGTAGAACTTCCCAAGGTAGTGTAAATGCGGAGGCTAAGATGAGGCCCAGAGCCTTTAATGGGGAAAGAGGGAGGAACAAACTGAGGAAAAGGGATTTTAAAAAAAAGAGTGGAAAAAGAAATAGGGAAAGAGAGAGGACTGAAGAAGAGGGAAAAGTGAGAGGGGAGCAAAGAAAAGGCTGTTCATGTGATCAGTTCACATTTTTCATTGGGTGAGTTGTACTGGAGAGAGAAAATGGTAATATTTTTTCGGTGTGTTTTTGAACTAATGTAACATTAGCACACTCTATTAGTACAATACCCTTCACTGCTAATCACTTCCATCTGCAAAACAACCTCTTACCAAGACAAATTATATTTTGCATATCAGAGCTGAGGTAGCTAGCTCAGTTATCAAATCAGTGGCTGAGTATTTGAGGAGTTGGGTTTTTTTATTCTGAGAAACATGGCAAAGGTTTTGTAACCAAAAATAAGTTGAGTGTCTTCTCTTAAATTGCCAAGACCCATTGAGAGTTTTGTTGAATATCTTTTTACTTTCATAGTGTGGAGAATCGTAGTGGGAGCATTAGAACTTCTTTCATGCCTGGAGGCAGATTCAAGAGTTTGGACAGACAGCTACCTATTTAGAGGCTATAGAATAAGACAGCAACATGTGTATATGTAGGCACATGTGTTCACACACACCAAGCTTCCCTAGGATAAACTTGTATATCTTTAGCCATCAGCAACATAATTCCACAACAAAACTCTTCTTGGGAGCCAATTTTTTTAGCATTATATGCAAAAAAGACCTATATTAATATAATCAGTTTGAGATTTTAACTGCACAAACATCAGGAAATTTGAATATAGCAAGTGTGAATTTACTGGCCTTTAATAAAGCTTTAATAAAGCTGGTAGCCTCATATCCATGAGCATGATATATCCAAGGTCTTTGTCTAAAGGTAGAGTGAGGGTACCAGTGACTGAAACTATTAGCATATAGCTGTTCAAATTCAAGCTTATTGTATCTGATCAGTTGAAATTTCTGTTGCAATTAAAATAGCAGGGACAGCATCACAGGGATTGTTATTTCTACAAGGGTTCCTGTGTCCTGTTCGTATAAATGCCTGCTTGTTTGTGATATTGTTTTTGCAAAACAGACTGAGAAAGCAACAGCAAATGCTCTCTAGCAAGTAAGATGTGGCTCTGGGTAGGCATTTCAGATGGAAAAGTGCAAGTACAATTAGAAAGCTGTGTGTTCTAAAGCACCTGCACAGGTGGCTTAGGGCTCGTTTCCATGCAGCCATTGCACCAGTTTAACTTAAATCCATTTAAAAACAGAGTTTGTTAAAACAGTGCAACCCCACCGTTACTTCAACCAAAACAACTGTGTGCATGAAAACTCTCACATCAATTTAAACATGGTTTGTAGGAGTTTACCTTACACTGGCTTTAGTAAGAAACCTTTCAGTATAAAGTTCACAGGCAATGAACAACATCACGTTAACTTGGCAGACACGGCATGGCTCCAAAACTGGCTAACTGACAGGCCTCAAAATGTAACTATAAATGGAGAATCATCATTGAGCAGTTTTGTTTCTAGTGAGGTCCCACAGGGATTAATTCTTGGCTGTACATTATAACATTTGATCAATAACCTGGAAGAAGACATAAAATCATTACTGATAAAGCTTGCAGATGACATAAAGATTGGAGGAGCTGTAAATAATGAAGAGGAGAGGTTAGTGATAGCGTTATCCTGATTGTTTAGAAAGCTGAGCACAAGCAAACAATATTCTTTTTAATACAGACAAATGTAAAATGATACTTCTAAGAACAAAGAGCATAGGCCATACTTACAGGATGGGGAAATCTACTGTGGGAAGCAATGACTGAAAAAGTCTTGGGGTCCAAGGTAGATAATCAGCTGAACATGCATTCCCAGTGCAACTGTTCAGTCAAACGGGCTAATGAGATCTTGGGACATAAAACGCAGGTGTGACGGGGTGAGCAGGTTAAAAAGGGCCAATTAACCTTATAAGCTACACCTGGAGGAGAGCCAGGGCCTGATAATGTCCACCTGAAAGTGAAGCCCAGCTGGGCAGGGGCAGGCTGGACTTGTATAAAGCCAGGAGGTTGTGAGCAAGAGGAGGCTGCAGAGAAGAACACTGCATTCATTCCCCAGAGAGAAAGGGAGCTGGCCAGGGACAATGAAAAGTAAGCACTGAGTAAGCCTTGGACTGGGGATTCTAGCAAGAGGCCTAGAATTGTGACGTAGCCAAAGAGGGTGGAGAAATCTCGGATGGCAAACCAGGAGTAGACAAGGACATACAGAGGGGGGGTAGGAAGGATTCCAGGAAAACAGCAACAAGAGCTGAGACTGAGCAGACCTGGATTGCTAGTCAGAGGCTCCTGGGCTAGAACTTGGAACAGTGGGTGGGCCCACGTTCCTCTACCAGCCACTGGGAAAATGACACTGGACATGGAATTTGATTGGAAGACTGCCTGTCATGACACATGGACAGCTTATCCAGTGGTACTTTGACACCCCAGAAGGGGAGGACTAAAAAGTTAACTGGCCAGAGGGCTGAGTCAAAAAAAGGGAACACCCCAAGACAGAGAGAGAGTGAGACCATGGTGCAAGCAACCAATGGAAAGGGGTACCACATTGGGTGAGAGCTCATCCCCAGACCCACTCATAAGGAGGTACCTCAGCAGTGAGTGAACCCTGATACAAGAGGTTATATTATCTATGTACTTGGCACTAGTTCACCTGCTGTTGGAATACCGTGTGCAGTTTTGGTGTCCAAAATTCAAGAAGGGTGCTGATAAATTGAAGAGAGTCCAGAGAACAGCCACAAGAATGATGAAAGGATTAGAAAACTTGCCTTACAGTGACTGGGCTCCATGAATCTATCTATTTAGCTTAAAAAAAGAAGATTAAGGACTTGTCTTGACTTGAGCAGTTTGTAAGTACCTCAATGGGGAACAAAAGTTTGGTAACATGCTCTTCAATCTAGCAGACTAATGTCTAACTCAATACAATGGCTGAAAGTTGAAGCTAGACAAATTCAGATTGGAAATACAGCACAATTATTTAACAATCAAAATAGTTAATCAGTGGAACAGATTACGAAGAATTGTTGTAGATTCTCCAGTCCTGGCAGTTTTTAAATCAGGATTAGATGTTTTTCTAAAGCATGTGCTCTAGTTCAAACAGTAATTAATTCAGGGAAGTTCTATGGTTTGGGTTATACAAGGGAACAGACTAGAGGATCACAGGTCTTTTCTGGCATTATAATTGAGATATCTGAGGGCCACATTATCCAGTGGTCTCCAAATTCTGTTTTTAGTATGGATGGGTACATACAATTTGTGCATTCATATACACTAACTTGTTCATGGAGATCTGGTAGGCAGCTACCACCTTTGCATGTGCAATTGCACATCTGAATGTATACATTAATAGGACACTGTGCAAATATGTTTGCTCACAGATATTGAAGGCAGAGTTTTGGAATCCCCTTGAAAACTTGGCTTCAATGAGGAAAACCTGGAGATGGGCCTGGATTCTGGCTCTACATAGAACTTTTCTCAAAATATAGGCTTATCTGGATTTGAGGTTTTGACTTGGTCCATTAAAGGGAAAGGTGCCAGCTGTTAAATTTGGATCAGAGTGCCCCAAAGTTCAAGGGTGCCTGGAGCCAGAGGTTTGGTTGGGGCCATGTCTTCTAAAAGCTTCATGTTTATAATCCAAAATGATATTCTCCTTTCTATGAGGGAAGGAATGTAAGACTTGGAAACAAATGTGGGACTGGTGAAAGAACTCCCCCCTATGTTTAGTCTGCAAGCAGTATGCTAGTCTGGAGAACACATCCAAATCAACTCATTTGCTCCCATGCCACAATTTTATTTTAATTCTAGCCTCTCAGAATTTATAGCTTTCAATAGTGCTTTTGTCAATATGCCCACATGCTCCTTGCATGCATGGACATCCCAGCGTCTCCAAATCACAGTCAGCAGCAGAAATAGCATATTAGCTAAGGACTTAGACCGGGAAGCAGACACCAAGACCAGAACGTGTAGCAGATCTTCAGCTCACAGCTGCCTGAATTTTTAAACATACCATACAGTGGACCACAGAGGCTTCTTTGCCCCGCCTCCTTCTTGCTCACAAACCACTCAGAGACCCTCTAGTTGAGCAATCATCGGTGCAGTTTATTTACAGCATGCATTTCCACCACCTTCTTACTACATACAGCTTGGACTAGCAGCTTCTGCAACCAGGAAAGAAGAGCCTCTGCTGTCCTGTATATAGCCCCGGCCTAATTAGGCTGACAGCTGCTTCCCATTCACCAATCAGATACAGGTTTCTTTAGCCAGCTCCAATTTACCTCACTTAATTGGGGCTGGCATGATAGAGGGCTGACTAAGGAGTTGCTGCCCAGCATCTTGTCACACATACAGTAGAACCTCAGAGTTACAAAGACCAGAGTTGAGAACTGGCTGGTCAACTACATGCTTCGTTTGGAACTGGAAATACACATTGAGGCAGCAGCAGAGAAAAAAGAAAAGTCAAATACAATACAGTAGTGTGTTAAATATAAGCTATTAAAAATAAAGAGAAAGCAGCATTTGTCTTCTGCACAGTAAAGTTTCAAATCTGTATTAAGTCAATGCTCAGCTGTAAACTCTTGAAAGAACTGTAATGTTTTATTCAGAGTTATGAACAACCTCATCCCCTGAGCTGTTTGTAACTCTGCGGTTCTACTGTACATACATTCAATCTATTGGCGTTGACACACCTGAACAACAGGGCTATGCCAGCATAACGGAGACAGGGATTACTGCAAAATACCACACAGAGTGGGAGCCTCACCCGCAAATGTGGCCAACTTTCTAATTTGCCAAAACCAGACACTGAGTGCACCTCCACTGCCCCCTGCTCCGCCTCTCCTCCAGGCCTCACCTACCTGCCTATTCCCCGCCCCCATCACTTGTGGCTCTCTCCACTCCCTGCCCCTGTCAGTTGAGCAGGGCTCTAGGGGTGGAGGGGTGACTGGGGCAGGACGTTTGAGGGAGAGCTGTGCTCCAGGGGTGAGTGACTAAGGCAAGACAGGGGAGGGAGAGCCATGCTATGGGGGGTGGAGTGACTGGGGCATGACAGGGAGCCACCGGTACCTGTCTCTGCCGGAACCAGGCACTTCCTGAGTGCTCTTCTCGGCTCTAGCAGTGGTGGCTGCTCTTCCCCTCCGTCCCCCTGATGGCAGAGGCCAGGTTCCCTTTTAGACTGGATTTTCTGGTTGAAAACCAGACACCTGTCAATCCTACACCTGCTGGCTGTTTCAGCAGCCAGGGCCAGTGAATTAGGAGCATGGATTGTAATAAGTCTTAAAACGCAAAGAACATTTCAAGGCCTTTTATGTTAGTGAGAGAAGTGGAGATACATTCAAGCAGCTCCAACAGGAGGCAAGCCTTTGAGTCCAGGTATAGTTTTACATCAACACATTAAAATAAGAGGGTAGAGAGGTTCTTCTGTTGACCTGCTCAGTTAGCACGTGTTGGAACTCTGCGAAGAACTACTGGCTCACTACAACAGTGAGCTCATCAATTCCATTTTGGACATAAGGGAGTTGGATAGAAAATTCCTTAGGGAGGCACCCTAAAAGCATGCCCACAAAGGAGGTTTGGTTAGGAGTTTGTGTACTGTTATTAGCTTTGTCAATAAAATCAAATGCCAGGAAAGGGGTGAGTTGTGAAACTGTCCAGCGTGTTTGGAGGAAGGTGAGAAAGCAAACTGCTAAGTGTATTACATTTTTCTGCCTCATCTGCAGCCACAAATAGCATTGGATATCCTGCAGCTGTGGTATGGGGACATTTGCCCATCCACTTATCCAATTCTCTGCTTTTAAAAAGAGGTGCAAATTGGTTAACTCCCACCATGCTCCAAAAGAAGCTGCACACACTTGTTGTATATGCTCAAAAGCTACCTGCTTCCTGGGGTCTGGCCTTTATTACCAAAAATGACTTATACTACACAACAAACATCAGCCTAAGATTTCTCCCCAGACTTGGTTGTTTAAGATTCCAGCTCTCTCTCTAAAGGGCTGCTTCCACCTTCCTTATTATCTCAGAGGATGTCAAAAAGACACACTTGCCTTGATGAGTCAGTAGAAATTAATATGCACCTTTCAGGGTTCCAATCCTTGCTTGCAAGGTAGGACCATTCTGCCATCCTATTTATCTGCATTCTGAATTTCTCCTATTGTAACGAATTGGAGGTCCTATCCCATCCCACAGCTGTTCTCCTGGAACTCACAAGGACATGGGCAAAATAAGCTTAAAAGAAGCCATGTGCTCAAACCTACTCAAATTGTGTAGACGGAGAATTCTTTTTGCAATCAAATGTTTCTGTTTTGGGGACCACCGGGCAATTGCAGAGTGGACCAAGCAGCGGATCCTTTCGATCTGGTTTCAGGACCCAATCTTTTTCCCACTGATGTCAAGCTCTCATACCTTCACTGAACATGGGAGATTGGAGGGATATATGCTTCCCCTTTCTCCCCAACTTCAAACAAATTCAAGGCCACAGTATGCTATAACTGCACAGAAATTACTTCCCTCCCAATGTGCACTGGGAAGTAGAATTCCAGAATGTCAATGGAGATTATACATAGCCAGTTAAGTGATTCCTAGTTTGCGCTGAGCACATCCCTGTAATTACACTCTGAGCCTTCACTTGGTGAGCCTGGTTCTGAACTGTTTCAGTCGTGTAAACCAGGAGGAACTCCACAAAATGGAATGGTTTACACTAGTGTGTGAGAGCTCGAATCAGGCCCACCACAGTTGCATAGGTAACATTTCACAGTGCCTCAAGAATAGTCTTGCATTAATTACAGCCTCATATGGGTAACCATTATCCTCTTACATTCCTCATTTTTCTCATGGATTTTAAAGTATTTCTTAAAGACAATCATGCTGCTTATGAAGAAATATGAATAAATCAGAGAGTCAGAATCGTGGATATAAATGTGACTGCCAGATGATCTGTCCATGTCTGTCTGCAGCTCTCTGCCTGCATACATGTGTGCACCTGTGTGCGTCTGATGTATTACCAGTTCCTCACTGTATTCCAGGTTTTGTGATCATATACATTTCACACTGATAAATCAAAAGTTAAATTACTACATTTGTGTGTCTGGGAATAAACAATGATAGCCTTGTGTTAATCTTATTTACTTTCAAGCCACTACTCAAATTCACATCATTCTGTGAATGCAATAAGGAAAACATGTTTCTAGAAAATATTAATCTCAGTGGCACCTCATGCCAAAAGACCACTAGATGCCTAACGAACAACTAATTAGAAACAAATCTTAAAAACAAAGACACATTGTATTTACATATATAATAAACGCCAAAGCTAGTATGGAACTGAAACCAACGCGGACCCCTCTGTTCCTTCTCTACTGTAGAGCCATGTGTTTGACTCTGAAGTAGAGGCGAAGGAGAGTGGGTAGTGGACCACCCACAGGGACACACATCTTGAAGAACCCTCATTACTGCACAGGGTGAGTAACTTTCTCTTCTTCTTCGAGTAGTGTCCCTGTGGGTGCTCCACTCCAGGTGATTTCGAGCAGTGCCCTCAGTTGGAGGAGGGCACTTCGGAATTGTTAGGTTGAATAGAAGAGAGTACCGATAGTCCGATGGCTGCATCATGTCTCGATGCTTGGTCAATGGCATAGTGTTTTATGAAAGTGTGGGCCGAGGCCCAGGTTGCTGCCTTGCATATTTCAGTAATTGGCATGTTATGCAAGAAGGCCGTGGATGTAGCAACTGATCTGGTTGAGCGTGTCCTTATTTATGCTTTGGGGTGGCGTCACACCTGATGTGTATAGCATGTGTGGCTGCAGGCAGAAATCCAATTTGCAAGTCTTTGGGTGGATATGGCGTTACTCATGGAATGTTCCATAATTGATACAAAGAGTTTAGGAGATTTTCTTACAGGTTTTGTTCTTTCTAGGTAGAATGCAATGGCTCGTCTGACATCGAGCATGTGGAAGGCCGCATCCTGTGCACTGGAGTGTGGTTTCGGATAAAAGATAAGTTAATGGATGTATTGGTTAAGGTGGAATGCTGATGTTAACTTGAGGAGGAATTTTGGATGAGGACGTAGTGTCACCTTATATTTGTGAAATATTGTATACGGTGGGTTGACCATAAGTGCTCTGAGCTCGCTTACGTGGCGTGCCAATGTGATAGCGACTAGAAATGCTACCTTCATAGACATGTGCAGTAGTGAACGAGTCACTAAAGGCTCGAACGGTGGCTTGATAATCGCCCAGAGGACCAAATTGAGGTCCCATGTATTATGGGAAGATCTATGTCTGGGTAAACATTTTGTATACCACTCATGAAGTGTCTGACGATTTGATGCATGAAAATTGTGGTATCGGCAATGAGATCATGGAAGGTGGCGATAGCTGCTAGGTGTACTTTGACTGAGCTAATTGCTAATCCAGATTTTTTTATTTCCAGGAGATAGTCAAGTATAGTGGGGATTGATGCCATTAGTGAACTGACCTGCCTTCATTGACACCATAAGGAGAATCTATGCCATTTCTGAAGGTAAGTTTTTCTTGTGGCAAGTTTTCTACTGTTCAGTAAAACATTCCTTACTTGTTCCGAATATTTTAATTCAGCTTCTTGGAACCAATTAGGAACCATGCTGTGAAGTATAAATTCTCCAGGTGTGGATGGTGTACGGTTTCTTTGCTCTGGGAGAGGAGATTGTCGACTAGTAGGAGGAGGACTGGTGCGTGGATCGACATCTGTGTGAGGTAAGTGAACCATGGTTGCCGGGGCTATGCTGGAGCTATCACTATCACACTCACATTGTTCCTGTGTATTTTGTGTATGGTTTTGCTATCATAAGGATAGGCAGAAATGCATACAGGAGACCTGTGTTCCAGTTGATGAAGAATGCATCCCTCAGTGAGTGTGCCCCTAGACTTGCTCTCAAGCAGAAGTAACAACATTTGCGATTCTTTGTTGTCGCAAATAGATCGATTGAGGGGTAACCCCACTGATGAAAGATGCTTTGTAGGACTGTGTTATATAATTCCCACTCGTGATTGTTGCTGAACTTTCTGGAGTGGTATTTTGGGTACCAGGTAGATATGCCGCCAAAATGTGGATGTTGTGGGATATGCACCAATTCCACAGTCTCATTGCCTCTGAGCATAGAGAACCAGACCTTGCACCTCTTTGGTGATTGATGTAGAACATACAGGTGATATTGTCTGTCATTATCGTTATCATTTTCCCTGCTAGTAGAGATAGGAAATGTATACATGCATTGCGGACAGCTCATAACTCTAGTAGGTTTATGTGTAATTTCATTTCCTGTGGTGACCATTTGCCTTGAATGGTATAGTCTTGTAGGTGCACTCCCCATCCAATTAGTGATGCATCTGTTGTGATCATGATTGAGGGGGTTTCTATTATGAATGGAGTTCCTGCTAGGAGGTTGTTGGGCTGTGTCCACCATTTCAATGACTGTTCGATGTTTTTTGGAATTGATACTGTTTTGTATACGGTGTCTGTGTAGTTTGTACACTGTCACAAGCCACATTTGAAGTAGCCTCATGTGCAGTTGCGCATTTTGTACTACGAAGGTAACAGCTGCCATATGACCCAACATTTGAAGACCTCTACGGACATCCAGCATTGGGCTGCTTTGTATTATAGATTCCAGATTTACAATAGTCTGAAATCTGTTGTTGGGTAGGAACACCCTGGCAGTAATGGAATTCAGGTGCGCCCCTATAAACTCTAGATGCTCTGCATGTTCCAGGGTGGATTATTTGTCGTTTATCATATGGCCTAGTGTGTGAAATACTGACCTGGTAGTGTGAACTGTGTGTACAGCTTCCATGTAGGAACATGCCCTTATTAAACAATAGTCGAGATAGGGGAATATGGTGACACCCCGTATGCGAAGGTAAGCTGCTACTACAGCAAGGACCTTGGAAAAACACTTGGAGCAGTGCAAAGGCCGAATGGTAGCACCGTGTATTGATAGTGGTTGTTGAGGAGTGTGAATCTTAGGAATTTTCTGTGGGTCGGATGCATAGTAACATGAAAACATGCATCCTGAAGGTCAAGGCCTGCAAACCAGTCACCCTGTTCCAGCGCCGGCAATATAGTAGCCAAAGTCACCATCCTGAATTTTTGTACCTGTATTAACTTGTTCAATTTTCTTAGGTCTAAAATGGGTCTCTAACCTCCAGTTTTCTTTTGGGTGAGGAAATAACACTGGACAACAAATTTTTCAAAAGTGTTGCTTCCTCAGAAAATTTTTTAGATTATGCTAGACAGCTTGAAGCTGAACACAAATATAATTTCAGACTACTTGTATCATGTAGGAATTTGGAGAAACAAGAAATTGACTTTTATTGAATGTAATGCGTTTCATCGCATAACGGTGCTGACGCTTTGCAATGATTCAACTGACTAAAATTGTTTTGTTGATGATTTTCGTTTGTACTTAGTGTCTGAGGCTTCTCATTTAAGTGTCCAACAATAATCAGCCAGCATTGATGGATTCCAGTTGCCCTGATACCATTTTTCTATGATCGCAATGTTCTGGTGAAACTTTTCACCATGCTCGTCACTGACTACAGAAAGATTTACAGGGAAGAAGTCTAAATGCAAATGCAGAAAATGAATCTTTAGTGACACGCTGCACTTCATGGTTTTGTATGCTTGAAGCATGTTGTCAACCACCTGCACGTAGTTTGGTGCTCTGTAGTTGCCAAGAAACGTATCGTGGCTCTTGCGACATTTGCGAGACATTTGCTATCATGAATCCTCCTGAAAATACAATTGCTTTTTTATTGTGAGTACACACAATATGCTATGAGCATAGAGCATGTGCATCAACATGAATGCAAACTGATATAAATGCAATGTGTAGAACGGTGTGTGCAAAATGCTTTTATAGCCTTTTTAAAACCTGTCCTGCCAGCATCCGCCCTGCCTAAGCCTTCGCATTCCCACTGCATGTTGTATGGCCTGCACTAGGTGCAGTGTCACTGCATGCCCAGGCATGCTTGGACACAAGATAGAAAACTTTTCAGCTTACATTGTGGGCAACATTTAATAGACTTAAATTATGAATTGAAATAACAAATATAGGCAATTTCAAAAAAACGGTAGGTGATAGGAAAATTTCATGGTGATTTTCGTAATCAGCAGCCCAAAATCCATAAGATACATCCAAAAGTATTCAGGAAGCAAAATCTTTGTTGTCCAGTGTAATGAGAATAAAAACCTTTTCCTCTGTGTTGGGAGGGAACATGCTCTATGGCACCTATCGGAGTAAATGATTGACATCCTGTTGTGATAGTTGTTCGTGAGATGGGTCCCTGAATAGGGATGCGGAAGGAGGTAAGGTTGTGGGTATAGAGATAAAAGGGATGATATATCCAGATCGGATAATTTCTAGGACCCGTTTTTCTAATGTTATGTTCACCCAATGTTGGTAAAAGGGTAAGTCTGAGGGAATTTTTTTTTTTTAAATGGGGAAATATTAACTAAGGTACACTAAACTATGAGTAAACTGGGTAACGTTAGGAAAATAGAAAAGACTTATCGAAGATTTCTACTGAGCTATGAAGAACTGCTGGGAGCTCTCTCTTGGACTGTGGAGGCTTGAGAAGGAACTGAGGGGTCCGCGTCGCACGTGCCGAAAAGGGCACCAATGGCGCCTCATGAGAGGGACAGTGCATGCGCGACCCGGATGGGCACTGCTGGTGAAATCTCCAATTGAGGACGCAAGGTCTCACCAACACCTGGACTGGAGCACCCACAGGGACACTACTTGAAGAAGAACTTCTCCCTTCCCAGCAGGGAGGGCAGGGGAAGAGGCACCATGGCCCCATGCTTTTGGCAGCAGTGGCTCTTAGGGAAAGCAGCTCTTTTCCCTGCCTTTAATACAGGCCTGTCCTAGAGTGCACCAGCCCCTCTGGCATTTGCCAGAACGGCCAGATGGCCAGTCCGCCTCTGATTTTCTGTATCTGCCATGTTGTACGTTGAAAATACAGTACTCACAAGAACTTTCAAGTGAGACTTCCCTTATTCCCCTTCCCTCCAGTATTTACTCTAAAGTTCATTTGCCAAGGTGTCCCATTCCAGGACCTATTAGTTTGTCATTCCTTCTATTTCTGTGGAGACTATCTAATCCAAACAGTGTCTCGTTTGAGAAGTAATTCTAATACTCCATGAATCCAAGAACTTTATCTCTACACTTCAAGTACATCCTTCAGTTTGTCTCCAGTATCTTTACCCAGAAGATTCTATGTTACTACACAGTAGCCTGGGTGACTCTGGGCTACATTTAACTGCTAGAGCTATGCAGGAACCAGATTTCATAGGAAATTCCGTGATTTTTTTTTAAATCTGTTCTCAAAAAGGAACAAAACCAAAAATATTTGAAATTTCACATCAAACAAAATGTAAAAATTGTTTTGGTTTGCTTAAAGTGTTTTATTCCAATTTTGAGTTTTTATTATTATATATACACTGTTTAAAAATTGAAACAAAAATCAGTACAAAGCAGAGAATCAAAATGTTTTTAAAAACAAACTTTCATCAAAATCAATTATTTCTGCAAAACATTTCACTTTCAACACGAGAGCAATTTCTGATGGAAGAACATTCTGTTAGAAAATTTCTGACCAACTATAATAGCTATCCCTGTTAGATGGCTAGCATATGCTAGACTCTTGAATGTTGGGGTTAAGATCCCCAGTGAGGGACATTAAACCAGGCATACAGCGAGGACACTAGTGGTAGTTACACATGTGGCTCCAAGTTAGTAAACATTGGTGTTGATTAAGTACAGCATGAAATTTAATTCTCAGCTGGCTAGGGGAAAGCTGAAGGCTCTCAAGAGAGATTTTCCAACTTTGATTTTGAGATTCCTTTTAGGGACTCATAGGTTGCATAGATCTACATCAGATTTCACAAGGATATTTAGCATTTTGCCTTTTGCTTTAATTTCTGCATCAAAGTGATTTTATTTAGATGTTAGCAGGATATTTAATTGCTAAGCATGCAACACGATCTACTTTTTGCAGCATGTGAAATCAGTATAAACAGAGAATTTTGGGAGGGCCTTTTTAGTTTCAAAACAATCAGCTCTTCATCTGTTATTTATCCTACTCGTCCTAATCATATAATGTCAATTCATCTATAAATTATCTTGTCACAGAGTGACTGCCAAAAGTAAGGAAAGCTGTCACTTAATCAAAAGGTCTAAATTAATTAAAAGAAGAAAAGAAAAGCAGCACCAGAACTGCCATTGCTGCTCTTCCCTGCTTCAACTAGGATGAGAGACATGACTGAAGGGGAGAGAGGGGGGAAATTTACATAGTGAACACACACAAAAAGAAAGTTATTGGACATTGAAGTGGAAACAGGTTTTTAAGCTGTTGCAGAATCTTCTCCAGTTCTGCCTATCTAAATCCCTCCTCCACTTCAACTGCATTTAATACTCTTCCTCACTTCTTCTTGTAATGGTGGGGTTCTGCACTGCTAAGTGACTGCTGCATTCCACCACAGGCATGGCTTCATTTCAGAAGAGGACAAAATTCTCTCTCTATATAGTTTGTAAAGTGGCTTGGGATTCTCCAGGATGAAAGGCACTAGAGAAAGGACTATATTTCTTCAACAATTATTCATTACAACAGGCTGTTGACAGGCCGCAAAAATGGGTTGGTGTCAAAGAGTGACTCATCAGTTCTGATTAGAGGAATGAAACAAACATGGCTTTTATCAACAGTGAAGGTTTTACCATTCTTTAAGTCCCATTACAAATGATAGGGCTAAATTCCCTTCTTTGCCAGTGCTAAGTATGGTACATAATGTCTACCCTGGAACCCTGACTTATCTCACTGAAGACTGAAATAGAGGTGAGTGCTCCTGTATCAAAACCTCCATTACCTAAATTAAAAAAACAACCTCATTCTTTGCTGTACAAATTACCTGAGAACCCTGCCTGCTATTCTGAGGCTGCTTCCAATAGTAGAGGGCAGGGCTCAGTAGCCCTGGAGCTCACGTTCAGTTTATGTCTTATATACAGCTCAGGCTTCAGGTTTTCAGCCAGCTACCTGCCGGGGGGTCAGGAATGGATTTCCCTCCCCACCACCAGTGTACTTTTGGGTTTTTTTGTTTCTCTCCTTCCTCTGAAGCATCAGGGATGGCCACAGCTGGAGCTGGAACACTGGATGAGGAGGGCCAGAGCTGTTAGGTGGCACCAAGCATTCTCCCTCTCTCGCAGGGGCTTACCTGGCTGGTTCTTGCTCACATGCTGAGTGTCTAACTTATCGCCTCACCAGTTAGGGTGAGGCTGTCTTGCTTGGATGGCGAGAGAAGCCTCTGAATGGAACAAGAACCCTTGAATGTGCAGAACATTAGTTCATCAGTGTGCCCAACTTTCTTAAAGGTGGTGAGGAGAGCCTTCTGCTTCCTCTGCAGGTCACTTGCTAGGATTTTCTAGGTATATCTCACTTAATCATTACCCTGCCATTTTGGGGGCCTCAGGCATTGGTGCACTTCAGTCCCTTCTATTCTCTGTCTGTGGCACGTAATAATATAATCTCCCGTGGGTTGTAATATTTTGGTCTAATTTCGATTGCTTGGTTTAGTGTGTAAGTTTTAGGTGGTGTTGGTGGCCTGTGATATATAAGATGTCAGACTAGATGATCTGGTAGTCCCTTCTGGCCTAAAACTCTATGACTCAGTGATCCCAGAAAACTGAAGGGAAGTCAAAAAGCATCCACCAAGCAGGGTAAACCATTAAGTGACACAGCTGAGAGGGGGGAAAAATCCCTGCATTCTCTTCTGGCTACAGAGAATGCAGTACCTTACCTCTTTAAAAGGCTCTCCTCACCAGCCTTGAAAACAGTTGGGCACACTGGTGAGCTAACATATCCTGCATGTTTAAGGGTTCTTGTCCCATCCAGAGGCTACTCTAGCTGTCCCAGCAAGATAACCTCAGTCTAACCTGTTTCATGTATCTGTCTGGAATTGCACATTCTTCCCCCAACTCCCAGTAAACTTTCTCCATAGAGTGTCAGACAAGTAACATCTATTCAAGATGGCACAGCACCTTCTAAAAAATGTTTGAACATCTCATCTGACAAGAGAGAAAGAAAAGGTATTACCATCACCCTATCTATCATTAACTCGAGACACAAAGCTCTTGACCTACCTTTCAAAACCTTAGAGTGCTATTACATGCTCCTGTGTGACTCTTCAAGCAAAACCTGTGCCTGGAGTTTTAGAGCATTTATTTTCTGTGCAAGTGGCTTCTTTAAGGAAATTAAGGCAACTGTTCTTATTGTAGGGTGGCTGCAGTAAATGGGAACATCTTAATGTTTTTGTGATTAAGCCCTTGCCCTCATGGCTCATGATCGATTAATAGTTTCTATTATCAGAAATTTAAATGAGAATTTCAGTGTTATTAATTTAGAAGTATAGCAGTTTGGGGTGGTGAAATATTAAAGTACAGAGGGGGTATATTTTGCTACAATAATCATGAAAAATTACTTATTCTAATAACTCAAATTGACTTTATTAAACCAACTCCATATTGCCTCTATCCGTAACATAACAATAATAAAAGCAATGAAAAATCTCCAGCTCCAAGGAACAGCATGGGGCAATTCAAGCCACCAGTGAGTATATGGAAACATACTGTACCTGCAAACTGTGTTTAGTACTTTTCATTATCATCTTTAAGACTCCAAGAACAAAGTGATGAGAGAATATCATGCAATCTAGGTCAGACAAGCACCCCAAACACCATTTAAATATTCACCAATATTTGCACACACTTAACTAATGTACAGATTCTTGATGTGTCAGGAATTTTTGGATGCATGTGAGCCATTGTGTCTAAACAACCAGGGGCTCACTCCACAAAAAGGACTGAGGTGCAATACCTAACTTTAAGGTGCCATGCCACTCAAAATTCCCAGCTCCCAGTTAGGCACCCAGGCTCCCTATACAATGAATGAGGAGAGTTAGACACCTCAGAATGGCATTCACAGAAGCCAGCAAGCTGTGGTTGGGTCAGCTGGGAGGATTGATCCTGGGACCTCAGCATCTGGAAGCATAGGCTCAACAGCTTAAGCTAACAAACTATGCACAGAAGCCAGCAAGCTGTGTGAGAAGCCACATAAGCTAGCCAGTGGGAAATGCCAAGGAGAGGTGAGGGCCTCAAAGGAACGTACACACTTAACTCTGGATCAGAGGGAGGCATGAAACTCTGCTTGAGATTCACAGTAGCAAACACGCTCCTGAAGATTCAAATCCCCACTCTGCCTCTTTCAGAGCAGGGACTTGACCCAAGTTTTCCATCTCCCAGGTAAGCAGCCTCAACACTGAGCTATTAAGTATTTTAGGGAAGGGCACTCTCAATCTTTCCTGTTGAAGCTGTCCCACTTTTTATAAAATACATAAATATTCATTGTAACAGAGACAGGAACCTGTGTCTCCCAGGTCTGTGCACTAACCACTGTGCTACAGAGTCAGTCTCTCTTTCTCTGACCCATTGAATTTGTAAGTGTTTTATAAAAGTGCAACAGCTTCCACAGGTGAGAAACCTACCCTAAATATCCAATAACCCAGGGGTTAGGCACTTACATGTGAGGAAGGAACCTGAATTCAAGTTGCTGGTGCAAATGGGGTAGAATGGGGATTTGAACATGGGTCTTCCACTTCCCAGGTAAGTGCTCTAGCCACTGGGCTCTTGGGTAGAAGGGCACCTTCAGTACCATATTTTGTACAGAATCCAATCTGACAGGGGTGCTAGCCTCTGCGCACATCTATTGGATCAGTCGCTGAAGGCAAGATAGGCAGGGCAATGCCCAGTTTAAGGACCCCACCAGGGCTTAAGCATGAGCTAGGGTGAGGAGCCGCTCAGTGATGTCAGGACTTCGGCACTTATGTTTCTGCTGGTGCACACGTTCAAAGCCATCTAGGGAATTTAGGTGCCTACAGGGTTACACAGCAGCTGAGAAGGGATTTTAAAGATCTAAATTTTTGATTTAGGCACCTAAAATGGCAGTTAGGTGCCTAAATCCCTTTGCGGATCTATCCCCAGGTGCAACCATTAACCAGTTTATGCGTGTGTGGTTATGAAGTATTTGCATACATCAACTGAAAGAGCATGTGTGGTGTCGTGCAAGCCTGACTTTGAAAATCTGGCCACATGAGTTTAGATGATTATTTACATATTAACTGAAGTATCCAAGTGTCTTTGGTTTGCAATTCTGGTCTCATGAAAACAAATTATTTCTGGTTTTCCCAGATTCTGTCTGGTACTACTTACTTATGGACAGAGTGAAAAAACATGAAAAGTGCCATTTTCTCTCCTCCCTTTTTTTGTTGGCCTTTTGGTTTCCAGACCTGACCATATGCCATAAGAGCAAAAGCACAAATAGTTAAAAACAAACAACAAATTAATCAAATATTTTTTAACCTTAAAAACAGGGTTTGCCTGAGTTGATCAGTTCAAGGCTCAAGCGAAAAAGATTCCTATGCTACTTGGATCTGTTTGCTAGTCCTTACCTCCTATATTATGAAAAAACTTTCAGGACCAAATTCAGCCTTTGGATGAGCATGTATTCCCCCATTGTACTTAACTGAAGATAATGAAAACCATGCAAACAGTTTCATATCAAGCTGAACTTTCAGTTTCTATAAACTCAAAACATTTGACTCAGATTTCCATTCTTTTTTTAAATTTAAAAGACGTTTTGAAAGTCATTTTGAAATAAAAATTTAAAATGTTAATGTGAAAATGTTCCATTTGGATTAATCAAAACACTTTTTTCAATCTTTTCTAAACAAAATTTCACCAAAATTGACACGTTTCATTTTTGCAAATACACCATGTTTCATTTTTGATTAAACTGTATTTTGTGAGGGCAAAACACTCTTCTAAATTGACCAGCTCTAGTTCACAGGATTCAGAGTTCAAATGTTAAATCTCAGTTAGTATTTGGAAAAATACTCCTTAGTCCAGACCAAGAGGGTTATTTTTCCTTACTGATGTCCATATGTATGTATTCACACATCAGTTTCAGCAACTAATGAATATTTATTTATGTCTCTCAACTCTGCATGGACTATTATGTATACACATTTTATGCATTCTTTGTAACTTCTTACATATCATCAACGCAAACCTGAGAATTTGATTCCCAAAACCAACTATTCAATATGTTGAGAGAGAAATTACAGGGAAATGAGGTCAGTTTTTGTTGATTCAAATTTAATACAAAACAAATTAAAATTAGTCATGCCCCCATAAAGCATCAAATTTTGGGTTGGGGGGGGCGAGGTGAGAGAGAGTGAGAGCATGAGTGAGTTTTCTTCCTTACTCCCAACCACGTGATCAATTTACACCTTGAAACATGGAAATTTATGGGTCTTGTAATTTAATCCTAGCTAATATAACCACAAATGCAATTCTTATTCTTTAAATAAATATCCAATCCTTTTCGTAACTTACTAAACTATTTGCCTCAGTGATATCATTTGACAGACTTCCCAAGGTTAAGTCTATGCTGTATGTAAAGAATATTTGTTTAAATTTCCTTTTAATTTTAGCTGAACCATTCATGTTCAAGCTTTCTGACCCCAACCCAAATATATTTTAATTAATGTGAATAGACATATCGTGACAGAGTTGCACTATGATGATGTGTAAATGTCAGTCAGTGCACAAAAGCATTGTGCTCCAGGACCTCAGAGAATGATTAAACCTCACTCAAACTTCTCCCCAAATTGTGTATTAGAACCCAACCACAAACTCCCACTGCTCCACTCACCCTATTATACACTGGAAACAAATATCAAAGATGCTAATTGGGTGTGTATGGGGGTATGTGTATACTTCATAGGCATAACTGGACACAGCTCTATATAAAACACATCCATACAGGCCATTGCCAATTACATGATTAGTCCTTAAACAGTGACATATCTTAACCCTTCCCCTTAGGAATATGATAATCAAAATTACTAATGAATTTTACTTTAATTAAAGAGACCCCAACCTTTCTATTTCCCCTGGCCTTTTTCAGTCAAGTAAATTGCCACCCATATTCATTCTCCTTTCTTTCATGCTCCATTCTCTGATAGATCAAAGCCAGAACCTCCTTTTCCCAGGCTTTCCTTACAGTTATTTGACTAACTATTCTAACCACTCCTGCCTCAGGCATTCTGCTCCACTTCTCATATTAGAGACTCCATCCTAATCCTGTCAGCATTTCTCAATGAGGCAGTGGTAGTGTCACAAGGAACCATATTTGTTCACTGATTATCAAATGATAGATAGACAGACAACTAGTAGTCAGTGTGAGACTCTCCACATACCATCTGAATTACTGGGATTCCTATGCTTTCTTTGATGGACAGACAGATGGATGCATGGACAATTCAGCTACCGGGTTTAGTTTCTGCTAGAGATGTCCTGTCCTAACAGCTGCTTCAGCAAAACCCTTTTACAATCTCAGTTTTGCCTCTCTGGGATGATGCTTGTTAGCAGTATAGAGATAAATTTGGAGGGCTGGGGGAAGAAGTACAGGGAAGCAAGAAATGCCCTGATTGTTAAAGACGCTGGTATGTTCAGATTTCTATTACAATGGTTCTGTGCTGTCTGTTAGGATATTCCCTCATGTTGGAGAATGGAACAACGGGACCTCTATTCACTTTTGACACCCTCTCAATCTGATTCCTGGGTCGTCAATGAACTAGTCTCATGGATTCATCAAGCCTCCAAAGGTTAGTTCTGACAAGCAACTGAGAAATTAAGAACTCCACCCAGAGCTGCTCGCCACGCTAAACAGGGCTTTTCTGAAATTGAGGGGATTTATGGCAGTTGCCCTGGTGCGTTGCTACTCCCATCAGAACATGCCTTGGATGAGGCACTCTTTACAGATGGCAGAAGCTGAAATGCAAATATTGCTGAAATCTTCTTCAGAGAAAAATGGAGATGTTTCAGAATCCTTGTCTTTGGGATTCAAAGACATCTCTCAAACTAGGTTCTCCAGTTATTAGGTCATTGAAGGCCTGATTAGAACAGTCAGAGTGTCCCAGAGCAAGCAAAGGCCTCACATCCTAGGAATGGATAATCTGTGCAATGCATTTTACTGAATTACTGGTTTATGTTATTTAGAATATTTAATATGAAGCACTCTAAAAAGACAAAGACAGTGCTAACAATCCCACAATGTCTGGCTACACTGACTGAGCTGGACAGCTGTTAACATTATGTGGAAGGAAAGGAAATGAACTTGAGCTTTTTTGCTTCTTTATGATGGACTAAAAAACAACAGGACCAGATGGTATTCACCCAAGAGTTCTGAAGGATCTGAAATGTGAAATTGCAGAACTATTAACTGTGGTATATAACCTATCATTTAAATCAGCTTTTGTACCAGATAAAAAGAGGTTAGCTAATGTGATGCCAATTTTTAAAAAAAGCTCCAGAGGTGATCCCAGCAATTACACCACTCTATTAGAATGCTTTGAGGGGGTCAACAAGCATGTGGAAAAGGGTGATCCAGTGGATATAGTGTATTTAGATTTTGAGAAAAATTTTGACAATGATCTTCACCAAAGGCTGTTAAGCAAAGTAAGCAGTCATGGGATAAGAGGGAAGGTCATCTCCTGGATCAGTAAGAGGTAAAAAATAGGAAATAAATGGTCAGTTTTCACAATGGAGAGTGGTAAATAGTGGCGTCCCCTAGGGTTCTGCACTGGAATCAGTATTGTTCAACATATTCATAAATGATCTGGAAAAAGGGGCAAACTAAGGAGGCAAAATTTGCAGATGATACAAAACTATTCAAGATAACAGTTAAGTCCAAAGCAGACTGCAGAGTTACAAAGGGATCTTGCAAAACTGGGTGACTGGGCAACAAAATGACAGTTGAAATTCAATGTTGATAAATGCAAAGTAATTCATATTGGAAAACATAATCCCAACTATACATATAAAATGATGGGGTCTAAGTTAGCTGTTACTACTCAAGAAAGATTTTGGAGTCACTGTGTATGGTTCTCTGAAAACATCCACTCAATGTGCAGTGGCAGTGAAAAAGGCTAATAGAATATTGTGAATCATTAGGAAAGGGAGAGGTAATAAGACCAAAAATATCATATTGCCTCTTTATAAATCCATGCTATGCCCACATCTTTAATACTGAGTGCATACCTGAATAAGACAGTCAACCCATCTTAAAAAAGATATATTGGAATTAGAAAAGGTTCAGAAAAGGGGAACTACAATGATTAAGGGTATGGCAAAGCTTCCATATGAGGCGAGAGTAATAAGACTGGAATGTCTATAAAATCATGACTGGATTGGAGAAAGTAAATAAGGAGGTGTTGTTTACTCCTTTTCATAACACAAAAACTAGGGGTCACCAAATGAAATAAATAGGCAGGAAGTTTAAAACGAACAAACGGAAGTATTTCTTCACGCAATGCATAGTCAACTTGTGGAACTCCTTGTCAGGTGATGTGAAGGCCAAGACCATAGCAGAGTTCAAAAAAGAACTAGATAAATTCATGGAGAATAGGTCCATCAATGGCTATTAGCCAGGACAGACAGGGATTGCTGTTTGCCAGAGGCTGGGAATGGCCAATGGGGTGGATCACTTGATGATTACCTGTTCTATTCATTTCCTCTGAAGCATGTGGCATTGGCCACTGTCAGAAGACAGGATACAAGGTTAGATGGACTTTTGGTCTGACCCAGTATTAGCCATTCCTATGTAACATGAAAACTTTCATTCAATCAAAATTTGTTTTCTGCTTACAGAGAGGCAAGCTGAGAACATTCAAACCTGTCTGAGGAGCAACTTTGCATTGTATACCATGGCGAGGACCAGGGGAGGCCTGCATGAACTTGTATTTTAGCAACCCTGGTCCCCAATGCCTGCCCATGCTCCCTACCCTCCCCTAAATCGTCCCTGGCCCCTGCTGCCTCTCTGGGCTCCCTATCCACACACACACCCCCATTGCCCCTGGCCCCTGCTGCCTCCCCATCCATCCCCACAACCCCCACTGCCTCCCTACCACCCAATTGCCTCCTGGCCCTGCTGCCTCATCCCCCTCATTGTCCTGAGCTCCCTTCCATGGCCTCACATCCCAGGGCTGCCCCGCTCCTTGACTCTTTACCATAGCACACCTCAGTGCACGGGCAGTTGCCCATGTCATCCATCTGTAAAGCTGGTCCTAGTTAAATCCCAAGGGCCATATGAACTAGCCCATGCTCCATGGTGAACAATGAGAGGGCTGAGACTTTAGGCTGAGGAGTTTCCCAGGTGAAAGTACTGGGAGCAAGCAGGACAGGAATAGGCTATGCACTAAAACCAGAGAGAGCAAAGGTCAGAGAGGGGACTTTCTGACTACAGGGTGTATAAGGTGATTTCTTAGCTAGGGCTTCTGCAAGTGAAATTGCCAATGTGCGGTTTTGCCACTTTTGTTCAAAGCAATAGCACTTGTGTACATACTGTTAATAAAACAGATTATAAGAAAATATCCAGAGTGCATGTCATCAGCTACATTCCGTCCTCCCCCCCAACATGAAACAACCACTGGAAAGTCCCAAAATCTACTGACACTTGGCAAAAGAGGTTGAATTAAAATAAGCCATTCCTCTATCAAACAACCAGATAATATCAGATACATGAGCTAATCCAGATGCAAAGATTTTCCATCTAACATATTCAAGTACATTGTTAAGTAAATCACATGCATTTATTTAACAGAAATGGGAGTTGTGCAGCTAGAATAAATCCCCAACACACATCACACTGAAAATGTGCCCCGAAGTATTTAATTTTGGTAACACCACATGCAAATAGCTTTTCAATTAATCAAAGTGCAAATATATTTTTGTCCAATAATGTTAAAAAAATCAGAGAATATGGCAAAATATTTATACTCAGTTTGATCTTTGATGACAACATTTATTAGAGAATAACTGTCAAAAGTTATTGACAATTTTGTCAATAATACACCACAAACACATTGTAAAATCTCTCTCTCTGTTTAGGCTAGGTATTGTATTCAGGTCTGAATGCACATTCTTTCACCTTACCAAAGTTAGAAACGCTGGGTATGATGCTGAGCTCAGTTACCACAGTGAACATCAGGAATAACTCCTGTGACACTAGGGTGACAAGTTCCAGAGGGGTAGCCGTGTTAGTCTGTATACGGCAAAAACAACAAGAGTCCTGTAGCACTTTAAAGACTAACAAATTTCTGCAGGCATAACTTTCATGGGCTGCAGCCCACTTCATCAGATGTCCCGATTTTATAGGGACAGTCCCAATATTTGGGGCTTTTTCTTATAAAGGTGCCTGATCCCTCCCACCCACTGTCCTTGATTTTTCACACTTGCTATCTGGTCGCTCTATGTGAAGCTAATAGAGTTACAGCAGCGTTCAACTGGTATAAATGAGATCTGAGTCAAATCCACTATTTGTATTAATTTGTCTTGAGACACAAATATGATACTAAGTATCTATATATGAATATATACCTGTGTTGAAGCTATAGTTTATTTTATATCTGTATCAATGTTTCATATTATACACACACAATAACAACGATTTCTAACAAGCTTAAAGTGTTTGCCTGAAAACTCGACCCTGTTGTTAGGTGATAATCCTAATGGAAAATGTTAAGTGGATTTTCAGAACTCACTGATGTAGAAGGGTTATTACCTGGCCAGGAGATATGGAAGGTGGTAATGCCTCTCCAGAAGGGACATATGACGTGGGCAGAGCAGTCTTCGGGAAGGAACCTCATGAGAAGCCAAACACTTTGGCTGGATTTTGTGTTGGTTGAATTTCTTTTGTCAATAAAGTCAAACCAAATGAAAGGGATGAATTCTCATAGACTTTAAGGACAGACGGGACCATCGTAATCATTTAGTCTGACCTCTTGCACACACTGCATGTCACGGAACCTCCCTCACCCTCTCCTGTAATAGACCCATAAACTCTGGCTGAGTTACTGAAGTTCTCAAATCATGATTTTAAGACTGCAAGTTACAGAGAATCCATTTACTCTAGTTTAAATCAGCAAGTGACCATGCCCTGTGCTTAAGAGGAAGACAAAAAACCTCCAGCGTGTCTGACCTAGGGGAAAATTCCTCCCCAACTCTAAACATGGCGATCAATTAAACACTGAGCATGTGGGCAAGACCCACCAACCAGACACCTGAGAAAGAATTCTCTGTACTAACTCAGAGCCCTCCCTTTCTAGTGCCCCATCTCTGGCCGTTAGGATTTTTGCTACTAGTAGTCACAGATGGGCCTCATGCCATTGTAGGCAATCTCATCAAATCATCCTCTTGATAAATGTATCAAGCTCAGTCTTGAAGCCAGTTAGGTTTTTTGTTCCCCCACCCCCCACTGCTCCCCTTGGAAGGCAGTTCCAGAACTTCACTCTTCTGATGTTTAGAAACCTTCACCTAATTTCAAGCCTGTTTATATCTATTTGTTCTTGCGACAACATTGGCACTTAAATAATGCCTCTCCTTCCCTGGTATTTATCCCTCTGATGTATTTATGGAGAGCAATTGTATCTTCCCTCAGCCTTCATTTGGTTAAGCTAAAGAAGCTGAGTCTCCTCTCGTAAGGTAGGTTTTTCCATTCCTCTGATCCTCCTCCTAGCCTTTCTTTGCACCTCTTCCAGTTTGAATTCATCTAAAACATGGGAGACCAGAACCGCATACAGCATTCCAGATAAGCCCTCACCAATGCCTTTTATAATGTGCCCTATGTATTTTAGTGTTTTTTCCATTGCTATCAGTGGTTGAGCTAACGCAACAGTGGGAAATTTTAAGAAAAAAGTCAGTAAAGACAAGGTCAAAGAACTTTTCAGAGCTCATACTAGCTAACTGATGGACACATACCACACCATCTGAAAAGCATGACACAAGTTAGCTAAATGTGAGCTTTTAAAGATGCATGTACCATCATGCCTCTAGTTAGCTTATCTGAGAAATTAAAGTCAGACACCATAGCGATAGTTATGGAAATACAGTCATTGGTTCCCACTGTGCCCCTGGCCCCGCACACACACAAAAAAGATATTTGAGGGGATGTGTGTTAGACCTGCAGAAATGACATGTTCTATTATTGATGAGATCTTTTCTGTAAAGCTCTTGTAGCAGATATATCCTGCAGGACATGTGGAGGGCACTAATGCAGGATTATTCTGAGCCATTATGGATAACTGTTTCTTCACCAAATAATGACTAGCAGAGCATCTGTCTGGATATGAATGAGTTGGTCCTTAAGGGCAGAGTGGCATTCCTCCCATCTCCATGGCAGAGTAATCTTTTAAAGAGGATTTCTCACCTAAGGGTGCATTTTCTGCTCAGTTTGCAGTAATACACACTGCTATGAGATACTTAGTTGCAGGCCTTCATTTCTTATTAGGAATCACAGCCTAATGGAAAAGGTTTGAGCAGCAAAAGCTTCAGGCTCTGAGTATGTCACAATGTTTACAAGACATGCTAAATTCAAGCACAGTCACAAAGTGAGACTTCTCTCAAAGTAATCAGGGGTTCCATTAACTGACACGATTATTAAAAGTGTCTGTGAACGTTTCACTATCTTCTAGTTCCTGGTCAAAAGGTTAGTTTAATATGACGTACTCAAAACACCACATGGTCTTGGTAGCTTGCAGAACAATTGTTTAAAAAACTACTAAGGACAACAGAAATAAGGAAGGGGATATCTGGCTATTATTAAGAAATAATCTCTTAGGGAACAGATTCATAATGCAAAGTGTGTACGGATCCAAAATATGAATGCTGAAGAATCCCAATATCATACATTTGAAACGGTTACATAACCATATATTAATTATTATTTGGGTCCATTTTTCACTACGACTGACAGCCCCCTCCCAACAGCCACCTGGTCTCTTCCTAGGCTCCTTTACCTTCCTGAAGACCTAAGGCCCTATTGACTGTTGCCTGCACTTTTTTGTACTCATTTACACCAGTGCAAAATGAGTGCTAAATAGATATAAAATGCTCCTAGGTCATAATACTAGTGTCTGACAAACACCTGTGCAAACTGTAAGTGAATGTCCAAGCTTAGGATAACAATGAATTGAACCCATAGATGTGAAGACCACAGGTTCAGTCTCTGCAAGGTCTTGACCAGCTGTTATGCTAAAACCATAAGAGTGTGGTCCTTCTTTGTTAGTTGCATCCAGAATGCATTGAGCGTCTGACAAAGACGACACAACTGCATGTGCAATTGAACCTATTAGCTAGTCTTGGTTTGGTAGAGGCAGAGAACTACTGGACATAGTACTAATGTCTTCTTACACAAATGAAACTTAAGGGTTAGGGTGGTGGTTGAAAGTGGGACATTGTGAAAATAATGAAAGGACAAATGGAGCAGCTGGTAAAGCCATGGGGTTAGGAGAGTAATCTATTTTTTTCATCCCCCATGCTCTTTTTTAACAAATATGTAATACAGAAAACGTTATCTTAGGAATTTCATCTGAGCCATGATGGACCTGTGCTAACATATTGCCTTACTTTCATTAATTAGATGCAAATATACTGCTCTTGCAGGGTGAACCATTGTGTTAATAATCTTCCACACCTGGTTTGGCATGGTCTCGGCAGCATGGAAATAGATCTATAGCAGCAGTCACTAAACACAGCTCTAAGCTGAAACATATCCCAATAAATCTGTAATAATTCTGTTATATAGAATCATCCAAAACTATAACACAAAGATCCATCATCATTCATGTAAAAAGGCTTCTTTAGCAAGGTCCCACTGCCCTGCTAACAGCACCTTTTCCCTATTCTTTTTGTTTTTAAATGGTGAAATAAAATGAAAAAAAAAAAATAAACAGCAAAAATGTATTGATTTTCCCATTAGGATTTACTATAATAAAAATCACAATTGTCCCAATAACGCTGAGCTCACTCATCACAAGAGACAAGGGTCGAGCAAGACATGCGTCCAATACCACAGATGAATTGTATCATAGTGTTAAGACAACAAATGGAGTCAGGTGACTTTAGCACAATCTACAGGGGCTCTGTGCACACGCTTCCATTTCAAGAGACAGCTATGCCACACACCTTGAGTTTGACAGGCTGGTATATGCCATAGAATCACAGCTTGAAATTCTGACCCCAGTGAAGCCAATGGGAATTTTGCCATTTATTTCCATGGAGCCAGGATTTCATCAGCAGAATCTTATGATAGAAAACACTTATTAACTATTTAGCCCAACTCCTTACCAGTTCAAGGTTTTTCCCTATATCTTATTTTCCAGTCCTTTGTCCAGTTTAGCTGTAAATGTCTCAAGGCACAATGTTTCCCCCACCTCCATTAGAAACCTAGGTTTGCAGGACATTAAAATATCATCGTCATATGATGTTTCCTCCTCCTTTCTCTAAAGCATCACACGGAGGCCTAGCTATTCAGTCAGGCTTTCCACTGCGTACAACTGGATTGAATGAGGACGGTATTTGGTTTTTATGCTTCAAGAATGCTTATTGCTGACATTTTACTCACTCAGGGTACATCTACACTGCTGGGGCTGCATGGATCAATGCAGTGGGATCAACTGAATGGGCTGTGGAGTCCCACTCAATCGATCCCAGACGTGCTCTCTGGTTGACACCATAAACTCACCCCATCCTCCCTCTCCAAAAGAGTAAGGCTGCGTTGAGCAGAGGGCATCTCCCGTCAACATAGCACAGTGGAGAAACCATGATACTGCAATGTAAATAAGTTGACGGGAGACATGAAAGCTACAGTAAATAGCTTGCGTATTTCCTGTTGACCACCAGCAGCAGTGTGGACAAGGCGTCAGATTGATTAGTATTAGTGCTTTTATATTTGCATTCTTCACATGCAAAAAGAGCCATTTTTAATAAGTGCATTATATACACTGAAAAATAATTAAGGGCCTGATTCTGTAAGGTGCCAAGTAACAACTCCTATCAACTTTAAGGGGAACTGAGAGCATTCAACACCTCATAGGCTTAAGCCCTATCTAACTAAGATTGCACATCATTCACTGACAAGCAGAATAAAAGACTGGATAGACAAATGGTTTGATATGAATTCATGTAAATCCCCATTCTGGAACTCAGATGTAACTTGAGAACTATACGTTTTGGATAGTGCTACACAAAACTAGCTGCATTATTTGCTGTACCAAGACAGGTGCATTACTTTGAAAGAACCCTTCCTGCAAATATGCATTTTCACAAATTTTTCTGATGCTTATTTACAACACAGACTAGGCTCCTTTGGATCTCCCACAGGAGTCGTGGAGCTGTTAACAAGGTAACAGCACGCAGTCTCACCCCGCAGCACTGCTGAGCATTTACAAATGTGCATATGAAATATCTTTGCGGGGAAACGATTGCTGGGCATGCAGGACAGCTAATTTTTGGAATGAAGCAGTAATGATAATATAGGTTTTAAATGGTAATTGTTAGACATATACAACTCTGGCAATTATTGTTTTTAAAAAGCCCAGTCTGTATGATGAACTGATGGCTGTAGCTAAATGTCATTTTTTAATTAAATAGGCCTGAAGTTCTCCACTGCTGCCCCTGTGCTTTGGCCACCTTCTCCGTCACAAATGACTCCGAGACCCTCTTGTTCAGCAACCCAGTGCAGTTTATTTACAGCGTGCAGTCCCACCTCCTTAAAACATACAGTTTGGATAGCTGCCTTAGGAGAATCTGCAGCCAGGCAGGTGGAGCCTCTGCTCTCCTTCCACTCCCTGGCTTCTCCTCTCCACTGCCTTCACCTGGGCCTCTTTATAACCCCAGGCTAATCAGGCAAACAGCTGGTTCCCTTGCCTCTCTCAACTGAGGGTGGCGTGACAGAGGGCGGGCTAAGCCATCTTCCTACAAGTAGCAGATTTGCCATCAAAATAAGGCCGTCATGAATTTAATTAAAGTTTTCAAATGTCAAACTTCTGTTTTTTTAAAGTTTTCAGGTGTGTGAAACCCCTTCCACTAAGTCTGCAGACCCATAGCCAAGAGATGCCCCTGCAAGAACTGTGCTGCTGACTGCAATGCTGCTGTTTCGTGGGTATGCGGCAGGCCATCATCCCTCAAGGGAGTCTTTTCTTCCTCACCATCACTGCACGATTTGTGAAAATGTAACAGCCTTATTTTATACATTCCAGATAATAGTCCTGAAAAGAAAACTTTAGACACCAGTCCAGTATTGGAAGGAACCTTTATCTTTATCAACCTCCGACCCTACCCCCTAGGCAGATTCTTAGCTCCTGTAATGGTCAATGGCAGATACAGTATGATGCATAGAGCTAATTGGGAAACAGTTTTCCCATCGTGGGCAAAACTTTGAGCTTTTGAAAACTTTTCCCATCCCAAACTAGGAAGAAGTAAAATTCTCAAAAAATGTTGGGACCCAACAATTAGAAATTTTTTTGCTCCAGATCAGTCAGAATGTTTGGACAATTTTGAAACATTTCATTGTAATTTCAGTCTCTTATAGTTAATTGTTTTTACTGCTGTTAGCTTACATTTCAAAGCAAAAAGTCATTTCAAACAGAAAAATGGAATTATTTGTTTTGAAAATGTCAAAACAGGATGTTATGATAATTGCAAAGGTTTTCCAATTTTTTTTTCAAACTGAGAAATTAGTTGAAATCAACTCCTTTACAGAAACACTTTCAGTTTTGACAAACTGGCATTTTCCATCAAAAAAAAAAGTTTCATCAAAAAATTCCTAAACTGTAATAAAGTCATCATCAGTTCAATGCATGCTTGGATAGGTCATGGAGCCAGCAATGTTTGGTCCTGGTGAGACATATACACTTCATTGACTTGGAAGTAAAAATGGTTAAGATATTGGAAAACATTCAAGGATTTGGTCATTCAGCCTTTCCTAATAAGGGTTAGGGGATATTTTCAGTTAAAATATTGCTGCAGTTCTTTAAATAACCTGAAAACCTTCCTGAAACTGATATTTTTTATTAGAAAAGAAGGGGGGGTTGCCTTCCTGTATCTTAAATATTAGTAATTTGTGCTTCAAGAAAATAGAACAACTACTTAACTGGGCTTATGTGGATAAGTAAATCCCCAGAGTGAGAACAAAGGAAAGCCTATACACCAACATGCCTCAAACAAAACATGGAGTCAAAAAACCAAAACGATAGCACACAGTACACATAATTGAATGTAAGGAAGACTGTCTTAAGTCTGGTTTTGATGGGTGCTACAGATGTGCTTCAGAATATAGGGAGAAGGTAAAGCATTCCCTAGTCATAGGGAGTGAAGGAAAAAGGAACCACTTCTTAACCTCTCAAGATTTTACATTTAAATGGTAAGCAATGCCCGTTCTGCTAATAAGCTCTGCCATGAGGGAACATTCCGTAAGGGGAAAACATGGTCACTTCGGTTCAGAAGACTGGTCATAAATTACTTAGGACTTAAATAACAAATTATAATTACTAATACTATAGGTTTAAAATAGAAAAAACAAGTTGATTTTCTGTTAACATTTCTGACATAAGTTAATCATGCTGCTCTTGTGACTCTTCATAGCAAGTTTCACTTAGAAGCAAATCTTCAACCAGCCCAGTTAGAAAAAGGACTGAAAAAGGAAATGTGGCAAGGAACTGTTCCAAGGAGAACACAATCAATTATCCAGAACACGGTTTGGCCACTTTGTTCTGGGTGGCAAGGGGTTTGTTAGAGGGGTAAGAAAAATGTTTGATTGCAGGGTCAGAACAACTTGCTCCAAATTACATGGGGTTCTTAAAAGGGTGAAAAGAACACTTCAGAGCAGAGCCCAAACATTGTTTTTGGTGGCACAGGGTTGTTGCAGTGTTGATAGGAAAGACAGCTCTCCTTTTCTAACCATCTTGCAACATTCAATTAACCATATTCTATTGTGATCCACAAAGACAATCTGTCAGTGCAAACAGAGCTGATTATTTATCTTTCCTTAGATTTCTTTTTAACATGTTTCAACAGTAAAACTCAAGGTCAAAGCTGTTCTATTTATGATAAAAAGTGGAATAAAAACTGACAAAGAGATAAGAACTGTTACTTTAGATTTCCTTAAAAGGCTGAAGAATCTAAATAAAGGGGTCTTGATTATTTAGCTCAAGACAGCATATCATCACCATTACATGGACAAATTGTATTGCATGTCAGAGTACACTGAAGATGCACAATAATTTATTAGTCAGAACATAGAAAATTGTACAGTACATAGTGAGTTTCCAGCTCCACATTGCTTTGCAAATCCTCTGTTTCTGGCTTAAAGAGACATTATCGTGCAGTTGGTGTCAAAGTGGGGAAGGATAGAGGGAAGTATTACAAAATGTAATGTGAACAAAACACTGATTAAAGCATTTTTTAATAGACAGATCTGAATGTCTCCAAATGTAAGTACTTTTACTGAATTCATCACTGTTGTATCTAACTATGGAATTTGATTTGGGCCCATCTCTGCACAATATTACATTTCTGGCCTGATCAAAGTCTGGGAGCACCAGAAATTTCATACAAGAACCTGATCTTGTGGGCTTTACAAGACAGTGTACCAGAGCCAGGAGGGTTAGACAATACTCCTAGGGTATGTCTAGATTAGAGTTGTGGCTTTGTTGTAACTCAGTAGAACTGATCACCAATTAATTTAAATTATCTAACACCTGTGAAAATGTGTGATGGGAGCTCTCCTTACTGGCAGTTGGCTTAGGTTGCCACCACGGGACATCCAGGATGATCCTGAACCCATAAAACTGAGAAGCTGGAAGCACATACTGAGCACCCCTTACAGATTTCCCATGACAGCTATTTTAAAAAAGGGATGATCCTAGGAAAACCTGGACAAGTGGCAATGCAACCTTAAGTTAGTTCCAAACTCCCATCTCTTGCCTTGGGGGTGGAGACCCCTTCTATAACCTTTGGAGAGGCAGGAATTCACCCAGAAATCACCCTCAACACCTTTATCAGCAAACATCCAGTTCAAGTGCCCCACCAGCATCACTCCTTCATGCACCAAACAGAGCACCTCCTTCCCATTTGGATCTAGCTGATTTTTGTATTTGGTGCAAGTGTAGGGTGTCCTACATCCTCAGATGCCAGACATTCCTGCCTGGTGTGTGCAAACTCATACTGCACAGAGGACACTGTTTTGACGACGGTGCTGCCCCACTCCCGGAAGCATGAACTTGCACCTCTGCTGGGAGCAGAGCAGCACGCTTTTCAAAGTGCCTTTTTCGGTGTGTGATACTGGACAAAACCACATCCAGTTTTATATCAGTACCAGACAGGCATCAAACCAAACAAAAACTGGACTGTCCAGCTTAAAACCGGATGAATGGCCTGCTCCAAGCTAGGGGAGCAGCCACAGAGACAGGCTGCTCCCTGAATCTCTCCCACAGCGTGAAGCTCATAGTCTCAACCCACTGTGTTCCTGAAGGAACAGCATGTGCCTGCTCCAGACACCTGCGTAGTCCCTTCTGAAACAGCAATTCAATTAGCCAATCAGAGGAGAGCTGGCAGCAAGAAATAGGAGAGGGATTTTCTTCCAGCTCTCTAGCCTAGGAGGATCCTGGGGTAGGAGATCCTGCCTCCTTCTCTCTGCCCATCCCTCAGCTGATTAGGGCTCTGCAGGCAGGTCCTCCCCAGTGTTGTTGCTGATCTGCCTAGTAGAGGCATCACAAATATTTTTCCAGGACACAACATTAGTGGCTTAGGGCTGAGGTTTGTGAAGCATCTAGGTCAGCATTTACAAAGGTGTGAGCTAACTTGAGTTAGTTGGCAATCAATAACTTGAATTACAAAGCCACGAATGCTTGTGTAAACACATCCCTAATGTTTTAACATAAGAACATAAAAACATCCATACTAGGTCTGACCAATGGTCATCTAGCCCAGTATTCTCTCTCTGACAGTGGCCATCGCCAGATGGTTCAGAGGGAATGAAAAGAACAAGGCAGTTTTGAATGATCCATCTCTTGTAATCCAGTCTCAGCTTCTGGCAGTTGGAGGTTTAGGGACATCCAGAAGATATAGCCATTCATAGACCTAATCCTTCATAAACTTATTTAATTCTCTTTTGAACTCAGTTGTACTTTTGGCCTTCACAACATCACACAGCAACAGGTTCCACAGGCTGACTATGCGTTGTATGAAAAAATACTTCCTTTTGTTTTTTCAAAACCTGCTGCCTATTCATTTCATTGGGTGACCTGTTATATGACAGAGTAAATAACACTTCCTTTTCCACTTTCTCCATGCCATTCATGATTTTATAGATCTCTGGTCTATCATATTCCCCCATTAGTCATCTCTTTTCCAAACTGAAAAGTCCCAGTCTTTGTAATCTCATATGGAAGTTGTTCCATACCCTTCATTTTTGTTTCCCTTTTCTGTACATTTTCCAATTCCAATATAACTTTAGTTGAGATGGGGTGACCAGAACTGCACACAGTATTCAAGGTGTGGATGTAACACCCATTTATATAGCAGCATGATCATATTTTCTATCTTATCATCTATCCCTTTTCTAATGGGTCCTAGCATTGTTCACTTTTTTGTCCACCTCTGCACATTGAGCAGATGTTTCAGAGAACTATCCACAATGACTCCAAAATCTTTTTTCTGAGCAGCAACAGCTAATTTACACCCCATCATTTTGTATATATAGGTGGAATTATTTTTTCCAATTTAATTTCATCTGCTATTTTGTAGACTGCTTTGGACTTAACTATCTTGAATGATTTTGTTTTGTTTGCAAATTTTGCCACCTCATTGTTCACTCCCTTTTCTAGATCATTTATGAATATGATGAACAGTACTGGCCCCAGTACAGATCCCGGCAAGATCCTAGTATTTACATCTCTCCATTGTGAAAACTAACCATTTATTCCAAACATTTATTTCCTATTTTTTAACCAGTTACTAATCCATGAGAGGACCTTTCCTCTTGTCCCATGACTGCTTAGTCAAAGGCTTTCAGAAAGTCCAAGTACACTATTGTTGACTGGATCATCTTTGTCCACATGCTTATTGACTTCCTCAAGGAATTCTAATAGATTGGTGAAGCATGGTTTCCCTTTACAAAAGCCCTGTTGGTTCTTTCCCAACATATCGTGTTTATATATCTGATAATTTTGTTCCTTGCTGTAGTTTCAACCAATGGAAGCTTTTTTAAAAAAATTAGTGTTACAATAGCTACCTTCCAGTCATTTGGTACAGAGGCTGATTTAAGAGGTTGGTTACATACCACAGTTAATAGCACTGCCATTCATATTTAAGTTCCTTCAGAGCTCTTGGGTGAATACAATCTGGCCCTAGTGCTATTATTGTTTATTTTATCAATTTGTTCCAGTACCTCTTCTTCAGATACCTCCATCTGGGGCAGTTCCTCAGATTTGTCACCTAAAAAGAACAGCTCAGGTGTGGAGATTTCCCCTGTAACTTCTGCAGTGAAGACCCAAGCAAAGAATTAATTTAGCTTCTCTGCAATGGCCTTGTCTTCCCTGAGTGTTCCTTTAGCAACTCAGTACTCTAGTGGCTCCACTGATTGTTTGGCAGGCTTATTGCTTCTGATGTACATACTCTCCCCCCCCCCATATTCTTAGCTAGTTTTTCTTCATATTCATTCTTGGTCTGCCGCCTTATACTTTTACACTTGACTTGCCAGAGTTTATGCTCCTTTCTATTTTCCTTCGTAGGATTTGACTTCCAATTTTTAAAGGATACCTTTTTGCCTCTAACTGCCTCTTCTACTCTACTGTTTTTTGGTGGAATTGTTTTTGGTCCTCTTTACTGTTTATTTAGTTTTTTAAATTTGGGGTTTGAGCCTCTATTATGGTGTTTTTAAATAGTTTCCATGCAGTTTGTGGGGATTTCACCATTGTGCCTGTTCTTTTTAACTTCTATTTAACTAGCTTCCTCATTTTTGTGTAAATCACAAAGTTAAGTTAAGTTAAATGTTACTGTGTTGTATTTCTTTGGCATTTGTTCCCCTACAAGGATGTTACATTTAATTACATTATGCTCACTACTACCAAGTGTTTCAGCTATATTCACCTCTTGGACCAGATCCTGTGCTACACATAGGACTAACTAAAGAAGTGCCTCTCTCATCGTAAGTTCCAAGAAGTAGCATTTATAGTGTCTAGAAATTTTTTCTCTTCATCCATTTCTCAGATGGCATATACCCAGCCAATACTGATATGGTTGAAATCTCCCATTATTATTGCGTTTTCTGCCTTTATAGCCACTTTAATCTCCCTGATCATTTCACAATCAGTGTCCTCACCCTGGTTACACTGTTTTGGTCCTGCTGTGTCGGTATGATCCTTCCTCCCAGATCCCTCTCCATATTCATTTGTCCCATCCATTTCTGCAATGTTTAAACTTCTAATATTCTCACTTTGAAAAAGTAAACCAGGACGGCTTGACTTTTTAAAAATGGATTTAATTATATGAACCTCTTCATGATGTGTCTATACAATACCTAAAACAACAATTAAAATAAACAGGAGACCAGTGTCCCAGTGACTAGCAGCCCTGCTGCTAAGTGAAAGAAAAAGGACTACAGAAAAAGAGAAAATAATCACAAAAGGAAGAGAGGTAGGGAAAAAAGACGAAGATGTAAAGGGTCAAAAGTCAACTAATCTAAATAAGGCCTTACATCAAGCCTTAAGACTTCTATTGAGAAGACCCTGTCCTAGCCCTGGAAACAATAACAACGCTTTGTATTTCTGTAGCATCTTCTATATGGAGATGTCAAAGTGCTTTACAAATACTATGTAACGAATCCTTTCAACATCCTGAAGAAGCAGAGAAGCAATATTGTCCCCAATTTACAGACAGAGAAACTGTGGCATAGCAAGAGATGGGGATGGCTCAGGATCTGAGCCCAACTCTGAATTTTGCACCTGGACCCTATCACTACAATAGGTGAAATCAAAACCAAAGATCCACATAATGTGTTTCCGTCTTCAGGAGTGACTGAAATCTGGATCCAAGTATTGCCTTTCAGCCCGGGAACATCTCTAGTTCACTTAGAGCAATAAAAGTGGTCAGCCATTCCGGTCACTTCAGAGTTCACTCTTGTAAATGACGACAGAACACCGTGGCATAGTCTGCTTGTTCCTTCTACAATTTGAATGCTGATGGGGGCAGGTAAGGGAGAGTATCAAGCACTGTAGTCACTCTAATGATTTTGTAGTGAAGAAGGCCAAGAGCTTTAGATTTGGTGATGACAGAAGTCAGTGATCTTTGTAGTAATGTTCATTACATGATTCTTTTCTCCTCTGTTTGTTTTAAATTCCTCTCCAATGATAAGATACAGAAGGAAAGCAGAAATTCACACCAAGTCCATAATACCTGACAAGATATCTACAGTATACAGTCCTTGGAGTTCCCTTAACCAACAAGTTATGAACTGTGGGAAATAAAGGCCAATGCTGCAAGTGCTGAGTGCTTCTCTGTTGTTCTGAGCACATTCACTGCCCTTTGAAGTCAGTGACAGTCAATGGCACACAGCACTATGCAGGATGCACACAGAACTGGGCCCTGAATCTCTTCAGCTCTTGGATTTCTCTTCTTCTTCTTCACTTGAAAAAGGGAGCCCTTTATGAAGAGAACTCCTCTTTAAAGATGATATGCCCTAGGCAGAAGTGGGGGAGAGACTATTCTGTATTTACAGATGACACATTCCATATGGTAGCAAATGAAAATAACTAGAGTGACCATTTGTATTCTAAAGTATATCCCTTATCTGATGCTGAATCATGTCCTGCTAACTGTATCTAGAATGAAAATCATATCTGAACATATTTTTAAAGCAATAATTATGCAAAAGATTGTGACATGAGTGTTTAATTTTGCACCATGGATAAAGCAGTTAATAGATTCATAGATTCCAAGGCAATAGGGAACATTGTGATCATCTAGTCTGATCTCCTGCAGAACACAGGCCATAGAACGTCCCCAAAAATAACTCCTAGAGAAAATCTTTTAGAAAAACATCCAAACTTGGTTTAAAAATAGTCAGTGATGGAGAATCCACCACATCTCTTGGTAAATTGTTCCAGTGGTTAATTATTCTCACAGTTAAAAATTTATTCCTTATTTCCAGTCTTAATTTGCCTAGTTTAAACTTCCTGCTACTGGAGCGATTTATACTTTTCTTTACTAGACTGAAGAGTCCATTATTAAATACTTATTCCCCATGTAGATACTTTCTGACTGTAATTGTCACCCCTTAAGTTTCTCTTTGTTAAGCTAAACAGATTGAGTTCTTTGAGTCCATCATCATAAGGCATGTTTTCTAATCCTTTAGTCATTCTTGTGGTTCTTCTCTGAATCCTCTCTAATTTATCAACGTCTTTCTTAAATTGCAGGCCCCAGACACAGTATTCCAGCAGCAATTGCACCAGTGCCAAATATAGAGATAAAATATAGAGATAAAAATAACCTCTTTACTCCTACTCGAGATTCACCTGTGTATGCCGCCCAGGATCACTTGCTCTTTTGAACATGGCATCATACTGGGAACTCATGTTCAACTGATTATCCACCACATCTCCAAAACCCTTTTTAGAATCATTTAGGTTGATGTCCCTTAAAAATAAGCTCTGTCTTTTATTTTTCTTATCATTGTCCTTAATTTCCTTGAAATGTATTTGGTCACCATAAAATAACTGGGTTTTGAGATCTTCTAAAATAACAATCATGTGCTGTTAACACAAATGCTTTCTGTGAATAGGAGCATCTTGAATCTCAAGAACATTGGGATTCATCCCCTGGCCTCTGCAGAGTTAAAAGCTATTGCCATTTCTGCAAGCTTGGCCCCAATGTCATAACAGCATCCAACTCAATGAACTCTGTTCTACAGAAGGCCTTGACACCATTCTACTGCTTTTCTTTGCCCTATTATCTTCTCTTGTTAACTCACTTCTTCTTCTACCCATAACCATACCCTTTCCTCAGTTACAATTTACATCCCAACAATTAGTTACAACTACTAGGCTTGTACTCATAAATCCACCTTTAATAGTTACAAAAAAGCCACAGTTTAAATTTTTTTTAAAACTGAGAGCCATGATAACTTCATCTTCTGTTGAAGCATTTTATTACATTTTATTTCTTCTTTGAAAGTCATATAGTCCTGGCCCTTTAATATCCCTCTTGGTCTGCAGGAGAATTCCTGCCCTGCAGGTTCAATTCCATTGAATAAAGTTCTTGTGTAACGAACTACCCTTGTAAAGGATATGTGGGATTTCCAAGGGCCAGGACTGAATTTAAAGATTGGAGCCCATTGTCTAACCCATGTTATTGTAATCTGCTAGTCTGACTATTTCTGGCCTTCTAATGGCTCCCCTTCCTACACCCCATAAAATAACCAAATTTCCAGACAGAAAACTTTTCTTTCATGTCCTCGGCTAATACTACAGTTAAAATGCTAACTCTTGGCTCTAGTGACAGCCCATTTAATTTTCTCTTTTGTTGGCTTTGTCCCAATCTCTCTACTCCCCTCCTGCCTTCACCCACACACACCCCTTTAACACCAAACCAGCTGTGAAGTTATGCCACCCCTAATTATTCCTAGTTCTGCCAAGATGGAAGCTGCACTGTCACAGAGGATGGCAGCAGAGTACAGAACATGACAACATCATCAGCAGGTGGGTATAGCAGAAAAGGCCAGATTACTGTCTCTGTGATTACTGTCATCTAGCTCAAGTCAGGCAGAAAACAGAGCATGCTCTGTGTTTGCTTTCTCCCTCTCTCTGTTGCTGCATACCCATCCCTGAAAACGGTCTGTACAAAGATGTTATGTGCATGTAAAGTGTTCTTTTAACCATTTAAGACCAGGAAGAACAAGTAGTTTTTCCTTAGAACAGTCACATCTTCCTCTCAAACGTATGAATTATGATAAAGCATGGAAAAGGAAGCCTTCACCATTAGGGCTAGCTTTATAAAGCATCCTACTAAATGAAAAGCTGTCACTTGTTACAGGTTTATATATTTCTCTCTTTCACTATATCAGAGAAATGACTGAAATGTAAGCAAGAATTTTATCCTCATAACTCTTCCTTCTCGCTCATCATGTTGTGATGTTATCCGGGTAGCTGTCTGCCACTAAAGCAAGGGTTAAGTTGCCGTACTCCAACACAGAGGAACACAATGTATCGTGTGTAGGAATAACTCACTTTCTATACTGAGTTCAATTTAGGGACATTTATTAACCAGGGGTATGAAGTCTCCTTCCCTTTCTTACTGGTACTAAACAGTGTTATGTTATAGATAAACGTTTTCAGTTCTGCCTATCTAAAGTCTCAGTGAAGTCCATATATTTAAAAGCAAACACATTTCTAAAATACTATTTCTGTATCTTAAAACAAACTTCCTAGATCAGTGCTTCCCAACCTGTGGCCTGGGGGCCAAAAGTGGCCCACGGGGACTTTTAAAGTGGCCCGCCACTCCCCTCCCACTGGCTGCAGAAGGAATCCACCGCCTAAGGACCCAGGTGAAGTGCATTGCCACAGGGCTAAAAGACCCGTGCAGACTCGTACTGCAGCTGACGGGACAGGAGATCAACACTCCCCTCCCTCTGGCTCTGGAAGGGAGCACAGCAAAGCATTCTGCCTGGGTCCCTAGGTGTTGGGGTCCCTGCTGGAACCAGAAGAGGGGAGCATTGATCACCCATCCCCCTGGCTCCAGAAGGGAGCCGTTGCCTAGGGAGCGCACGGGGCTACAGGATGCATGCAGTTTCCTGCCGCGGCCCAGGGGACAGGACAGTCTCCTCTTTGAACTCCTTCCCTCTGGCTGCATGGGAGGGGAGGAGGACTGCTGGAGGAGATGGGTGGGTGGTCCTTCAGAGTAGTAAAAGTTATATACGTGGCCCTTAAGCCAAAAAGGTTGGGAACCACTGTCCTAAACAATAGCCAGAAAACCTTCCCTATCACAAATATGTACTTCATAGCAACAATATGACTTCCTCCTTCAGTATTTGATCCAAACTTTGCCACATGGGCCCATCTCTATTCATGGCAATCCAGGGTAAGGGTAGATGAATAAAATAAGAATCAACCACAACCTACCCCAATATTTAAATAAAACGTTAGTTTTTTGAGGATTGAGAACATTCCATAACGTTCCTGTTTTTCACATGTCTGAACTTCTGTGCTTTCTTCTTCTAATGAGGACTAATAGTACACTTAAGAAAAGGTGGTTTTTGTAAGATTTTCACTGCAATATTGAAGACTACAGAAACTTGCACAGTATCAGTAAGGGTCAGATATAGCTTCCCAACCAAATCTATAAGCCTTTGAGGTTTGCCCATCACCACTCAGATGTCAAAATGGGAACTGAAAATGTAAGGAATTCCATCTCCCTAAGAAGCAGCTGCATGAATCCAAATAAAAAGAGATAAGAAATAGAGGTGTATTTGACATTTATATTATATACATATTTCATATACATATTATATCTCTTGTTCATAATCAATTGGTTAAGATGTTCAGAGATTATTTATTTCTGTGGAAGCTGCAAACTATTTCTCATAAAATCCTAATTTTGTTTGCTACTGTGGTCTATAGTATGTTCTGTTTGATAGAGAATTGGCTAAAAAGCCCTGAGTTGGACAGCCAGAATGAAACACATGATAGACAAAATACCCATAAATGGGCATCAGCATGGGTTAAACACTGGCCATTTTTTACATATAGCACATATTGTACATATAGTAGCCTCAGCCCACAAACAGATAGGTATACCTGCCGTAACTCAAACTGAGCAGTACTCAGTGTATGTTGTGGTGCCCTTAGGGCAGACAGGAGGACTACTGAAAACAGAAAAATATTTAAAGCATTTTTACTGTTTGGGATGCCCAAAATATGTCCCTAAATCCTGCCTCATGACCTAGTCTCCCATACTTATTCCCACTTCTGGCTTCAGATTCATTACAGAGAAAGAGCATGTATGAAGGCTCATTTAAAAAGGAGACTGAATGAAACAATATACTTTGAATATCACACTTTTCTTTTAACAGTCCCAATAGCTGCTTCCATGGTTTGGTGAAATATCAATTTACCACCACTGTGTTCTGGGCGCATGTGGTCTTTCAAGATCTTCCTTTATTTATAACCTTCCCAGTGCTTCTCCTGATTTGCTGTTCTCTGCATTGCACCTTATGGCTTAAAAATCGCATTCTTGTCCTAAGTGCTCAGCTGGCACAGCCCCCTTTGCCTTTGGGGGACTTGAGAAAAGCAGCTTCCAGTAGGACAAATGCAGTTGGGGGAGTGAAACTGCCTGCCTAGGATGTGTTTGACATCCAGACTAACAAAGAGGACTGAGCTGAGTCAGAGACTAAGAGGTGAAATTATTTGGCCAGGACCTGACTGACACGCTAGAGTGACCAACTACAGGTCCCAGGGCTCTGACCTCCAGACATGTTCACTGTCTGAGCATTGAGAAAACCAGTATTCAGTGGAAGGGAGTTGCCTACAGGGCATTGGTTTCCAGCAGCAGAAAGAGACACAGCTCCTCAGTTGTTCTCTGCAGAGTAGGAGAGAGAACTCCATTTTGGCTCTCAGTTCGGAGGCCAACCTGATCAAAACCATTCAGTTTCAAAGGGGGTGGAACTCCCACAGCTAGCTGTCCCTGAAACAGCTCAGTTACTGTAGAAAAGGCAGACTCCCACCCAAGTGATCACCAGCTGTGAGCCAGGCCCACCAGTAAAAGATGGAGCCCCCAGACTCCACATGAAGAGGGACAAGATCATCTGCCAGCCTCACCTGTTATGCCACCCTTGCTCTGGAAGCCAAGGAAAACTATGCTTTGAGCAACCCAATGACATCTCCCTTGCAGTGGGATGCCTCAGCATTGAATTGCATCTGCTCTCTGAGTCTTGTTAAGTAGGTAAGGGCCTGTGCAATGAAGTCTTGGTCAGTGGGTGCTCAGCCAAGTAAAGGCATACCTGGAGTTGAATGAGTGTGTTGGCACCACGATGCACACAAGCAGCAGTTAGACCTGTAACATCTGTTTGGTTATTTGATTGTACAAACTTACCTTTATTCAGTCATCACTATAGAGCTCCAACACAAAAAAACGTGTACAATAAGCAGCCTGGTTTCTGTGGGCAGACTTGGGGATCACGCCCACTTGCTTTTATATGGTGTGGGATTTTGATGGCATGTAATTGTTAGTGAGGATATTTTTATTTGAGAGGGGCCTGATTGTTGTGAGTTTAACTTGTCTTTTCATTTGCCTGTTCCTCTTGATTCCTCAGCCTTTTTCTCTTACCCCAACTCCTAATCTTGCTCTTCTTGTAATTTAACCCTATTCTTTCCCCTAATAAAGTGATTTTTCCTTCTTAAAATTGGCTGATCCTTGATTTCTGTGAATTCCTAATGCCCTAGAAGTCACAGGGCTGTCTATTAATTTATTTGCTCAGCCACCAGGTGGAGACACTGCACATTGAGAATCCTATTTAGCTCCAATGACTAGCAAGTTAAGGGCTGACACCTGCCATCAGCCAAAGGAGCACTAAAGATCCAGTGCCCATTGGTCACTAAAGATGGGGCACAGAGCTCTTTGGAAAGGAGGAGCAAGTAAAATCTCATAGTCTAGGGTACCAAGACAGAGGGCTACATTAGAATTTGACACAGCTCATGCACAAATTGAACTTACTTTGCATGGGACTGGGAAAGGAAGAAATAAACTTCTGTATTAGTGTTCTGAAAGTATAGAGGGGTAAATCATGGCTCTCCATTTCATGAGTGTACAGTGAGAGGGAAGAGAGGAAAATATTTCCCTACGATCATGCCTTGCAAAGCCTGCATAAAAGGGACCATGAATTGGAGCCTCCATTCTTACAGGAGAGCAGGGGCTCATACAGAGATGCTGGAAAGAGGGGTAGAGCCATGGCAGAGAAAGTAGGCAGAGCCATGGCTCTGCATCCTCATGTGCCACTGGCCAGACCCCAGGGGGAAGAAGAGAGAATATGCTGCTTCCCATAAAATCTTGTCTGATGAAGATTGTGCTCCCTCCCACACAACTAGGGAGCTCCCTATGGCAGAATGCTTCCTGCTGAGCCATCAGCGCGCTGCAGCTCCACACCGACCCTTACTACAAGCTCCATGCCATTAACATGATTAGTACTAATTAAACAATTGATTGAGACTCTCTGTTTAAAGTGGTTAGAAGAAAAATCTCTCGTACATGTATCTGCGTATCTCCCGATATTTATATTAACTCTGGATGAAACAAGCTGCTGCTTTCAGTCTGCATAAGATATAAGGTGCAACAAGCCAACCTGATGTTGCTATAGAGACCAAAATCTTTTGCAATGCCATGGTAACTGACTCCACTATGTGCTATGAAAAGCCTACTGCACACCCCACAGTCAAGGTTTTTTGTATTTTTAAACCAATTAACTGAGAATCAGTTAAATTAGTCTCTGTTTAAATAGAGACACTGTCAGAATGAAAAGATATTATCTGAGATATCTTTCTTTTTTTAACAAAAACAAATCACTAGGACATTTGCAAAGGTGTACTCACATACACACACACACAATCAGTCAATCAATCAGCTCCAAAACTGTGTTGGCCCTTAAGGTCTAACTGAAAGTTTATAGACGTTGAAGAAGCGTTTGGCTGCTCTAGGACCCAATCCTGCATTTCTTGTGCATCCAAAAGTCCCTTTGACATTACTGGAAGTTTTGGACACAAAAGGAGTAGGATCAAGCCTAAAAGGGGGAGCAGAAAAGGTTGTACCAATACATTTGAGGTACATATTTAAGATACTAGATCTGTGAGGTTATATGGCTGCACCCTTCAATCATGTGAATAGCTCTGCTGACTTCAGTGGGACTACTCATTTGAGTAAGAATAATAGGACTGAGCGCTCAACACGTATTGTGAACAATTACAAACATTTACATTTTCACACATAGTTTTTGAAAATTAACTCTTCTTTATGCATAGTTTCAAAACTCAGTGGTTCCCCAGTGAAGACAGGGCTTAAGGACTTTTGCCCATTGCTGAGAGCAGCAATAAAACTTCTCTGTGGTCCAAAAGACGTTTCTGCAGTACAACACAGAGGGAAAGGCTGAAAGCATGGGAAGAAACAGGTTTTCTAGAAAGAATCTGGAAAGTACATCTAAAAAGAATTGGTGTTAATCTCTTCCTGGGTGGCTTCCTGCTAAAAGGGAAGATCTCATAGATTTAACTCAGGGTATGTCTCCACTACCAGCTCTGTGGGGATTGATGCAGCAGGATCGATTAAGCAGGCTGTGAAGACTCACTAAATTGATCCCAGAAGTGTTCTCCAGTCAACATGATTAATCCACCTCCCCAAAAGGAGTAAGTCTGCATTGAGTGGAGGGTGTCTCCTGTCAATGCAGGGCAGTGAAGACGCCATGGTATGGCAACATAAGTGCATTGCATACTTGCTGTAGCTTACATATCTCCCATCATCTGTGGGGCAGTGTAGACCAGGCCTTGGTGATGCATACTGCCCTGCCCCAAATATTCTACAGCAGTCCCATGTGCCTGAGAATTTTAGAGCTCCAAGGAAGACTTTTATGAAAGTCTGATACAGTGGATCTAGCCTGGGACTGGGAGGAGGAACATGGGGTTCTATTCCTTATACTAGCCCTCTGTGTGGTTTTGGGTCGTTATTTCATGTCTTTGTGCCTCATTTCCACCAGCTGTAAGGGGGCAGTGAACTTTCCCCTTGTTTGTAACAGGCATTGAAATCTATGGGTTCAAAACTGCACAAAAGGTAAGTATTATTTTAGTTTCTTACAATGTTTTGTTTCTTGAGCAAACCCACTCTAAACTACCCTATGAACACTTGAAGCCTGATACTGCAAGCTCTCTCTGCACCTGGAGCTCCCATCCAGGAGCTGGGATTCTATGAGCTCAGGCCTTTTCCAAGGACATCTTTGGGGCTTCCAGATACTGTTGCCTCAGATTACTGATCAGGGAATATAGCCAGGACTCATCTACAGTGAATGCTCAAGGCACAGGGCAAGTCAAGAAGTATAAGAGAAAGGGGGGTGAAATCAACAATAATATACTGTCTGGGGTAACACTAGAAAGGCTGGTCAATGACAGAAAGGTATATTTCTGTGCTGTATGCTGTGCTTGCCACTTCTGTATTTATATAACCTAAGGGGGGGAGGGTTCCTGCCACATTCAGTCACATCCTTGTCTTCCCCAGGAGGCAACATTCTCTCTGAAAGCAATACGTTCGTTAATTCAAAAATTCAGTCTGATACAAACATGTGTGCCTTTGGAGCCAATGATCTGCCCCTTCAAACTGAGAAGAAATAAAGAATCTTTTGCCTATCTCATACACCAGTCTAGCTCCTGGAGTTAAATAAGAAATTATATTGTCTGGTGAACACAGTGAGACAATGAAAATCCCAGTCAGGTCAATCTATCTGTGGAACAAAAACTGTATTAGTGAACGCTGGGCTGACAGCATAAGTGAAGAGAGTGTAACTGCACTAAATGTATGAGCACTGCAATCCCTAACTACTTCATTTAGGAGCAGAGTTGAAGGTCAGCCAGAGAGAGTGCATGCCTGTTAGGGATAAACAAATTCGTTTGGAATATAATAAGGATCAACTTGAATCTCAATCCTGAATTTCAACCTGAATCTCAACTTTAAATTGAGCCCAATTCTAAAGAATACAGATAACTATCCCCACCTTTCCTGATCAACAAAAAGTTTTATTTCTTTGGTATCTCCATGGCTCTAGAAATCTTACTTCTCTGGGCCAGGTTGATCCGGGTACATTGTGAGGTACCACTCATCTGAGAAAACCCCGTAAATTAGCGAATTTTAAATATAAGAGTTAGCTAGAGCAAGTTTAAGTGGGTTAATAAAAAGAAGCCAGTGGTATCAGAGTGTGTGTTAGGTCAGGGAGTTAGGAAGGTAAGGCAAAGAGACTGATGAAGTTGGGGATGGATTTTGTGGTTGGATTTGAAGTAAGCAGAAGGAAGACCTGGAGGTGGAGAAGGGAAATCCTGCCAAGATTGAGATATATCTGGAGGAGCATCCATTTTGAGGTTGTTTTACTTTTGAGGTACCCTTTACTTGCTTATGTGTATTTGGAACTCGTTTCCTGCTAGCAGAAGTTTCAGCATGACATGGTGTAGGGAGCACTGTGGGCAAGCAGCTCAGAGCCCCACTCTAGCTCTATGCTCTCCCAAGTGGTGTCAGAGTAAGGAACAGGATAGGAATGCTAACTGTGGAAATTCTTTTACAAAAATATAATTGCCAATAAATATCCTGTAAAAACTAAGAAAACTTGTCTACAAGCTGAAATGAGCAAATCCAGGTTTCTCTATAAGGCACTTACTGCATCAGGAGATGTACTGGGTAGGTCTTTACAAGAATAACAAATAAAAAATAGTAAACAGACCCTACAACCTGTCTTTATTCAGAAGACAATTCCAATCTCATACAATGTTCATTTTTCTTGAGCTAAAAAATCCCACTGCACTAAATAGACAGAAAGAGTATTTTGTCAAAATTAATTTAAGAAACAGCCCTCCAGCACCAGAGAAGCAGGGCAAAGAGCTCTTATACAAGAAAGCCTAAGACAGGTACCATGACAAACAAGTTGCAATCACCATGGCAACATAACCCAAAAGTTTTTTGTGTGTGTTTAAACAGCAAGTCAAGAATTTTGGGGTCAAGAGTTTTACGGTACAGCCTAGAATTCATAGGTTTCCTCCCCAAAAAGAAAGAGGAAATACTTGATCTAACATGAAATCAGATATATCAGAAAGCATAAAATCAGTAAGTACAGATGTGGTGGGGGGGGTGCGAGGACAGGAGGAGCAGATATGGAAAGTGATGAGATTTTGATGGTAACCACTGAAGAATGCAGCGTCAGCTGATCAGAAGCACAAATACATTTCAGAAATTTCAAGACATGCTAAAAATACTTACAAGAGTATGAGATATCAAACCAGCTAGTTACTCAAGGAGAAGCAACAACAAAAGAGGCAAAATCCCAACATGCTATAGAGGAGCAAATAAAGGGAGAGGCAGATGGAGGAATGTGGCCAAGTGAACTCTCATTTCCAGTTTATATTTTGTTCTGCATAATTTTTTGCTGCACCATTTATTCAAGGAAAAAAAAAATGTAAACATTTCACTGAAACTAAACTAACGAAACAGGCACTTGGTGTTTGTGAAGTCCTGTAAGATCCACTATTTCTGACCAGGACGCTGGTTGTTCTAAAGTAAAAAGTGTCCACAGTTTGGAAAGCTGTGAACAAGACATGCTGAGTGAAATTTAGTTATGATTTTATCTCACTGACTTGTAGACAGTAACTCCAGGAATGAATCTAACCAATGATCTTTTACTGTCTTTAGCTGCATCTATAAAGAGTGAAATTTCATTCTGGGTGTCTTCCCTTTTATCTGCCTAGGATGCTAGTTAAGTTTGTCTTTAATCAAATTGCTAAACCAAATGATTAATAAGAGATTTAAGCACATCAGACTGAAGTACAGATTGAAATATTGGCTAGCAGGATAGGTCTGTGCTTCGCTAATGAACCTACAAAAATCTAGTCTTATTTTGTACTGAGGATAATACTTCTCAAGATACAGAATTAAATAACAGATGGAGATAGATGAAGTATTCCTATCCCTGAAAATAGCTACCCATTATTTTCTATCATATTATAAAGTCAAACATGTTCTTCTGAAAATATCCCTGTGTCCCCAGTGCTGGCTAGGTGGGGAATTGTCTGTATTTTCTTTGTATACTGTGAACATGCTGGAAATGGAACTTTCCAGATGTGAGTAAGATAAATTACCAACAAGGAGATATTTTTAAAAAATTCACATCTCCATTTTCTCTTGCCCTGGTTAAATACAATGGTGCAATTGCAATCCAAGAACTAATTATGTTCGTTAGGCTATTTGTTCACTAATTGGTAATCAGGAACAGCTGGGGGAAAGCATTACTCACCTTGAAGACATACAGAAATTTCATTCTTAGGAGTTGTCATTTGGGAATCGGCATAGCCTTTTGGATTCAGTGGGTTTGCATCTATGCCCCAAACTGAAAACCCATGTCCTCTTTGAGGTTCAAAAAAATTCAGATGATCTCCCCATATCAGCTCAAAGCCCCAATTTTTACACTTTTCATGTTTCTGCACTTCCTGGCTTTTCCTAGAAACATAAATGTCGAAGTACCACAGGGAATGCTATTTTTACAATATTGCAGATCTGGCCAAAACAGTACATTTTCCAAAATTGTACATGAAAGTCTTCTCTTGTAAGATTTCTAATCCGCCTTCCAGACAAAGGGCTTGATCTTAATTGGTCCTGAGCACCCACAATTTTAAGATAGTACTGTTACTACTCATGTTATTTGACAAGAGATTTAAGGACAAATTCTACCCTCACTTATGCCCTGGGAATCCCACTGACTTCAGTTCCTTTGCACAAATGTGACAGACAACAGAATCTGGTTCATATTCTTTTGTCAATTTACAATCTTGATTGCTATTTTCGCTTTAGTTACTTGTGACATCTTACCCATTTTCTGTAAATGAATGTTAGGAGGCTATCTACCATCACCAAAAGGCTAAATGGAAGCCCCTCTGTTTCAAGAGCAGCAATCATTATAATCATTTTAGCAAATACTTTCAGGTCCATGTCAGCCAAAAAGAGCTTCTTTACACGGTTTTGCTGTAGTAGAAAACCAAAGGAATGACTTGTAAACTGATATCACAGAGATTTGCAGAAAAATCTCTTGCAAGTCTTCTCAGTAAAATATATATTGTTTGGATACACTACTAAGAAAAGAATATCACCTGAGGTGCTCCCTCCAGAGCAAACTGGAAATTAGTGACGAGAAACCACATACGGTTTGAAGGTTCAGATGTGCATATAAAAGTTCTGGTATTTATCCTAATCTCCTGAGTCTGCAAAATTGCTTGCATCGTAGTTTCTTGATGCTTCTGCTTCAAGTTGCAGGCAAAACTGAGAAGCACAAATATGTAAAAATGAAAAATTAGAGCAAACATTGGCTACTTTTTTGAACCTCAAAAAGAATTCAGTTTGAATTTGGAGTGAAGATTAAGGTTAGGTCTTTATTTTATCTGAACCAATTTACCTATCCTGGAGAGTTGCATGACATGACTGTATGGAACTTTTATGATCTCATAAATATCACATAGTGAATTCAGCAGATCCCCATTCTGACCTGGTCTCTCAAAAGCTGGAAGAACACTAAGGGGTTGGGGGATTTTCTTTCCTAGTTTAGAAGAATGAACAGTGAATACATATTAAGAAGATAGATTTGACTGGTTTTAAAAAAAAGGGGGGAGAGAAAAAGGTCTTAAGCAATTAATTAGCTAAATATTTCATCTTAGATAAGAGGACATCGGAATACTAAGCATTGGAGCAAAGAATAAAGAAAGGAAACCAAAAGGTACTGCACCATTTGATTAAAAGAGAAATGCAGTATAGTTTGAAAGATCCCTAGAGCTTTCAGCTCAATGCAGAGCTGTAGCAAAGAAACATGATATTATATATAATAGGTGACATTATTATTACTTAATTCATTTGCTAGATCTCACCACTGGACTGTATTCAGAATATCACTCATGCACGGGAGACTTCATAGCAACATGGGCAGATTTTTCTGAATTTTCCAGATTGTTCAAACTGAGCCACATAATAATGATCAATAATCTGAGACTGTCAGTTCAAGCATTATTTGAAATTTGAGGGGGCAACAGAAAGTTTAAAAAATATGTAGAGATGATAAAGAAAAAAAAGTCCATACCAATGTAAAAAATTGGTTTCTCAATCCCATTGTGCACGACACATTGGAGAGTTCTATAATATGAATAGGAATTTTTAAACCAGAGATGGTAGAAAGCTATGCATAATAATAGGGAAATAAAAGTGAAGAGGGCATAGAAAGTGCTGTCAAAACAGAAGATGACATGTAAAAACCCCTTAGGGACTATTTCCAATGAAGCACTCTGTAAAGAAGAGAGCAGTTCTAAGGCATAACACAGTTTTGGACAATTTTGACTTATGGCTACAGAGACATTTCATTCAGAAGATTTTTCCCCCCAAGTCTATAAGGAATAAAAAGAGTGCACTTGTAAAACTCCTGCGCAATACAAAGAAAAGAGAGAAACTAGGATGTGATACTATTCAAATGCTCTAGACATAGTGGATTGGCTCTCTTCTCACACTGGCTTAACTCAATAGTAGCTCAACTGTAGTCATTTGAGTTACACTGGTGTAAAATTTGGATCAAATCAAGCACATTGTGAGTGACAGGACAGACACACCCATTTCAGAGGTAAACATCTCTATTTAGGACAGAGGGATCTTCTTTTGTTTCTAAACCACCATGTAAAGTTGGAGCTCTCTAGTCTTTCCAACAGAGACTGCACAATCACACAGACACTGCACAACAGTGACCCTGAGACAGTAAGACTTCATGTGTAACAAAAATGTTTGAGGGCTCTTAATTATTCAAGCTTCTGAGGGCCCTCAAATGCAGTTCATTGAAATGGAAATCAAGAACTGGACAATTTTAGGGTACTGGTGAGGTCCCAAAGTACTGAACAACAGGCAAATCAAAATTTTCCCCACTGTTCTATGAGAATGTGCAGAAGCACAAAGACTGATCGTAGGATAGATCAATGAGATGAGTAATTTCACAGAATCCATGCCTACAAGTCCTTGCATTCTCCATTACCTGAATAGTAAATTAGAATGCAGGATTTTTTTTAATAGTCATTTAGAGCACAAGAGCATAGGAACATAACTGCATTTTAAGATCAACCAAGAATTGCTCAATCTGGATTTCAAATAACTGTGCTAACATGAAGTTTTGGGGAAATTTTAAGATCAGGTTATTTCACTCAAGAACTAGTAAACTGGCTTGTCCTTAGAGGATATTGATCTACACCATAAAAATATGATGGTTCTGCCCCTCATCTACACAGATAAAATTTCTTTGAGCATAATGTGGTTGTACAGGAATAACTGATGGCAAATATTGGCTCATAGTGTTTTAATTCCAGCTGTCTGCACACAAAGGACATATTAAAATTAATCCCTGCATAGTTCACAGCCATTCCAATTTTGGTTTACATGAAAGCCAAAAAGGAAAAAAAGAAAAAGAAAAAACATTGTTGTATTTGAAGTATGTAAAAACAGATGCCACAGACAGATGAGAAATGGCATACTCTTGCATCGCTTAGGAAAATTTAATTACAAACAACCCAAAGTTCCATATAAGCAGCTTGTCTGGACTTTTAAAAACAGAGTAAAGGAATAAATACATTCTCCCTGTTACTTTCACACTTCAAAGTGCCGTATGTATAGTAATATGATTACTTTCTCATCAGGACTGATCAAAACTTTTACAATTACCATTCAAGAAAGAGATCATGGAGTCATTGTGGATAGTTCTCTGAAAACATCCACTCAATGTGCAGCAGCAGTCATAAAATCTAACAGAATGTTGGGAATCATTAGGAAAGGGATAGATAATAAGACAGAAAATATATTGTCTCTATATAAATCCATGGTATGCCCACATCTTGAATACTGTGGGCAGATCTGGTTGTCCCATCTCAAAAAAGATATATTGGAATTGGAAAAAGTACAGAAAAGGGCAACTAAAATGATTAGGGGGTATGAAAAAGCTTCCTTTTAAGGAGAGATTAATAAGGTTGGGAGTTGTCAGCTTGGAAAAGAGATGACTAAAGGGGATATGATAGAAGCCTATAAAATCATAACTTGTGTAGAGAAAGTAAATAAGGAAGCATTATTTACTCCTCATAACACAAGAACTGGGATCATAAAATGAAATTAATAGGTAGCAGGTTTAAAACAAACAAAAGGAAGTATTTCTTCACACAACTTATGGTCAATCTGTGGAACTCTTTGTCAGAGGACATTGTGAAGACCAAGACTAAAACAGGGTTCCAAAAAGAACTAGATAAATTAATGAAGGATAGGTCTATCAATGGCTATTAGCCAGCCAGGGCAGGGATGCAAAACTAGGCTTGTTTAGTCTGCAAAAGAGAAGAATGAGGGGGGCTTTGATAGCAGTCTTTAACTACCTAAAAGGGGGTTCCAAGGAGGATGAAGCTAGGCTGTCCTCAATGGTAGCAGATGACAGAACAAGGAGCAATGGTCTCAAGTTGCAGTGGGGGAGGTCTAGGTTGGATATTAGGGAAAAGTTTTTCACTAGGAGGGTGGTGAAGCATTGGAATGGGTTACCTAGGGAGGTGGTGGAATCTCCATCTTTAGGGGTTTTTAAGCTGCAGCTTGACAAAGCCCTGGCTGGGATGATTTAGCTGAGGTTAGTTCTGATTTGAGCAGAGGGTTGGACTGGATGACCTCCTGAGGTCCCTTCCAACTCTAATCTACTATGATTCTATGAAAACCATGCTCTGAAGTGTCCCTAGCGTCTGTCTGCCAGAAGTCGAGAATAGGTGCCAGGGGATGGATCACTTAACGATTACCTGTTCTGTTTATTGCTTCTGAAGCACTGAGCATTGTCCACTGTTGGGAGACAGGATACTGGGCTAGACTGACCATTGGTCTGACCCCATATGGCTGTTCTTATATATGATTACATTCACCAAATAGATTTTTTCTCTCTCTCTTTTCAAATTTGAGTTACAGAGTTATTGTCTTGATATTATCCTCCCCGTGGCTCTCCCACTCTCCAGTACCACTAGTAATTTAAAAATAATTACATCTAATGGAGGCTTCTTTTCTTTCTTCTGCTGGAAAACAAAATTTAATAAACTTCCAACCAGCTAGAAAAAGTTACATAAGATAGTGGAGTCATTGAGTATGGTTTGCTTTGTATCACTCTCTTGGAAAGGGATTGCACAACTGGCACTGGGGAAATGTAGCACTATGGAGCAGGGGTTGGTTTTCAAAGGTTTGTCTGATCAGCAGATCCTCCTTTATCCTGTGACATGGATTTCACTGGCTTGCAGACTTAGGGAAGGGCAGAAGCCATAAAAATAACCACATACTTTTATCTTCCAGTTTTCATTCACAGTTAATTTTCTCTTTTTCTTTCCTTCTTTCTTTCTTAAACTATTGACAGAAATTAACTATTTTTTTCAGGGATGAGCTGGGAAGTCTAAAGCCACACCAAGAGATCTCAGAACAAGATATGGACCATTCCTTGCTTTCCAGACAGTTAAGGGCTGTGGCAAAAGCATGCTCTGCCCTGGGGGAGATTCAGCCCCTCCCATCACTCAAACGATCCTCTTCCTGCTGGAACAATAGGAGAGCTCTGCAACCAGTGCTCTTGGTTCATGAGCATGGATCTAGGGCAGCAGTTCTCAAACTTCATTGCACAGCGACCCCCTTCAGACAACAAAAATTACTACATGACCCCCAGGAAGGGGATGGGGGTGAAGCCAGAGTCTCGCTGCCCCAGGTGGGGGAGGCCAAAGCTGAAATCTGAGGGCTTCAGCCCTGGACAGGGGTGGGGGAGACCTGAGACCCGCCACCCAGGGCTCAGAGCGGTAGAGCTCAGGCTTTGGGTTCAGTGCCCGGCCCCAGCAAGTCTAACAGCAGCCCTGGTGACCCCATTAAAGCGGGATCGCGACCCACTTTGGGGTCCTGACCCACAGGTTGAGAACCGCTGATCTAGGGGGTGGAATAAAGGGGGGACAAAGAAAACGCTTTTGGAGGAACCTGGACACATGCAAATTGCAAAGAGGCAACGAGAACCAGGTAGACTGTATCCTGAGAATGGTAGGGAAGGGAGAAGCGAATCCTAAATTTCACAGACAGCAGGAAAAAATTCTGATTTATGCCAGGGGCCAAACGAAGGACTGGGAAAGCACAAAGGAATCATACAACTACTTTTGATTCCCTTCTGGACTGCCTTGTTGCTGTGCCAAGTGCAGCTTGGCGGAATCCAGGGATTGGTCTCTCTGTGAATTGTTTGGAGGCAGATCAGCTGAGAACTGTTTATATATGCTATACATGCTTAGGGAGTTCGCCCCAACATATATTGTAACTCATTTACTTGTGTAAACATGCTGCTTCATATGAAAAGCTATGTACCTTACAAAGTACAATGTAACACACTACACTGAGCAGGCACAATAAAACACAATAGAAAGTGTAATGTCTAAGGCTCCAAAATGAGTAATTATTACCATTTAAAAACTGCCCATGCATCAAGCTTTTTTGGAAAGAAAAGGACAGAGGGGCTGAGAAAATAAAAACTCAAAATCTATCATCAAGGTTTCATCAGACTTTCCAAACTCAGTTTTTGCAGCCTTTCACAACAGTGTACTGTTGGTGCAACTGCGAAGACTTTCCCTTTTTGCCTGGGAATGAATGAATTAAAATACAGATATCAAATATTAAGATACGACATTATGTTGCCAAATACAGTCGTGGGAAAAATAGAGAACCAGACTGAATTAATTATTGTTATTATATGAAGTTACATGTGTGAAAATGAAGTCAATTCTAAGTGATACAGCTTTGGGTAAAATATTGTAAAATTTAATGACAGGGTTTAAGTCATAGGCAATCCTGATAGGGAAAGAAAGAGGTTGCGTTCAGACTGATTTCTTTTAGTTTAGTGATGAAATGAAGAAGTAAAGCTAATATTTGCAATCAAGCATTCTTATGCTATCAGGTTAGTGAAATACACCTGTGTTGAAATAGACAGTAAATAAATGGGACTGAAACTAAATGGTGTTACAAGGACACTTGATCACAGAGTGGAATAATTAGAATTGTAATGTTTAGTTGATATGGCACAGACATAGCTCATTCATACACATGAAGATCCCACCATTTTTTTTAAAACAAGGAGAACAGAATGGGAGATTTACACAGCTGCCCCCGCCTGCTGGACAGCAACAGTTCTTGAAATCACTTTGCATTGTATAATCTACTGTTAAAACAAGTTTAAAGAGCATCAAGAGAACATGAAGGGACTTTGTATATACTCTATGTGAACTTTAAACTGGACTTTTCAGCAGGTAGCAGAGAGTTGATGGAGAAACTGAAACTTGGGCGAGCATACTGTGCAAAGTTGCCAAGAGATTAATCATATAGCAGTCTAGAGAGAGCAACTTGCAAAGTTGTAGACATAAATCTTAAGGTCAGAAAGAATTGCCAGATCATCTAGCCTAACCTCCTGTATAGCACAGGCCACTACCACCACCCAGCACTCACACATGACACCCATAACAGAAATCAGACCAACGTTTTACAGCCCACTGGACCCTAGGCTATGATGTGCCACAGGCAAAGAATAGGAGAGGCCAACATGCACCAGTGCCTGAGGCCTCTGCAATAGCAGGGAAATGATTAAGTGAGATACACACAGATAATCCTGCAAGTGATCCTCACCCACAGGCTGGAGAGGAAGGCAAAAAACACCCCCAAGGTCACTGTCAACCTGATCTGGGGGAAATTCCTTCCTACCCCACATTTAGCAATCAGTTAGATCCTGAGGATGTGAGCAAGAATCAGCCAGAACAGCACCTGGGAGAGAGAGAATGCTCAGTACCACCTCAGAGCCCTGTCCCTCCCCGTCCAATGTTCCACCTCTAGCATGGCCATCCCTGATGCTTCAGAGGAAGGAGATTAAAAATAAACCCCAAACCCAGAATACCCTGGGGAGGGGGGGGAGGGGAGATAAACCTTCTTGACCCATACAGGAGGTCGACTTAAATCCTGAAGCATGAGCTTCATGAACATAAGACATAAAGCGAAAGCAAGACCTAGCCCTGCTCCATACCATCACAAACAACCCGTCACACAAAACACACTCATAAATTTGTCCAGCTCTCTCTTAAAACTAATTAAGTTGTTTTCACCAACAACTACTATTGGAAGGCTGCTCCAGAACGTCACTCCTCTAATGGTTAGAAAACCTCCTTCTAATTTCCAGTTGGTGTTCTATGTATGTCCCAATATGGTTGTACCAACAGCTACTGTTTAACTTGTCTTACACAAGCTGGTATGACAAGATGTTTGCACAAAGAGCCTGGAAAAATCTAGTTTCAGTTGCAAGAACTCAAAGCTGATGACTCATTCCCTGACTGATGGTGGACAACTCTCATTTTCGCTGGACATTTTGAATCTCTGGCGGATACATGGGTCACCATCTGATTGGTCCATGCCAGCATCTCCAAGAAGAGAAACCAAGTTGGATGACCCAACAGTAATGGGATTAAATGGCCTCTGTGTTTCAGCACACTGCCTCCCGAAAGCCAAAGACTGGGAGCCAAAGGAGGAAGAAGACTGAAGTCATGGGTTGGCCACCTGATGATATCAAGTACCTATCTTGGAGAATCACTTTTAATTGGTTTTCCATTTTCCAGCAATTTGGCTTGCCCACTAATGCACAAGATAAGACTACAGTCACGCCTATCCTTCATTCCATCTGCATTTACAATATCAACTCTTGCTGTGAATAGTAATTGAGCAGAAAGCTGATGGCTGAGCAAAGATCTGGTGATGAGTAACACATAGACTTTCTCTTGGATGACTACCCAAATCATTCAGTTGACCTCTTCCTGAAACTGGGATTAGTAAGGAAGGGTATATGCTTGTGTATGTGCTTTAAAGATTGTCACAGAGTTACAGTGTGTCTTCTTGTTGCAAAGTCACTTTGAAATTGAAAAGATTACTATTGTTAACTAGGATTGTGAAACACTGTGCATGCATCTACTATAGTTAAGGGTTTCACTTTGCCTTTCACGAGCCAGGTACATACAGACACAAAATGAGACCAAATGTGCAAGCCTCTTGAACTGCACTCAGTCTATACGGTTTGTTATAAATATGGGAGTTTATGTTAGATAGTTAGGTGCGTTAATCAGATCCTGGAGCTAATATAATTTGTGGGGAAATAGATTAAAAGGGTTGATTACTACAGATCATTGGGAAGGAGACCCTGGAGAATTGCTGTGAAAGTAATTGACCAATTTGTCTCATGCTTTAGCTGTGCATTGTTTTTTGTCTGTTGTGTTAGCAATACAGCAGGTCATGAAAGTGATATTTTGTGTTATCTGTTTAAGGGAAACTTGCACCATACTATGCTTGCCTATTCAGTACTCTTAGTTTCCAATTTTAATGACTTAAACATATGCAGAAATACAAAACAAACAAAATCAAGGCCATTGGGCTGATCTCATCCCAATGTAAACCTAGAGCAACTCTATTTACTTCAGTCGAGCTATTTCAAATGTAAACTTATGTCAGTAAGATCAGAATCTGGCTCATTCGTTTGAAACAGGATCATTTTTTTCCTTAAGAGTTCTACTGATCCAGTTTATCATCACCACAAGTCAGAATCCTCTGTGACATGAGAATCGTTTTAAAAAGCAACTAATAATGAAGTCACAAACATAAATGTGGAATAAGAGGCAGGAACAGAAGAATTCTTAAGAAATTAAGATCCTGTTTAATGAAAATACCCCATTAGTAAGGAAAAAAGGAAGAGAAATATAAGGCCAAATCCAGAAGAATGTAGTAACTTTTGCCTTCAATGGGAGTTTTGTTGGAAAAAGGCTGAATCAAGAACTTCATGATCTGTCCCAGGGAAAATATACAACCAAGGTGCAGAACTGTTTCCAAATACAGATTTATTTAATAGTTTTCCAGGAAGCAACAACTTAACTCAAAGAAGATTTTGCCTAGTTAATATGTCAGATCCAGTTCCAAGTGCTGCAGGGACTAAAGCTGAGATACCCTAGGGAGACTTGGGGCATGCCCCCTGCATTTTCCCTGGAAAGGTTTACAATTTTTGATGAAATGTGGTGGGAGGTTGTGCATTTTGTGCATAAAACATCCTTTTAAATCTAAGTGAATCTTTTCCATATGTCGCCAGTTCTCTTACAAATACAGACTGTGGGGCCAACAGGATTTGTGAGCAATGCATGCAGACTGTCAGGCCACTACAGGAATGAATGAGTTTCTGCTAATGGCACTGGATTCTGAAGCCTAGTGAGTAGGTAGTTCCCATATGGAGGTTGTTTTTTTTAAAATATCACTTCTCTGTGCTAGTTCTTCTTCTAAGACTTTTATTAAAGCCCTCCCTAGAATTGATGTGAAAAGTCTCTTATCCTTCTAGTGTCAGAGCAATTTGTCAAGTTATCCTAAGCTGTGTGCAGTGAAGATATTTTAATATATTTGATAGGGTTTAACACTAATATTTATGAAGGCTTACAGCAACAAAGTTTTATAGTTAAATTTGCATTCTATTTATCGTTTTATGTTGGGAACTGAAGAAATCACAGGCGGATACAATCCTTCCACTTACTTCACAGTAGGGGTGGTTAAATCAATTTGTACAACAAGTACCAATCCAAGTCTCAGACTTACAAGCTCTCATTCCTCTTCCATAGACATTCTTTCCCCCACTCCCAAGTTTATTTGTGCTGTTTATTTCCTTTCCATGGCTACAGAACTTTAAATGTATTAGTATCACATCTCTTCTTGTCACCTGCTTTCCTCCATTCTGATCTTTCCAGGTTGCTTAGAAGTTGAATAAATTTTAGTCATTGATTTATATTGTTTTTAGCAATTTATGATCTGGGCACATTTATAAAAATTAGAACAATCAAAACAACTCCTGTATTGACAAACACTCCTGTATTGACAAACAACTGCCAGCAATCCAGGTGCATATCCACCATAACCATTTCCTGTCCACTGACAGGAGTTATTTATTGGCTTCCTGCCCAATCACAAACAAAGCCCAAACTATATTTGTGTCCAGTCAGAATGGATTCTCTGTTTCACTGGATTCTGATCTCATTTACATTATGTTACCACTAGTGTTAATTCTATCAGCTTCACTGTAGTTGCTCCTAATTTTCAGCACTATAAGTAAGATGTTAATCGGACTCATGATTTTAAGATTAACTGTCATTTGCACCTAAAAACATATGGGCTTGATTCTAATTTCAGCTACTTTGGGAAAATGAGAAGTAACTTAACAGACGTGCATACGGGGTGTGCGGGTATGCCCAGGCACATCCTAATGCAGGGGTGTCAAACATGCGGCTTGCAAACCTTTTTGGTCCAGCCCGTAGCTGCAGTGCACGTCACTGCGAGACCTTGTGGCACTGTGCGCTGCCTCTAGAGAGTAGGACTCATGGCAGAGAGAAGTCCACGAGATCTCGCGTTAGCGCGCGGTACCACGAGAGCTTGCAGTGGAGAGTAAAAGGTCTGTTACTGTCTGTCATGAGTCCCACTCTCCTACTCTGCCGCCAAATTCCACTTTGCCCGGAGATTTCATGGCAGAGAGTAGCATCTATAGAGCGCTGTGTGCACAAGATGTATGCTATGTGTGGCCCACTTGAACTAAATGTAATTTAAATGTGGTCCGCCATAGGAAATGAGTTTGACACCCCTGCCTTAATCTGTTCTGGGTTAGCTCATTATCTGGTTAAAGATAAAAATCATGAAAATTGACTGTATCTTTGTATACGCCTCGTTATCACTACAACAAAAATTTGGTATTTTGTGTCTCATTTTTTAAGTTTGTATTTTTTAGGTAAAGTTTAGTTGCTAATTTAAAAAAAATTAAGTTTAGTTAAGTTTTAGTTTCTTTACTTTGTTTGATGAATAAAAATAATGTCCTTTATGATTGAGTATTCAATAAATGTTCACCTTTAAAAAAAAAATTAAAATTCCCTGGGTGCACAACCTAAACAAATGTGCTGCGCACACCTATGAGTAACTCCCAATGAAAATTATTACTTCTTGGTAGACAGAAAATGAGGAAAATCTAGCAGTGATTTCTTCTCTTTTCTAATGGACTGTAGGTTTGGTTAAAAAAAAATGCACCAAAAAACAGAAATAATGTTAATGGGTAAAACGGCAAGATCTAAGATATTCCATCTTCTCCAGTATGGCAATCAAACTAAACTTTACTATGAATCTATGGAAAGCATACACTTTTGTTATTAAGACTATCATTACATCAATTAAAATATAATGATATGTCTAGATGTTTTTCCTGCATCAGATTAGCCATCACAGTTTCTAAAGAAGACCGGAATAACACACCCAAAAGTGAAAAATGATTCTTTAGAAAGATTCCAGCCTTTAATAATCTGTCATTTCAAAACACCAATGTGTCGACTAGGACTTGATGCTAAATGCTATTGGGGAAAAAAGGACTAGAAATGTTGGCTTAAATGGAAAACTACCCCTCCTACAGAATAATTTTAGATAGTTAAGATTAAACACAGTATGAGTTACAGGGTTAGTAATGTAATTTGAATAAAACTTAACAATTATCTCCAAGTTTCAGACTGTCAGAACATATTGCTTGATGGACGGAAGGGAAGAAACGTAGCAGATAATATTTAATAGGAAAGATTGTTCTCCTTGTCTCATATTTGAAAATAATCTATTAGATAGTCTTCACTTTAACAGACTTATTGGGTCCCATTATCATTTTTGCTATTCAAATGTATTCTGAGCAGGAATTACTGGCTGAATCCAAATGGTTCCATGGGTGCCTTTTTCTGGGGTAATGGTCTGTCTACTGGGACAACTAATGTTTGGAAAGAGTGGGATTTACCTGTCTGTCAGGCTTGGACTCTCTGTGAAGAGCTTTGCTTTTATTAATTGTTTTCTGGATCACAAGTGTAGTGATCAGCAAAACAAAGCCCCTCTCAAGCCCCTATCCTATTTCCCTTGCCTCCCATCCCTCCTACAGTTTTTGCTCATGAAATTGAGGGGTTAATGGTGCTGTCTTGTGCAATGCAGTACACTGCTATTCAAGCTTCTTACACATAATTGCCAAAACATTTTAATCAGGCTCTGCAGCACCCACTGCCGTTCAAGTTGTCATGATCCATTTCTGCCAATACACTTTTATCTTAATATAGAATCATAGAAATGCAGGGCTGGAAGAGATGATGAGAGGGCATCTAATCCATCCCCCTGCACAGAGGCAGGATGAATATACTTAGACTATCCCTGACAGGTGTTTGCCTAACTGTTCTTAAAAACCTCCAGTAATGGAGATTCCATAATCTCCCTAGTAACCTGTTCCAGAGCTTTAATCATCCTAATACTTTGAGACATTTTCCTAATATCTAATCTAAATCTTCCTTGCTGCAAACTAAGCGGGTTCCTTCTGTCCAACTCTCAGTGGACATGGACACCAATTGATCACTGTCCTCTTTATAACAGCCTTCTATATATTTGAAGGCTATTATCTTTCTCCTTCTCCTCCCCCCCCCCGCGCTTTTTCTTTTTGAGACTAAACATGACAAGTTCTTTCAACTTTTCCTCATGTCATGTTTTCTAAACCTCTTATCAATTTTGTTGCTTTCTTGTGCGCTCTCTCCAACTTGTGTGCCTTTTTCTTAAAGTGTGGTGCCCCAAACGACACAGTACTCCACTTGAGGCCTCACCAGTGCTGAGCAGAGTGCAACCATTACCTCCTATGTCTCACATACAAAACTCCTGTTAATATTCCCCAGAATGTTGGCTCATTCAATTTGTGATCCACTATAATCACCAGATCCCTTTTTGCAGTACTGCTGCCTAGTCAGTTACTCCCCATTTGGTATTTGTGCATTTGATTTTTCCTTCCTAAGTGGATACTTTGCACTTTATTGAATTCCATCTTATTGATTTCAGAACAATTTTTCAATTTATTAAGATAATTTTGAATTCTAATCCTATCCTCCAAAGTGCTTGCATCCCCTCCCAACTTGAGATCATCTGCAAATTTTCCATCAACCAAGTCATTAATGAAAATATTGTACAGTACTAGATGTAGGACAGACCCCTTTGAAGCCCCACTTGATATGTCTTCCCAGTTTCACAGAACCTTTTGATAACTACTCTTTTAGTGTGGAGTTTCAACCAGTTGTGGACCTGCCTTATAGAAATTTCATCTAGACTATATTTTCCTACTTTGCTTTTGAGAATGTCACATGGGACTGTGTCAAAAGCCTTACTAAAGTCAAGATACATCATGTCCATGGCTTACCACTATCCACTAGGCTAGTAACCCTCTCAAGAAGAAAATAGATTGGTTTGGCATGATTCGTTCTTGACAAATCCACGCAACAGTTACCGGTACTTATCCTCTGGGTATCCTCTAGCTGTTTACAAATGGATTGTTCAGTCATTTGTTTCAGTATCTTTCTAGGTATTGCAGTTAGGCTGACTTGTCTATAATTCTCCTGGTCCTCCTTTTTCTGAAGACAGGTACTATGCCCTTCTCCAGTGCTCTGTCTTCTACCGGTTCTCAGAACTAACCACTAATGGTTCTGAGATTGGGTTCAGCTAGTTTCTTAAGTACGCTAGGGTGAATTTCACCAGATCCTGTCTACTTGACTACATCTAACTTATGTAAATATTTTTGACCTCTTCTTTCCCTATGCTGGCCTGATTACCTTCCTCCTTGTTGTTAATATTAATTGTGTTAAGCATCAGGTCACAACTGACCTTTTTAGTGAAGACTGAAGCAAAAAGGCATTTAACACATCAGCCTTCTCAGGATCATCAGATATCTAGTATCACTGCTAGTACTGCAGTCTGGTCCACATGTCTGAACCAGTATCCTTGTTAATCCAGTCCTGAGCTCTCATACAGCTCTGCCAATGCACCACAATCCTGGCCTGCAATGTTCCTACTCTTCCAGTCCTGGTTCCACACAGCTCTGCTCATGCAGTTGAATCCTGATTAGTTACATTCCAGCTCTTTCAGTCCTGTTCATGTCTTGAGCAGAGATTGCCAATAAAGATTAATTACATCAAATTGCTTGGTGTGTGTTTGTGATGTGGATAAAGAGACCACCACACTTAGTCATTTGTGACTAAAGCACAGAATCCAAATGCAAGTTCCCCAGACCGAGTGAAGAGCACATTAATCTACTGCATTTAGTTCTCTAAAATAGCAGTTCTTTTAATTATCGGGTATAAGTAATTGTTATATCAATTTTTTTAAAGTACTGTGGTGTCCCTAAGAGGACCTCAGTGCCCAATGGCAAAGAATTCAATGTCATGTAACAGCAACCCCTCCTATCAAGCCTGACAAACTCACTACATCTAACACACAGCTGTCATGATATTTCCCTTTAAAGAATGTCATGTAAGATATCAAATGAAAGCCAGTGATACACTGATCATTAACGTCACTGTGAAATGTATGTATTCACACGATATAAGGAATTATGGATACTTGCTGATATTATGCTTTAAAATCTGTAACCAAAAACTGGAAGTAACAGATTTTCTTTCAGACAAGTGGTGGGGTAGTTATTTCCCTGGGTTAATGTAAATTGAGTAGGGTAATGCCCAAGACAATTGGAAGTTCATTTGCTTCGGCGGTAAACAGAAGAAATACATGAAGATGAGTTTGTGAAATCACTACGCAAAGACGTAGCGTCTGAAGCCCAGGGGTTTGTCATGGTGACAAACACAATAAACTTTGGGAAACATAAAGAAAAGCAAAAAGACATTTTGATTATCCATCACTGAGGGAACAGGGAGGCCAGCACTCTTTGCATAGATGAATGGTGGATCCCCAGTCATCTGAGTTGCTGACACCAAGAAGTTGCTGTAGGTGAGAATACTGTGTTCGACAAGCATTGTATTCTCTTTAAGTTTTAGTCGCTAGGAATTGTGATTATACTTGTTTATTTGTAACCACTTTCTGTTTCTATTTTCTCTGTTTAGTATCACTTAAATCTCTGGTCTTTATTAATAAACTTATCCTTGTTTTATATAAATTCATCTCAGTGCTGTTATATTGAAGCAAGGTGTGGATCCTCAGCTAGCCAACAGGCTGGTGTGTATTCTGCCTCTTTGGAGACGGCAGACATGATAATTCTATGGCAGTTCAGGGACAGAGGTTGGATACTGTCTGGGATGCTCTTCCAGGGGGTTCAGGAACTGGGGGCTCTGAGTGTTACCTGAAAGGCAAAGGCAGGCCTGGTGGAGTCCTAAGGAGTTTGTCTGGCTGGTTAAAAGAGTGGGATGGCATGGAGCTGACACACAAGTCCCTCTTTTGCTAAGGCAAAAGGAGTAACAGGGTGATTTATAGTTCTGGACCTCCCGAGAAAGTCTACTAAGAAGCACTTTGGAGAAGATGGACAGCCTATGATACAGTACATGTTAGAATAAAGAACCCTTTAGAGAACAACTTCCTTTCCTTGAGTTTCTATTTTGAAACAAGTATTGATCCTCATTCAAAGCCTAGTGAAGCCAATGAAAGTCTTTCCGTTGTCATCAGTGGGCTATAGCTCAGGCCTATTGTGTGCATGTCTGTTCTCCTGTTTCTCGATCACTGAGGTATAGCTGACTAAACAAGTGATGGACAAACCCCCAAAGATTTAGATGTCTGATTCCAATAAACAGCCAAAAGTCCTGATATTTACATGTGAATGTTCTCAGTCTCCCCTCTTTCACAATCCTTGGGTAATCAGTGATTGCTTAGACAACCTGACACACAACCTTTCCCTGGGTCCTCATATCTTCTATCCCTGTTCCTTCCCTCCTGAGTCAGTGCCAAGCAGAAGCTTGTCTACTCTCTCTATCTTTTAATGGTTGGCAGAGATTGAGGCTCAGTACCATCTCATTAGGCACACTTACAGCTTCTCTAGTTAAATTTTAGTGTCATTCTAGGTCTTCTCCAGGACTCACACGTCATAAGGCAGTATATGCTTCTTCAACAATGTGTGATGTTTTGGACTCTAGGGTACAAGTTCCTGGGGTGTCAAAGAGTATGGCTAAACTGAAATCAAGATGCTGCAGTTGATCCAAATGGAGAGGCTGCTACATTCCTATTTCCTAGCTTTTGCAACCAGTGGAAGAGAGTAGGTGCTGGAACCAACCCTTCTCCCATAAAGGCTAGCCACTGACAGTAAACCAAGTTTTTGTAAGGTTCTGGAACAGAGTCAATCAATGTGAAAATGTTTCAATCAGATTCAAATCATGGTTTGGGAAAAGGCTCAGCATAATTCTCATTTTGCCCAAATTAGATAACACATGCCCTAACAAAAATATCATATCTTTTCATTGAAGGAGTCTCGTTATATGTTGCCTCAAAATGTGACCAGACATCATGGAGAGGTGCAAGAATCTCCTTTATTTAGGCAACACCCAATATAGCGGATAGCCAATTCCTAAATATACAGTTATGTAGCTTCGAGGTATTCATATTTTATTAAAAAGTGCAGCAAAGTCTACATGGCTGCCCTGCAAAGCTGCTATAGCAGGTAAAATTATTACAGCCAAAACAGTCAGGGAATGTAGCCTTTTTCTCTTGTTCATGAATCATGTGCAAATCAATCACAATATTTACATATTGGCTATTTGAAATTTTCTGAATAATTTATGCAAATAAATGTCAGCCTACAGACTGCTCATTAACTTTTTGCACTGGGTATTCATTTGATTATTCAATGAGGAATTCAATTTGAAAATCAAGCTGTCTGACCGGTCACCCAACTCATATAGGTATTGTTTCTATTCCCAGATCGGTTGGCTTAACAAATAAGCTATATATATTGTAGATGAGTGTTATTATTTCTGCTTCTGGCTGAAATTGCCAGTTTGATTAAATGAAACTTGACTATATGTCCAAAATTAGTTTTTGCAAATGTTCTTCTGAACAAAACTTCACTTCCATGAATGTTCACGAGTATTTTTTTTAAAAAGGAGGTGATGCAGGTGCAAACATGGACAAGTCAAAATGTATTTCAGAATTTGCAGAAATGTATATGAATAATTTTTCCTCATGATTTATCCAGTTTTAGTGGTTGTTTTTATTTGAGGCTGGCTATTGACATGGGCAATACTCTGATTTAATTAACTTTGGCATCAGACTTACTTGACAGACACCTGGCAAATATCAATAGGAAAACTACACAAAGGGAACAATTTTGAAATTGCGCTTTTAGACACAAGATGATTAAGTGTCAGGTAAAACAGGAAGGTGACTGAGCTCAGTGTAAAAACCCAGGGGAACTTTTTATATTCAGCTTATCAATTACATTTCACTTTGATGGAATACAAAGCCAGGAGTCACTTTTGTGGCAAGATGATAGACTGATGAACCATTAGTTGAAGAAATCTCCATTCAGTGTGCAAAGCTAACTTGCTTTTATTAAACTCCACATACTATAGGTTGATTAATCATAAGAGAGTAGAGTCCCTTGACTTTAAAAGCTATAGTAACTGCCACCAGAAAAGCATTTTTCAAGTACACGTACATAAGTTTGTATGAATAAAAAGGCCCAAAACTGCCTCCTATCCAATTTTAAGGTACAATATTGACATCCATCAATGATTACCATACAGTATAAGTTACTGGACCTCGCCTGCTCAATATGATCCTGCTGAAAATACCAGTGCTGATTATTATTTTGGTTTTTTTAAAACAAAGGCTATGCCTTTTTGAGCTTTTGTAGATGGGAAGAGGGAATATAAGCTGAGTCATGTCCAATGAAGTCTGTATCTGTGTTCCTATTGCTATGTGGGAAATATAAGACTTGGATAATTCTGTTATAAGCCTTGATGCTGCCAGCACTGCAAAGCCCTGATGTGCTCTAATTGTTTTTTGCAATGTGATGTCTTATATAGCTAGACTTTCAGTTTGGACACACATGCAACGACTTGGTACTGCATGATATTTTGATGAAAAAACTAGAACAATACAAAATTAACATGGTACACATAAAATTGATTACAAAACTGGTTAACTGACAGGTCTCAAAATGTAAATGGGGAAATCATCATCAATTGGGTGTGTTTTTAATGGGGTCCCACAAATGATCAGTTCTTGACCCGATGCTATTTAACATTTTTATTAATGAGGTGGAAGAAAACAAAATTATTACTGATAAAGTTAGCAGCTGACAAAGATTTGTGAAGTGGTAAATAATGAAGAGAAGAATTTGTCTAGAGGAGGTCACTGATACAGAGTCATCTGGATCACTTGGTAAGGTGGGCAAAACCAAACAATATGTGTTTTAATACAGCCAAAAGTAAAGGTACACATCTAGGCACCAGAAATATAGCCAGACTTACAGGATCAGGCACTCTATCAGGGGACTCATGGTGGATAATCAGCTGAATATAAGCTCCCAGTTCAACATCCTAGCCAAGAGTTAATATGATCTTTGTTTGTATAAATGAGGTAATTTTGAGTAGGAGTAGGGAGGTTATATTACCTCTGTATTTGGCACTGGTGCAACCACTTCTGGAATATCCTGTCTATTTCTAATGATCACAAATAAAAAAATTACGCTGATAAACTGAAGAGGATTCAGAAAAGAGCCAGGAACATGATTAAAGGATTGGAAAATATGCCTTCTAGTGACAGGCTCAAGGGGGTCAATCTCTTTAGATTGAGAAGGTTAAGATCACAATTTATAAGTACCTACATGGGGAACAAAAATTTAATAGTGGGGTCTTCAATCTAGCAGACAAAGGTATAACACAAACCAATGGCATGAAGTTGAAGCTAGACAAATTCAGAATGGAAATAAAGCACACATTTTTAATAGAGAGGGTAATTAATCATTGGAGCAATTTATGAAGGATTTTAGTAGATTCTCCTTCATAGACAATTTTTTAAATCAAGATTGGATGTTTTTCTAAAGTTATGATCTAGGAAATAATTAATGGAAGTTCTATGTCCTGTGGTATAAAGGAGATCAGACTAAATGATCAAAATGGTCCCTTCTAGCCTTAGAATCTATGGACCTATGAAAATGGGCTAAATATGCTTCTACAATGGTGCTCTTCTCTGATTAAGGGAGAGAAAAGGAACTGATTATTAAAGACCCGTAAAGACCCCTATAAGATTAGTACCTGGAATAGGTGATGGGGCTTCATTCGCAGTCAGTTTCCAATAACATGAGATGGACACTCAACACTAATGATATATTACATAAAGACTTTACAGATATTCACAGATGATATAAGAGAAACTGTAAATTAATACTTTAGACTTAAAAATAGAGGCTGAATAAGAATCCACTACAATAATTATTTTGAAAGTGAAGGAGACAAGGTTTTGTTAATGGCCTAATTCAGCTCTGCTTAATTTACAACCAAACATTTTACTAAATAGTAAATGCAAGGACTTGCATAGAACAGCTAAGGCTAGCTCGTCCAAATCAGTGCATCAAGCTTACTTCACGTGAGCCAATCTTAAGCAGTCCTGAGGAGGCTGAACTTCTACTGATTTCAGTGGAAGTTGCAAGGGCTCAGCATCTCTCAGAAGTTTGACTTTAAAAATTTAAAAAATTTTAAAAGTATGTTTCTCATACATTTTGTAGTGAATTTAGTGCTGATCAAATTTTCTGGATTGTCAGCCTGAGAGATTTCAATCCTCCCTTCAGTCACAAAGCAGGTAAGAGTGTGCCAAAAGAGAGCCAATTACTATCATTTGTGTTTATAGTTTGTATGATGACAACTGAGACTACCAATTCAGCTCATACAGGTCACTGCACAGTCATAATATACCGTAACAATTTTCTGTCACTGCTGTCTTAGATGGTTTAGAACCAGTGACCTACAAATGAGAGGATCCAGGTTTCAGTACCAATCTGTTGAGCTACCAATTCCCCCATAAACTGTTTTTTTATTATTAAGATCTGCTATATTTATGTGTTTTATGTTAAACGGTTAAACTCTGGTCTTCACAGTTCAAAAGCCACTGAATGGTCTAGATAGATGGACATTTCTGCAAGTCCCTGAGAAAGTTTCCCCATCTTGGGATTGAGCTGGAATTTGATTATCTGTGTCATTCTTTCTTTCATTTGCTGGAATTATATAGCCATATTATATATGCCAGATGCAGTATAATGTTAGGTGAAACTTCAGGAACACATAAACTAGTTTGTCTTTGCTCTTTAATTGAATTTGTCCTTCCAAACAGCCCATGTCTGAGGATAAATATAAATGGTTATGAAATTCTCCTCCATGACCCCCATTTCTTCTCCTTGCTTCTTGCATATTCTGTCTTTTACTGTGAGAATAGCTATGTCACAATGAGAAGGTTATGTGACCTAGAAATACATTAACTCACCAGTAGAGGATATGAAAAGAAATAAATGAGTGACAAGCTGGCCCTTTCTGTATAAAAACAGAGGGAGTATTGTATATAACAATTTTGGGACAAGAGTTTCCTGGGAAAAGAATCCAATCTGAAGGATAAAAGGCTTTCTATTCATATATTATATTTTCATTTGTGTTGTTGACTGAGTATGAAAACTCCTCTTTAAATCTACATTCCTTGGTGTCTTGAAGAGGAACAGACTATTCTTGCCTTCCTGACTCATGTATCTCTGGGCAGTCGGATCTTCTGACTCACAAGATAGTCAAAATCTCAGATTAACAATGCTGCATGGCTGCTAAAAATAGGAGTTGTAAACTTTGAACTGAAAATAGACTGAAGAACACAGGGTTTCAGAATCCATACCATCAGTAGAACATGTGATTAGAAGTGGAATAATTCTGCTGCTTTTGTTGTATTCAATTAGTTTTGCTAGAAATCCCAAATTTAAAAATGTCTTTACAGCAGTTGCACAGTAACAGAAATCTCCAATAGCAATATTTGCATTTCTTTGTGAATTTTGCTACTGGGAGGTGACCTGATCCTGTTTAAGAAACCTTCCCTGGCCTGAAGCTAAAGAGGTAGGACCATCCTACCATGTGATGTTGCTTCACAACATCTTTTATGATTCTGTAGACACACATCCTCCCATACTGGAATATATTTAAAGTATCTTTGCTAACTTCATTTTCTATTGTGTTGTTATGGACTGGCAAATAAAGAACTGCTGTTTCATCCTAGAGATAGACGTATTTCAGTTCTAATGTTTTCTGAAGATATATATTAAGAGAACACTGCTCAAGTGCAAACTCTGAGCCAAAAATCAGCAGGAACTCCCACAGCTCAAAGTTCTGAGCCATTGCTTCCACATCATCAGCCTTCCTTTCATAAAAGCTGCAGCATCCCTTAGTATTAATAGTTAGCTCCCATTTAGTGAAATGCAAGCATAAATCATTTATAAACTACCAATACAAGCATTAAAAAGTATTCTGAACTCCCAGCTTTGTGGGAAAGAGCGTTAGGCAGTGATGATCTGTTATCTTCTGAGAGCAGTTACAAGTAAGTAATTATGTTGCTGTTGAAGAATCCCATCAAAACAGACCAAAGTTAAAGCAATGAAAAAAACCCAAACTATAATTCTGGACTAGGCAGTAGGAACTTTAATAGTGTTCAATAGTTTTTAATAGTTTCATAGGGGCTGAAATCCTTCATACTGAATATGCCATTGAACTGGCTCTTGGAAAATGCAATCAGACTGTTATTTAGACCTTCCTTTGGAGAAAGTAGAGTTTTTTGTATTTCGGTCAAGAGAAAGAAAACAGCTAGGTGAATTTCCTAAGGATTTTGTTCACTCCAGACAGAAATGTAAGGACTTTTTCATATCAAGTTGGTGGAGAATTTTCTTGCTCTGACAGCCACGAAGGCATGGGATACATGTTGGCAGGATGAATGACTAAGTAAGATGTCACTCTGCCATCAACTTTTAAAGGAATTTAAGATGAGCCTACAGTACCACCTTATGCTTAAGGAATTAAATCTCACACGTGACGCTCACTGACTCTTCACTGCTCACAGGTATCAAGTGTCCAGGGATTAAGGAATCCAAGATGACCAGCGGCATTTGTTGAATCTGAGGAGACTCAAAATTAAAACCGTTGAACCCTCTACAAAGACGACACCAAGCTAAAGATGGCACTGCTATAAGTTACTGCTGGGTGTAGGGAAGATATTTCATCCAAATTTAATTAATTGGACAGTGGACAAATGAAGTGACAGTGTTACAGGGTGCAATGCAGACTAGTTAGGAGATGAGTCATTGCCTGCCCTGTAAACTTAGATGCCTTAAATGCTTTGCTACTGTAATTCCCTGCCTGGGACATTTACAGTCAGCAACACATATGCAGGCCACACCCTAAGTATCCGTGGCTATCTGGAGCCCAGCAATTCCAACGCCAGCAGCCTGCAGAAACACGCCAGTCACACTCCCTGGTGTCTCTACCAGCCTTGGTAACAACCAGCAAGGTGTCCCCAACACATTCCCAGACCCCAATTTCCCCAAAACTCTCTGCTCTGCAATGTCCCCCAGCCCTCTCCTGGACCATTTGGAGAGATAATGAGGTCCGTTTGTTCCTCTCGACACAAGAGCACGTCACAGCTTATTAACCTAACTGCAGTAAATACACCCTTCCATTTAAACACATAACCGAGGTCATTTACAGTAGAAGTAAAACACATTTATTAACAATAGCACAAAGGTTAAATGATGCCAAGTAAAAGAAATAAAATTAGAAAGGATTACAAGCAAACAAAAGTTAAATCATGCATCTAAAAATATAAAACCTAATGTAGCAAGGTACACGCTTTGTTCACAATTTTTCTTCATCTAGATTCTATTTCCAGAGACTTCAACCCCCGTCTTGGTTGAATGACCCATCTTTCTCAGCTTGCAAGAGCTCAGTTCCCTTGTGTCTGTCTAATGATGGATGTCAAAAATGGCTTCTGTCTTTGCTTTTATCTTCCAAAGTTCAATGCCTATGTTTCAAAAGGCAGGATGCTTTTATGCTGTTCTTCCTGTGGGCTTCCCATATCCCTGTATGTAATGGGGCTTCCACTGTTTTTATTCCATCACACTTAATTTACATAAGAGACAGGTTAATAGATGCCTTCTCTCCTGTCTGGGAGGGAATCCATTTCTCCCTGTTTGGCCACAGAATTTAAAGAATAACGCTCAATAACAATCCATATGTTCTCGTACAGTGTTAATACATACATGAATTATATTAATCACCAGTGTGCCATTTTCATTCAGAGAAGACCTCCCTCCATATATTTTATAATATGGTAATATTGTATACAATCAGTTGACTCAATTGCTTATGACTTGAGTTGAGCCACCTACCAGTACACCTTTGAAATGAATTCTTAACAGGCTTACTCTTCAAAGTTAAGTTTATTCAAGCTGTGAAGGCAGCGACATGGAGTCTGGTGCTGAAAGAAGTTCTTCCCCCACTTGTTAGCTTAATAGTTTTTTGTTGTTGTTGTTTTTTTTACCTATTATGAAAAAATGGACCTTCACTGTCTTTGCCTGAAAACTGAGCTGGTCAGAGAATCAACTACACACTCCTTTGTCTAAGGCAGACCTGTTTACCAACTTCTCCTGACATGTCTGGGTTAAAGATACTTTAGTCATAATTCTAGCATATATTCCTAACTTTTTGTACACACCTTGCACATACATCATGCAAAAATATTTATGATGAGTGAGTTGTTAGTTCCCAACTGATGTATTATATTACATGTCACTTTTTAAATAAACACCATAACACCAGTGTGTCAGAGGTAATGAGTATGTCAGGCCTGACAAGAGATGCTGAACAGAGTAGTGAACCACAAATGGGCCTCTGTGTCACAGACGGCATAGCACTGCAAACATAGCAGGGTAACAATGCACAGGAAGTCCTTCTCCAACTGTGGTCAGAAAGATAATTATGACTGGAGGCCCCAGGGGCATCATAGTTGCTCTGTGGGGGTGGCTCATAAGATATGTTACAGGAGTAGTGTTTCTGAACTTTGAGCTATTTCCTACCTGGTCCTATGCTTGAAGCCTGGACCCAAGTGCTGCAATCTCTGGAGAATACATTATTATTACAACTATGTAAGTAGAGTTTGTTGGTCTCAGTTCTGTTCCTAGTGGGCAGATGCCCATACACTAAAAAACACCATCATCACCAATTGTCATCCTTGCTGTCAGTCTTAGCAAAAAGGACTCCCCAAGTCTGTATTAAGCCATGTTTTATAATTTTGAGGAGCTAGCACTACCACATGCTCACGCTGTACCTCTTGGGGGCTAAATATAAATCTTCAATCTCTAGTGCTATCAGTTCTGCATCTAAATTATCTTTAAAAAGTTAAAAGAAATCACAAAATCAGTAAGAAAAATCAACTGAATAAATCAACCTGTTGAAGATTAACTAGTTCCTTAGCAACTACAACAACAAAAATATATAGTTACCCCTGGATTGCAATGTGAAGATAAGGTTTTTCAAAAGAACTTCAATGCAAAAAAATCAGAACAAATGTAACTGTGCCAAATATACCATTACAAATAAAATTTCAATGTTATATTATGTCTGTGAAATTATTACCCTCTCCTTGAAAGATATTCACTCCCAGGAAAGGGGCTGGAAGTAACAGAACAAAAATTATTTACGAGAAAAATGATGAAACTACCAAACCTTAAAGAAAAGAAAATTACGATAACAGTAAACAAAGCACACAAAAAAAAAAAAAAAAAAATTGGCCCCTTCAGAATGGGCATGAAAATATCCCAGAACATCAGAGAAAACATGTTTTTAGTGTTCATTCAACTGAGTTGATCAAATGGGAATTTTTGCCTAGGACAAGTCACAAATAGAAATTGCTGCTAACTTTATTATAAAAAGAACTTTAGTTGATAATAAACCAAATATCTAATGATAGTTGGCAGCAAAGAGACCACAGTCTAATCAAATTTGTCTAACTGCACTCAAGAGCAAACCCTGCCACTCTTCTCCAGGTCTGAAGGATCCCAGATGCCATGGAACCAGTATAATTTCTTTGCACAATGGAGTGACAGAACTGTGGGAGCTCAAACAGGCTGCACATACACCCTACGTACCATGCAATCCAACTGTATAGAGACTTGTGGTAGGGTGAGGAACATGGGGAAGAAGAGAAAAGATGTTGACAGCAGAGATTTGGGGTAGTGCTGCAGAGAGCAGGAGTAGCTTTGGTGCCATGCTGCAGCCAATCAGTTGAGGATTTCTTCCCCCTGTCCTTTTGGAGGCAATGCCCAGACCAGGTAGGTGGGATGAGTACTGAGATCAGGCTCGGGAGCTGAGAGAGTGAATAGAATGTGCACTTTTGGGTTGACAGAGGCTTTCCTTTATTATTTCCCCATCCTAGTAAAAAACAACAATTTTCATTTCACTTTACATATGTTTTGACATCAAACTTCCTTAGGAAATTATTTTTTCTCTCAAGAGGAAAGTTTAATCAACAGCTGTATTAGGAATCTTCATCTTTTTTCCAGTGGTATTTTATGCATCAATACATTTAGAACAAGCAGTGTTTTTTTTTTTTTAATGGCTTGAGCAGGATTCAACAAATGCACCTGTTTATAGCCACAGCCAACACTTATTGGTCTGTCTAGAAAGGAAGGATGTGACAAATTTAGCAAAAGCAAGAAAGATTTCTGAAAAAGAGAAAGTAAAATGTATAGAAAAAAGAAAAATCTAAGTCTTCAGATGAGATTTTAAATGAATATAGATAAACTTGAAGCAAACCCCAAGATTCAAGCACCCAAAATCCTGAGCAAGTACATCCTAATCCGAACTTTGTGGTCAGGCCCATATTGAACATTTATATTTATATGGCTTAGTAGCCAGTTTGGAATCACTGAGAGACAGACACCCCATTTTCAAAAGCAGAATATTAAAAGGGCATGCAAATGCTACATTTCTCTTTTTAAATAATGGACACATTTTGGTCAAATAATTACATCTTGCTAAACCCCAGATCTCTGAATATAGCAGAAGTTAGCGCTGTTACTCCATTCAAAAAAGTGAACATCAGTGTGACATCTGAGCAGAACTTCAGTAGATTTTCACATCATTTCTTTGTTGATAATACATAATTCAGAGAATACTAACTTCCCACCAGGAAATCCTGACAATAGCTCAGTTACCTTGTAAATATCTAAGAATGGAAAAATATTACCCATTCCCTCATTTGGATACTCAGATTGCCACTGTCATGCATATAATGGCCATTTATGGACCTATATGCAGTCCATATGGATTTGGCTGTCCTGTTCAGAGAATCACAATTGAAAATTGGGCCCAAAGCAGCTATGGAAATTGGAAATTCTCTTTCTCTGATCGCATAGACAAATAATAATATAGCTTCTTCCTTAAGTATTTAAAAAGATCATCTGGAATACAATTATCGCCACCATTGAATTCTACTGGCAGATACATAAACAAGCCAGCAATGTTTGCTTTCCCAGTATAAAATTTGAACTAGCAAGGTGAAAATTTTCTGCAACTTTTATCAATAAGGATGGTGAAATATCTCTTCCTGATCCCAAATCCAACTTTCCTCTGGGCAAAAATCTTGTCTTTAAAAAAAAAAAAAATACAACCCACTCAGCCTCAAGTGCAATGTCACTGTGATTTTCACTTGTCTTTACTTCTGAGATGAGAGCAAAGACTGTTTCATTTTTTTTCCCAAACACATAAAAATGAGATTTTTGAGTATTTTTCCTGTATGGCTTTAGCTACACATGCAAACAGAGGAACCAAAATTCTATTTTATTAATACAACATCCCCTTGTATCTAAATTTTGCCACTAGTTTGAATACAAATTTTGTCCTTATACAAAAGTTACATACTCCTGTCTACAGCCAGTTATTAGTTATACAGCATCACTGGTTCTGAGCTGTTGCATAAAAGCATCTTCTACTCAGAGGACCCAGTTATACAGTGTAATTTTAGGTTGCAGCAACTTAAACCAATCTCTTGTTTTTCCTCAGATCCAAAACTCGATCCAAATGCAAACTCTTCCAAAGTTCAGGGTGATCGGATGTGAGGTTCTCATCCAACACTATTAAATAAACAGACAAGTCATGGTTCACCCCTGAACTTTGGAAAAGTTTGGATTTGGATCTGACTGCCACAATCTAAGTCAATCTTTATTATTTACTATATTGTCCCATAGAGGGAAAGATCTGTAAACTACAAATCCAGCTCCTGAAATAAAAAAAGATTTCTTTAAGTTGGTATGTTCTAAAATTGCATGGGTCAACCACTCTTTCCTTTCTCTTGGGGATTTAAATTCTTATGGCAGTTTTCTCACTGAGGAGTCCTTGAGTCCTACGCAAGATGCAGTAAATATATCCTGAAAGGCAAGAAAGCAATGTATCCACTCTGAATACATGGTTTTAAACCAGAAATGTAAACTTGCCTCTGAATTAAGGAACATATTTTTGCTGTATTGTTCTGAACTCATGGAATTTCTCCAACTTGGATTCATGGTTCAAGAAAATGGAAAACAATCTTTAAGAATAGTATTATTATTATTATTATTACTACTACTATTTTTAACAACAACATTATTTTTCCAGGAACAAAAGCAATAATGAGGATTACAATTCAACTTCCATTTTAATCCTCTGTTTTCACAAGCTCATAACTTCTGAAGAAAAGTACATGAAGGCTGACATTTTCAACTTAGTCTCTGCTCACAGGTGATTGCTTTAGTAGAACTTGCGTTAAATCCAGCCATTTTCAAATTACACCACAAAGAAAAATATAAAAAAAATGTTTGGCTTTCCTGAGGGCATATATCAAGATTAGTCCCTTAAATAAACTCATCTTTAAAACTTAATCATATGGGGCTAAATTCTTTGTGAACAACAGCCATTATGTACTTTTTTTAAAGCTTCTAAATATAAAATGATTGTTAAAGTATACAGTAGATAAAGTAGATACTGTAGGTCCAGTTTTCAAATCCTCTCTGTGCTGCTCCAGTGGCACTTAGTAGTCATTGAGCTGACTTGACTTAACTCTCTCTGGATACACTTTCTGCGAAGGGTTTCCCTGTGTAGTGTACACCTATGGTAACTCTCCACCATCTCCTTTCTCACCTCTGGTTCAGGGAGTCATGGCTGGCACTCTGCTTTACCCCTGCAACCCTTGGCTGTCTGCAGAGTCACCTGGGCCCACAGGCACCTCGGTGTAACTAACAGTAGCTCTGAGGCTGGCTTAAATTACACTGGGAATCGGAACAGCTCCCAGGTCCCAGAACTGGGTAATATGAAGGTAGCTTAGAGACACATTTGCTAACTTTCCCCATATATTGCTTCCCATAGTACCAAGGAGCTGTGCAAAAACCAGATTCACCACCACATTTCTCCAAATACAGTGGTAAAACAGGAATAATGCCCATGTGCCCATATTCTGATACCCAGCAGCGGCAGAGTCAGATTCCTATTGTATGTATGGAGTACTGTTATTTACAGCCTATGAAGCTGCTAAAACTCAGTTGTGCAATTTCATAGTAGTAGAGCTGTGGGGCTTTATGTTTTTGGGTTGTTTTCATTTTTTTATTTGTTTACTTTTTGTTCTTTTTCCCAATTATAATGCCATGTTTATGTTTCAATTCTACACACCCAAAAGTCAGGAAGTGAAAAAGTAAAGGTAATCATAGTAAGAGTAACATTCCTAATATGCATGTATCGTATTTTGAGTTACTGGTAACAAAGCTGAAGGTGTGATTTTCTCTATGGAGTATGCAATGCAACAAAGCTAATGCTAAATTGGGAACCTTAATTTTCACATTTCCTCACTTTTGTGTGTTCATTTATGCAAACTTACAATAGGTTTTGTATTATATACATATTTTCCACCTCTCCCTCCCCATTCCCTGCTCTTCTTTTCCCACTCATACATCCCTTCCCCTTCTTATTTTTCTCCAAAAGCTGGAACAAATCAATCTTTAGTTTGTTGTTCTGAACAATATTGCTCATGCTCAACCCAGGCAGGCAGCCTTCTCTTGGCTTCTGTGGAAAGTGGCTGATGCTTTGCTTATCACACCTTTAATTTAAAGTAATGAAGCACTCTAAATATGTGATTATAGGCTGTAAAATCAGACCTTCCAATGCTTTAAATACCTGCTGGAACCCTTTTATATTCATAATGTCTCTTACCACATTAAGGGGTCCAATGGCAGCTTACCTCAGAACTAGGAAAATTTTAATAGCCGCAATATATGGGACGATTGGTGTCTAATTCCTGAAGAATGCACTCTGGGAAATGACCACAGCATTATTTTTTTCTCTGTATGTCTTTCTCCACACATGCGATAAGGAAATAGGGAGTTCCTAGAGAGGTGGGTCAAATATTGTTGTATGTGTTGGTGAGTGACAGTATGCCAGGGTTAAGAGAGACGAGTATGCATACGAGAATGGTGGCATTTATGCTATCTGCCCACTTTAATAGGTAAACATGGTAAGAATTCAGCAGTTCCATTTTGAGCTCTCTTGTCCCATTCTATTAATGAAATCAATTAATTCCACTGACATTAAATTGCAGGTTGCATGATTTTCACAGTAATGTTACCACTGACTGAAACACTTCCTTAATGAGCCAGTTTGAAGATCCCTGCAGAGACATCAGATCTCCAAATAGAAATCAGAATGAGCACAGTCACAAGGAGCAAGGAGTGGCAAACACCTCCTTATGATACATGACCATTAATATATAGTAAATGTAAAAAGTACATACACCCTTCCTGAGTGACAGGAAGAAAGTGGTACTCTGTAATCCTCTCTCATGACTGTTGTGGGTGGCTTGGGAGACTCTTCTGCTCTGCTTCTGGATTCTGGAAAGGAGTGGAGGCTTCCAACCCACTCCTCCAACCTGGTTGGAGTGAGGGGGGAGGGCTCCCACCAGGGAAGGGAGCGGCAGAGGGGATTCTAATCACCTCACTCTTGGATGAAGGTTTCTCCTTTCCTCCTTCCCACTATAAGTGCTTTGAGAGCTACCTGGATAATAAACACTGCACAAAGAACTAAGAATTATAATTATTATTACATGGTCTACTGGGAAAAAAAGACTTTGGGGCTGCTTCTCGCCTGCATCCTGCAAAGGGAGGGGAGAGCCTGGTGGTTTGACTACTGCCAGGTCTTTGGGAAGAGGGCAGAGTACTGATATCTCTTGGTTGATCAGAGCACCACTGACATTGAGTGCAAATAGAGCAAATGGATCATTAGTAACATTTTCTTGCTGCACTCAACCATTAGATACTGACATAATTGTTCCTTCAATTCCAAACCCCTCATTTGCAGAATGCACAGTCCTCAAAGCTCAGTCCTCTCCCACACATTATCCAGTAGCTGTATGAAATTGTAAGAAGAGCTGTTACGATAACAAAAGCTGAAGTGCTAGCAATCTGTTAGACAATACCCAACTCTAAATCTCCTTTACATCAAATGTAAACAGCATCATCTCTCACCTTTCTCCATGCCTAGATTAAATCATAATCTGGATGAAGAGCAGTTGCCTACAGCTACCTCCGGAGGCAAAATTGAGGTAATATTGTTCGGAACAGGAAGTATTTCTAATAACTTAAATCCTCTAACTTTTCCCACTATCAAGGGCATTTGTCCTCATATTAAGTCAGTCCGCAGTCTTGGAGCCATTTAGTTTGATTGGGACTCCTCGGGGATATTGCATATCTAAATAGCCACAATGGTAAAAAAAATTTCACTAATATACCTATCTGGCCAGAAGATTAGATCTCATCCTATCGGACACAGAAGGGTATAGGATCCACACATTTTGACTATTAAAACTCATATATTGTAATGAAAGCCCACACCCCCAAAAAAACTCCCATTGGAGCAAAACTCAACAGTCTGTGTACTTAAAAACACAGATCGCCATGCGTTCATCATCGCCGTGCTCTGTTTCCTACATTAACTCCCCACCAAATAGAAAGTACAGTTCTCAAGGTCTCTGTCCTAACATTTAAAGCCTTCCATGCAATTGGCTCTGGCTATTTAAGAAACTGCCTATTTCTCTGTAACCAGACCTCCTACAACATCTACATTCTGCTGGCACTGTGAAACCATTGACCAATCATCAGAAACACAGAAGACAGAACTTTCACAGTTGCTATTATATTATTTCTTTGCATTACTGTAGCACCTAAGACCTCTAGTCATGGACTTCACCATGCTTTAGAAACATGGGACAAAAAAAGACAGTTCCTGCCCCAAAGAGCTTACAATCAAAACGAAACCTAGCCTATGGAACTCACTCCTGCAAGAGATAAGAATGACCATGGACATCACTAATTTCTGAACTAAATGAAAAAAATCTCTTTTCTTCCAAACTTTCCTTCAGTACATTTTTATACACCCAGAAGTTCAAACGAGCATGTAAACTAGTGACACTCAGACTGTGGCTCGTGAGTCACAAGTGGCTCTTCAATGTGTCTCCAGCTGCTCTTTGGAGTGCATAATATTAAAACACTGTGTGATTTAATATTTAACGAACCAAGATGCTTTTATTATGTTATTAACCATTAAGTTACCAATTTGCACTAAGTCATGAACTTATTTGAAGTGAAAATAATATACATAAGAGGAAAACTAAATATTTCCCCTCATACTGTTTAAATATGAATAGTACTATAGTAAACAAAACAATGAATTGATACGATTGTGGCTTTTTTGCGTAATGTTGCTAATTTGGCTCCTGAACCATTGAGGTCTGAGTAGCACTGATATAAACAAAAAATCCTGTAAATTAATCAAGCTATTTCTTCTATGACCTGGGAAGAAACAGAGAGAATGCTACTGATATTTTTATTTTTAAATATTTGAGAGGTGTTCAGATACTAGAGTGATGGGGGCCTATCACAGAGTGCACCAGTCACCACTGATCTGGCACCTCCTCTTGGTCACTCTGGGGATTAGTTTCGAGGCTGACACCCCCTTCTGTAGTTTGCACACAATCGTTCCAATTCTCTCTCTGGTTTGCAATGCCTCCCTTGCTCAAAGAACCACAGCCTCCTCTTCATGACTCGGCCTTCCGGCCAAGTCACTAAATGATTTCCCCTTCCAAGTGTTCCCCAATGTTCTTCCAAGCAAACCATTTCAGGCAGTCTTCTCCAGCACTGCCCTGATGGTGCCATTTACCCTGTGGCCATTAGGGGATCCCAAGCCCTCCCATTTCTCTCGGTTCCAACCCAGGGACCCTCAACCCAGTAGTTCTGGGCCTTTTTTCTGGGTTTCCCTCCTTTCTCTGGCATACCACTTCCAAACCCTCCTCTCTCTTCCCAGGGAGTAGCTGCAGCTTTTCCCAGTAGCCATCCCCTTCTGTTGCCAGCTATCTGGCTTCATAGGACCCACCTGTTCCTGCCCATCTGAGTCTGTTTTCAGTTAGCTCCCTGGCTCCTCCCCCAAATGCAGCCTGGAGAGTTCATTGAGCTGCCTGGCCACCTTAACCCATTTGTCTTGTGTGGGGTGGGCACCCCATCACAAAGCTGTATAAACAGCTAGTTAGATAGTTGTCAGATTATACTCTTAGTTATGACTGCATCACCCCACAAAGTAATCTGTCCATATCCAAGTGCAACAGTCCCAGAGGAAAGATTGGCCCTTTCATCCTAGATAAATAAATTTATAGGAACTAGTCAAATTAGTAGCCAGGCAGTAGTGCAGTGATTATTCTTAGAGTCTTTATGGAAAGTAAAGTTGTAAGCAGAGCCAATGTTTGGGATTTGCAGGTCCCATGGGGCAGGAATCAGCAGGCCCTGTGTAATGCTCTTAATCAGAGAGAATGCAAACTGGAAAAAGTGGGTCCCATCGAGATTTCCCTTCATTACGATACCCAAGGAATGTGTAATTTCATGGGATTTTGCTGAGATCACATTCATATTCATCATACTCATTCTGGGGATTAGTGTCATTGTTTTAATGTTCAAAATAAATTAAAATTTTAAAATAAACTCAGCCCCTGCCACAGCTGGGTATGGCTAGTTATGTGGCTTGAATTACTGAAGTTATCCCTCCCATCTCTGTGCTCTCCTTAGTGCTTAAAGCTGGTTTATGGCAGAAGAAGTTCTTTGTAGAGTAGTAACATAAACCAAGAAGGAAAGGGGATTAAGAAGGTGCAACTGAGCATGTGCAATTTTGGCATTTCCTAATGAGACCCACTGTGGGAAAGTGTTTTATTTATCACTGATGCATGGTTATTACATAAAGTCTCCTGCTTTTCCCAAATTAGTCTTGTGAGAGAATTTTAATAATACACAGTGACCCCAACTGGGATAGGTTACAGTGCTATTAATACATCAGGACATGAACATTTTTCATGTAGCAATGGATATCATGGATGTTTCACTCTGTGAAGTACCTGTTCAGTAACAATTTTAAAGAACTGACAAAGAAACACATCACGGTTCTGTAACTAACACAACATTCCTAAAACTCCCTTACTAATTTTTTCTGCTGTTTTTTTTCTTTCAAGATAAAATTATTTACACATTAAAGTAATTTTACATAAATATTTGATGCTAGATTTCATTACAAATCTGGGTTTAGTAACATACACAGAGACAGAACATTTCACAGTCAGCTTTTTCCAATACAAAATCATTTAAGCATCTGCCTGCTGTAAGAATAAATGTCTCTTCCAACTTGTCACAGCCTGTCAGCCCTATAATTATGTTATACAGAGTTAAAGAAACCAGTTTTGATTGTATGGGTATGAATTCCAAAAACAACAATACCAAACTGTATAGGCTGCAAGCAATACGGACACAATGCGGTTCTTTAATGTGTTTCATTTACCCACACACAGGTCAGTTTGACTCCTGGTCCATTCCACTTAGAAGCCAATTGATCTGTACGTTGTGCTAACACCCATGGCTTGCACTGTTACTGTACTATCACTAAGGCTGTAGAAATGAAATTGTCCATGTTACAGTGCTTGCCACAAGTCAATGAATTGCAATGGAGATTTCAGTCTCCTCTGCTGTAGCAAATGCAGCACCTCAACTCATTTAAGTAGACTTAGCAGCATACACGGCTGCAGTTATACCCACTTTGTGCTCTGATGTTGCAAGATCTCAAACTAAGGAAGGTCATCCCTTTGATAGGGTCATGCCAGACAGGTTCATGTTGTGACACCTGTTAATCTCCCACTGTAACTAACCATGGGAGAGACCAAAACTGACAATATGCACCAAGACTGCAACAGAAGACCTAGACATAGATGTCAATTTAAATGGCCCCTTTCAGGGCCTCAACCAAAGATGGCACTTTAAATTATCAGTCTGAATGTGGAGGGATTCTCTGCAGAGAAGGTTTATGCTTTATCTATCATGAAAGCAGACATTATGTGCTTACCAGAGACATATAGGATGAGAAGACCACCAAGCATCCCTGACATGCATATTGCTACAAACATCAAAAGCAGAATCTATGGCAGCACAATATTTACAAGTGACAAAAGACTTATGAGACACACTACTGTGAATATCAGGTACAATGGAACTTATCATGGTTGAAATCAAACAACAGTAGTTTCTGTTTACAAACTACCAGGTGAACAATTTGCATGGTCAACTGACTTTTCCCTGCCAGAAAAGCCATGTCTTGTCACAGGAGACTAACATAAATGATACCATCTTGGGGATACCCCAACAATGACTACAGTGGGGAAGAAACTGAGAAGTGGGCAGTTCTACAACTTCAAGGACAAATGCACCTTCAAAAGTGGTACAATCCTGACACAGCCCATGTCACCTCTGAAAACATAGACAACTTCAGAAAGGAGGTCATGGCAGCCCAATATGGCAGTACAGACCAGTGCAAGTGACAACAGAGGCTGCAGTACAACCCAGGAAAACAAAATATGTACCAAGATTGAGCTTCAGAAAGGCTTACTGGGAAGACTTTACCTTTGAATTGGATTAATCCATCTATAACGTTACTTTGACATCTGAGCACTATGGAAATTTATCTCCCTGATGTGGAAAACTGCCCAAAAATATATCCCCAGGGGATGTCGGAAACTATCTGTTCTTGGGCTTTCAGAACAGACAAGCCAACAGTATAAGAGATATTCAGAATTGTTTGACTTGGATCCCTTTGGTGAAGAAATCAGTGGTCTTGGGACAATGCTTATGAGAGAGATTGGAAAGGAACAGCGGAACCACTGGAGAGAGGTGAGTGAAACAACAAATGTGCCATAATAGCAAAAAAGTATGGGCCACTACTCGCAGGCTGAACCCTGATGGACAACAACCAAGGCACATTGCTGCAGTCTTTCCCAATCAAGTCACACACCAACTCATCCTAAATGGAAAACCAGCCCACAAAGCAAAGCTCAGAATGAGACAAGTCAAGCAGAAACTTTGCTCGCTCCTCAGAGACAGCGAAGTCCACAATGAGCAGCTCAACACTGAGAAGCTGACAAGAGCCATGAAAACCTTGAAATGTGGAAAGCTAGCTGGACTCAATGGTATATCTAATTAACCATTATTACCTTTCAGGAGGAGAGCACAGAACATCTTTAACTTTTGCATGGAGACAATGCAGATACCCAGGCAGTTGAGACAGGCCAAAGTGGGCTGCACTACTCAAACCATATAAAGACCCTAACTCTGCAAAGTGTTACTGTCCAACATTCTTATTCCACTCAACCTACAAGCTAGATAAGCGGATAATAATATGTAGAATAGTGTAAACAGTGGAAGGACAGATGACTGATGACCAGCCCAGTTTCTGCCCAGGACGTTCATGCCGTGGCCAAGTTATAAGCCTAACTCAATACAAAGTAGGCTCAAAAGCTGCAAAATTACAATGGCTGTGTTTGCAGGTCTGTCAGCAGCTTACCACTCTGTGACCCATCACACACTTTACTTCTCACTGCTCAAAAATTGTTTGTTAATTCTTTGTTAAGATGTATGGTCAGAAAAGTCAATGACATACCCAATGGAATGGACTGCGCCAAAGTTCAGTGCTATCATCACTGCTGTTTAACAACTACACAAATGACCAATCAGAATTCCCCCGACATGCGAAGACTCATTTATGCAGATGATCTTTGCATTGCCACCCAATCCAAGATTTGAGGACACTGAACACACAAACTGGCTCCCTAAGTGAAATAGGAAAATACAATCACATGGTTCCTGAATGCCAACCCTATCAAGACACGAGTATGTACATTCCACCTGAAACACTATCATGCCAAGAAAAAATTCCAGATATTGTGGGATGGTACAATCCTTGAATACTATGAACATCTGGTGTACGTTGGGGTCTCAATAGACTGAACACTGACATTCAAAAAGCACATCAAGAGCTGACCGCAAAACACCTTGAGCATTCAGTCTCACCCTGTATTACTCAGCTGTTACTCCCAGTATGGTCACATTCAACTCTCTCACAGAAAATTAATATTGAATTCAATCAATCATGTAGGATCATTACAGGGAGTTTGAAACCTACTCCTGCACTGTTGCTATACTCCCTTGTGGGGATTGCTTCACCATCAATGAGGTAAGATGTCTTCAGTAAAAAGAAGAGACAAAAAATGGGTACATGATTCAAGACCTACATTGTATGGACACATTCCATCACCCACAAGGAGGAAGTCCAGAAAGAGATTTGCCTCTCAAAATACCACTGTGGAAGACTACCGAGTAACAAAATGGCAGGAAATGACAATGCTCTTGGAAAACCTGGATTCTTTAGGACAATGGTTCTCAGACATTATGTATCGGTGACACTTTTCACACAGCAAGCATCTGAGTGCGACTCCCCTAGGTGGCTCAGACTGTCAGCCCCATGCATGGCTCACAGCCTCAGCCCTGCCATTTGCAGGGCTGACAACCTCAGCTCTGCTGCCTGGGAGCTGACAGCTCGTGACCCCCACGTAACCATCTCATGACCCCCTGAGGGATTGCGACCCCCAATTTGAGAATCCTTGCTTTAGAACCACAAACCCCAGGCACTGACCTTGAACGAAAACATTAGCGTACTCAAAATCAAGTGAGACTGGTGGCAAAGGCTGGTGACAGTAAGACCAAGTGGAAGCTAAGGAATGACCCCTAATATGAATATGGAAAGCCTAGGCAAACACTTGAACACTGCCTGATGCAGTACCCCCTGTCAATTCCCCTGCATTCTGAAGGAACTATTTGAGATAAGTGATAACACCAGATCTTGTCAATGGTTCTGGATACTGGATATTACAAGATGTTACAAGATATTACATTAACCCCTTTGGTGAAAGAGCTTCAGAGCATCCCTACTTGCTGCAGGAAGTAGTGCTGATGATTTCGGAAGTGACACTCTTCCCTCTGAGTCAATACTGAACAACTGAGACTTCTGCTGAAAGTGATGTCTTTCAGATTAGATGTCAAGCTACAGTCCTGTTCATAAAAAGATCTGATAGATCTTGTTGCATCATTAGGGTCTCAATTCCAACTCAGCTGATTAGAGGCTGCCTACCAAAATTTGCCCTACAATTTCAACTAGAAATGGTATTATTTACTTCCTGTTCTAATCTGTTGGGTAATGCTATTGTTTGTTATTAAGGAAGTGCCACATTCCCCCATAAGTGCTTATATTTCAGTGGCGAGTGAAGTAGTTTCTATGTACTGCATCCTTAATCTGCCTCCCACTGGTGTTATGGGAATTCCTTATTTAATAATTGAAAAGTGCTTTGAGATCCTGAGGTCAAAATGCTAGTGAAGAACTCATTATTATTGGGCTATCACATTCTTAACAGTCTTCTTCCCACTCCCCATATCTATTTCATCACTGGGGGTTAGCATGTGATCAACATGTGCTTTTAATGTGTCATAACAGCAAAGGATCTGTTGTTATGTTTAAATTGGGTAGGAGGGAAATCAATTTCTAGCTGTCTAACCACACCCACACACTGAATCCAAAATTTCAGAATCAACACTAAATACTGGTGCCCACATCCCTGCAGAAGATTTTAAAATATCTCCCCACATACAGAAATGTGCAGTGGTTGCTATTAAAAACATTTGCTGTTTGTAAGTAATTAGCATTGCTGTGATATTACAGGTACAGTATAAGTATATACTAGTTATGGGGAAAACCTGTAAACTTGAAGTAACAGTAATCACTTGCAATCAGTGTATTTTTTTTTTTTTAATTTTAAGTCTTTGGAAAAAGGATCAATTTCTAGAAAAAAATATCAGTTTTCATATAACCTCTCTCCAGCTTTTTTATTCTAAATATGATCCTCCCTAAAAAAAAAACCCTCCTGGAATTGGTATACCACTATTTCATGTACTACTCAATCCTGATTCTTTTTAAAAAATCCTCCCCCCCCCCCCCCCCCCCAATAAAATGACTATTTATGAGAGATTAGTGTTGTTATAATTAAATCAAAACCCTATTATGACAAGGCTCAAAGTGACAAAGTACCTTTCTTCAGCTGGTTGGTATTATGTCAGACAGCAGCGAAAGGGCAGGACCCTTCACTCATACCCTCACCAGACATTATTAGATGAGAAAAGAAGAATTCCAGGCAGTCATAACACAGGAAGATTCTCCTTCTAAAAACACTGAAATCATTTGTGTCTCTATCTGTGTCCAAACATATCACTCCATTTTTACACTGGCACAACCCCAGTGCTCAGACAGTTATCCATTTTTTTAAGGTGCTCCCTTCTTTAGTTATTCACTTACAGCCTGATCCAGCTCTCTCTGAAGTTAATGGAAAGATTCCGATTAACCTCAATCAACCTCAGTGGGAGTGGGACAAAACCCGAAAGTCCCAAGAACTGAGGGTGCTTGGAGCCTTGCATGAGGTGCTCAGCAGCTGCCACGATTGGGTCCTTACAGTCCTAGTCCTTTAAGATTCCTCCTGTACCACAGGAGATTTTCTACCCTGCAGAGTGAACTCTATTATAGAACACTGAGTTCCTGAGAGAGAGACATTCCCTCTTTGCAGGACAGGAGAAATATTAAACAATCAAAACGACAAGCTCAATCCTGTCAAATGGAAAATCTGTAAAAACAGCAGCACAGAATTTACAGGCTCGGTGGATGTTTTTCTTTCTTCTTTAATGCTTTGGTTTGTTGACTCTTCTTTAGTTTTGTCATAATAGAAATAATGTCCCTGGCATTGGACTCTCAGCTTCTCTTTGGTGGTTAATCACCCACAAAAGCCTTTTATTGCCTCATATACTCCTACACCAGAGCACTATCCTTTAATTACATTTAAAAAACTGCTACTGAAAACAAAAAAGACCAGTATGTTTCAGAGTTAGCATATGACTTAATGAGCTCCTCTATGAATTGCTGGTCAAACTGGAGACCAATGAGCAACTGGGGAGAAGAAAGTGTTTAATAGGAAAGAAACCTTTGCCCACCATCTACAATAGCACCTTCACAAAACAGAAGAGTTTAATCAATCAGCTCAGCTGATCGCTGTCATAATCCAGACCATTTAAATGGAAGCAACTCTTCTCTTTTATACAGCAGCTGCCAGAGAGATGTAGATGGGAGAGGAGATTTGCAGTGCCTTTAAGTTGGGGAGTTTCAATCTTTTTCATATAATGGACCATATGATATTAGAGAGGTTGCCTCAAGGTCATTACCCATTTGTAATCATACCGCCAACTCCCTTCCCAAAATCAATGGCATACAATATCTTCCCTGTGGTACCTACAGCAGCTGATTACAAGAAAATTAACATCAGATGGTGACCATCATGTGGTTGTCAACAAGGGGGCTCTCACAACACATGGGATTTTAGTGCTGTTTTATTTTAGGATTGACATTATTCCTCTCTCTTTTCTCTTTCTTATGCACAACATAAAGACTAGACTATACTAGAATTTCTGCTTTGTGGGAAAGCGTATTATTTCAACATTTTTTCATCCTTTTTCATGGAATGGAAAGTTCCAGAAAATTTCAGTTGGGAAATGTCAAAACTTTTTGTTTCAAAATTTCCAGTCAAAACTAAACATTTCAACATTCTCCAAATCCAAACATTTCATATTGGTATTGTCATGAGATTCCCACAATCTTGTTTCATTCTCATAACATGCTGGGACTTTATGGTCCATGTAAGGCTCTTCCATCTTTTAGTATCTATGACAGGAGTCTGAGAGTCACTCTCTTTTGTGACAGAGCAGAGGTTGGTTTGCCCAGTTGCAACCCTCCCAATCACTCAGTCTATTTTAATACAAACTTCCAGACCTAAGTCTAAGCGTGCCTTGACTTATACTAGCAGAGACACATTTGACATTTCAGATTTCCATGCCAAGCATCTCAAAAACCATGATAATAAAGTAGTCAGAAAGTGTTTATTTTGGGAGCCAAGAAATTATAAAATGAGGCTGCTATGACCCAACAAAGCAAACAGCTTGTCTGCGTCGGATCATCCATGGTTTCCCTTCCCTTGCAGGTAGAGAAGGATAGTGATTAAACTGTGTTTATACTTATACCGGTTGATTTGTCTGGTTTGGTGTTAATGTAAACAGTTAAGTACAGACTTAAAAGCCTTGGAGAATACAGGGTGGCTTTAATTAATTCCAGTACATGCCCAGCAGTGTTTACATTCCAAATTACTTTCATGTCAAACATGTGCAATCCAGAGTGCAGTTAAAATTACTAGAAGGTTTGGGGGCAATAAAATTCCACTGGCCTCCAGTGCCAACATCTGGAAGCTACTAGGGACAGAGACAGGGATGTTTGCTGTTTGGTAAAGTATGATTTCCCGGGTTGGGCAGGAGGAAAGAGGAATTAATTCTTTTTTTTTTTAAATCAGCCATTATTCTTCACTAACTCTGAAGAACCACATGAGGAAACATATATATGCCAGAGAATATGGCATATGCTCATACACCTATTCTCTCGATGCCAGAGAACAGGTATATGAAGTGCAATTATAAACCCAGAAAAAGAAGGCAGAGAGAACCCCTTGTAGTGATCCATGAACTGAACTTAGTGTTTGGGAGGTTCTTATAATTCCCCTCTTTCGAAATAATCTTTAAACCCACTTTGTTTTTGGAAAGGAAACCTATTTAAATTTGGCAGGCTGAGGAGGGATTTCTTTGAGATTTCTCTTATATCTTCCCCTTCCCTCCTTTTCAAAAGCATTAAGTCAGGCCAACCCTTCCTTCTTAAAAAGAGAAGCTGGATATCAGAGGACTGGTACAGAAGAGAAGTATTCAGTATCCCATCCCCTTTCTCCTACAGAAGATGACTGTAATTCTTGATCTACACTCTGGGTCCCTGCCACTCTGGCAGTGGACGGTGTTGCTCTCTAGACCTTGACTGGTCATTCCACCTACTAGTTCTCCTTGCACCTACCAGTGCACGAGCTGACTTTGTGCCTCCATAAACATTCCAGACCTTGCTGGCCCAAGAACTGAATGTGCTGCCTCCACCATGAGTTCTGTCTATAGCACTACAGGAGAACCCCATGCTGTGTACACAGTGCTCCACATTCTTACTTGTTCTGAAACTGGATGCACTGTCTACATAACACTTTCAACCTGGGAGCTGACCACTCAGTACTCCAGGCAACCTGTGGGAACTGACTACTCTGCCTTCATAGCATTCTAAGTCCCTGTGGGCTGGGAGCTTCAGGCCCAGGCTTAAGTCATGGGTTTTCCCTGATTTTCCTAAGACTCCTATTTGTATTGAACTATTACAGTTTAAATAATGAAACAGATGCTGGCTTTTTTGTCAACAAGCCCAGTGATATGTAGATTGTGTTTCAGTATTACTTTAAAATATCATATATGAATACTAAAGCAATGTAAGACAGTCACAGATCTTCAACAGCCAGGCTAATCTTATTTACACTGGTGTAAATCAGGAGTAATGTCACTGAAAAGAAGAGCAGTATCAAGTCTTCAGTATTCTGTGTCCTTGGATCAAAAACCTTAGTTTCTCCCTTTTTGTGGCTCAGTCCTCAACAGCTCCCATAATCATGTGACTTTAAGAAAAGACAGACCTATGGCAAACTGAATAAAACACAGCATATTCTTTTGAGTGCTTAGTACTTTTTAATGGTCATGGAAAGGTATCTAAGGTTCCTGTGGGAAAACAGATGGACCTTTACATGAGCTTCACACCAGTATAAGAGTTACTCCTCATTTACACTGGTGTAAGACAGAAAAGAATCAGTCCTGTTTTCACTAAGCAAAACGTTGTCTTGGAGGTTTAGGGAGAGAAAGTCTGCGTATAATACAACTACAATCACAAAAGGGAACTCAGCTACACTACGGTTATCCCTGTGTAGTTAACTGTATCTCCAAACCATGTTAAAGTGCTGGAAAGTCAAAGGCTTCAGCCTCATTCAGTAGCATCTTTATTACCTAATGGAGTTGTTTTGTAACCAGGTTCCCCAACACAGCCATGGATGCATATTGTAGTAGAGAGACAGAAATGCATTCATGCATCAAGAAGACATAAAGTCTATTTTTTTTTTAAAAAAACACATATGAAGCAGTGTGCTTCCTGGTTTTAGTTTTCACTTCCCTGCAATGTCATTAATATATGATGTACACTTACAAATCAGTGCAGGAACTTGACAAGCCCCAAACCAACCTAAATTCAGCAGGATCAAGTCACAAAACTATTTTTCATGCAACTGCCATGACAATATATACAAAATGCTCCTGTGGTCTATTTTAGAAAGTGAAAGACAGAAACAAAATGGATGAAAATACCATTCCTTCACGTGTGGGAATATTTACTGAACAGTTTATATATACTGAATGAATCTTATGTAAGAGTCAACATGTTCAAACCACTAAAAATAGGGCTGAATTATAAACTTTGTTGAGCAAAGTCCAAGACCTTCTGTGGATTTGTATTTTTAACCCTTTAGAGCATGGGTTCCTAAACTTTTGGGATTGTGCCCCCCCTTACCTGGCCCATGCTTCCTCAGGAGCTGCAATTGCAAGCTAGGGCTGAGAATGGGGCCAAAGTTGTGAACGGGGCTGGGAGCTGGGGCCTGAGCTGTGGCTGGGGCAGAGTAGGGGCTGGAGCTGCAGTCGTGGGGCCAGGAGCAAGGCTGCGGCCAGGAGTTAGGGCCAGCCAGGAGTGGGGTGAGGGGCCCAGGTGCGGGACGTGGCCACGAGTGGGGCACAGCGCTGCAGCTGGGAACCAAGGCTGGGGCTGCAGCTGGGGAGCGGGACTGGAGCAGAAATGGGGGCAGAGAGGGGCTGGGTGGCACTTCCCCCCTATCCTACTAAGAGCTGGCCAAGGCCCTGCTGCGCCCACTGTAGGTTCCTCTGCACACCTCTAGGGGGCTCACTTCACAGTTCGGGGACCTCTACTTTAGAGACTGGAGATATGTTGTGTAAACTTTCTGGGCTTCTGCTTGGTATATCAGTCTGGAAAATGCCAACATTTTAAAGATTAAAGCAGGATCCAATAGCTGGTGTGAATTGGCATAGCTACTTCAGCTACATTTACAGAAGCTGAGAATCTGTCCGTAAGGGTATGTCTACACAGCGACTGGGAGGTGTAATTCCCAGTTTGGCTAGACATATACACACTAGCTCTCCATGAATTAGCATGCTAAAAATAGCAGCGTAGCTATGGCAGCACATGTGGCAGCTCAGGCTAGCCACCCAAATATGTACCTCTTTGTATGCCCTCAAAGTTGAGGTCACTTTAAATCAAACATTACTCAGTAAGAAGCAAAGTGTAGATTTATATTTCACTCTTTTCAGCAGTACTAAAAGACACTGTCAGAGTTTTATAGTTCCTCTTAAACGTTAAAAGAGAGAGAGAGATACAGTTGGTGATAGTCTCATTGTCTGAGCACCCAAGAATAGACTCCAAAACATTCCGGTAGGGAGAAAACAAGACCATCTATCTAATCCAACGCCTGCCTCTAGGCAGACACACTTTCATCTGGATCTGAGATTGCATCTCAGTTAGCATATTTTAATTGTGTTTATAATGGTCTGAATCTGAATGTACCAACATTTAGGAAATTTACAATGTTAATCCAGATTTGGAAACCCCAAATTCAGGAGTGCTTGATTCTGAGGTTTTAATTCTGCCCATTATAATGATAGGTTGTTTGGATCTGTGATGCTGGTTCAAATCTCTCTGATTTTGAGCAGATATATTCAAAAATAACATTGATTGCTAAATAAATACCAACTAAATACATACTAAATTTAAATTAATGCTAAAGGCCCCTCTATGTTGTAAGGTCACCTATACTTGTTAATGATTCACTGGGTGAAAAAACTCTGATAACTACCCTAAAATAACCCTTATAAAGTCTTATAATCTATTATTTGGTGTAACTTGAAGAGTTTCTAGATTTCACCTAGTTACTAGGGTTTATTTCGGATCAGGCTTTAGTGAGCTCTGATTGGGTTCTAGATTCATAAAATCTTCTTTCTATAGTCAAGGGTATCTTGGACAGCCATGTCTAATTCTCTCTTTTCAACTCCTTACACTTTATAGAATATTACCCATCCTGCCTCTTCAATGTGATATCTCTTGGATCACACAGCTGGAGTAAACTGTCTTAAGAGAATGATATTAGACATATCACAATGATTATTCTTGCTCCTGTGCATTGGATCAAAATAACTGCCAAATCTCCAGTCAAGAAAGACTTTTCACCAATTGCACCCTAGATAAAACTCTCAAAATCCAATCCCATGATAAATTGTATTTAATGTAAAACCTAGGTTTCGTTTGGAGAGCCTCTCTTTACTTAGGTTACTACCAATCAAGAAATTCAGAAGAAATCTTTGCAGCATGTTACAAGTATGCTTACGAGTAGGGATACTTCTCATTTAAATGAAAAATTGACTGGTAGTGGGGAACTAAAAGTATTATTTATTCTTTTAGATTTATACAAAATATTAAAGAATGCCCATCCACCCTGAGAGCCCATTCCAATCTTTTATTCCAATGAAATGGGAAAATCAATAAACTCAGTGACAACATGCATTTTCATACATCTAAATATGTTGGAATCAATAGTGTAAGTCACATTTATAGGATGGGGGACTGTAATTTGGATAGCAGTGACTTAGAAAATGATTTAGGGGTCATTGCTCAATAATCAACTGAACATGAGCTCCCAGTGCAACATGGTAACTAAGACAGCAAATGCTGATCTTGGATGGATAAACCAGAGTATATTGAGCAGAAATAAGGAGATATTATCACTGTGTATTGCATTAGTGAGACCATTACGGGATACTATGTTCAGTTCTGGTGTCCATAGTTAGAAAGGATGTAGATGAATTTGGAAAGGGTTCAGGAAAGAACCACAAGAGTGATTCAAAGTCTGAAAAACTTGTCTTACAGTGAAAGATTAAAGAAGTTCAATCTATTTCGCTTAACAAACATAATTTAGTAGTGATTTGATTGCTGTCTATAAGTACCTATAAAGGGGATACAATTTATGATAGTAGAGAGAGAGCTCTTTAATTTAGCAGACAAAGCATAACAAGACCCAACAGCTGCAAACTGAACCTAGGCAAATTCAGATTCAAAGTAAGGTGCAATTTTTTTTACAATGGTGGTAATTAACCATTGGAACAATTTACCAAGGGATGTGGTGGACTCTCAATTTCTCAAAGTCTTTAAATCACAACTGGATGTGCTCTAACTCAACCAGAAGTTATGGGCTTGATGCAGGAACCACTTAATAAAATTCTATGTATTGTGTTATACAGGAGGCCAAACAACATGATCATAATGGTCCATTTTGGCCTCAATATCTATGAATCTATGAACATAAATAAAAAAGAAATTAATTGACCCATCCATACAATTCCCAAAGTCCCACAACATCTCTGTCAGACCTACTCAACACCCTTCTAATGGGCAGTAGAGAAAGGGGGCCTTTAGATTGCACCCCAAAGGATAAAAGTCTCAGACAGTTTTCAGATGTGTAGAGGAAGAGAATTCCAAACGTCCAGGACCCTAATGGAGAATGCCCTGCCAGCCAACCCCTCTCTTTTACACTGATGGTATCTCAACTAAGGTGCCTCACTGACCACTACTGCAGCCAAAGGTTATGGGGAGACAGACAATTTCTTAGACAGTTTGGTCCCTGGTCATTTAGGGTTTATTGGTCAAAAACAATATTTTAAAATCATAAAAAATAAGAATGGTCGTACTGGGTCAGAGCAATGATCCATCTAACCCAGTATACTGTCTTCCAACAGTGGCCGGTGACAGATGCTTCAGAGGGAATGAACAGAACAGAGCTCATATAACTCTTTGTTGAACCCAATTATACTTTTGCATTCACAACACCTCATGGCAATGAGTTCCACAGGTTGAATGTGAGTTGTATAAAGAAGTACTTCCTTATGTTTGTTTTAAATTCGCTGCCTATTAATTTCATCAGGTGACCCTAGTTCTTGTATTATGTGAAGTGTTAAATAACATTTCCTTATTCACTTTCTTTATACCATTCATGATTTTATATACCTCTGTCATATCCCTATTATTACTACCTATTTATTTCTAACCTTGGTTTCCTAGCGTTTAATCAGTAACTGATCCCTGAGAGGACCCTCCCTCTTATCCCATGACTGCATACTTTGCTTAAAAGCCTTTTGAGAGGGACCTTGTCAAAAGCTTTCTTAAAGTCCAAGAACAATATGTCCATTGGATCACCTTTGTCCACATTTATTGACACCCTCAGAGAATTTTAACAGAGAAATGAGGCATGATTTCCCTTTACAAAAGCTATGGTGACTCTTCCCCAACATAAATGGGTTCATCCATGTGTCTGGTAATTGTATTCTTTACTATAGTTTCAACCAGTTTGCCTGGTACTAAAGTTAAGTTTACCGTCCTGTTATTGCCAGGATTGCCTCTCAAGCCTTTTTTAAAAATCAGTTTAGAAACCAGAAGATAGCCAGTGCAGGTTTACCAAGCAGATTCAATCACGCACACATAATACTCTGCACCTCCCCCTCCCCACCACTTAACAAGTGAACCACTGAATTTGGCACCAACTGGAGTTTTCCAATAGTTTAAGATAGACAGCACTTCATTACTCTAATCAAATACATCAGTGGATCTTAGTCCTTCCAAACTTCTTCTGTTTCTATATCCAGCCTCTCTAGCACTGTGGAATAGGGTTACAATGCATCTGGGTTTTCCAGGGCACAGCCTCTTTTTTGAGCCTTCTCTCAGACCTGTCCAGGCAGATTTTTCAGATAATGGACAATGTCCAGGAATTTTAGAGGAGAGAGGCTGCAGTTCTCCTCCCTTGTATATGCAACTGCCAGCCCTGGGGTGGGGGTCCCACTGGGAGGCACTGACTAACAGCTGTTGTTGGGTCCTGGGTTTGCACCAGCCACCCTGTCACCATGACAGGGAATGACACTGCCCCACACCTCCAGTTAGTACCCCGACAATAGGTATCCCTCCTGCCCCCCAACTCTCCTCTTCCCTCTCCGGCAGTGTCCTCCTTTTGGGAACCTGAAATATGGTAGCCCTACCTGGAAAGAACAGGATTTACAGAAATTCAGAAAAGACCTTCCATACTTGCAAACACGTCTTTTTTTAGTAGAATTGAATTATAGCAGTAACCAGAAGTGAAAAATCATAAGATGGGGAATTGTACTCCCCCAGAAAATAGTAATCATGGTACATAAAAAAACTGCTGCAATATGATGCACAGAGTAAGTAATGGTTTTGAAGTAAAGCATTAGCAAATACTCTTTCTTGATAATAATATAATTTACTGTACGGTAAAAAGCTGCTTACGTTTTGAAGATAAATCACTTTACAAATCACACATATAGCAATCACTTCCTTCTCCAATGAAGTATATCTACCTGGGGGATGGAATGGGGCAGTTGTTTAATAGCTGGGACAGATCTAGAGCTGCTTTGTAATACCTTATGAATATTGCAAAACCAACGAGAGTTCTGTGGCACTTTAAAGAGCCCACAAAAGTTTATGCCTGCAAAAATTAAATTTGTTAGTCTTTAAAGTGCTACAGAACTCTCGTTGTTTTTGCTGAATACAGACTAAAATGGCTCCCCCTCTGGGATGTATGAATATTGCATCCTCTGACTGTAATAAAGGGGGCTACTGTTACAAGGGGTTACTTCAAGGAAGATGGAGGAAGACAATAGCCTGATTAAATTTCTGCAAATAACTGAGAAAATGCAAGAGCCTTGATGATCTGGCTCAACTACCTGGGGAGCTCACCAAACTGGTTTTGTACTAGCAGGGCAAAAAGCCCAAGAACAGAGAACAAAGTATCTGACTGAATTTTTAAAAAGACACACCCTCTCTGCAGGAAAGGCAGTTGTCAGGAGCCCCTTCATGGCAAACAGGGTTTCACCCACAGACACTTGCTTGGAGATCTTAAGAACTTAGATCTTGCTAAGATTCCAGTGGATGGTAAGACTTAGGTAAGATAGATAAGCCTGGAAACCTTTTATTCGTTTTAAAAAACCTTTCCCTCTTAAATTGTGTTTTGTTCCTAATGTTAAGATTAAGCACTACTTTGTTTTAAAAGCTGTCTGGTCAATGTGTACACCACCAGACAAAACCTCCCATACTGAAGTACTTCAGGTGTTAAATCCAGTTAGACTTGCAGGGAGTAGTAGCCACAGAATTAGTCTAAGGGCGGGAGAATCATGGGATTCCATCTTGAGAGAGGTGAAGGTGTGGGGCCAGTCTCCTGAGATGGATTCAGAGATCAGAAAAGGGGACAGAGATATACTAGCCTGAACAGTGACATCAGCACACAATAACACTGTGGAGCAAATTAGCAAATCAGGAAGTGAACAGAACATCCAACTGAAACTTCAGAGAGAATATAGGTAGGCAGAATTGTTATTTCCTGGATTAGAATGTAACCAATATTTAGTGGATTTAACACCCCTACTTTAACTAAATCTTTCAAGGAATCATTAGTGACCAGGATCTCAATTTTATACCTCAATACCTCCAGTACCACAGTACCCCCCAACTTCATGCTGAGGCACCGGTTTATTATTGACTCAAAGCTAAATGTGTCTTATACTGAATCACTGACACCAGTGCACACACACTGTTATACAGTATGAAATACGTAATATTTTATTCACTAGCCTTTTAATAAAAGAAGATTGGAAGTTATATTTCTTTCCTGATCAATATTTTCCTATTCCATTGATAAATATTGATTTCTACCTGTGTTCCTTATGATGCAAAGATCAATATGGCTCTGCCTTGTCTACCATCCTGATTTTTATCAGCATCATCCATGATAGCCTTTTTACTGTCATGTCAACTCTTTGAGTGTCTAGGCTTTGCTAGTTAACTTAAGCACCATTTGTTGAGTAAGTGGCTATCTACGTGTCTAACTAAAATACTCAAACAATTATTTTGGGTGGGTGAGGATGGCATTTTTCATGAGTTATTTTGTTCAACCCACACCTCCCCCAGTGGAACAGGCAATTTCTTCTACATTGAGAGTATAGTGGAATAAACGTAACAGTTAGTTTATCTATGCTCCCTAGAACATTTTTAAGTTGTTTTAGTTTCATGAGTGTTTCACACATCTCAGATTCTTTTATATTGATATTTCTCAGACTTGTGTAACTGCTCTGGACCTGTTCTCCAAAGTTTACAGTACATATTTAATTTTCTTACACCATTTTCAGAAACAATCTCCTTTGATGATTCATTATTGTGATTGCCCTTCATTAGATATTTTCCTGTGCACTGTGTCAGTGGCATTTTATATTAGAGGGGTTAGATTTGCACCCTTCAAGTGATGGGATTCCTGAGTACAGCAGAAACCAGACTGCATTAAAATATCTTTTAACTCCCTACTCCTATAAGCGATGCCCCTATAAATACATTCCAGAAGAGTTCTGGCATCTGGAAGATAGCACAATGTCCTGTTCTTATTGTCTAGGCTGTACATTTCTTGACCCAGTTTCTTTACCACCATGTCCTCTCTGTAAATATTGCTTAATGATTCCTTCAGATTCTCTCATTAGCTTTTTGTAAATCTTGATCCACACCACGTCAAGCCCTGTCACTTGCCACTACTGCAATTTATAATCTCCCAGTAGCCATGTAAACTCATCTCCTGTGTCCTTGGCATACCCTTCTCACTTACATGACTGTAATGGGGTCCCACAGGGTGCAATCTGAGAACTGTGGGAACACCATGTCCTCTTCACTCCCAGCCTGGGCTGTCCCTCACAATGCCTTGCCAGTGACAAGCAGCAAGCCTTCCAGGTGCTGTTATCACCTAGCCCTACAGCAACGCAGAGCACCTCACCTAGTTAGACTGCATGAATGTTAACCTGGGTTGCCTCTCTGGGATGCTGTCAGCAAGCTACACTTAGGGGTTGTCACGCGGGCTGCATTAGGAGGGGGGGGCATTTGTGTTGTTTGACATTAATATGTCAAAATCATAATAATTCATGTGAGACATACCATGTCAGGTACTGTTAGAAAGGTTATGATATGCTGAATAAGATGGTAATATTGGTGTTCATGTGTAATATGTGTGAGGAAAGTTATGGAGATCTTTGATATCCTGTATTTCAAACTGTGCTGTAAAAGACACACCTCAGACAGAGAGGCCACAGGACAATAGCCTGCTTAATGGCCCATCAAGACCTTAACAAAAGCCAAAGGCCTGGGAAGAAACTAAAGGCATACCTGAAGAGTTACCAGGATTGGCCCATGTGACTATGGACTTCATTTTGGTTCCAGTAAAGTTCCACAAGCCACATGGCCAGTAACAGAGGGTATATAAGATCAAACCACAGAAACCATTTTGTCTTCGTCTTTGCCTTGTGTCCTTGTTCCTGTCCAGCTGCGGACACACCTCTGGATTAACACACTTTGCAACTGAACTGAAGGACTTAGACCCATCCAGGTACTGGATGTATACCAGAGGAACTATACAAGCCTGCAACTCCACAATTGTTCTAGAAACCTGATGTATATGGACTTTTAAATCATTTGTATATCTCTGATTGCTTTAAGCCTTTAACACTTCTCTTATTGTTTGTTTTTCTTTTATTAATAAACCTTTAGTTTTAGTTACTAGAGGATTGGCTGGCAGCGTGGTATTTTGGGTAAGATCCAAACTTATAGTGAACTGGTACTGTGGCTGGTCCTTTGGGATCAGAGGGAATCTTTTAGGAAAGAGCATAGAGTTAAAGCAACTGGGCTCTTTACTGGACCTAGTGTCCGTTTGGGAGCCAGAGACTGAAATGCAGTAAAGGGGGCTGTGTGTATTTGCACAGTGGCTTCTTGATAACCAGTGTGGGGGAATCAGAAGCACTGTTTGTGGCTGGTTGGGAAGTCTGACTGTGGTGTCACCCACCAGTGCTGGGAGAATTTGCTCTCCTTTTGCAGCCTGCCCTGACCCTGGCATTATCAGTGGGCTACCCTGGGCACGGACGGGTTACAGGGGTGGTCTACTCTAGAGTTTCGCTGACAAAAGTCAGCTTTGCCACCCATTGCAAACATGCATCCTACAGTGAAGCTTCCCTATAAGGGATCCCTGGTGGTGGAATCTTTCCTTGATTGCCATTAGCAGGTCCGGCCACTTCATTGTTGTACTTGAAAAGCTGGTTTAAGTGGTTCCTTCCTCACAACATGTTCTAATAGTATTTACAACAATATTTTATATCTTCATATCCTATGGTAGCAGATATAATCCAACAAGATATTAATGTTTAGCAGATCAAGACTTAAAATAATACCACACAAGGCATACTTTGTACAGAACATATTATGATATGTCATTGGTGACTATGGGATTTTGGGGGTGTTGTTTTCAGACACAGGGTGTCACAATGACTGTCTCAGGTCCAGGTTAATATACCAGTATATGTAAAAAAAAAAAAAACACACACACACACACACACACACACGAGTATAATGTTTACTGCTTTTAGGTCTCCGCACAGGCTAAATGTTAAGATGAACCAAATCTCTGGTGTAACCTATACTATTTGCCATCTGCTTTGAACAACTACACTAGGTTCTGGAAATAAGCCCAGCAAGACATGCAGGAGGATTCTATGCAGACTTTAAAGGATGGCACAGATCTGTGTGATAATACACACATTGTTATAAAGCATGGAGTGAAAGTTTCTTAATTGTGGAGTGTTGTGGGATCAAAATTTTTAGAGCCAGATTCACTAGTGGTGACACAGAGAACTGTAATTGACACCTCCCTACACGAAGAAGCCCCCCTATTATCTAGGGGTGATTTATTCTGAGAGAGGGCACGCAGTGATATTGCCTATGTTTCTTCATCCATGTTAGAGGGTTCTATTAAGGGATGAGGGCAGCTTTCATTTACAATCACGAGCTTTGCCAGAAAGGTGTATTTGATCAGCATACCCAATATACTGCCTTCCTGATCAAAGTCACCCACTCCTGATCTGTCCTGTGCCCTCTGCCCTCCTCCAGTAGAAGTGAGAGAAGGTTTTGGTAGTGGAAAATGACTTCTCCTCCATCCATTACATAACCTGTGCAGCCTGGGCATCGCTCTCTCTAATAGACCCTTGCAGTTGGTAATAATAATAAAACCCCTCCATAAATGAACGTTTGCTCTAATAACAGTTTTCTGTTTCTGTTGAAGACTTTATATTTAGGAATCTCTATCTGTGTGAAAGATTAATATATCTCTTGTAAAGCACAGCCAACGCAGTTGATAAAACAACCTTTAAACACATCTGGTAAAAGCTCCTTGTCAATAATTTGGCTTGCTGTGCTGACAGCTAAGGTATTTTTTTTCCCTTCTAGTAACTGATAATAGAAATGTAAACGAGTGAACTAAACAGACTGTCATCAAGCCAAGGAAAGTTGCAAATACAATCAACATTTGATTTGGTTATATTATCAGTTTGTTTATTCAGTCTCCAGCCCTCTAACACCTATCCTTCCTTTCCTATTCCTTTTCATTAGCTGAAAGATCAGCTTTCAGGCCTCCAAACTATTATAGACATTGGTGCAGAGAAAATTTTGAATCCCTCCAAGTTTTGGTGAATTGGAGACTTCAGATTCCCCCCACTAGGCATTTGTGCACTGAGATTTCAGGTCCCCCAGCAAGCAATGGGGTAGCCAAGATTTCAGGTCCTTCCCTAAGCATGGGAAGAGATGATATTTCAGGTTTCCCTTTTTAAGCTTTGATGCAGCTGACATTTTGGGACTCCCGCCACTTTCAGCTTTGCTGAAGCCAACATTTTGGCATTCCTAGTAATTAGTAAAGAATAGATTTCTGATTCCTTAACTTTTATGAAGTGACTTTTCTTCAAATTTCCGTATCCATTGTCTCATCTTCACTGTAATGAATATGACACAAGTAATCTGTTTTTATGATATCTAATAACTAATTTCATTTTTCCATTTTACCAACTGTGATCTCTTTCCCCCCTCTTTTTTCCCATGTGTGTAGCTCAGCATATCAGCTGTGATGACAAAAGGTCACACACACAAAAGAAAAGCAGTACTGAAAAAATAAAGGATTTTTTCCCACATCACCACCAAAAGGTGGCCATTAAGAATGCACGTATCACAGTATGAAAAACTAACTGGTGAATGTGTTTGGTGAATGTGGCTCAACACATAAGGAAATGAAAAGTCCACTTCAATGACCAAGGAAGACACAGTGCCTACTACTTTCAAAATCTTGGGTACTTTCTAAGTGTCCTAAATTGGATACTCAAAATTGAAGCATTCAAAATTGGTGATTACTTTTGAAAATTTTGGCAAGTGTCTTTTTTAACTGAGCCAAATCCCGAGATCCTTATGTGTTTACTCAAGTGAAACTCTCTGGAGTTCAGTGGGAATTTTGCTGGAGTAAAAAATTAATAAATGAATTTTAAAAATGACTATTTATCATGCTATTGCAAATAATCTGTGGGCCAACTCCTTAGGCATATTCACAATGGCATATTAAATGGTTCCACTTTCCTTTAATCCATGGAAGAATCTTCTCCTTTCAAGGGCAATCCCATTGTCTGCATATATGCCAAACAATTCAGCTGTCTGCCATCCAACACAGAGGGCACTCCCAACCTCTAGGTTTAAGTGTTCCTGAGTGACTTCTTCATCACTTCTCCAAATAGCTGTCACTGTTCTCAGGGTGCTCCACACATGTAATTTATTAGGATGCTTCACTTAAAGACAAGCATCAGTGCAATTACTGAATAGATCACAGAGCAGCAAATGATGAAGGTCAACACAACAGAGAATAACCCTCATGAGCTAGCCAAAATTTCCCTTGCTTTATAGAGCAGGGGCTGGAGTGTGAGCAATAGTATGCCTGCACACACGAGAGTCCTCATGTTTGCCTGCAAAGTCCCCAGCTACTCCAACTTATCTCTAAGTAAGGCCATTTGAGACAGGTACAATATGAAGGGCACCATAGAAAAACTTCTGTTCTCCCCTAAAGGTAAGAAGCTATGAAAAAAAGAGCACTGTTTTTCTGTTTAAAGTGGGAAGGATTGTTTTGCGGTTAAGGCACAGGACTATGGGAATCAGGAGACCTGTACTTTATTCCTGACTCTGCCACAAATCTCCTATATAACCTTGAGCTTGTTAACCTCTTAACCTTAACCTCTATGCACCTCTCACCATCTGTAAAACAGGGACAATAATACTGCTGATATCCCACCATGAAGTTGTATGAAACTAAACTACACACATATAACAACACGAGCCACGGATGGCAATTAAAGCAGTGATGAAAGATCACTTTATTGACTGAGCCTCCTAATTTGGGAGCTGGGGGAAAGATAGATGACAAGAGGAACAGAAGATTAAATAACTAGGACCACCCCCCAAAAAAAGATTTGTATAAAATTCTGTTTCAAGTTACTTAGTGGGGATGCCAGCTAAATATGTTATTAATGGATAAAACAGAAAGAGACTTCAAGTATATACAACAATTACATTATGAGAATGGAATTGAAGGGAATAATGTTTTGGCCAGACAATTGAAAGGAATTCAAAGAAAGTATATCAACTTCCATGTAAGAACTCAGAGGGATGAATAGCTTCCCATCCCAAAGAAACCAATATATTTCCAACCTACTATAAAAAAATCTTTATACATCAATACCTTAGTACTAGAAAAAAAATTACACATTATATAAATAAAGCAAAGGTTTCCATTATTATACACAATGTAACCCCCAGTTTGGAGTTTGCTAGCTCCTGGAGTGCCACACTAAGCCCACTGAGGATCCCATTCAATGGGCAACTACAATAATGGCCATTGGAACCCTCTGACAACATTTCCCTGTATGCTTGGAGTCAGGGATGAGACAGATTGGAATAGAAACTTCTGCAGAAGCCAATACGGAGACTTCTGCAGTGGGTACTACAGACAAGCAATTTGCAGGGTCACAGATGCACCAATGCTGCTCAGCCCCTCAGTGGGAGGAGACAGCCTGACTCAGAGACAAAGAGGCTAAGTTTAGTTTTAGTTTAGAGCTTTGCACTTGGGAGTGCATTGAGCGAGAAGCAGAACAGCATCAGGAGGTCTCTGACTAACTCTCTTCCCCACAAAGGGAGCCTTTGAACTGCTGTGGGATCTAGTACATGAATCAGGCAGTTTCAGCCTGTGGAGACCAGCATCCGCAGTGGTAAAGATCCAACCTAGCAGAGGCAACTAAAAGTCGGCTGGGATCTTCAGAGGACTCCAAACCAGGGAGTCAAGCGAGGACCCTGCCCCACCTAGGAGCAAAGACACAGTAAGGGGACCCTTTTTGTTTAAGCTGGACAACATTCACAGTGCTGCAGCACTTGCATCTGGACTCATCCTCAGTGTGCCATCCACCTAGGATGGAGCTGGGGGCTGGGAAGAGTTGAGAGTGTGAAGAGGTGAGAAATTTGTTGATTTGTTGATCAGTTAACCCTAACCCTTTCCTTTCCCAGACCTTATTTTCCTACTCCCAGTAAAGTTCCCCTTTGTTATATTGCTATTTTTGGATGTTTCATTTCTTTGCTGGGGTTTGTGTTGATGTAGGTCGTCTCCTTTCCTTCCCAGATTATTCAGGAACAGGCAGTTCTCACATGTCCACCCGGCTGCCTGATGTTATGGACAGAAAAGGAGATCCTGAGTATCCTAGTGGTGATGTTGGATAGGTGGAACTCTTCTATCCACCCCTCTCCTGCAGTCCTTTTACTTATAAATTAAATTAATCTTGGTGGCACCTCCTCCTGGCTAGGCCCTGTACACACTCACTGGTGTGCCTCCAGGGATATATCTGAGCTCATCTATGCAATGAGTCCAACCCAAAAGTATCAATTCTGAACACTATACAGATAATATAGGCTTAGATTAGAGTTAACACACTTTTACTTAACCACTTAGAAAGGCATGATAACAGATTGAGATTTATTAAAATGTCATAACCACTTTAAATCAATAGGAACCACTTCAGTATATCCCGGCACATAATTAGGAGCTGGACGACAGCCGCCAGAATCCTGGGAAGGGGGTGGCAGCCTCCCATGTCCCTGCTGGCAGTGGGCAGCAGCCACGCCATCCCCTCCCACAGCCAGGCTCCAGCTGCCCCTGACTTTCTTGTCAGTTTCACCACTCCAGTGCCTGCACCGCTGCAAATACTCACATTTTTCCACTTGGGGATATGGGGGGGAAGGCACAGGTTTTTATTTTGCCTAGGGCAGCAGAATATATAAAGCTGGTGCTGGAGCTGTTATTACCAGACGTTGGCAACCCTGGATCTGGGTTAGACAATAAGACCATTTTGTCTTCTCTCAGACTCAAGGAAACCCCTTAAAGTCTCTTCGCTTTCCCTGAAACCCCCTTTCCCTGAAACCACTTTCCCAAACAAGAAAACGTGTTTACTCACACTGCCTTTACTCCATGCCAGCCTGTCAATTCTGTCACAGCAACAGCTTCTGCCCTGCCTTCAGTGAGGCCCAGCAATAGCCTCCTTGGTTCCCTGCTTGGTCAAAGTCCCAACAGTTTCTCAGCAGCAGCTCCTGGCTTGGACAGAGCTCCACAAACCAATCTCCTGACCCCTGACCAGTATTTCAGCTCCCCACAAAAATGCAGCCCATTGCATGGTGCCTCTGCATCTAAAATAAGGCTCCCCTCACTCCTGGGAATGCATGGAACTAGACAGCTCTCTCTTCCACAAGGAATCATGGGAGTGATAGTCTCCAAGGCAGGACTGCAGCATTCAAGATCTTCATGACTGAAACAGCTTCAATTAAGTTTAGAGGCCCCACGAATACATACATATTGCCTACATATTTTGATGTTTCTTGTGTATTGGATGTATACTCCTTGCTAGCAGTGACAGCATCGCTCATTTTTCTAAGGGATAGCACACCTGGTGTCTTGGGAACAGTGACAAGTCACCCTGGATGGAAGCACTAGACATCACAAAAAAGAACCCAGGAGCCAACACATGCAAGAAAGGACAAACCACTCCAAGTACAAAGCCCCAGAAAGGAGACTGGAGCTATACCTCAGTGGAAGGACTACATACAGATGTGCTTGGTGATTCCATTACAGAGGAGTAAGTCTCATCAGCTGTAAATTTTATTAAAAATGGGAGAGCTACAGGTCCAGATAGGTTATACTGTTTCTACATAATAAAACATTTGAAGCAAAATCAGTAGGCACTCTCACATTTGTTTAATGCAATACTGAAGGGAGAAAAAAATTAAGGCCTCCATGCAAGATCGTACAATATTGTTTTTCCTAAACCTAGAAAGGACTTTAGGCATGCTTCCCACACAGGCATCTTTGTTAAGCTCAGATGTAAAGATCGCCATCAGATATTATCAAACTGAAGCATCTACACAACTTGAATATTAAATAACTGGAATTGGGAGCAGAAAAGGAAGAGATTTTAAGTGAAATCCTGGCCCCATTTACGTCAGTGGGAGTTTTGCCGTCAACTTCAGTGGGGCCAGGATTTCATCTTTTGTCATTCTGGATCACTGAGAAAGAAATAGGCCATTGGAAAACATACTTAGAGACAGAGAAAGCAGAAATAATTTGGTATTTGGAGCTGGACTTTACAGAAAAGATTCAAATATATTAAACAGATAGATATTGAATTGAATGTGACTAACACATATTGTAAAAACGATTCAGGGACTGTGTTACCAAGGAGATAATGTTACATGGAGAGGAAGGGAGAGAGTGGGAGGGAATTTATATATGTATTCTTTTTGTGTTCCTTGTCTATTGTTGTCCACGTGTATGAAAGGATAAATAATTTTTTTTTAAAGTGCAAAGTATAGTTCTGTTATTTTACATATTGTCTCAGAAGAGATAGATCCTTAGTTCAAAGAACTAAGGTTTTCTTTTCAAAGAAACCCTCTTAGGAAGGAGTTCCCTTCTTTATGGAATTTTACTTAATCAAAGCTGCAAACCAGTCCAACAATCAAATTTAGTTACAAACCGTGAGTACAAAATAACCAGGCCATGGCTAATTCTTCATGTCCATAAAGAGTGTTAGACACAGTATTAAATTAGATATTGCTCGGATTTTTGAAACCCTCAACAGCATTAGGTATATTTCCACCATGAAAAACCACTCTGATGCTGGAGTTCATCCCAATTTCTATCACACTGAAACATCATCTTTCTCAGTCCTGGTGACTAATTTTCACATTACCACAGTTATTCAAAAGAGATTAAATTAAAGGTCCTATATAAAGCTTCCTATTTACAGATACTTCAACTTCAAATAAATACTCTTCTTTTGTATACAAATTAGCAAGAAAAATTTGTAGCTCCATAGTCCAATAGTTGGTGCCAGCAATTTCTCCAGTTACATCAATACTTGGACAAGTAAAACAAGGGTTACTAGTCAAATACTAGTTTTGATGTCTTGTAATATTAGGTTTCTAAATTGTATCTAAATATTTCACAATGAGGAGGAAACAGCTGAAATGATCACTATAGTTTCTTTCACTATAGTTATTTGTAGTGTTGTTGTAGTCATGTTGGTCCCAGGACATTAGAGAGACAAGGTGAGTAAGGTAATATCTTTTATTGAACCACCTTTTGTAAGCTCGAAAGCTTGTCTCTTTCACCAACTGAAGTTGATCCAATAAAAAATACTACCTCACTCACCTTGTCTCTCTTTCACTATATATTTTCTTTAACATTTTCAGAAAATAAGAGCAGATGGAGGCTTATATAATATCAGCTTTTATATATAATTCAGTTAATCCCTATTCTACATTTTCTGTGTTGTGCTGCTGTGTTATATCTGAAATTCCACTGTTCAGATATGCTTGGCCATTTTATTCATCACATTCCCTAATACCAAAGTTATAGTTTGTATTTCAAACCAGGCCTTTGCATGAATAGGCTGTTTTTAAAAGTTGTAAAGCTGTAGTCCTTCTTTCATGTATTTATTGGCATTGATGAAAATACTAACCCTTACTTAGTAGAAATTATTTAAAAAAATATAATAGTTATAGCTGGTCAAAAATTTACCTATGGAATGTTTTTCCATTGAAAACGCTGTTTTGTAAAACTGAAACTTTCCACAGGAATGTGTACATTTTGACCAAACTTTGTTATAAAATATTGAAACATTTAGGAACAGAACATAAAATTTTTTTGTTTAAAAATGTCTTCATTTCAAAATTTATTTTACATTATAATATAAGAAATTACAAAGTCAAAATAGAAACAAAAAATTTCAATTTATATCAAAACAATGTTTTAATTGGCCTAAAATGAGATGTTTGAGACAAAATTGTTGTGCAGGAAATTTTGAAATTATTTCAATTCAGAACAAAACCAAATTACAAAATTGCAGAATTTCCTACAAAACAGAAATTCCAGCTCTGATACAACTCTAATAATAGTATATTTGGGGAAATATGCAAAACGTACATTCCTCAGCATTCATATTGAGTCAACTCTGTCTTTCTTTATATTCCGAGTTTTCTTATCTCATCAACACCAATTTTACACCATGTAACTCCATTGACCTTTATGATACTTCATGTGATCACAGTTGGGCCCCAGATTTCTAAATATCTATAGTAAGTAGCAAGCTTTCAGAGGCTTGATTGGAAGACACATTGCATATTAGCGCATTTACTGAAGTATCAAGCAAGTGAGCTAACCCCCATGCAAAAGCAAGGATAAAATATCATACAATGTACTTTGTTCATTTGACAAGTGTAGTTTAGTGTTAGTTATTTATGATAATACTCCATAATGTAATAATAAATGTTCTTTCGCATATTTCTAAAAGTAATGAACTCTTTGTAATATGAGACCTCACTGCAACATTCTGCTATTAAATCTTTGCTAAGAGGTAGATTGAAATAGATGTTTTCTGTGTGCTAATTAGCAATGTGCACATTACTGAGGTTCCTCATGTCTTTGAATAGCGTTTTGCATTGATATAGTGCTTTAGCGTCAAGGAACATTAGCCTCACAACACTTTTGTGAGGTAGGCAGGAGATAAAAAGGGATTATTTCACCCATCATTGAATTGCATCCATATCTGGGGTGGAACACAGGGTACGGATTAGCGATATCAGTGGACAGTAAGTGAAGAAGACTGTATCCAATGGCAAGTATTGATATAAGGTGGATTTAGGGAAAAGGAATACAATTATCTAAATTGGAATTTGTTTAGAATAGTCTCCAGAGGACAGAAGGGGGCATGGCAAGCCTTCCAACTCATTCATCGGGTCACGTCATTCACTCAAATCTGACCCACATGCCCCTCCATCATGACAGAGGGGCAGCCAGGCCAAATTTCAGAGAGTGGCTTTGTGACTTGGCGCACAGACTTAATGCCCACTAGCACTCTTCAATGCTGAAACTGAGAAATACTGCCCCGAAAACCCTTCTGGATATTAAAGTATATGCTTTTAAAAAATTTCCCAGCCTATGCAGTTAAGACAGCATAATCAAGACTGATTTATTTTGGAATCAATGTATTAACAGCCCCTGCTCCCTCTAGAATACATTGAAAAAGTCCAACTTTGTAAGGGCAGCCCCTCCAAGTTAAAGAACAAAAGTCGGTTGGGTGTGATTCAAAAAAGGCTGAGAACCCCTGATTTAGAGCTAGGGTGATGAAATAGCAAGTGTGAAAAATCAGGACAGGGTCTGGGGGTAATAGCTGCCTATATAAGATAAAGCCTGGAATATCGGACCTGTCCCTATAAAATCAGGACATTTGATCACTCTATTTAGCACACTATGATTATTATCCCTACTCTTGTGAAAAGTACCATGGAATCTTAAAGGCCCATCGTAGAGTCAAGATCTTAGTTTTACTGTATTTCATCCATAAGATGGTATGTTCACCAGCACACTAGCTAAAACATGATGTTATTCTCGACTAGAACTGTGCAAAATTTTTCAACCAAAACTTTTTTGGGGCAAAAAATGCAGATACAGGTCAATGAAAACATTTAATAAATTCATGTCAAATTCACTAAACTGTTTTGGTTGAAAAACAAATATAATTTTGTCTTGACATTTTTTAAATGGAACATTTTGATTTTTTTTCAATTTGAAACTGACTTGTCATTTTGAAATTTCCTTTAATTTAATTTTTAAAACTTAAATCATGCTAAGAAAACCACAACGACAAAATATTTTGTTCAACCAGAACTTAATCTTTGCTTTCAATTTATCAAAAGTGTTTTTGTTTTTTTTAAATCATTTTCAGGTTGGCTCTAAATAAATTTCTTTTCAATGTTTCTGAATTACCAACTAATCAAAAAATCAATTATTCACACAGCTGTACTTCACACTGACTCACAGGGAAGAAAGCCACATACTTGGTCTCCAACAGCCTTTCCTGTTGCATGAATTTCAGAGGGAATGACACACATACCCTGGTTCCTGCTTCAGGGCAACTCCCAGGAGCCCCCTGCTGTCCTACCGCTACTTGTGGGTCTTCAGTATCATTGGTGGTCCTCTCTGGAGAAGGAATATGGTGGTTCAATGCCATAGGAAATATGCTCCATCTCTTACAGCCAAGAGACACAGTTTGCAGATCCATAGCACAATCTGTCCGTAAAATTTTACAAGGCTGCATGCTTTTGGAGATGATGCATACTTATGCTGTGACAGATGTGGAGCTGCTAGGTAATCATCTGTAATGTTAGGAATACAGAGATGTAACAATTTTATGAACACTGTGTGCCTTTCCTGGGTGAATGCGCTGTTCTATCAAGAGAGGGCTGTGGGAAGAACTAACATTTAGCCATAAACTTGGAAGATAACGTGGCAGTTTGTTAGCTTAGGGGATCCTATTTCGTGTTGTAAACCCTGTTTTGCCAGAGCTGGGAGCTGTCAGATTAAAGAGTTGTAATGAACTCTAAAACAGTTAAAGTGTATTGATTCTTGTAAAGGGGGTGAGGTGGGGGAGTGGGGGGGCATGAGCAGCCCAGACAGTGTCAGTGATCTCTGACAGAGATAAGGTGAAGAGGAAGGCTCTGCAGAAGAGTCTATAGGGAGTCAGTCTTTCCAGGGTGTGACCTATCCATTCTTAGGGTGGCCTACCTGAAGAATGCCAAGGTCAGAGTAGGCTGCAAAGGGAGAGCAGATTCTCCCAGAACTGGTGGGTAACACTCAAGTTAGTTTCCCTGTTCAGTCACAAACAGTGCCCCTGATTTCTCAATCTGGTTATTAGGAAGCTAAAACAAAAAGTTGCATAGCCCCCTCTATTGCATTTCATCTTGGCTCCCAATTAGCAACTAGGTCCAGTAAAGAGATACGTTATTTAAAACTCTATTCCCTTTACCAAAATGTTCTCTCCTGATCCCCCAAAGGGTCAGCCACGTTACCAAATGAATACAAGTTTGGATCTTACCCAAAATACAATGCTGCCAACCAATCCTTTAGTAACTAAAACTAAAGGTTTATTATGAAAGGAAAGAAACAAATGAGAAGAGAAATGCTAATGGATCAAAGCAATAATATACATACAAGTGACATTGAAGTCCATATATATTCAGTTTCGCCGCAGAATTGTGGAGTTTGCAGGCTTGTACAGTTCCTCTGGTGTACATTCAGTACCTGAATGGGGTCCAGTCCTTTGTTTCACAACTTCATTTGTAGATGAATTGATCCAGAGGTAGGAAGCAGGAATGAGGACCAGACGGAGATGGTGCAGCTGCCTTTTATGTCCTTTTGCCATGTGGCTTGTCCCAAACACAGCACATGGCATGGAAAAAACTTGAGTCCCCTGTCCATAAGTATGTTCTTAAATGTCCTGGTGACTCATAAGGTGTAGCCCTGGGTTCATTGTACATTTGAGTTCCCTTGATGGGCCATTAAGCAGGCTTAGTGCTGCTGCCATCCAGTCTGCAGGTGTCACCCAGAAATACAGCACAACTTTGAAAAACAATTGTATCATCCATATTTAGAACTTATTATACAAAACTGATAAACATGCTTATCAATCTTAGCACATCATGACTTTTCCACTGGTACCTTGCATGGTATATCCTATACGATATTTATTGCAATTCTCTAATATTGGTATTAGTAATATCATAAAATGATCACTTATATTCCAGATGGCATCACACAGGGTCCCCATGTGGAAGATGGTTAGATAAGCATTAGATGGCAGGTATGTATATAAGCTGTTCTGTTGCTTTTAAAGTATGTTTTTTCTGAAATATTTTTGTTCTAAATAAATGGTACTTTGCTTTAAGGAAGCTGTTACCTGGCAGCTTTGTGTTCTTGGGGAACCAGGGCGCAAATACCCTACTGTCTCTCTGGTTCACCTGAATCTCCCCCCAGCCTCTGCTTGAACCAGAAACAAAAGCAATGAAAAGACTGTGAGACACACCTAAAACCCTACAAACAAGGGTGATAGGACTGAGACAACTCCCTCCCCATACCTCATCTACATAGAAGATGTAAAAAGAGGCATCTCAATTAGCACATCGAATGGAGAACAGGAGCCTCATCTACGTTGAAGAGGGAACAAGAATTAGCATGAAGAATGGAGAATCAAAATCCAAAGCAGAGACAGCACTGAACTCTGGGATTGGCAAAGCAGGGACACACTGCAAGATGGGAGATCTCTGCTCTTGATGTAAATGAACTCACACCTACACCCATCCAGCTCCACAGTTATCAGACCATTCTAGTATTGATATGCAAAACACTGAATCTGCCTGGTTGCATTGTGAGCTCCTTCAAGGAACATTGACCATAGCTGGGAGTGATCAGCTCCTATTGTCCAGCATGGAGAAAACCACTCTGGGGTACTTCATTGATACATTGTTACCCATAAACAAACCTGGTTCTACAAAAAACCCCTAATGCCTGGACCCAAATGCTGCATGCTTCCCCATTTCCTGACTGATTCTGTTGTGGGCTTTGCCTCTCTCTCAAGCGCTCCTGACCCTAAGCTGAACATCCTGTCTCCTGGGAACGTCTGAGCTGCAAGGAGTGGTGAGATTTTCCCCTCACCTCCATCTTTTCCCAATTCTCTCTCTCTCTCTCTTTAATCTGGTATAACTTTCTACTTTTGTAATCAAACCTGGGCTAGCCTTCTCCAATACTCCTACTGTAATTGTGTAGTATTGTAAGTATTAGATTGTTTTTCTCTCCTTGTATGGCTTCACTATTAGCATCATAAGTTTTATATACCTGGCAATAAACTAACTATTATAATCAAGCTGGTTGCCAGTTTCTCTCTCTCTCTCTCCAAATACTCCTTTGTGTTCTTGGCTTCTCTATCTTGCTCTGCAGCAACGCTTCTTTTACCTAAGCCAAAGATCCCTGGAGTGCCCAAAATCCTCTGGGGTTTGCTTATCAAGGGGGTTACTGCTAGAACAATTGTGTTGCAAAGAGGCATATAAAGGGGGCAGCTGAGAATGCTGCTCTGCCTAGCCTACGAAGTCATGGGGCATATGAGGGTGACAGCTGAAAGTGCTGTTTGGCCCAGCCTGCCCATAAGTATTTCCAGCAAGGAGAAGGAGGTGTTAGTGCCGTTATATACGG